>CM065592.1:146361300-146961300 GCA_033119425.1 Bufotes viridis | reverse complement strand
GTAATGAGATTTTTTTTTTCCGTTCAGCCTCTGGGCTGAAAAAATAAATAAAATGAACGGCACAAATTTTTTCATTCGTATCGATCATCGTGGATAAAAAAATCTCTGCCAAAATCAGTGACTGCGGTGCAGTGGGCTGGGCGCTAACTACCTAACAAGTAGCTAACTAACTGGCGGTGATAAGGGACCCTTATGCCCCATTCACACGTCCGCAATTCTGTTTGCGGAACGGAATTGCGGACCCATTCATTTCTAGGAGACAGACTTTGTCCCGCTCGGATCCGGAATTGCGGATCCGCACTTTCGTTCCGCAAAAATTTAGAACACCTCCTATTCTTGTCCGCAATTGCGGACAAGAAAAGGCATTTTCTATATAGTTCTGGCAATGTGCGGATCTGCAAAATGAGGAAATCACATATGGACGTCTGAATGGAGCCTTACAGGGGTGTGATCAATGACAGGGGGGTGATCAGGGAATCTAGATGGGGTGATCAAAGGGTTAACATGGTGTTAATAAGTGATGGGGGGGTAGTGTAGTGTGGTGCTTGGTGCAACTTTACATAGCTACCTGGTCCTCTAGTGGTCGAACCCAGCAAATGGGACCACCAGAGGACCAGGTAACAGGTATATCAGACGCTGTTAACAAAACAGCGTCTGATATAGATATTTGATGCAATTTATTTCGCATCTACAGCCTGCCAGTGATTGATCATCGCTGGCAGGCTGCAGTATACACAGCAAATCTCGCGTCTCGCAAGATGACGCACGGATGCGTCCAGCCAGAGCAACAGGACTGCCGGCCGGACGCATCCGTGCGTCAGGCGGTCCTGAGGAGGTTAATATTACAACATTATAATATGTATCGCAACAGATATACATGACCATGCTTTGTATTTTGCAATTATTTTATGCACTTTATTTGCAAATATATTGTATGTTGTTTTGGTCAACACCCACTGATCTGATTGGGTCACATGATTCTGATGTGGATCGCTTCACCTATTTATACTCACCATTTGTATATGTTCTTTGCTTGAAAAAGGCTCTAGCACTGAGCCGAAACGTTGCACCGTACGGGTGAATAAAGGAGTTTTCACTTTTTACCGGAGTGCTGTTCATTTTCTGGTCATGGGAGTTTGTCGACCTGGATGCACTCGCTCTAACCTGGATGCAGTCACACAGTGTTGATGGGCAATTCGGCGTCCTTGGTCTCCAAGGTAGTTAGGTGAGGACACTATGTGCTATCACGTGACGAGATGACCACTGAATGACGTGATTCACGACATCGGCCGTCTGTTTCTTGGAGCATGCGCAGTAGCAGTTTGATGACGCCAAGCAGTACTGGCATGTTCCTTCACCGCTGTGAGTTAGTTTTATGACTAGTTTTTTTTATCTTCACTCAGGTGTTGTATAATCATCCTAAGAGGTTGGATATGCCTTGATGGATATACACATATGGGAAATTAATTTATCTTAACAAGCACTTATGTACTTTAGTTTTTTTGTATAAATCATGACACATGAAATATATGCAATTTATGGATATGAATTATATGTACACATTGAAGTATTTTTTTCACTTTTTTACTTGTGTCTATGTATATGATATGGTTTTACTTGTTTATCACACTTAATCATGTTTAATTGTATTGCTATGCATCATGGGTATATATACCCTATGTGAACACCATTCTGTATGCTTGAGAAAGACTGCATTGAGCAGTTGAAACGTTGCAGGGGAATAAAGGTCGGTCCACTTGTTTTTCACATCTCTGGAGTGCTGTTTCAATCTTTGGATATGTATACTTGGTAAACAGCTGAGCCAGCTGATTTAGAAGGATTGCACCCGTCTTCATATTTAGAGTGCTGCTGCATTTTTCTTTGTTTTTTATGTTTGGACTTTTCAGCTTAGCACCATAATACTGCTTTTTTACTGGATTTATTTAACATGGACCTCCCCGATGTTTTCACGTACACCAAAACCGATGAAGAGAGGATTTTACAGGGATTGGTGAGTGCACCCACCTTTTTATCTACACCTACTGTGACTGACTTAAATAAGCGCTATGAGGCCGACATTAAGAAGATTGCGTCTATGGATTTGCCTTTGGCAACCTTGGGACAGTATTTTAGAGAACATAGGATTCCTAGGGGGATCCGTTCTCAGCTTAAACCAAACTTTTTCTCTATGGACTCTAATTTTGCACAGAAGTTTGCACAGATTTCCAACAAATATGTTTTTGATATTATTTTGTTGAATTTGGAGTATTTACAACATGAACTGAATGAAACACGCACAAGACAGATGGAGACCAAAACAAATTTGCAGTCCACTCTTACCACTGAGGAATGGGAACAATATGACTCTAACTGCACTTCCTACCTGAATAAGTTTATTAAAGAACAAGAAGCTATTGTGGTAAATATCTCTTCAGTACTATTGACTAATGCTCAACAATGTTTACTGGCGAAAGGGTTGTCCTTTTGTCCTGCTACCAGGGTTGATTTGTTTCAGTTGGAGGTTGACCTGCAGCGATTTTACAGGAATGTTAAATTACGTGTATGGCATGCTGAACGTCCTCCCACAGTACCAATAATCACCAGTCTACGGACTGAACTCACTCTTGGACAGATATGTCTTTATTCTAAGAGTGACTTCAATCCTCAGATAAATCCATCTGCTGTAGATACCTTTACTAAAGCCATTACTTGTGAAATTGATAAGCTACAGAATATCTCTGATATGAGGTTTGTACATCCTAACATGTGTAGTAGTGATATTAGGGCACTTGAGGAACTGAGCCATAACAACAGCCTTACCATTAAACCCGAGGACAAGGGTGGTGCTGTTGTTGTTATGGACACCAGTTGGTATATTAATGAGATTAAGTGGGAGCTTGCAGATCAGAACATATATAGAGAGTTACAACGTGATCCTAAGTTCGATATAGCCAGGTTAATTACTGGCATATTGAATACAGCACGTGAACAGGATATTATTGATGGTGAATTGTATAACTTCTTGATTGTTGAACATCCACGCACCCCTGTTATATATGTTCTGCCAAAGATTCATAAGAGCTTGATTGATCCGCCTGGTCGCCCAATTGTGTCTGGCACTAATTCCATCTTCTCACATATTGCAATTTTTTTAGATCGAGTGTTACGGACATATGCTACAGATACTAGATCTTATGTCAGAGATACGTGTGACTTTCTGGATAAGATTACAACTATGAGATTACCACAGGGTTGTCTGGTGGCATCTTTTGATGTCACCAGTTTGTATACGTCTATTGATCACAGGCGGGGCATCTCAGCAGTGTGTAGATGCCTCGCACGTGGACAGTATTCTATAGAGTGTAACAACTTTATACTGTCGTTGTTGGATTTGGTTCTTGGACAGAATTATTTTAAATTTATGGACAGTTTCTTTCTCCAGATACGGGGGACTGCCATGGGGTCCAATGTGGCGCCCACTTATGCTAACATCTTCATGGCGGCCCTTGAGGAGGACCTTGTCTATGTGTCCCACCACTTCAGAAATGTTTTGGGGTGGTGGCGATACATAGACGATGTCTTCCTGATCTGGAAGGGGGACAGTGATTCATTAAAGCTGTTTCATGATTTTTTGAATCACTTGGATCCTGATATTTCTTTCACGCTGGTTTATTCAGATGAACGGGTACAATTTCTGGATACCACTGTCTCCATTAAGGGGGACAGATTAGTTACTGATATGTTCACCAAACCAACTGATTGCAACTCATTGTTGAGATTTGACAGTTATCATCCCAGATCCACTATTGAATCTTTACCCTATAGTCAGCTACTTAGGGTTACACGCATTGTACAAGATAGTAGTGTTTTACCACAACGATATCAGGAGATGACAAATCGATTCCATTAGAGAGGTTACCCCTCTTGGGTAACTACACGTCATCTTGAGAGAATAAAAGATCCAGCACAATCAACTATACACAGCAGGTCTAAACCTAAACCCAAACGTATTCCATTTGTCACCACTTTCTGTGAGCAGAGCGACTATATTGCTCGCATCATTAGAAAACATTAGGGTATTTTGAGGAGTAATTTTCCACAAATAGAAGAATTTTCAATACCACCATTGATGTCATATAGACGTCCCCCCAATTTACGGGACAAGCTAGTCATGGCTGATATCCAGACTAGGGCATTAAAACAGCCCTACATTGGATCTAAAAGAACAGGTAGTTTCCCTTGTTTGGAATGTGCAAATTGTAGATATATGGTCAAAGGTAAACATTTCATCCATCCAGGTACAGTCAAACGATACGACATTAGACAATTCTTAACATGTGACAGTACTTTTGTTGTTTACGTGTTGCAATGTCCATGTGGTCTCCTTTATGTTGGGGAGACCACTTGTGACATGAAAACACGACTCAACAATCATAGATTCTCCATTAGACAGAAGAGAAAAGACTTACCTGTTCCTAAGCATTTTGTGGATTGTGGACATAATGAGAAAGATCTTAGATTTACCATTCTAGACCAGGTTTCCTTACCCCGTCTGGGTGGTGATCGGTCTTTGGCTCTTAAACAGAGAGAACTGAGGTGGGTTCACCACCTACATACATTAAAACCGCATGGGCTTAATGTTAATTTTAGGTGGCACATAATTTGAGGGTGCATGTCCATTTCTGTATGGACACCAGAAGGTGTTATATTTACAATCTACTAATTTGTACTTTTTTATATTTTTAGATATTATCCTCAAGTTTTTCACAGCGATGAGATTGCCAATATTTGCTTTTTGTCATATTATCTAAGGGGAACACTACAGGAGACAAAAGACGATATATTTTTGTTTATGTGAATTCAGTGTTTGTGGATTAAAGGTTGCAATCAATATATTTGATTATGGTTAGGGGGTTTATTTGGGGAAGATCTTGTGCGCTGGGGGTTGGGGACATGACTGTTCCTGGCACCGAATGCACATAACAGGCTAACAGTGATGACCACTGATACTGGTATAGCTGTAGGGCCCTCCCTAGGTCCATGTTTGGATCGTACCCCCGTTAAGAGTCAGTTTAAGTTCTGCTCCGATATTTCCCTTTTTTGGGGGGCAGTTACTTTTATACGTAACCAATGACATGTTACACTGCTATGACTACACAGTATTTTTTATTGAGAATTTTTTTCAGTCTATATTGTCCCTGGAGTTCCACTTGTTGTGATTTGCGACATGTAGGTGCTACTGCGCTTTTTCTTTGGACATAGAATGTTAGACATCTCACAGACTGCAGTTCGTTCTTGGACGCGATGTTGTTGTCTAGGTGATGAACACGTGACTTGGTCATGGGAGTTTGTCGACCTGGATGCACTCGCTCTAACCCGGATGCAGTCACACAGTGTTGATGGGCAATTCGGCGTCCTCGGTCTCCAAGGTAGTCAGGTGAGTACCCTATGTGCTATCACGTGACGAGATGACGACTGAATGACGTGATTCACGACATCGGCCGTCTGTTTCTTGGAGCACACGCAGTAGCAGTTTGATGACGCCAAGCAGTACCGGCATGTTCCTTCACTGCTGTGAGTTAGTTTTATGACTAGTTTTTTTTATCTTCACTCAGGTGTTGTATAATCATCCTAAGAGGTTGGATATGCCTTGATGGATATACACATATGGGGATTAATTTATCTTAACAAGCACTTATGTACTTTAGTTTTTTTGTATAAATCATGACACATGAAATATATGCAATTTATGGATATGAATTATATGTACACATTGAAGTATTTTTTTCACTTTTTTACTTGTGTCTATGTATATGATATGTTTTTACTTGTTTATCACACTTAATCATGTTTAATTGTATTGCTATGCATCATGGGTATGCGAACACCATTCTGTATGCTTGAGAAAGACTGCATTGAGCAGTTGAAACGTTGCAGGGGAATAAAGGTTGGTCCACTTGTTTATCACATCTCTGGAGTGCTGTTTCAATCTTTGGATATGTGTATATATATATATATATATATATATAAATATATATATATATATATATATATAGCCTGTATTTGTGGGCGGAGCTCAGGTCTCACCCCTTCAAAAAACCCACTCCTGTGTCCCATGGCACGTATGCCGTTTCTACGTCCAGTAGGCCCCGCCCGCCTGCTTCACGGTCCGGCAAGCGCACAAGGAAGGTGAGTCAGGGCGCGCGGCATGCCGGTGCGCGGGTATGTGTGCCCCCCCCCCGTTCTCCCTCCCTCGCTCCCTCGATGCTCGCGCTCCCTACATGCCCCGTTATACGGCACCTCCGCATCCTCTGCCGCCGACTCCGAGAGGTCCGTGCCATCGCGAGAGGGCAGTCACATGATCTCACCCTTCTCCACAGGGTCTCGACTGCAGGCTTTCGGCGTGAGGGCGCCTCAGCTCTCCTTCAGCATCACATCCCCGTGGGCACATGCTTCCCCCGCACCCAAGTGGCAGGCTTATATATGTTAGGCCCATTAATAGACCTATACAGTCTCCCCTGCCTTGCCAAATACATATATATATTCCTGTGGGATCAGGTATGTTGTCATACTTAAACAGCCACACATTATGTTAATTGGACAGAAAGAATCTGTCACAGATTAGCCACAGAATTTGCGTTGTGTTCCTTTTTTACATGCAGATTTGCCCCGCAAAATTAATCCGTCATTGATAGGCACCGGGTCAGGTACTGGTCATGCGAGTCTCTGGTCTCAGATTGCTAAGTCAAATAGTCTTCTGCTTATTTCCTTTAGGTACCTTTAGGCGTACGTGGTTTTCTGCTGTGTTCTTGATCGTCAGATTGCTCGTATAATAGGTGTTGGAATTGGATTTGCACGCCTCTTTCATAAAAAAAAAAAAGAGCACTTTTTTCCCCCATAGGCTCTTCTAGTGTCTCCATTTGGTCAATTGCGTGGATCACTAAGACCCCCTTGGTGTCCTCCCAGGTAGGTATTCTGGTTCAGCACACCGCGTCACTCCAGTTCCAGCTGCAACACTAGCCCAGTCTTGGGTACTCAGGTGGCAAGCTATCCACTTACACCTGAAGCGTTCAGGGCCTCTTCACTTCTTCCTCACACTGCCACGTAATCTGCTCACAGTTCAGGCCTCTTAAAAAAAAAAAAAAGTCTTTCCTCCGATTAACCTGAGGCGTTCAGGTGTCTCTCTCTCTCTCTCCTTCCACTGCACAAAGCTTCAGGGTTACTATTGTCTTCTCGACCTGAAGCGTTCAGGTCACGTTCTTGTCTTTTCTTACCTGAAGCGTTCAGGAGACGTTACGTACCTATCCTTCTTAGCCTGAAGCGTTCGGGCTACGGAATCTATCCTTCTTAGCCTGAATGGTTCAGGTCACCCCCCTCTCCACGTCCTGAAGCGTTCAGGTCACATTCTCGCTCCTGACACTGACACTCCTCTTCCTATTCACTTTGACCCCGGTTCTTCAGAAGGGGAAGCTTTGTCCCCATCCATTCAGCAGTCTTTGGCACAGTTGCATGGATTCCCTCGCCTCATCTGTGGCTGACATTAGGGCCAGGGTGGTGGAGTTGGAATCCAGAACGCACACGACACCTCAGTCGGAGGTGCCACCGGCCGAACCGTCACCATCCCAGCTACCAGTACCATGTACGGCTCCGGTATTCCCGGTGATCGCCCCAGCACACTTCGTGCCCGACAATATCAAAAAAGACATCTTGGCTGGGAAGGATGTCAACCTGGCATCCATCCTTATAGCATCGCATGATGCCGCCGACAACAAGACCTTTGATTGCGGGGACCTTCGAAGTCTCGGAAGTTCTCAAATCTAAGGATGCCCGTCTTAACTGCAAGCTATCCATATCAGAATTTGTTTTGGCCTTTAGCCTGTATAGGGACGTAATCTGCTCCGCCAACCCCCAGTGGAGGGAGGAGCTTGATACGTACCTGTACAGGATCACTGATCTTGGGCACAAGTACGGCGGTACGGCCTTCTATGATTACCACCGCTCCTTCTCAGCCAAGGCCGCCGCTGCACTAGCTCAATTTCAGTTCACCCCCAACTGGGCCAATCTTGATATGGAGTTGTTCTGCCGGCACTTCGCCAGCCACCGGGCTCCCACCTGTTCGACTTGCCAGTCGATATTCCATTCCGCCGAATGGTGTCCCCAAGCAGCCACTGCCCAACCAGATAGGGCCACCCCTGGCCCCTCCGGGGTCACATGCAACCCCACCACCACAGACAGGAAGGCCTATGGTCTATCTTGGTCTGTAATAATTTCAACTTCGGTAGTTGCCTCTTTGGTGGCTGTAGGGCCCTGTACATTTGCTCTTTATGCTTCAGGGCACACCCCAGGTCCACATGTCCTAAAAGATTTACCAAACAGACGTGACTAGCCGACATTGACATTTGTCTCCTGACCTTCTTGTTATGGGAACATCCAGCTCCGGGATTCGTGGATTTCTTGTCCGGGCTCAACTTTGGCTTCAACACTGGGATGGTGGCGCTCCCCCACTCTAATTGGGAGTGCGACAATCTTCAGTCTGCCAGGTCCGAACCCGCCGCCGTTCAGGAGCTCCTGAACACGGAGGTTAAGAAAGGGTTCCTGTTGGGCCCGTTCGATCAGATTCCATTCTCTCGGTGGCGGATCAACCCCATAGGAATTGTATCCAAAAAAGATTCAAATAAAAAGCATTTGATCTACTGTATGACCTCTCAGCCCCTCATGATTCCGTCACCCCTAGTATCAATTCATTAATTCCATCAGAAGAATTTTCTATGAAGTATTCGTCCATTGATGAGGCAATTGAACTTATTCTCAGGGCTGGGAGAGGCGCCTGGTTATCCAAAACCGACATCACGGACGCGTTTAAGCTTCTGTCAATCGCCCCACATTAATGGAAGTACTACGGGATCCAGTGGAAGGGCAAATATTACTTTGCCAATCGTCTTACATTCGGCTCAAAGAGCAGTCCTTGGTTATTCGACCAACTGGCTCAGGCATTACATTGGATTCTGATCCAATACAGCAGTACTCCGTCAGTCATCAACTAATTGGATGACTTTCTCCTCATAGAGCAACCACAATGCCACCCGTCAAGTCTTCACTCTGTCCTTGAGCTTTTTTCCTCCTTACATATACCCATATCGCAGGGCAAGACAACAGGTCCTGCCACCTCTATCACATTTCTGGGCATAACCCTGGATTCTGGCAAGCTGGAAGCTAGCCTACCGGAAGATAAGTTGGCACAAATTTGTAAGGTCGTTTCAGAGGCATTAGCCTCTTCCCAGTTGACCAAAGTAGAGCTCCAGTCCCACCTGGGAAGACTAAATTTCGCCATGAGGGTAATGCCCCAGGGCAGGGCCTTCATTTCGCATCTTCTCTCGCTCCTCCCAGCAGCCCCAGAACCAGACAGTATTATCCACTTAGATAGGTCAGCCATGGCGGATTTACGACTTCCTCTCAATATGGAACGGGGTAAGCTTGTTCGTTCCACCCTGGACTGTCATCTACCAGGGTGTTTTCCGATGCAGCAGCTTCCCGGGGGTTCACAGCACGGACATTGGCCGCCTCAGATCAGTACAGACCCTCAGGCCCTCAGTTCTTCTCCATTCCTGGAATTATACCCTATCGTGGCAGCGGCTGCGACCTGGGGGCACCTATGGGCCAATTCCAGTGTTATGTTTATAATGGACAGCCAAGATTTAGTGGACATCATTATCAAGGGTCGGGCCAAGTCTTCAAAAATCATGTCCCTACTGCGCAAGCTGGTCTGGCTGTCCATGATAAGCAACTTCCACTTCTCATGTTCGCACATATCCAGTGCTAGTAACACTGAGGCCGATGCTTTGTCCCGCTTCAACTCTCACACATTTTTTCAGGAATATCCAGAAGCCGACCAGACCGGAGCACGGATTCCCAGCTTCAGCGACCTATTGATGAATTAAGGTCACTGTTGGCAACCGCCAAGTACCTCATGCACCGATCCCTCTCTGTCAACACGGCCCGCAATTATCGCACTGCTTGGAACCTCTTTTCAAAATTTGCCATGAATCACCCTCAGGGGGATACAGATTTCATGTCTTACATCATGGCTTTCATGGCCCATTGTCATGCCAATCTTAAATTGGCACCCAACACCATCCGGTTGTACCTTGCGAGGTGCAACATTGCTTATCTCTGCAAAATCCAGAACATTGCTCCGCATTCACGTCTCAAGCTATCAAAACCACGCTCAGGGGCATAGAGAAAAGCAGTAGGGACACAACCCTTTCCCGACGGCCGGTCTCCGGCAAACTTTTCAGGCAGCTGTCAGCGATCCTAGACGGAAATACTTTTGGTCCTTCCTTCAGTTTGGTCATCAAGGCCGCGATGTACCTAAGTTTCTACGGCATCCTGCGCCCGAGAGAGTTCTCCGTTAACTCGCCAAAGGGTACATTCTTGAAGAAAAGATAACTATCCTGAAACCAGGACCACTTCGTATTAAGCTTACCATCCACGAAGACGTCTCAGACCGGGCCTCCAACAGAGATTCGCTATTTCAAAACCCAGAATGCATGGTGTCCGGTTCGTGTGCTCCAGCATCTCTTGAATACAATACAAACTCCAGACCCTGACTCTCCATTACTCCTGTTCCAGGGGAAACCCCTAACCACTCAGCAATTCGTATCTCACATCAGATCCCTGGTCGCTGGGTTGGCTCGGGACCCAAAAACGATAACCGGACATTCTTTCCGCATTGGAACGGCATCCGCAGCCTCCAAACACAAGACGCCTCCGCATATCATACGACATATGGGCAGGTGGAAATCAACCTGTTTTTCCAGGTACATTCCAGATCCGCAATCTGAAACCCGTGAAGTTTTTCGTTCCTTTGCATTGTAATATTCATTAAATTGTTCTTTTTCACTTACTTAGTGTCTCTTTGGCCCTCTTTTAGGCTTGCCCACGTGACGTGGCTCCAGGCATACCTCAGCCAATTGGTCAGGGTCCCATCACTTCGTGTCACGGACCGTGGCTGCGGACACAAGTAGTTAAGGCTGTATTTGTGGGCGGAGCTGAGGTCTCACCCCTTCAAAAACCCCTCTCCTGTGTCCCATGGCACGTACGCCATTTCTACCCCTCCCCCCCTTTTTATATTATTCACTCCAGGCACACCTCAGCCAATTGGTCAGGGTCCCATCACTTCGTGTCATGGACCGTGGCTGCAGACACAAATATATATATATATATATATATATATATATATATATATATATATATATATATATATCTATATATATTTAAACTAGGTTTTGGCTCTATTTCTGAAAAACTACTCCATATAGCTGCATTGCCAGTCACTGAAAAAAAAAAAAGAGACTTATATGGAGTCAGACCAGGGGCTCCTTAGCCACGGACTCACACTGAGGGATTCCCTCACTGTAAAGCGATCATCTGCATAGAAATAGAGGCTAAATTAGATTTAAATACACTGATTTGAGCATCACGCTTGAGCCCACGCGGTATTCGGCCTAACTCTGCAATGTGCCAAGCATAGCGATGCTCGAGCCGAACTGGTGTAACACTAATAATAACTGATAAGCGCATCCACCTGTCAACTGAAAATGCTGACCGGTTGACTCTTATAAAAATGTGCAAGGCCTGGATTGCCCCTGACTTCTCTACTCCACCAGAGAACAGTGGCTGAACATAAAGGCACTTTAAATGTGGCTTTTTTGGTGTATTGAATACACGGTATTCCCATTAACCCCTACCACCACAAAAAAAGGGTATGTGGTTCAATCTTCCTTTTTTTGTTGGCCTCCTCCATCATATCAACATACTTTTTGGGTTGCCCTCGCTCCTAATGTTTTAGAGGGTCAGCTCAGCAGCAGGCTCTCAACCATAATTTTTTCCCTTGTTAGATCAGCAGCAAGCATTCGCCCCTAATGCTTTACAGAGTCAGCTCAGTAGCAGACCCTCAACCATAATTTTTTTGATGGTCAGCTCAGCCGCAGGCCCTCAACCATAATGTTTTCCATGGTCAGATCAACAGCAGGCCCTCACCCCTAATGTTTTAGATGGTCAGATCAGCAGCAGGCACTCGCCCCTAATGTTTTAGAGAGTCAGCTCAGCAGCAGACCCTCAACGATAATTTTTTCGATGGTCAGATCAGCAGCAGGCCCTCAACGATAATTTTTTTGATGGTCAGATCAGAAGCAGGCCCTCGCCCCTAATATTTTAGAGAGTCAGCTCAGCAGCAGGCCCTCGCCCATAGTTTTTATTGATGATCAGCTCAGCAGCAGGCCTTCACCCTAATGTTTTACAGAGTCAGCTCAGCAGCAGACTCTCACCTCTAATGCTTTAGATGGTCAGCTCAGCAGCAGGCCCTCGCCCATTATTTTTTCCATGGTCAGATCAGAAGCAGGCCCTCACCCCTAATGTTTTAGAGAGTCAGCTCAGCAGCAGACCCTCACCCCTAATGATTTAGATGGTCAGATCAGCATCAGGCTCTCGCCCCTAATGTTTTTGAGGGTCATCAGCAGGCAATCAATTATAATTTTTCAAGGGTGTATATGATGCCCTCCTTTATGTGTAATAAAGGGTGTATTGGAGTGCCGATTCCGTGTAATTTTTGCAGCCCTTTCACTTAGTGCATATGCTTTATGAGTGTAGGAGTCCCACTACCTGAACAATTGTACCACAATGTGAATGAGGCCCTCCTTTATGTGATATAAAGGTTGTATCGGAGTCTCTCTTCCTTGTAATTTTTGGCAGCACTTGCACTGTATATGCAAGTAACTATACAGGAAAGAATGTTTCCTACCAATTTTTCCTCTAAAATCGATTTTACCTTTGGTTTTAGGCGTATTATTGTTAGTCTGTAAAATTGGCATACTACTCGGACAACATCGTTCCCGGCAGCGACCTGGGAGTCCAACAATAGATACATCCCAACATCCTCCCCATGCTGTTTCTGAAACCATTTCAGTGGTGTTTCCATCAATTGTTGACCTTTTTCTGTGCACCATACACCCTCCCCTCTTCAGAGCAGGGTATGCCTGGTTTAATGCTCGGGTTCTCCCATTGACTTCCATTGTGCTCGTGTGCTTGGTAGAGCAGTCCACCCGAGCATCCTGAGGTGTTCTACTCGAGCACCCGAGCACTTTTGTGCTCGATCAACACTAATAGACATTAAAGTGTGCAATGACAATCTCTGTAACTACTGCAGAATATGTTAGCTCTATATAAATCAATAAAAAAAAATATCCAGTACATAGGTCAGAATGGCTTCTGATTAAATACTTCTTTATAATAAGGCTTCATTTTGTTGCTTTTTACATTTTAGATTCCAATGATGGTAACAGCCATTTCTTCCACTAAGGCACCTTTCACATGAGCGAGTATTGCACCCGCACGGAATCCGGACCCATTTATTTCAAGGGGTCTGTGTACATGAGCATTGGTTTTCACGCATCACTTGTGCGTTGCATGAAAATCACAGCATGTTCTATACTCTGCGATTTTCAATCAACACTGGACCCATAGAATTGAATAATATGCCTGGTACCTCCTTTTCCCTCTTTCCTCTCTCCCCCCCCCCCCCTCCCCTTTTACTGTTCCTTCTGCCCTTTCTTTTCCTTGTTGGTCGTATTATTTTGTTTTTGTTTTGATTAATCCATTGATGTTTAACATACAAATACATCTGTAATTTACCTTGTATGATTTTGATATCAATATAACTTGATTTGATCGGAGTGAATTAACTCCAAATGTTTGTAAAATATAATTTCTTCTTATAAATAAAAAATTTACAAGAATTGAATGGGTCCAAATTATTTGTAAAGTAGTTATACACAATCCTGTATCCTTTGGACCTTTCCATGTTATGCATGTCAATCTTGCTGACTAGGTACTTATTTTGGTGTGCTCTTTGTTATAAGAATTGAATGTGGCTGTGTGAAAATCGCATCGCATCTGCAAGCAAGTGTGGATGTGATGCGTTTTTCACAGATCGTTGCTAAGAGATGCTATTTGCAAACATTCAGTTTTTTTATCACGCGCGTGCAAAATGCATTAAATCACATTGCACCCGCGCGATAAAAACTGAACTGCTTAACACAATCGCAAACAAAACTGAATGTACTTGCTTGCGAAATTGCACAGTTTTCACTGAACGCATCTAGCTCTAATCCACTTACTAAGGCCTCATGCACACCACCATATTTTTTAATACATTTGATCCTGATTTTCTGCTGATTGGATGCAGATGGTGTCACAAGAAAGGCAGACAACACACCGTGTGCATGTTTGTCCCGCAAAAAAATAATGTCATAATATTGTCTGTTTTGGGGAAAAGAATAGGCATTTTGACAATGGAAAATATTGTATGCACACAGCCGGTATCTGTATTTTGTGGATCTGTGGTTTTTGGAGCACAAGATATACTGTATATGGTCATGTGCATGAGGCCTAAGAAAGCAGGGGGTCCAGTTTTCTAGGAAACCATGTGATCCCTGAAGCCTCTCTTGCACAGCTCTTTTGTATTGTAGGAGTGACTTCTTGTATGGTACTGTTGTCTTGATAACTGATCCATCTAGTCTCCCATCTGTGTCTTCTGCTGTTACTTTTACACCTCTGCTGGGAAACACATCTGTCATCATTGATGACAATAAACTTATAACTTCATTTTACATATACAACAAATCTGCATAACAGATGAATAGCTTGGTTCATGTAAAAGGTATTATAATCCAGAGCTGTGTTCACAATTATGTAGTCTTCAGAGCGAAATTCTCTCAGTATTACTGGCTCATTGTGCAATAGGCTCGGGTAGGGAGAGGAGTGGAGTACAGGAGTGGTGTTAGCAATGATATTGGTAGTAGTTACTCATAGTGGTGGTCCTCACTTTAGTGCTTGCTGGGGCCATACAATAATGTGAAGGACACAACTTTTCTTCCCTTTGGGGCTTCCATGACTTGGTGGCTCCTGCCTTGCTATTAGATTGTGTACCCTGACTTTTTAGCTCCTGTCTGGTATTAGGTGGGGTGGCCTTGGAGTAGATATGTTTTGAGGTGTAACTTGATAACCGAATAGTGAAGATCCTCACACAATACAATAAGGTAGCAATTCTGGTGTTGATGCAAACATTTCACTGTACTTTACTGGTGGTTCACGCAGGCGCTTTTAAATATGAGCACAGTCTTTACAGGTGGCTTACACAAGTTCCTCAAAGGTTGTGTGTATGGAAGGGTACCAGTCCCCTTAGGGTCTCTTTACAGATAAACAATGCAGTTTCTCTCATCCAACCAAAGGATTGCAATTTCTCTCTATAACTCTGTTTCTTTCTGATCACATGCATAGCACTACAATGTCCAGCTCTATTTTTTCTTGCTCAGTAGTTCTGAAATGCCATCTAATGGGGCAGTTTTGTAATAGATGGTCAGTCTGTCTATAAAGTGTGGTGGGGGACCAGAAGCCAATCACCCCAACCACAAAGCCATAAAGTCCAAAACTGGAACATATATGTTATCTTTTATAGTTACATAGTTGATACAGTTGAAAAAAGACACAAGTCCATCAAGTTCAACCAAGGGATAGGTGTGAACACAAATCCCAGAAGGAAGTGAGATTTTTACTGCATTTTTCAGCACTCTTCCCTTGTAATGGCTGCTAAACCTTCCCTTAAGTTCAGTTTCTCTCTCTCAGAGGTTATTCTTAGCTCACAAGCTGGCACATCTCTGTTTATGTTCTTCTTATTCTGTCTGCAGTTGTGAGCTGGCCAGTTAATGGGGTTGTACCATCTCGGACATTGGTGGCATATTGTTAGGATATGCACTCCATGTCTGCTAGGTGCGGGTCCCGCAGAAATACTTTAAACAGGGCTGACAAAGTCCCAGAGAGTGCACCACACATGCGCGGCCATCCTCATTCTTATGGGAGCGCTGAAAATAGTGAAGCCTGGCTCATCTATTTCTGTCAGTCCAATAAAAGTGAATGGATTGAGGCGCTTCCGTAGAAATTAACAGAGGGCAGCCACTCATGCGGTGTGACCTCCGGGGGACCCACACCTATCAATCATTGGGGGCATACCCTAGCAATATTCCTCCAATGTATGAGATGTTACAAACCCTTTAACTGTTTATCTCTCATACACAAAGCCCTTGGGAAGGAAATCCCCAATGTGTAACGGAGGAGGACAATTACGTAGACGTCTTAAATACTGCCTGAAAAGACGATATAATAAAATATTTTTTTTTATTTTTTATTTCAAGTACTGTGTAATAAAATGGGGAAAAAAGCCCAATATTCAATGCAGAAACCCCCTCCACACACATGGATCAGCTTTGAAGCTAGGAGAGAGAAAATGGGGCATCTAAGGTGCATTTGATGCTGCGTACAGCAAACTGTAACCTCTCCAGGCTCACGGCACTTAACCTTTACGCATTAACCCGACATGCCCCAATTTATATTGAAGTGTAAGAGGATTGCTCCTTAAGATTGACACTAGGCTCTTGGAGTACATAACATATAACTTGTCCCTATGGGCCGGAGTGAAGCCTGAGTGCGACTGTAAATGCAACAGTGTGGATTCCTTTAGCAGACATACACACATACATACACTCAACTTTATATATTAGATTACCTTTCATTAGTTATAGAGGCTCGTTTTGTCTAGGGAGCAATCATCAGAAGAAATAAAATTGCTGCCATCCTATTAGAACACGCAGAACCTGTGCTAATACCACAGTAGGACAAATGACTTCGCAACAATGAACTAAAGAGCTGCTCCATCCTCCTCTTTGTTGTACTTCCAGGTATTATGATACTTAATACAGTTTAATAAGATTTTGAGCTGAATATCTGGGAAGGGAGTACTTGAGGAGACATGAAGTAAAAAAGGGATGGACAAAACAGTCTGTGGTAATGTGGGGTTGTGGGAATGTAGTCGACTGCATACAAGAGCTGCTGCTTATTAGCCACCCCCAACTCCTCTCTGTACTTCATGTCTCCTCATGAACTCCATTGATACAGAGATTTTTTGAAGATCACCTTAAACTGTATTCAGGATCATAATCCCTGACAATTAGAACAAAGAAGCGGATGAGGCATCTCTTAGCTCAGTTTTATGAAACACCTTTAAAAACCGAGCCCTCTAAGAATCCTCGCAGGTGTAGGACGGAAGATATGATACACCATAGCTGAAAAGTGCTCTCTGCATACACTATATGGTTAAAAATATCAGCTTTATCATACATCATAAATATCACACATATTTGGGAAAGACAGAAAACACTGCACACCTACTAGGGTCAAAAATAAAACAGGTGGACCAATCTAGATACGCCATAAAATGAAGGTAGCATAACTAAAAAGGCCACAATGGAGAAATACAGATCTGCAGACCCAGTAGCTGCCGCAAACACCGCATCAACACGTGTCATGTGGTGTTTTCTGTCTTTTCAAAATATGTGTGATTTTTACTTATGATATATAATAAAGCTGATATTTTTAAACATATAGTGTACAAAGAGTGCATCTTTCCGCTTCGGTGTTCTCAGTGTTTTGAAGTAATGCCTGCTGAGTAATTAGAACAGGTTTTGAACTGAACCATTTTATTTTTCTTTGCTTCCCAGACAAAACGAGCCATTATAACTAATGAAAAGTATTTGGGAATATATTTATAATAAAGTAATATTTAAGTATTTTTTGTAATTTTAGTTCCCTAATTCCCAGGGAACCCCTTTAAGAGAGGAATGGCATAACATAGGGTGAGATTTATTAAACTGATGTGAAGTAGAACTGGCTTAGTTGCACATGGCAACCAATCAGAGCTGTAAAAAGTGAAAGTTGGAATCTGATTTGTTGCTATGCTAGTTCTACTTTACACCATAGTTCTAAGAAAATGTGTTCCACTATTTTTTAATCAGTATTAATACAAGTATTTGCTAAAATAAATATTTCAGCATAGATGACAGGTCCTTTTTAAGAGCTCATGCACATGGCTGACAACTGTGCACAGAGCCTTTATCTATCTATCTATCTATCTATCTATCTATCTATCTATCTATCTATCTACTGTTTCATTTTATCAGTCTACCTATGTGTACAGGATTTGATGGGGGAAAAAACGTACATTCCTCCATATGAAATTGGAGGTATTAGAAGGTAAAGGCTTCTCTCCTGGGGATCACTACTGTAATGTCAGTATTTGGCTCTTTGCTTTCTTTTCTTCTTGTATGCTATACATGACTGCTGTGTAAAATAGCATACATATTTTGTAAAATAGAGGAATTTAGTATAACAAATTAAAGCTGGAATTGATGTGTTAACCTATTGCTTTATGAACAAAGACCAGGGTGTAATAGTCTTCCAGCTGATTTATATAATATTCATGATTAAATAAGTACAGAATAAGAAAAATTAAAGTAAGGTTCTAATTACTAAAACTGTGAAGAGTCAAACTTGCTGTAAATTTCATGTAGTCCTTTTTATTTTTAACTTTTTTTTTTATTATGCCTGTGTTGATTGGCCTAGTGCTTTCATTACCTGATACATCCATCTTACATTTACAGTGCCCCTGAAGTAATCCTTGCAAACAGGTTAAAAATATACAAGACAAAATATCAAACGCAGCAGGCCTGACAATAAAAAAATTGGGAAAAAACCAACAAAAGAAATCTTTGGCTTCAATTAAAGCTATTATATTGTTGAGTAAAGCACTGTACTTATATGAATTTCCATGGTAACATACTGTACTTCAATATCCTAACTAATGTTCCTATAACTTAACCCTTTCCGGACATCAGCAGTACATGGTGTGGCGATGTGAACCATAAAGTCCCGGAAGGGGGGTATATCTCTCCCAGATTCCTCAACTGCCTGAGGTGGGTGAAATCCAGGATAATACTGGCTTCAGCAAACATAGTTGCTGCAGCTATTTTCTTTATTTATTCAGGGCTGGATTTTACTTGGATTGGGTTGGTAGGTTTTGGCAGTGGGACCTCCCAATCCACCTCCCCAGTCCGGGGCAGGTTTTTCCCTATCAGGAAGGGATTCCCAGGTGAGGCCTGCTCTAATCAGGCTGGGAATAAAGCACCTCCCAAGGTGTCAGTCTGGGGGAAGGAGTGTGTTTGTGAAGTAGAGTCCTGTGGAGGCTCTGGGTGGTCTCAGTCACGAGGGCTGAGGGGCCAGAAGGCTATGTGACGCCTGATACTTTTCCTGGGTGGATTATTTGGCTAATTAAGCTGGACTGAGTTGCAGGTGTGAACTGTGCCCTATAAGTGAGGTAGGACCTTATTTATATATGTTTAGTTAGAGCCCAGCCGGGCAGGCATTTGTTTTTGATTTATTTATGTTGATGCTGGGACAATAAAGCAATGTTTGGCCCCTAAAGCTGCGGTGGACGACAATCTGTGTGTGAATGATCCCTGAGACCAGAGCTAATCCCTTACATATGTTGTCGGATGTGGGCAAGTTGTCCATGAGAGAAGGGCAACAGTCGGTTGCTAGGGGCAATGACAAGACAGCAGGTGCTTCTGGAAGCTGTTTTTGCTGTCGTACAGGAGAAACCCTGTGAAAGAGACTGTCCTGGTGAAAAGTTTTTTTTTTTGGGTGTGGTCTCTGAAGTGAGCCGGGTTTGCTGAAAAGTTTTCCTGCTGCCATGGGTCTTATAGAGGAGAACGCCTGGAGCCTGTGGCGCATACAGCAGGCAGAAGAAATTGCCATAGCAATTGGCCACACTGGAAGTGAGCTGGAAAAATTTGATGCAGAGCGAGAGGCTCTAGAGTCGCAGCTGCAGCTGGCTCTGAAAAGAGGGTCCTCATCGCTGTATGGACACTTCGCAGAGGACAAGCCAAGGTATGCTGTTGCCAAGGGCAACCATCGGGAATATAAAGAGAACGCTAGCAGTGCAATTCTCAGGAGTTCCTACATTTCCTGTGACTGTGTACAGAGTCCAAAAGGGTGCGGCTGGAGTGTCTGTCCAGGAAAATACAGGAGACAAGTCCAAGGCGTCTCCCGTGGCAACTACTGCATTGAGGAGAAGGGTGATGACCATGCTGGAGATATTCCTGGTCTACCCTGATCTCCCGAGACTGCCAAACCCATGACAACGAAGGGTAAGACTGTTCCTGTTATTAATTATGTGGCAGACCCAGTGATGGTGAGCCAGCAGCAGTTGATACCTGCTGGACTGGTGAGCGATAAATTGCTGAGGCGAGGAACTGTCTCGGAAATGTGTGACATTGGAAAAAACGCAGTGTCTGAACAGGCGGGTAAGCCTGTTGTGATTACTCCCCTGCAGGAATCTGGAGGGGAGAAGGTTTTTGTGTCACCTTAGCTGCCCATGATCAAAGCAAAAAAAATGGGTGGCGCTATGAAAAATAGCAGTCCAGTCCAGACGTTGTTGGACGCAGGAAGCCAGGGGAGCCTGGTGCGTACCAGCATTATTGCTGGGGACTATGTGCTGGACAATTGTGCGGATAAGAAGGACTATCCGATGGTTTTCACTGAGTGTAAGGCTCCAGTAGGAACTGGGACTGATGAACTTGATGTGGCAAATAAAATTATGCATGACATGATGTGGGGCAATAGGGACACTTCTGTAGAAAGTGGGGACGCTCCTGCAGAACCTGTACCTGTCCCTTTAAGTAAAGGTGTAAGGGAAAGGACCATTGAAAACAATTGTGTAGTTGAAGAGAAAAATGAAAATGTGGTGTCATGTGCAAGACATGATGGTGATGATGATGATGACATGCCTTTTCTCTTGCAAAACGATGGTACCATATTTGCCGAAAAGCATAATGTTTTTGTGGATAATGTGAAGAAGCTGCACATAGAAAACAAGTTGCTTGAAGTGCCTAATGATATGTGTGACGATGATATACCTGCTTCTTTAAATGGTGTGATCAGGGGAGAAGTGCCCCCTGCTGGTAAAAATGTATGTAATGCCAAAATGTTGATTAATGTTGTGAGCACAGGTGGTGTACCAGAAGTGGATGTGCAGTATCCACAAAGTTTTATGGTTGCTGGGGAAGTGTCCAAGGTGGGAGTTAGCTCAGTGGTGCCCCTAGAGGACAGCATTAATAATGACATGAGTGGTATAGGTGGCATATGTGCTGGGACCGATAGCAACTCAGTGAATGAGGCTATCTTCTCAAGACCCTGCAAAATTGACGTGGTTACTAGTAGTGACAAGACGAAAGTTATACCTGACGTGACGAGAGGAGAGTGGGAAGATGGCGGCATAGTGACTAAGACCCATACCCAGGCAGGGGTAGATGACAGGACATGTCAGTACAGCTGCAATCATGAAGATGGTTTCTCTCTCCCTACATGGTCCCTCGATAAAATAGCGAAGGGACTACTGCCTGATGCCCAGAAGAAGATGAAAGTCTCCAGAAAGTTACACAAGCCTGTAGTAGACATTGACAAAAGTCTTGGAGAGGTCCTGGGAGATACTACTACGTTTGGTACTGCCGCAGAACAGAGTAAAGAGCCGCTAGTTTCAGAGGCCAAAAAAAGGAATGCATCCAACAAGCTGATGCAAAAAACTCATATAGAAGCAGAGATTCTCCAACTTCAAGAGGAACTTTCAGTTTCTGAGCGATCTAGACTTCATGCAGAGCAGGAAAGAGATGAACTGGCTGATGAGGTCTTAAACAGCGCCTCAGAAAAATCTGCTCTCTTGGGGGAGCAAAGACATTTAGAAGCCAGTATGAAGCAACTTGATCAAGAGTTGCGTGATCGATTAGTGGACCTGGACCACCAGAGATAAACTGTGTCTAGATTGGAGAAGAAACTGAAGAAGTTTGACCAGCTCCTGGCTGAAGAGAAATACGTTGCGGCCCGATATGCTAAAGAACGTGACCGAGCGGAGGCTGATGCTCGGGAGAAAAAGTCCAAGGCCCTCTCCTTGGCTAGAGCCGTTGAAAAAGCGCTTAAGGAGCTTGGAGAGGCTGAACAAGCAACTCAGAGCAGAGATGGAAGATCTCAGGAGCTCAAAAGATGAAGTCTATGAGTTGGAGAGGCCTAAGCATGCTCCTGCGCAGCAGGTGGAAGAAAATGAGATACCTGAAGAGGAAGATCCTATAAAAGATTCCAATAAGTCAGAGCTCATTAAGAATGGGTCTGGAGGTGGTGGCGCTGTGGTGCCAGCCGAGGCAGAGAAGAAGATGGAAGATGTATCTGCTGAACCAGCTGATGGTGCTGAGGTGGATGCAGAAGCCCAGAGACTTGTTGCAGTGTCTGGCCAGGACCAGATCATGAAAGATGTACCCACTGCTGTCAATACCTTCCAGAAAGCCAGAAATCTGCTGGGGAAGCAATACCAGGAGACAGATGACCAGTATGCAGGTGATGTCCACTACTATGAGATGGCTGTCCTAGAGCCTAAACAAATGGGGAACAGTTACCGAGGTGAGCCTCTGGAGAGATTGCCAGAAGACAATGAGTCTGGTGAAGATCCTGATGTCCCCAGTGCCTCCAACTTTGATGAGAAGGAGGAGGAGCTAAGAATGCAAGTATGTGATGCTGTGTCCAAGAAGGATGAAAAAGGCTATCAAAGTGACTGAAGACTCCAAAAGAGACTCAAAGGCTGAAGAAGCTAAGGCTGATGAGCTGGAGTGGGAGAAATCCTCAGATGTTCCCAAGACGAAAGATAAGGCTGAAGAAGAGTCTGCCGAAGTGGGAGGAGCTACTGAAGAAGCAGAAGTCTCTAAAACTGAAGCCAAACCGGATGTGACCCCTGATGGGAGTAGAATGCTATCTGTCGATAAAATGAAAAAGCAAAGTGAATGTGAACACCAGGTGACTTTAGAGCGGCTGAAGAGTGGTTTACAAGTGGCCAACCATATCTTCAACAAAAGGAGGAGGCGGGAGCTCCCCGTGGAAAACGCAGCTGTGAAGATTGTGGACGTTTAAAGGTCGTGGCAAGGCCAAGTTCTCAAGTGGAGAGGAGTCAGAGAAGGCCCATAGACCCTGTAGGATAGGTAGAAAGGCAGTGTTTATAGAAACCAAATCTCTGCTAGCCTGGGTGTGGCAAAAAAAAGGAAAAATTTGACGCTGACCACATCTTCCAGAGGGAATGTTGAGCCAGAGGGTAGAAAAGTGCGGATGCCCTGTCGTGAACATCCATTTGGTATATGTGTTCACCCCAACAGGTTTAAACAGAGGGGGCGGATATGTGGTGATGTGAACCATAAAGTCCCAGAAGGGGGGTATATGTCTTCCAGATTGCTCAACTGACTGATGTGGGTGAAATCCAGGATAATACTGGCTTCAGCAAACATAGTTGCTGGAGCTATTTTATTTATTTATTCAGGGCTGGATTTTACTTGGATTGGGTTGGTAGATTTTGGCAGTGGGACCTCCCAATCCACCTCCCCAGTCCGGGGCAGGTTTTTCCCTAGCAGGAAGGGATTCCCAGGTGAGGCCTGCTCTAATCAGGCTGGGAATAAAGCACCTCCAAAGGTGTCAGTCTGGGGGAAGGAGTGTGTTTGTAAAGCAGAATCCTGCGGAGGCTCTGGGTGGTCTCAGTCACGAGGGCTGAGGGGCCAGAAGGCTATGTGATGCCTGATACCTTCCCTGGGTGGATTATTTGAGGAAAGCCGGACTGAGTTGCAGGTGTGAACTGTGCCCTATAAGTGAGGTAGGACCTTATTTATATATGTTTAATCAGAGCCCAGCCGGGCAGGCATTTGTTTTTGATTTATTTATTTTGATGCTGGGACAATAAAGCAATGTTTGGCCCCTAAAGCTGCGGTGGACGACAATCTGTGTGTGAATGATCCCCGAGACCAGAGCTAATCCCTTACAATGGATAGAGGAAGTCTGGTATTTAAACATGGTGCCCGCTTGTGAATGTAGTGGGCGCCATAGCAGCTGGGTTTCTGCTGTTTCAAATAGCAGGCAACTGGGTTGTGATTGATGATAATGACAATCACACATTTATCCCTTCAGATGCTGATCATGGGATCAGATGGGATCATGGCATCTAAAAGCACTAAAACCAGGAGCAGCGGGCTTCCTGGCCAGGACCGCCTCCCCTTGCTGAGATGGAGGAAGGCATTCCAATAGTACCTAAAAGGCCTGAGTCTATACAAGGCTTCCAGGTCTTTTACTAGTAGTATATTCAAATGCTGACCTGCATGTGGATGCATTGTATTGGAATATTTTGAATAATGTATTCTACAATGGAAAAAAAAAGTCCATTACCGAATACAAATTGAAATCTAATGATTGCATGTTATTGGCAATTAGGATAAGTTAAAAAGTAAACAAATGAAATAAAATAATAGTGTTTTGTTCAACCTTTAGGATATCAACCCTTACCCTGGGTTCACGCCTGAGCGTTTCTGAGACGCGCGTTTTTGTCGCGCGTATTACAGCGCGTTTTTGCAAATAGGAAACGTGCATCATACGCGCGTTCGTGACTCTGGAGACCAATTGAAAAAGGCATATCTACACTTAAACGACTTCCCATTGAAGTCTATGGGGGCAAACGAGCGACAAAACGCCCCAAAGAAGCTCAAGAACTTCTTTGAGCGTAGGGCGTTTTACAGCGCGTTCAAACGCATTGTAAAACGCTCAGGTGAGAACCATGCTCATAGGGAAACATGAGTTTTCTCCTGTTGAGCGTTTCACAGCGCGTAGGAACGTTCTGTAAAACGCGCAAGTGTGAACTGAGGGTTAGGATACCGGAAGTCTTTTCATTTTTATTTTTATTCCCTATCTTCCTTGAGCCATAACGTTTTTATATTTCTGTTCACATAGTTCTATGAGGGTTTATTTTTTGTGGGACAAGTTGTTCTTTCTAATGCCACCATTAATTTTGGCTAGAGATGAGCAAATTTAAAAAAAAAATTCGCTTTGGCCGTTCACTGAACTTTTTGAAAAAACGGTTTGATACAAATTTATTCGCTGCAAATCGCGTTAAAAAATTGCCATTTCCTGGCTTCAGAGAGCCTTTACAGTGGTGTAGAACACTGTGCCTTGCAGTGATACGCATAGGGAGTCTGCTCTGGAAGTGAAAAAATACTGTGAGTCAGGATGACATAAAGATGACAGGCTCGCTCTTGGAATAAAATCACAAAAAAGGATTAGGCACACGGTCACACTGGAATACTTGCGCTGCTGCAGGTTCCAAAGCGTCGTGGGTAAAGATGCAATCGAAAAGTCTATAAGTTCACGGAAGGGGAGCAGCGCGGTTCCTTCGCTCTTAGAATCACTGCACACTTAACTTATTTGGGTAGTCACAAGGCCAAAACTGACCAAATAACTCAAGTATGAACTCAGCCTTACAGATTCTGTTCTATTAAACGCTAAAACTAATAGAGCCCCTCGACAGAGTGGAGAGGGTGTCAGCAGTAGTGTTGAGCGCGAATATTCGAATAGCAAATTTTTATCGCGAATATTTCGAATATAGCGCTATAAATTCGCTATTTCGAATATTTATATATATATATTTTTTTTTTGTTATATTTTTTTCTTTCCCACTTCCCAAAAGTTGTTCTTACCTGTCCTGAGGATTCCTGACTGCTCCAGTCAGTGCCCGTTGCCGCTTCTGCCGACTTCCGTGCTCATGGAGCGTCCCCATCACCATGGGAACGTCTCCATATACTATAATGTACTGTCGGATTTGAGAATTACGTTGAAATCACAATGCGATTAATTCAAGTTATATTAATCGCATTGCGATTACAACTTAGCAGTGCACTGCTATCTTACATATTAGGCTAGAATTAACGAATATGGAATATAGCAGCAGTGCAAAGTAGAAATCGCAATGCGATTACTCCAAGTTACATTAATCGCATTGCGATTTCAATTAGCACTGCTATAATATATTCCATATTCGTTAACTTTGTTAATTCTAGCAAGCTAACCCATTATAAACCCAGCTCTAAGTAGAAATCGCAATGCGATTAATATAACTTAAAGTAATCGCATTGCGATTTCTACTTAGCACTGCTGCTATATTCCATATTTGTTAATTCTAGCCTATTATGTAAGATAGCAGTGCACTGCTAAGTTGTAATCGCAATGCGATTAATATAACTTGAATTAATCACATTGCCATTTCAACAGACATGGTTTACTATGGTTGCTAAAACAAAGATGGAGAATACTTTGTTATCTTCGTTTTGAGGAATATGACGAATACATTCGTCATATTCACTAATTCTACCAAGCCAACCATAGTAAACCAGGTCTAAGTAGAAATAGCAATGCGATTAATTCATGTTATATTAATCGCATTGCGATTTCAACGTAATTCTCAAATCCGACAGTACATTTTAGTATGGAGAGGTTCTTGGCTTGGTAGAATTAGCGAATATGCGAATTTTTTTTTTTTTTTTTTAGAAATAGAATAATTACAATAATTATCAAGTAATATAATTATTCTATTAAAAAAAGCTAAGTAATATAATCGCATAGCGAATTAAACACAGCTGTCTCTATAGTCAACCCTCCTATTTGATTGCTAGAATTAGCGAAGTTGACGAATAGGTAGCTAAAACGAAGATGGAGAATACTTTGTTATCTTCGTTTTGAGGAATATGACGAATACATTCATCATATTCGTCATCTTCGCTATAATTATAGATATGAAACCAATAGGAAAGTAGCCTAAGTTAAAATCACAATACGTGATTATTTAAATTGCATATTAATCGCGATAACTAGAATAATGACAAATATTCGATTTCGATGAATATGAAACAAATATTCTTTCGAATATTTGCGAATTTCGTCGAAATCAAATATGGCACCTGCCGCTCATCACTAGTCAGCAGAAAGTTTGTGTTGACGTCACAGATTATTTTGACCTTCCTCTGAACCGTCAGAGCAATATCCCCCAAAAAATGGATCCTGTCTGTTAAGCATCCGCCTTCACTCAGTCAGAATTTTGTCAGTAATCCATCAGTATTGCTAATGCCAAAAAAAACAGTAGTGGATCCAAAACAGAGATGACAGGTGAATGAGGAGACCACAGAGTGGCCCAATGACAGAGTCTGGGGGTGGCAGCAAAATCAGTAGGAGGCCACAGAGTGGATCAATGACAGGGTGGAGGTGTCATAGAGCGGCAAAATGACAGAGTGTGGAAGTGGCAGCATCATCATCAGGAGGCCACAGAGTGACAAGGTGACATAGTGTGGAGGTGGCAGCAGCATCAGGATACCACAGAGTGGCAAGGTAACATAGTGAGGAGGTGGCAGCAGCATCATCAGGAGACTACAGAATGGCAAGGTGACATAGTGTGGAGGTGGCAGCAGCATCAGGAGACCACAGAGTGACCTGCTGACAGAGTGAGGAGGTGGGTGGCAATATAAGTACCAGCTGAAGATGGTGGGTGAAAGAAGGAGCACTTGGCATCAGATGTGTGGCATCAGGCGGATGGCAGCATCAGAATAGTAGCTTAGGCAGGTAGCTAAAAGAAACCGGTCTCTTTTGTCAAAGTGTTGGTGTGGCACCATGGATGATCTAGCCCAGGCATCAGCAACCTTCGGCTCCCAGCTGTTGTGAAACTACAATTCCCAGCATGCTCCATTCATTTCTATGTAAGTTCTTAGAAGAGCAGAGCAACTATGCATGCTGGGAGTTGTAGTTTCACAACAGCTGGGAGCCAAAGGTTGCCTACCCCTGATCTAGCCAGATGCATCAGGCATTGGTGGGTGGAGATCCTTGCTGACCCACGCATGATTCATCTTGACAAAGGTCAGTCTCTCCACATTTTGGGTGGACAGACGGGTTCTTTGTGGGGAACCTATGGCCCCCGCCGCACTAAACACCAGCTCTGCTTTCCAGGGCAAACTCTACTAGTTGCGGCCACAAATCTAGTTTGGCTGCCCAGTAGTCCATCGAATCTTCAATGTGGGCTGGCAGGGTACTCTCCAAGTATGTTACCACCTGCTGGTTCAGGTCCTGCTCCAGGTCTAGCTGCTGCTGCTGCTAGTGAGTAGTTTCTTCACTAGGCGGGTGAGAAAGCTAATCATCAGCAACTCTTGACTCAAATTGCTGCTGATGGAGCTGGAACTGCTCTTACTCCAACCACCGTGCAACAGCCACCATGGCAGAGGAACATGAGCGCCAAGGGCCCCCCTGGCGAGATCTGCTAGAGGATGGACAATGGTGCAGATTGGCAGCGGCCAATTGACTATATAGGATGTCTCTATAGTAGTTCAGTTTCTCCTCTCTCTCAGAGAGTGTTAAAAATGCCCCCATTTTGGCCCAGTAGAGAGGGTCCAACAAGTTGGAGAGCCAAAAGACAGCTCTCTGCCGAATGGTGACAATTCGGCTGTCACTACGCAAGCAAATGAGCATGTATCGGGCCATTTGTGCAAGTGACTCGGAGGGACTCCCTGCCTCCATCTCCACTGCATACTGCCATGGTGTGTCTGGGTCTTCTGCCTCGTCTTCCTCATCGGCCTGTAGCTCATCTGGCTGCTCATGCTCCTCCTCTCCTGTCACCTATGTGTAAAAACCACCCATTTCGCTACACATTGCTTGTGCTCCAATGTCCTCCTCCTCCTACAGTTCAGCCCCCACAGGGCTCATGTGGCCATGAGATCTAGTCGCCATATCTCCAGTCCTCTGACCAGCCAGATTTACCAGCATCTGTTCCAGGACATGAAGCAGTGGAATGACTTTGTTTATCCCATAGTCCTGGCGACTGACAACGTGGCCTCCTCAAAGGGCCTGAGCAAACGGCAGGTGGTACGCATGAGCTGCCAGTGGCTGATATCGAAGTTAAACAGAGGAGTACTCCTGTCTAGATTTGAGCGAACACCTGGATGTTCGGGTTCGAGAAGTTTGGCCAAACTTCACGAAAATGTTCGGGTTCGGGATCCGAACTTGACCCCGAACCCCATTGAAGTCAATGGGGACTCAAACTTTTGGGCACTAAAAAGGCTGTACAATAGCCCAGGAAAGGGCTAGAGGGCTTCAAAAGGCAGGAAAATGTAGGTAAATCCCCTGCAAACAAATGTGGATGGGGAAATGACTTAAAATAAAATAAATAAAAATTAACCAATATCAATTGGAAACTTGAAGGAGGAGGTGGAATAGGAGGTTGGGGTGGTGTCAGTTGGGAATGCTATGGGAGTTGAATTTCTCATCACAGCCAAAAAGGATTCATGTCTGCCTGCAGTGCCACATGCCTCATTCACAGATTCAGGCCCATGGCAACCATACATGGGAGTTGAAGTTGTCATCACAGCCAAGAAGGAATCATGTCTGCCTGCAGGGCCACATGCCTTATTCAAACATTCAGGACCACGGACCCACAAAGAGGAGAGTTAAAATCACGCCAAGACAGTATTGATTTCACCCAGTAATGCCATAGGCCTCATTCACAGATTCAAACTATTGGCACCAACAAAGAGGAGAGTTACAATCATGCCAACTCAGTACTGATTTCACCCAGCAGTGCCACAGGCCTCATTTACTAATTAATGAGGACCATGGACCCTGCAAAGTCAACCTGCAAAGGAACAGGCCATTATCATTTATGTAGGCCCCTGACAGTAAAAAGAGTTTAATGTCTCCCACCAAGATAGCAAGCAATTAAACAAAATATAGGTCCCTGACACCCAGAGTAGAGGTCATTCGACAGCAAAAAGAGGATAATGTAAGCCACCAAAGCAACAGGCGATTATAATGTAGACCCCTGGCACCCAGACAGAGGAGAAAGGTCCCAAAGCAGCAAAACAGTCATCATGTTACCCACCAATGGAACAGGCCACTTTCAGTTATTTAGGCCCCAGCATCCAGAAAGAGGAGAGAGGTCCCATAGCAGAAAATCAGGCTTCATGTCACCCACCAAAGCAGCAGACAATTAACAGAATTTTAGGCCCCTGACACCCAGACAGAGGAGAGGTCATTTGACAGCAAAAAAAGGTTAATGTCACGCACCAAAGCAGCAGGCAATTAGCTTAAATGTAGGCTCCTGGCACCCAAACAGAGGAGAGGTTCATTCAACTTGGTGTTGCCCCCAAAATAATTGCCACGTGGACAATTTGGAGACCCAGAAGTTGAATGGGGCCGAACCATCAGTCAGTACGTGGAGGCGTGTGCACATGTACTGTTCCAACATGTTGTTGAAATGCTGCCTCCTGCAAACGCGTTTCGTATCAGCTGGTGGGGCAGTTGGCTGTGGCGCGGTGACAAAACTTTTCCACATCTCGGCCATGTTAACCCTGTCTTCAGAGGAGCTGGCCTTGACACAGCTGCGTTGGCGACCTCTTGCTCCTCCTCTGCCTTTGCCTTTTGCTTCCACATGTCCCCACGTGTGAGTTGGGAATGCTCTCAGCAGCGCGTCTACCAGCGTGCGATTGTACTCGTGCATTTTACTATCACGCTCCAGTGCGGGAATTAAGGTGGGCACGTTGTCTTTGTACCGGGTTCCAGCAGGGTGGCCACCCAGCAGTCAGCACACGTTAAAATGTGAGCAACTCTGCTGTCGTTGCGCATTCACTGCAGCATGTAGTCGCTCATGTGTGCCAGGCTGCCCAGGGGTAAGGACAAGCTGTCCTCTGTGGGAGGCGTATCGTCATCGTCCTTCGTTTCCCCCCACCCACGCACCAGTGATGGGCCCGAGCTGTGTTGGATGCCACCAAGCTATGAACATGCCTCATCCTCATCCGCCTCCGCCTCATCCTCATCCTCCTCATCCTCCATTAGTGGGCCCTGGCTGGCCAAATTTGTACCTGGCCTTTGCTGTTGCAAAAAAACCTCCCTCTGAGCCACTTCTAAAAGACTGGCCTGAAAGTGTTAGAAATGACCCCTCTTCCTCCTCCTTCTCCTCCATGGCCACGTCCTCTTCCATCATCGCCCTAAGTGATTTCTCAAAGAGACATAGAAGTTATATTGTAAAGCTGATAACGGTGTCATCGCCACTGGCCATGTTGGTGAAGTACTCGAAACAGGGCACACAGGTCTCGCATGGAGGCCCAGTCATTGGTGTTGAAGTGGTGATGTTCTGCAGTGCGACTGACGCATGCCTGCTGCAGCTGAAGCTCCACTATGGCCTGCTGATGCTTGCACAGTCTCTCCAGCATGTGCAAGGTGGAGTTCCACCTGGTGGGCACGTCTCATATGAGGCGGTGAGCGAAAAGGCCGAAGGTCCGCTGTAGCGCAGACAGGCGAGCAGCGGCAGGATGTGAACGCCGGAAGCGCGCACAGACGGCCCGCACTTATGCAGCAGCTCTGACATGTCGGGGTAGTTGTGTATGAACCTCTGAACCACCAAATTCAGCACACGCGCCAGGCAAGGGATGTGCGTCAAACTGGCTAGTCCCAGAGCTGCGACGAGATATCGCACACCACCAGGCCGGGCTTGAGGCCCACCGGCAGAAACCACTCGTCGGTCTGTTGTTCAATACCCCGCCACAACTCCTGCACTGTGTGGGGCCTTTCCCCCAAACATATGAGTTTCAGAACAGCCTGCTGACGTTTTCCCCGGGCTGTGCTGAAGTTGGTGGTGAAGGTGTGTGGCTGACTGGATGAGCTGGTGGAAGCAAAGGAGGAGGAAGCTGAGTAGGAGGAGGAGGCTACAGGAGGCAAAGAATGATGCCCTGCGATCCTTGACGGCGGAAGGATGTGCGCCAAGGAACTCTCCACCTGGGGCCCAGCTGCCACTACATTTACCCAGTGTGCAGTTAGGGAGATATAGCGTCCCTGGCTGTGCTTACTGGTCCACGTATCTGTGGTTAGATGGACCTTGCCACAGAATGCGTTGCGCAGTGCACACTTGATTTTATCGGATACTTGGTTGTGCAGGGAAGGCACGGCTGTCTTGGAGAAGTAGTGGCGGCTGGGAACAACATACTGTGGGACAGCCATGGCCATCAGCTGGTTGAAGCTGTATGTGTCCACCAGCCTGAATGACAGCATTTCAAAGGCTAGTAGTTTAGAAATGCTGGCATTCAGACCCAGGGCTCGAGGGTGGATAGGTGGGAATTTACGCTTTCTCTCCAAGGTTTGTGAGATGGAGAGCTGAACGCTGTCGTGTGACGGGGTGGAGATGCTTGGTGACGCAGGTGGTGGTGTCGGTGGCACATCCTCTGTTTGGTGGACGGCAGGTGCCAACATTCACCACAGAAAATAATCTATCCTTTGCCAGACAGCAGACAGTATTACACTTGGCTAGCCACAGCTGGAACACCAGATTTAGGGGATTGCTATTTTGGCAATTGAATTTAACCCCTTAATAAAATATAGAAATTTCTATCCTGAGTTTCTAGGGGTGACAATAAGCACAGCCAAGCCCCTGATGTAGGATATAGCAAAAAAAAAAATAGTATTGATGAATTGATGGACTTGGTGGCAGCTTGTGCTGGTGCACCACAAGTCACAAAATGGCCGCCGATCACCCCAGAAAAAAGTGACAGAAAAACGCTCTGTGCAGCCTAAAAACCAGTGAGCAATTAACTAGCAGAAGTTGAATGATTCACAGCTGTAGATCGATCACTTAATTAGGTGCTTTTGCTGACTTTTCCTTGCCTAATCTCGCCCTCACAGAAGCTGCGTCCTCTCCCTACACTAATCAGAGCAATGTGACGTGCGGTGCTACGTGACTCCAGCTTAAATAAAAGCTGGGTCACAAGCTCACTTGGCCAATCACAGCTATGTCATTAGTAGACATGGCTGTGATGGCTTCTTAGGCTGGGTTCAGACTTGAGTGTTTTACAGCGCGTTCCTACGCGCTGTAAAACGCTCAACAGGCGAAAACCCATGTTTCTCTATGGGCATGGTTCTCACCTGAGCGTTTTACAGCGTGTTTTAATGCGCTGTAAAACGCTGTACGCCCAAAGAAGTACAGGAGCGTTGTACACGCGTAGTGGGATTAAACTGATAGTACTATTTTTAAGTAACACACCACTTATGTAGAGTGGCACAGTACATTGCACGGCGCACGTGCAGTGCTCCAAATTGGAAGTAAGAGGACTGACCAAGCTTCTTTTTCTATTTCCCAGTGCTCAAAATCTATTCGATACACGTCCCCTTATAGGTCACATAGCAGGTATTAAACTGATAAAAATAGTACTAAGTAACACACCACTCATATAGGGTGGCACAGTACTTTGCGCGAGGAAAAGACCTTCAATGGCGTCAGTGAGGACAAGGAACCGGACATGGCTAGCTTGGTATCCAACCTTGTGCAAATGGCGTCTTTGCGGTTGTGCAAATGGACTGTTTGCGGTGCGGTAAACGGGGAGTTTGGTCTGTCACAGTTAGGTCTGTCACTGTGAAGCGGGTGCAACTCTTACACTACCTGATCGATACAACATCATACCTGATCGTATACACACACTGGATGTTTTAAAGCATGTTATTCCAAACAATTTAGGAATGTTAGGTGATTTATGCCCTTTATGGATTGAAACCCGACTCTGCGTCTACTACTTAATTTTCTATGGGAGTTTTGCCATGGATCCCCCTCCGGCATGCCACAGTCCAGGTGTTAGTCCCCTTGAAACAACTTTTCCATCACTACTGTGGCCAGAAAGAGTCCCTGTGGGTTTTAAAATTTGCCTGCTTATTGAAGACTATGGCGGAAGTACGCATTCGCTGTTCGCGAATGGAACATTTTATGTTCGCGACATCTCTATCCACCACCTCAACAGAAAAATGTACTGGTCCTGATCCTCCTCCTACTATTCCTTGTCACGTATTTTTGCCAATGATCGATCAGCGAGGTGATTGCAAAGAGACAACAGTATGCGTGCACTCATCCAACAGTGCAGAAGCTGAACCTGCCCCTAGTCAATTTGCTGGTACTACAGTCCCTCACTCTCCATACGGTTGACTGCACATTTCAGAGAAATGATGGCTTGTGCCAAGCCAAGGTAGAGGGTCCCAACCATCATTACTTATCTAAAAAAAGCTGTACCAGCTCTGCATACACATACTCCACTTGTTTGTGCAGGTAAGGGATGACTCGCCTGGAAAAGTAGTGGCGGCTGGGAATGACGTACTGTGGGACAGCCAACGCCATAAGGTTTTTAAAACTCTGTCTCCACCAGATGGAATGACAGCATATCAAAGGCCAGGAATTTTGAAATACTGGCATTCAGTGCCAGGGATCACGGGTGGGTAGGGGGGTACTCCCTCTTTCGCTCCATTGTTTGGGAGATGGACAGCTGAACGCTGCCATGGGACATTGTAGTGCTGCTTGTTAAAGGTGACGGACATGATGGCGTTGCTGACACATCCTCTGTTTGCGGGGTGGTCGGTGCCACTGTTACTCCAGAGGTGAAGGAAAAGGCCAAGACTGCAGCAGACGAGGGATTTGGAGGTGTTTACTCCACTGCAGCTCGTGATTTGCACTTAGATACCTGGTCATGCAGGTTGTGCTCAGGTTTAGAAAGTTTATGCCTCGCCTCAGGCTCTGATTGCATAGAGTGCAAACCACTCATGTCTTGTCGTCTGCACATTGTCTGAAGAACTGCCACACCAGAGAACTCCTTGGAGCTGGCTTTGTTGTGCTCAGTCCCTGGGTGCAGTGGGCAGTAGCAGGCGTACAGTCTAGGGGACGGCCCCTCTGCTTTTGCACCCTGCTCCCACTTTTGCTGTGCTGGTGGCTCTGTGTGACCACCGCTTCTCCCTCCGAACTGCACAGGTCACTCAAATGACCTTGATTCCATGTGGGTAGAGTTGAGCGAAATTCTATTTTTAGTTCGGCGTCCAAAGTTCGGGTTATCGTAGCATCCCGTTATGGTTTCCGCTACCGCGGACCATAACGGTATTTGGAATCCATAAAGGGGCTGCTTCATTAAACCCGAACCTTGGACAACTCTAAGGACCTGGGGTGACATCACCATTATGTGATCAGTGCAGGGGGCCTGGCTCAGTACTGGATCACCTCTTATCCAATCCAGTGCTGAGCCACGCCCCCTGCACTGATCACATGATGGTGACGTTACCCCAGGTCCTTAGAGTTGTCCAAGGTTCCGGTTCAATGAAGCAGCCCCTTATGGATTCCAAATGCCGTTATGGTCCGCGGTAGCGGAATCCATAACAGGATGCTACGATAACCCGAACCCGAACTTTGGACACCGAACTAAAAATAGAAGTTCGCTCAACTCTACATGTGGGGTCTAGCACCTCATCGTCCTCCACATTATCTTCCATTCAGTCTTCAACCCTGCCCTCCTTGTCGGTTTGCACACTGCAGAAAGCCGCAGCAATTGGCACATGTGTTTCATCATCCTCAGAGACGTGCTGCGGTGGTCTTCCCATGTCATCATCCTCAAACATAAGTGGTTGGGCATCGTTGCACTCAATTTCTATCACTTCTGGGGCAGGACTAGGTGGATGGCCTTGGGAAACCCTGCCAGCAGACTCATCAAGCATAAGAGACTGCTGCATGACTTGGGGCTCAGACTGCTTGGTTGATTTGCAAGTGGGTGAGGTGCTAGATAGATGCCCATGGCCTGCAGGTGCCAACTATGAGTTTTCAGCAGTGGACCAGGTGGGAGACAATGTGAAGATACTGGAGGCACTGTCAGCCACCCAATCTACGATCGCCTGTACTTGTTCTGACCTCACAATTCGTAGAGCGGCATTCTGGCCTTCTAAATAACGCTGAAAGCTCTGTTGTCTACGCGCACCTGAGGAAGGTGTTTCATTTTGGCGTGTAGCTGGCACAGATCGACCACGTCCTCTCACTGCAACAGTAGCTCCACCAACACCAGCAGCACCACGACCAGGGCCACATCCTTTATTTGATGCTCTCCTCATTTTTTGCGGTCACCCACCTAAGTAACAGACGTTTTTACTAAATTTAGTTCCCTGTCAGCAATGCAAAGCAGGGGCTTTTCAATGGCAAAATTGGGTTAATGTCACCCACCAATGGAATAGACGATTTTTAGAAATTTACGTCCCTGTCACCTATGCAGAGAAGGGGTTTGTATACGGCAAAACTAGCAAAATGTCACCCACCAACGTAACAGATGATTTTTAGAAATTTACCTCCCTGTCAGCACCTCCCTGTCACCTATGCAGAGCAGGGGTTTGTATGCACCAAAACTGGCAAAATGTCACCCACCGGTGCTGCACCTGTTTATATTAAACAATACCCCTTTCCCCAGAAAAAGGGATTGAGTCTATGTTGATGGAATTCCTAGAGGCAGGGGTTATTGAGGAAATTATTTCCCCCTATAATACACCTATTAACATAGAAGACAGAGGTCGCATAGCAGAGAATCAGGTGTCATGTCACCCACCAATGGAGAGGGCCACTTTCATTTATTTAGGCCCCAGCACCCAAACAGAGGACAGAGGTCGCATAGCAGAGAATCAGGCATCATGTCACCCACCAATGTAGAAGGCCACTTTTCGATAATTAGGCCCCAGCACCCAGACGGAGGAGAGAGGTCGCCTAGCAGAGAATCAGGCTTCATGTCACCCAGCAATAGAGAAGGCCACATCCAGATATTTAGCCCACGGAACCGAGACAGAGGACAGAGGTTGCATAGCAGAGAATCAGGCGTCATGTCACCCACCACTGGAACAGGCCACTTTCAGATAATTAGGCCCCTGGCACCTAGACGGAGAAGAGGTTCATTCAAATTTTGGTTGCACCGCAATATAATGGCAAAATTAAAAAAAGAGGATTCAATAAAGAAGTGCCCCGGAGTACAAGAATATATGGTTGAGGGGGAGGCAGTTATAGATGTCTATTCTGCACAAGGGATGGACAGGTCCTGTGGTATCCGTGCCTGGTTCATTTTTATAAACGTCAGCTTGTCCACATTGGCTGTGGACAGGCGGCTGCGTTTGTCAATAATGACGCCCACTGCCATGCGGAATACACGTTCAGACAAAACGCTGGCCGCCAGGCAGGCCAGCACCTCCAAGGCATAAAAGGCTAGCTCTGGCCACGTGGACAGTTTGGAGACACAGAAGTTGAATGGGGCCAAACCATCAGTCAGTACGTGGAGAGGTGTGCACACTTACTGTTCAAACATGTTGGTGGTGAAGTGGTGCTGTTCCGCAGTGCGACTGACCCGTGCGTGCTGCAGCTGAAACTCCACTATGGCCTGCTGCTGCTCGCACAGTCTCTCCAGCATGTGCAAGGTGGAGTTCCACCTGATGGGCATGTCGCATATGAGGCGGTGAGCAGGAAGGCCGAGGTTACGCTGTAGCGCAGACAGGCGAGCAGTGGCAGGATGTGAACACCGGAAGTGCGCACAGACGGCCCGCACTTTTTGCAGCAGCTCTGACATGCTGTGGTAGAATGGCCACATCCTCTCCCAGCACCAGAGGGTCCACTAACACCACCACGACCGTGTCCCTTACCAGATGTTTTCATTGTTACGGTTCACCAAGCACCACAATAAGAAAACATATATTTGTCCCAATGTATTGAATTCGAATTCAGGCCTTCTTTTTTTACAGGCACCTAACACAATCTGCCTATTTATTTATGTATTGTATTACACTAATCCAGGCACAGCATTAACCACTGATTTAGGGGAATATCAATTGTAGGCCTAGTCTTTAGGCCCTGGATGAAAGGTATCCTTTTATGGACAGATTTACACTTGGAGATGCACCGTAGCGTGTGAGAAAATATGTAGGATTATGCCTTCAGCAATTGTATTTTAACAATTTGTGTAATACACACTTTAACGGGCAGAAATACACTTGGAGATGCACGGTAGCGTGTGAAGTTATTGAGGATGACCCTCTCAGCACTTGTATATACACGTTGAGTGTAATATACCCATTTACAGACAGTAATACACTATGAGATGCACAATAGTGCGTGCAGATTTACAGGATTATGCTTTCAGCAATTGTAATGTAAAACCTTTTGTAATATACCCTTTTACGGAAAGAAATATACTTGGAAATGCACGCTTAGTGTAATATACCCTTTTACGGACATATTAACACTTGGCCTGCAACAGCTGGAACACCAGATTCAGGGTATTGCTAAATTGGCAAGTGAATTTCACCCCAGAACAAAATCACTCCTTTGACGGATACTATTAAACTTGTCCTGCCACAAATTTACTGTATCTCTATTTTTGCAACTGGATTTCACCCCAGAAAATAATATATCCTTTGAAGGACACTAGGGAAATTGTCCAGTCACAGCTGGAACACCAGATTCAGGGTATTGCTATTTTGGCAATTAAATTTCACCCCAGATTAAAATATACCCTTTTACGGAAAGATTTAAACTAGGCCTGCAACAGCTGGAACAACAGATTCAGGGTATTGCTATTTTGGCAATTAGATTTCACCCCAGAAAAAAATATACCCTATTATGGACAGATTTAAACTAGGCTTGCAATAGCTGGAACACCAGGTTCAGGGTATTGCTATTTTGGCAATTAAATTTCACCCCAGAAAAAAATATACCCTTTTACAGACAGATTTAAACTAGGCCTGCAACAGCTGGAAAACCAGATTCAAGGTATTGCTATTTTGGCAATTAAATTTCACCCCAGAAAATAATATATCCTTTGACGGACACTATTAAACTTGTCCAGTCACAGCTGGAACACCAGAGTCAGGGTATTGCTATTTTGGCAATTCAATTTCACACCAGAAACAAAATATATCCTTTGCCAGACACTATTCAACTTGGCCAGCCACTGCTGGGACACCAGATTTAGGGGATTGTTGTTTTGGCTATTGAATTTCACCCCTGGAAAAAATATACCCTCTTTCCGGACAGATTTAAACTAGGCCTGCAACAGCTGGAACACCAGATTTACTGTATTTCTAGTTTTGCAACTGAATTTGACCCCATAAAATAGTATATCCTTTGACGGACACTATGAAACTTGTCCAGTCACAGCTGGAACACCAGATTTACGGTATTTCTATTTTAGCAACTGAATTTGACCCCAGAAAATAATATATCCTTTGACGGACACTATGAAACTTGTCCAGTCACTGCTAGGACACCAGATTTACGGTATTTCTATTTTTGCAACTGAATTTCACCCCAGAACAAAATCTATCCTGTGACGGACACTATTAAACTTGGCCTGCCACAGCTAAAACCACAGATTTATGGTATTGCTATTTTGGCAATTGAATTTCACCACAGAAAAAAATATATCCTTTGCCAGACACTATTAAACTTGTCCAGCCACAACTGGAACACCAGATTTATTGTATTTCTATTTTTGCGACTGTATTTCGCCCCAGAAAATAATATATCCTTTGACGGACACTAGGGAAATTGTCCAGTCACAGCTGGAACACCAAATTCAGGGTATTGCTATTTTTGCAATTAAATTTCACCCCTGAACAAAATCTATCATGTAACGGACACTATTTAACTTGTCCTGCCACAGCTGAAACCACTGATTTATGGTATTGCTATTTTGGCAATTGAATTTCACCAAAGAAAAAAAAATACCCTTTTACAGACAGATTTAAACTAGATCTGCAACAGCTGGAACAACAGATTTACTTTATTTCTATTTTTGCAACTGTATTTCACCCCAGAAAATAATAAATCCTTTGACAAACACTATGAAACTTTTCCAGTCACAGCTGGAACACCAGATTTACGGTATTGTTTTTTTTGCGACTGAATTTAACCCCTGAAAATATTATATCCATTGACGGACACTATGAAACTTGTCCAGCCACAGCCGGAACACCAGATTCAGGGTATTGCTATTTTTGCAACTGTATTTCACCCCTGAAAATAATATATCCCTTGACGGACACTAGGGAAATTGTCTAGTCACAGCTGGAACACCAGATTCAGGATATTGCTATTTTGGCAATTGAATTTCACCCCAGACCAAAATCTATCCTTTGACGGATACTATTAAACTTGTTCAGTCACAGCTGGAACACCAGATTCAGGGTATTGCTATTTTGGCAATTCAATTTCACTGCATAAAATAATATATCCTGTGAAAGTCACTCCTAAACTTTGCCAGCCACATCTAAAACCACTGATCTATGGTATTGCTATTTTGGCAATTGAATTTCACCCCAGAACATTATCTATCCTTTGCCAGACACTATTAAACTTGGCCAGCCACTGCTGGGACACCAGATTTAGGGGATTGTTATTTTGGCTATTGAATGTCACCCCAGAAAAAAATATACCCTTTTCTGGACAGATTTAAACTTGGCCTGCAACAGCTGGAACACCAGATTTACTGTATTTCTATTTTTGCAAATGTATTTCACCCCTGAAAATAATAAATCCTTTGACAGACACTATGAAATTTGTCCAGTCACAGCTGGAACACCAGATTTACGGTATTGCTATTTTTGCAACTGTATTTCACCCCAGAAAATAATATATCTTTTGACGGACGCTAGGAAATTGTCCAGTAACAGCTGGAACACCAGATTCAGGGTATTGCTATTTTGGCAATTGAATTTCACCCCAGAAAAATATATACCCTTTTACGGTCAGATTTAACCTAGGCCTGCAACAGCTAGAACACCAGATTTACTGTATTTATATTTTTGCAACTGTATTACACCCCACAAAATAATATATCCTTTGACGGACACTAGGGAAATTGTCCAGTCACAGCCGGAACACCAGATTCAGGGTATTGCTATTTTTGCAACTGTATTTCACCCCTGAAAATAATATATCCTTTGACGGACACTAGGAAAATTGTCTAGTCACAGCTGGAACACCAGATTCAGGATATTGCTATTTTGGCAATTGAATTTCACCCCAGAACAAAATCTATCCTTTGACGGATACTATTAAACTTGTTCAGTCACAGCTGGAACACCAGATTCAGGGTATTGCTATTTTGGCAATTCAATTTCACTGCATAAAATAATATATCCTGTGAAAGTCACTCCTAAACTTTGCCAGCCACATCTAAAACCACTGATCTATGGTATTGCTATTTTGGCAATTGAATTTCACCCCAGAACATTATCTATCCTTTGCCAGACACTATTAAACTTGGCCAGCCACTGCTGGGACACCAGATTTAGGGATTGTTATTTTGGCTATTGAATGTCACCCCAGAAAAAAATATACCCTTTTCTGGACAGATTTAAACTTGGCCTGCAACAGCTGGAACACCAGATTTACTGTATTTCTATTTTTGCAAATGTATTTCACCCCAGAAAAATAATAAATCCTTTGACAGACACTATGAAACTTGTCCAGTCACAGCTGGAACACCAGATTTACGGTATTGCTATTTTTGCAACTGTATTTCACCCCAGAAAATAATATATCTTTTGACGGACGCTAGGGAAATTGTCCAGTAACAGCTGGAACACCAGATTCAGGGTATTGCTATTTTGGCAATTGAATTTCACCGCAGAAAAAAATATATCCTTTGCCAGACACTATTAAACTTGTCCAGCCACAACTGGAACACCAGATTTATTGTATTTCTATTTTTGCGACTGTATTTCGCCCCAGAAAATAATATATCCTTTGACGGACACTAGGGAAATTGTCCAGTCACAGCTGGAACACCAAATTCAGGGTATTGCTATTTTTGCAATTAAATTTCACCCCTGAACAAAATCTATCATGTAACGGACACTATTTAACTTGTCCTGCCACAGCTGAAACCACTGATTTATGGTATTGCTATTTTGGCAATTGAATTTCACCAAAGAAAAAAAATACCCTTTACAGACAGATTTAAACTAGATCTGCAACAGCTGGAACAACAGATTTACTTTATTTCTATTTTTGCAACTGTATTTCACCCCAGAAAATAATAAATCCTTTGACAAACACTATGAAACTTTTCCAGTCACAGCTGGAACACCAGATTTACGGTATTGTTTTTTTGCGACTGAATTTAACCCCTGAAAATATTATATCCATTGACGGACACTATGAAACTTGTCCAGCCACAGCCGGAACACCAGATTCAGGGTATTGCTATTTTTGCAACTGTATTTCACCCTGAAAATAATATATCCCTTGACGGACACTAGGGAAATTGTCTAGTCACAGCTGGAACACCAGATTCAGGATATTGCTATTTTGGCAATTGAATTTCACCCCAGACCAAAATCTATCCTTTGACGGATACTATTAAACTTGTTCAGTCACAGCTGGAACACCAGATTCAGGGTATTGCTATTTTGGCAATTCAATTTCACTGCATAAAATAATATATCCTGTGAAAGTCACTCCTAAACTTTGCCAGCCACATCTAAAACCACTGATCTATGGTATTGCTATTTTGGCAATTGAATTTCACCCCAGAACATTATCTATCCTTTGCCAGACACTATTAAACTTGGCCAGCCACTGCTGGGACACCAGATTTAGGGGATTGTTATTTTGGCTATTGAATGTCACCCCAGAAAAAAATATACCCTTTTCTGGACAGATTTAAACTTGGCCTGCAACAGCTGGAACACCAGATTTACTGTATTTCTATTTTTGCAAATGTATTTCACCCCTGAAAAATAATAAATCCTTTGACAGACACTATGAAATTTGTCCAGTCACAGCTGGAACACCAGATTTACGGTATTGCTATTTTTGCAACTGTATTTCACCCCAGAAAATAATATATCTTTTGACGGACGCTAGGGAAATTGTCCAGTAACAGCTGGAACACCAGATTCAGGGTATTGCTTTTTTGGCAATTGAATTTCACCCCAGAAAAATATATACCCTTTTACGGTCAGATTTAACCTAGGCCTGCAACAGCTAGAACACCAGATTTACTGTATTTATATTTTTGCAACTGTATTACACCCCACAAAATAATATATCCTTTGACGGACACTAGGGAAATTGTCCAGTCACAGCCGGAACACCAGATTCAGGGTATTGCTATTTTTGCAACTGTATTTCACCCCTGAAAATAATATATCCTTTGACGGACACTAGGGAAGTTGTCTAGTCACAGCTGGAACACCAGATTCAGGATATTGCTATTTTGGCAATTGAATTTCACCCCAGAACAAAATCTATCCTTTGACGGATACTATTAAACTTGTTCAGTCACAGCTGGAACACCAGATTCAGGGTATTGCTATTTTGGCAATTCAATTTCACTGCATAAAATAATATATCCTGTGAAAGTCACTCCTAAACTTTGCCAGCCACATTTAAAACCACTGATCTATGGTATTGCTATTTTGGCAATTGAATTTCACCCCAGAACATTATCTATCCTTTGCCAGACACTATTAAACTTGGCCAGCCACTGCTGGGACACCAGATTTAGGGGATTGTTATTTTGGCTATTGAATGTCACCCCAGAAAAAAATATACCCTTTTCTGGACAGATTTAAACTTGGCCTGCAACAGCTGGAACACCAGATTTACTGTATTTCTATTTTTGCAAATGTATTTCACCCCAGAAAAATAATAAATCCTTTGACAGACACTATGAAACTTGTCCAGTCACAGCTGGAACACCAGATTTACGGTATTGCTATTTTTGCAACTGTATTTCACCCCAGAAAATAATATATCTTTTGACGGACGCTAGGGAAATTGTCCAGTAACAACTGGAACACCAGATTCAGGGTATTGCTATTTTGGCAATTGAATTTCACCGCAGAAAAAATATACTCTTTTACGGTCAGATTTAAACTAGGCCTGCAACAGCTAGAACACCAGATTTACTGTATTTATATTTTTGCAACTGTATTACACCCCACAAAATAATATATCCTTTGATGGACACTAGGGAAATTGTCCAGTCACAGCTGGAACACCAGATTCAGGGTATTGCTATTTTGGCAATTAAATTTCACCCCAGAACAAAATCTATCCTGTGACAGACACTATTAAACTTGGCCAGCCACAGCTGAAACCACTGATTTATGGTATTGCTATTTTGGCAATTGAATTTCACCCCAGAAAAAAATATATTCTTTTGCCGGACACTATTTAACTTGGCCAGCCACAGTTGGAACACCAGATTTACGGTATTTCTTTTTTTGCAACTGAATTTCACCCCATAAAAAAATATATCCTATGACTGAAACTATGAAACTTGTCCAGTCACAGCTGGAACACCATATTTACGGTATTGCTATTTTGGCTATTGAATTTCACTCCAGAAAATGATCTATCCTTTGCCGGACACTATTAAACTTGTCCAGCCACTGCTGGGACACCAGATTTAGTGGATTGCTATTTTGGCAATTGAATTTCACCACAGAAAAAAATCTATCCTTTGCCAGACAGCAGACAGTATTACACTTGGCTAGCCACAGCTGGAACAACAGATTTAGGGGATTGCTATTTTGGCAATAGAAATTTCTATCCTGAGTTTCTAGGGGCGACAATAAGTACAGCCAAGCCCCTGATGTAGGATATAGCAATAAAAAAACTAGTATTGATGGATTGATGGACTTGGTGGCAGCTTTTGCTGGTGCTCCATAAGTCACAAAATGGCCGCCGATCACCCCAGAAAAAAGTGACAGAAAAACGCTCTGTGCAGCCTAAAAACCAGTGAGCAATTAACTAGCAGAAGTTGAATGATTCACAGCTGTAGATCTATCAATTCATTAGGTGTTTTTGCTGAATTTTCCCTGCCTAATCTCGCCCTCACAGAAGCTGCGTCCTCTCCCTACACTAATCAGAGCAGTGTGACGTGCGGCCCTACGTGACTCAAGCTTAAAGAGAGGCTGGGTCACATGCTGCACTTGGCCAATCACAGCCATGCCATTAGTTGGCATGGCTGTGATGGCTTATTAGGGCAAGAAGTAAAACGCTAGCTGATTGACTGCTGTGCAGCCCTTCAGAAAGCAAGAAGAAATCGCTGGACGGACCCGAACCCGAACTTTTTTGAAAATGTTCGGGTCCATGTCCCGAACACCCCATAATTCGGTATGAACCCGAAATATACAGTTCGGGTTCGCTCATCCCTAGTGGTGATAGTCCAGCGCCTGGCAAAAGGACGAAAGCAGACCACCCGAGTGGTAGCAGTCCCCAGAACAGCGATTCTCACAGAAGAGGCTCCAATCTGGATTCATGCTAGCAGAGTGAAAATGGTCCCTGAGGCTTCTTCTCAGGTGACAGAAAAAGACAAAAAATGTTAAGCAGGTGTGAAATCCCTGAACAAAGGGGGGATCTTAGAAGTTTCACTGAAAAGTGCCTTGCCACAGGCTGAAAATGATGACCCCACAATATTCTGGGAGATTTGTTTGTCTGCTGATAATTATTAATCTTTGTGTTTCCTTGCCAGTCTGGCTTATTACTACATTTATTTATCACCCAGAGGAGCTGAGTTTCTTCTGCGGTGCACCAAATAATCAGTCAGTACATAAAAGAGCTTAGGAGCAAGATCCCTCTGCTCCCGGCCCCTTTTATTCTGAACAGAATAGTATAGTCAGGATTGCAGATGCCCTAAATGTTAGTTCATTGTGCCTTAACCCCTTAAGGACCCATGACGTATGGGTACGTCATGGGTCCGATCCCTAAGTATGGCGCCCGCTCCTGCCCTCTGTGGGCGCGATCGCTGCGGGGGTCCGGCTGTTTCCTGTAGCTGACCCCCGCGGCTAATGATCGCGGCCGGCAGCGATGCCGATCGCAATCATTTAACCCGCAGATGCCGTGGTCAATCCTGACCACGGCATCTGCGCGCATAAACCAAGTAAAACTTCGGCAGCTCTCCGGCTCCCCTAGTGGTGATCGGGAGAATCGGAGCTCTGTAAGGATAGCCTCAAGCCTTTCATTCAGCATGAGGCTATCACTTACTATTTCCTATGGAGCCCTTGTTAGCAATAGGGCTTCATAGGAAAGTAGTAAATCCTCATAAACTCCAATACAAGTGTATTGGAGTTTATGTTAAAGCAATCAGATGACTGATTTATATAGGTCCCTATGGGACCTATATAACAGTAGTAAAAGAAAAAAAAAATAAAAAATAAATAAAAAACCTAAAATTCAAATCACCCCTTTCCCCAAAATTAAAATAAAATAATATTTTTTTAAAAAATACACATCATGGGTGTCATAATGTGCGAAAACGCCCGTGGTATAAAAATATAAAAATATATTCCCCATACGGTAAACAGAAAAACGGAAAAAGCGCCCAAATGGCGGATTCGCCATTTTGAGCGCTTCATTTCCTCAAAAAAATTAAATAAAAGTGATCAAAAGTCCTACACATCCCATAATGGTATCAACTAAAAGTTCAGATCGCCCGCAAAAAATAAGCCCCCATACAATGCCATACACTTAATTACAAAAACGTTATAGGGGTCAAAATATGGCGACAAAAAAAAAAAAAAAATTCCCACTTTTGAATTTTTTTCACTATCAAAACGCAAGAAAAACTATACATATTGGGTATCGCCGGATTCGTACTGACCTGTAGAATAAAACTAAATGGTCAGTTTTATCACACATCAAACGTCGTAATTTAAAAACCCGTAAAATTGTGGTAGAATTGTTTTTTTTTTGCAATTTCACCCCATTTGGAATTTTTTTCCCGCTTCCCACTACATCGTATGCAATATTAAATGGTGGCGTTGGAAAGTACAACTTGTCCCGCAAAAATAAAGCCCTCATATGGCCATGTGAACGTAAAAATAAAAAAGTTATGGCTCTCGGAAGGCATGGAGCGCAAAACGAAAATGCAAAAATGAAAAAACCCCGAGTCCTTAAAGGGTTAAAGACTTACGGAGCTCACGGGATCTTATACAAACGTGTTCTTGCTGTGCCTACACCTGATGAATCCCTCCTTGGAGTCTGGTTGATGGCTATCAATACACAGTGTTTTTTTTCCCTTGTATGACTTCTGTGGGGAGTGTCAGAAATTAGGAAATAGCAGGGATAATATTAGAATAATTCCTATTAATGTGACTTCAGCAGAGACATCTTTTAACTTTTCCCAGGATATGACTTTATATTGTGATAGTAGAGACATAAAAAGTGTATTACCTAAGAATAGTGTATATGTTTATATTCATGACACCTGTAAAAAGAATAGTAGGCTTGCTAGCTCCCTGAATAATTCCATGAGTTGTAATAAGACCATTGTGACTCTCAGTTTTATCTATAATATAATGCTCCCTAAGGGATGTTTTTTTTTTCTTGTGCTAACAGCACTTACAATTTCATTCCTCCTAATGTTATATATATACATTTACTTCATGCTTGCAAAGTCATAGATACTTTGAAAAGACATAGCAACATGTCGGAGAGAGTAGTTGAATGGAATGCCTTATTTAATAGAGTAGAATACTATACTCCATCTCCAAAGACCTGCATCACAAGTCTAAAACAGTAAGAACCCAATCAAAACTGGGTAGGGACAGATAAGGAGAGCATGGGGAGGAAAGGTGGTGGTGGTGGGGGGGGGGGTTGGTCTACTGTATATACTATTTCATTTTGTACACATTTTCCTGTATCCTCACACACTTAGAGGCTTTCGGGGATGAGGCTAGTAGAGCTACCTTATCTCTAGGAGAAAATTGGCAGCGTAAATCCTCTTCCCACTTTTCTAGGAAGTTATATTTTTGAGGACATTTGAGGGAGGTTAACATAGCATACAATTTTGCTATTTTTTTCTTAGGTTCAGCTACTGATAAAGCTAGGGATTCAAATGGAGAATGTGAGGTTGAAGGTCCAAAGTTCATCTTTTTTAAGATGCTTCTGATGTGTTGTCGTTGCAAAAAAGACTTTGCAGCCGAGGGTGTGAAAGCCTGTCGTCCAGTGCAAGACCGGTTAGGGGATCAATTAAATCTACTAAGGAAAGGGAGAGATGGGTACTATCTTTTGGGAGAGAGTCTTGAAATATTCGAGTAGATGACCACAGGATATCTCTTATCTGGTAAATTGGGGATACCGGCGTGGAAGGAAGAAATTGCCGTGCTGGGCAAGAATGTCAGAGAGATATTGTCGCTGTAGTCATGGCGCCTAAGGAGGGGAGTTCTCTTGTGCCGTGTAGTAGGTGTTGGAAGAGGAGCGCTCTTATTGGGAACCCCGCTATACCATTTTCTATTTGTATGTCCAGTCGCTCTGGGGGTGAGCGCAACCACTCAAGGCAGCGTTGGGCCTGAATCGCTTTGTAATACAAAGATATATCGGGCATTTCCACACCACCCTTGCTACTATGTTGGATTAATAGATAATAGGGGAGTCTGGGTCTACGTTTGTTCCAAAGGAAAGAGTTAAACAGTTTCTTAATTGAGGTAAAGAAGGACTTAGGGAGTGGAATAGGTAAAGTTTGCAAGTAGTACAAAAGTTTTGGTAGTAACACTGATTTAATTAATTTTTTCCTGCCAAACCAGGAGGTAAAGGGCACATCCCAAGAATCAATGGTTGCCTGAAGGGTCATGGGTAAGGTTTTAAAATTTTCTTTGTATAAATCTTGTGGGTCTGCAGTGATATTAACACCTAAAAATGTAATCAATGATGTAAACCATGTGTAGGGGGTCCTGAGTTGAAGGTATGCCTGACGTTGTTTATTAAGAGTAACGTTCAGTACTTGTGACTTAGCCGGATTTATCAGGAAATTTAAAAACTCCCCAAATCTGTCAAACAGGGAATGGACCGCCGAGAAGGCCTCCTCAGGATTGGATATAATCACTAATAAGTTGTCTGCAAAGGCTGCCATCTGATGAGGTACCCCCTGAACAGTCAAGCTTTTTATGTTCTCATCCTGCCGTATTGCCTGAAAGAGGCATTCTACCGTCAAGATGAACAGAAGAGGCGACAGGGGGCACCCTTGCCTAGTGCTTATTTTGAAAGACCGGGAGAGAGTGCCGTTGACCCAAACTTGAGCCGTGGGATTGGCGTACATAGACATAATGGCTTTGACATATTGTAGGGGAATGCCAAATTTAAGCAGGGCTCTCTGCATAAATATCCAGTCAACACGGTCAAAAGCCTTCTCGCCGTCCGTTCCAAGTAAGATCAAAGGGATATCACGCCGTTTTGCATAGTGGATGATGTTCACCAACCTCGTCGTATTCATCCTGCCTTCCCGACCAGCCACGAAACCCACCTGTTTCGCGTTTATAAGCTGAGGCATAAGCTTTTGAAGCCTATTAGCTAGAAGTTTTGCAAATATTTTTAAATCTGCATTTAGTAATGAGATGGGTCTGTAGCTGGCACAGAAGGCATGATCTTTCCCCTCTTTGGGGAGAATAGTGATCATAGTGGAGAGCATGTGAGGGGGCAAGGTATTGGACATCAAGGCAGAATTACATACTTTCAATAGTCTGGGCAGTAGGAGATCCTGGAAAGTCCTATAATAAGAGGTAGGAAAGCCATCAGGACCTGGACTTTTGTGGGGAGGTATGTTTTTGAGAGTGTCTGTTAATTCTTGGAGGGTAAATGGTTTAATAAGATTCTGAGCTTGATCAATATTAAGAGAGGGTAGGCGTAACTCGCATAACCAGCTATCTATTGCCTCTGTTCTTTGGTGGGTCTGTGAGAGATCTTCCTTGGCTCTAAGGTTATATAGGGAGTGATAGAATTCACTAAACCTGGCTGCTATTTTTTCATTGGTCATTAATAATTTAGAGGAAGCATCTTTTATGGAATGGATATAGGAGCGAGTTTTCCGTTTTTGCAAGTTTGCCATCATGAACTTAGAGGCTTTATCCCTGTGTGCATAATGTTTATATCTTGCTGAAAGGTATAATTTAGCAGTACGGAAAGTTAGAATATTTTTCAATTCTGAGCGAAGGCGAGAAAGTCGGTCATGTACTCTTTGTGTGATGTGTTTTTTATGAAGGGATTCCAAAGATTGGATATCCTTTTGTAGGGAAAGAATTGTGGACTCTCTCTGCTTTTTTAGATGGGAGCATAAAGAGATAAAGTGACCCCGGACGACCACCTTATGCGCCTCCCAAATTGTTCCGCTCTGTACCTCGCCTTGCTCATTAATGGAAAAATACTCCGAAATACATTTGTGTATATCTTTAACAGTGTCTTGATGACTCAGGATTGTACTAGCAAGTCTCCAAGTATATTGAGGCTTAGGGAGGAATGATTTGATATCCAAAAACACTGGGGCATGATCCGAGATTAAAATACTACTAATAATGGTAGCTTTCGTACATGCAGATAACAAATTTGGGGGAACAAATAAGTAGTCCAACCTCTGGTAAGACTTATGGGCCCCGGAGTAAAAAGTAAAGTCTTTTACTGAGGGGTTCAATGTTCTCCAGGTGTCCACAAGTCCCACCGAAGCCAAACAAGATCTAATTCTCCTTAGCGCACCAAACGGCATAGAGGAAACTCCTTCTGATGTATCTATTGTAGGATCTAATGCCACATTAGTGTCCCCCCCAGGATGGTAATCCCTTCAGCAAATTCCTGAAAGGAGGAGAAAGTGCGGCACAGCCAATCTGCCTGGCCCGCGTTGGGTGCATAGATAGAGCCCAATGTGATAGTTTGCGTACCTATGGAACCTTTTATGAATATAAAACCACCATCGTCGTCGGCTAGAGTAGATCTGACCACCATTGGCGTGTTCTTGTGTATGGCTATGGAGACACCTCTAGAGGAGCCACTCCAGGAGGGACCATGGAAAAACTGATTGAATGTCATTGTGGACAAATTAGGAACATGGCCCCTCCTGAAATGCGTATTATGCAAGAGTGCAAAGTTCACCTTCTGTTTTTTAAGGATCATACAGATTTGTGAACGCTTGACAGGGATATTCATACCCTTGACATTGAAAGAGCAGACCCTGATATCAGCCATATTGACCTATGTGAACCCTAACCGCGCAAAGTGTGACCAAAATGAGGGATTTAGCAACCGATGGATAGGGGGGCGAAGAGGAAAGATAGAGGGAAAAGTAGGGAAAAACAATTTAACAACAAAAAGCCAATCTCGATGGTAATATATGTTAGGCTTGAAATGCAACATATCAGAAAATAATACATTCCTCTGGAGTGACTGAACTGTCGCAGACCAGAGGAACATGTGGGGGTGAAGTTGGTGTAATAAGTAAGACCGTAGGAAAGATAAGCGAGCATATAGATTCAAATGGGGTAGATTGTAGGGACTGACACCTGTAGTATTCAGCCATTTATGGGTATCTGTATAGTCACATACTGCAATGGACTGACTAAAGAGTACTTATCTGCTGTCAGGTGTTAACACAGGTTGTACGCATTTAGTCCACTATAGTGGGTGAGATGAGGGAGTTTATGTATCTTCTCCTGGCAAAGTTGGTTTTATGGGGGTGTTTCTCCCGGCTTTCCTTTTCCCCCATCCATCCATAGGTCTGCCCGTCTGTATCCAGGTAGCTGGTATGGGAAGGTCCGGTAGGTCCGTTAGATCAGTAGCTGAGTTCCAATCAGGGATTTCCAAGTCCGCGATATCCAGGTTGTCGTAAACCATCGGGAGGTCTGCTGGAGAGCGCACCACTATTTTACGGCTCGGAGCATAGATGAAAAGGCCAAAGGGGTGAAGCCATTTATAACAAAAATGTTCAGATCCCTGAGCTTCGCCAGGAGTGGCTTTAGGGTTCTGCGCTTTTTCAGGGTGATTGGTGAAAGGTCTTGGAAGAGGAGTATTTCCACATCCCCAAATGCAATTGTTTTCTTGCTTCTTGCAGCTTGGAGGATGCGCTCCTTCATTTGAAAATGTAGCAAGCGGCATATAACGTCCCTTGGAGGGTCCCCCTGCTTCAGAGGTCTTATTGCATGATGGACCCGGTCCATAGTAAAATCGAGACCGTGGTCTGGCTCTAGCAGCATATTACACAGTTCGATTATAGTACCCCTCAGCTCCTCTGTTGTACTGGTTTCCGGCAAACCCTTAAATCGCAGGTTGTTTCTCCTGCCTCGATTATCCTGGTCCTCTGCCAGGTTGTATAGCTGATTTATATGGGCCTGTGTCTTTTCTAGGCAGCTGGCTACAGCTAAAAAATGGCCGTTTACCTTCTCCTGCCGGGACTCAAGCTCATCTACACGGTCGGCAACTTGCCTAATATTGCGCCTGATGTCTGTGAGGTCTTTCTTGAGCGGGGCCAAAGCTTCCGCTATGAGTTCTTTCATAAACCGCCTCGAGACCGGGAGGTCTTCTTCTCCTCTCCCGCGATCTGGTTCGCTCTCCCCCTCTGACTCGTCCGAGCCTTCCGAGGGTGCGGCTGTGTCCTGCCACGGCGCCATCTTAGGCCTGGGCTTCCCAGGAGTGATCAGTTGCTTGCGGATAAATTTGTCCATTTCCCCTCTGGTAGCCCTGGGTGTAGGGGCTCTGGCTACTTCTCTGGAGCGATCCCTCAATGTTTTCCCTATTTTAGGCTTGATTTTCTCACTGATTATGCTCTTTTATCGACGGTCATCTGCAGAGCTCACAGACGCATGATCTGCTCGCTCCGCTGCCAGGCTCTGCCCCCTTCCTCCTAATGTTATTGGAGGTCCCTGTGCGTTATCCAGGCTCACTTTGGCCCTTCCTAGTCAACCCCCTATCAGAAGAGCTTACAGATCGGTTACCAAGACTTTATCAGAAGACTGTGACTTTACTTTACCCCTTCTCAGCCGTGCGGAATATACGAGTTTGGGCGCCTCTATATTAGGAGTGCCCGGACTGGCTATATATAATGCTCTTACTATAAATTCTATTGCATGTTCCTTGGCTAAATCTCTGAATCATATCTCTATCGCCTTATCAGACATGCTTTTAGATCTACAAGGAGTAAGAGGAGCAGTGCTAGAAACTAGATTTGCTGTAGATTATCTGTTACCTAAACATAATATAGGATGTCAAGATTTTAGAGGATCAATCCAGTCCCATATTCAAGCGTTACATGAAATTGCCAATAATATCAAGAAGGATGTTGATTAGGGATGAGCGAACCCGAACTGTATAGAATTTTGGGGTGTTCGTGACACGGACCCGAACATTTACGTAAAAGTTTGGGTTCGGGTTCGTTGTTCGGCGATTTCTTCCCGCTTTCTGAAGGGCTGCACAGCTGCCAATCATCTAGCGTTTTACTTCTTGCCCTAAGAAGCCATCACAGCCATGCCTACTAATGGCATGGCTGTGATTGGCCAAGTGCAGCATGTGACCCAGCCTCTAAGCTGGAGTCACGTCGCGCCACACGTCACTCTGCTCTGATTAGTGTAGGGATAGGATGCAGCCGCTGTTAGGGCTAGATTAGGCAGGGATTAACTCAGCAAAAACACTTAATGAAGTGATCGATCTACAGCTCTGAATCATTCAACTTCTGCTAGTTAATTGCTCACTGTTTTCAGGCTGCCCAGAGCGTTTTTCTGTCACTTTTTTCTGGGGTGATTGGTGGCCATTTTGTACCTTGTGGTGCGCCAGCACAAGCTACCACCAAGTCCATTAATCCATCAATAGTAGTTTTTTTTTTTTTGCTATATCCTACATCAGGGGCATGAAATACTGTCTGGCAAATACTGTCTGGCAAAGAATATATATATTTTTTCTGGGGTGAAATTCAATTTCCAAAATAGCAATACCCTAAATCATTGGTTTCTGCTGTGGCAGGACAAGTTTTATAGTGTTCGTCAAAAGATAGCTTTTGATCTGGGGTGAAATTCAATTACCAAAATAGCAATACCGTAAATCTGGTGTTCCAGCTGTGACTGGACAAGTTTCATAGTGTCCGTCAAAGGATATATTATTTTCTGGGGTGAAATCCAGTTGCAAAAATAGAAATCCCGTAAATCTGGTGTTCCAGCTGTGACTGGACAAGTTTCATAGTGTCCGTCAAAGGATATATTATTTTCTGGGGTGAAATTCATTTGCAAAAATAGCAATACCGTAAATATGGTATTCCAGCTGTGACTGGACAAGTTTATTAGTGTCCGGCAAAGGATAAATTTTGTTCTGGGGGGGAAATCAATTGCCAAAATAGCAATACCGTAAATCGGTGGTTTCAGCTGTAGCTGGCCAAGTTTAATAGTGTCCGGCAAAGGATAAATTTTTTTCTGGGGTGAAATTCTATTGCCAAAATAGCAATCCCCTAAATCTGGTGTCCCATTAGTGGCTGGCCAAGTTGAATAGTGTCCGGCAAAGGATAGATAATTTTCTGGGGTGAAATGCAATTGCCAAAATAGCAATCCCTTAAATCTGCTGTCCCAGCAGTGACTGGCCAAGTTTAATATTGTCCGGCAAAGGATAGATTTTGTTCTGGGGTGAAATTCAATTGTCAAAATAGCAATACCGTAGATCAGTGGTTAAGTTTAACCTCTCCACGACCGCCTAACGCACGGATGCGGGCGGTCGTGGTGTCCTGGCTTGACGCATCCGTGCGTCATCTCTCGAGACGCGAGATTTGCTGTGAACGCGTGCGTTCACAGCGGCGCACAGCTCGGCAGTTACACTGCAGCCTGCCAGCGATGATCAATCGCTGGCAGGCTGTAGAAGTAAAAAAAAAACTAAATCAAACAGGTATATCAGAGGTTGTTTTGTTAACAGCGTCTGATATACCTGCTACCTGGTCCTCTGGTGGTCCCATTTACTGGGATCGACCACCAGAGGACCAGGTAGCTCTGTAAAGTAGCACCAAGCACCACACTACACCCCCCCCTCTGTCACTTATTAACCCCTTTTTAACCCCTGATCACCCATATAGACTCCCTGATCACCCCCCTGTAAGGCTCCATTCAGACGTCCATATGTGTTTTGCGGATCCATGGATCTGTGAAACACGGACACCAGCAATGTGCTTTCCGCATTTTGCAGATCCGCACATTGCCAGAACTATATAGAAAATGCCTTTTCTTGTCCGCAATTGCGGACAAGAATAGGACATGTTCTAAATTTTGCGGAATGGAAGTGAAGACCCGGAAGTGCGGATCCGCAATTCTGGATCCGAGCGGGACAAAGTCTGTTCCCATAGAAATGAATGAGTCCGCCATTCTGTTCCGCAAACAGAATTGCGGACGTATAAATGGGGCCTAAGGTTCCCTTATCACCGCCAGTTAGTTAGCTACTTGTTAGGTAGTTAGCGCCCAGCCCACTGCACCGCAGTCACTGATTTTGGCAGAGATTTTTTCATCCATATTGATCGATGTGAATGAAGAAATCTATGCCATTCATTTTTTCTTTCAGCCTAGAGGCTGAACAGAAAAAAAAATATCTCATTACCCATATGCTCAATATAAGGAGAATAACAGAAACTCTTAATGCTGGCCATACATGTAATGATTGCGGAGACCCTCAAATGCCAGAGCAGTACAAACACCCCACAAGTGACCCCATTTTGGAAAGAAAACACCCCAAGGTATTCCGTGAGGGGTATAGTGAGTTCATGTAAAATTTTATTTTTTATCATAAGTTAGTGGAATATGAGACTGTGTAAAAAAATAAAAAATATATCGATTTCCGTTAACTTTTTTTCTGTGAACTCGCCATGCCCCTCACGGAATACCTTGGGGTGTCTTCATTCCAAAATGGGGTCACATGTGGGGTATTTATACTGCCCTGGCATTTTAGGGGCCCTAAAGCGTGAGAAGAAGTCTTGAATCCAAATGCGTAAAAATGCCCTCCTAAAAGGTACTCATTGGAATTCGGGCCCCTTTGCGCATCTTGGCTGCAAAAAAATGTCACTCATGTGGTATTGCCGTACTCAGGAGAAGTAGGGCAATGTGTTTTGGGGTGTATTTTTACATATACCCATGCTGGGTGTGAGAAATATCTCTGTAAATGACAACTTTTTAATTCTTTTTTTATACAAAGTTGTCAGTTTACAGAGATATTTCTCTCACCCAGCATGGGTATATGTAAAAATACACCCCAAAACACATTGCCCTACTTCTTTTGAGTACGGCGACACCACATGTGTGCCACTTTTTTGCAGCCTAGGGGCGTATAGTCCAACATATACCTGTAGGCTTTACAGGGCTGCTCACAATTTAGCCCCGCCCAAAAGGCCAGAACAGTAAACACACCCCACAAATGACCCCATTTCGGAAAGTAGACACCCCAAGGTATAGTGAGTCCGTGGGAGATTTTTTATTTTTTTTGCCAGAAGTTAGCAGAAATGGAAACTTTATTATTATTATTTTTTCCTCAGAAAGTGTCATTTTCCGCTAACTTGTGGAAAAAAATGAAATGATAAATGAACTCACCATGCCCCTCCGCGAATACTTTGGGTGTCTTCTTTCTAAAATGGTGTCATTTGGGGGGTATTTATGCTATCCTGACATTCTAGCACCTGAAGAAACCTGACAGGTGCTCAGAAATTCATTGCTTCAAAATACGGAAATTCACTTTTTTGCACTATAGTTTGTAAACGCTAAACTTTTATCCAAACCAATAAATATACACTTATTGCATTTTTTTTTTATCAAAGACATGTAGAACAACAAATTTATAGAAAAATTTATATAGAAATGTAGTTTTTAAAATAAAACAAAATCACAACAGAAAGCGAAAAATATCAGCAATAATGAAATACCACCAAATGAAAGCTCTATTAGTGAGAAGAAAAGGAGGTAAAATTAATTTGGGTGGTAAGTTGTATGACGGAGCAATAAACGGTGAAAGTAGTGTAGTGCAGAATTGTAAAAAGTGGTCTGGTCATTAAGGGTGTTTAAGCTAGGGGGCTGAGGTGGTTAATAGTTGCCCGCAAATGATATATTTTGTTCTGGGGTGAAATTCAATTGCCAAAATAGCAATCCCCTAAAACTGGTGTCCCAGCAGTGGTTGGCCAAGCTTAATAGCGTCCAGCAAAGGATAGATTTTGTTCTGGAGTGAAATTCATTTGCCAAAATAGCAATACCGTAAATCAGTGGTTTCAGCTGTGGCTGGACAAGTTTAATAGTGTCCGGCAAAGGATAGATTTTGTTATGGGGTGAAATTCAATTGCCAAAATAGCAATACCGTAAATCAGTGGTTTCAGCTGTGCCTGGCCAAGTTTAATAGTGTCCAGCAAAGGATATACTTTTTTCTGGGGTGAAATTCAGTTGCAAAAATAGAAATAACATAAATCGGATGTTCCAGCTGTGACTGGAGAAGTTTCATATTGTCTGTCAAAGGATATATTATTTCCTGGGGTGAAATTCAATTGCCAAAATAGCAATACCCAAAATCTGGTGTTCCAGCTGTTGCAGGCCATGTGTAAATCTGTCCGTAAAAGGGTATATTACACTTGGAGATGCACGCTGAGTGTATTTCTTTCCGTTAAAGGGTATATTACACAAAGTGTTAAAATACAAGTGCTGAAAGCATAATCCTATATATTTTTTTCACATATGCATCTCCAAGTGTAAATCTGTCCGTAAAAGGATACCTTTCATCCAGGGCCTAAATAATAGGCCTAAAATTTATATTCCCCTAAATCTGTGGTAACTGCTGTGCCTGGATTAGTGTAATACGCTACATAAATAGATAGCCAGATAGTGTTAGGTGCCTGTCAAAAAAGGCCTGAATTTGAAATCAATACATTGGGCCAAATAATTTTTTTCTTATTGTGGTGCTTGGTGAACGGTAACAATGAGAAAAACATCTATAAAGGGACGCGCGGACATGGTCGTGGTGTTGTTAGTGGACCCTCTGGTGCTTGGAGAGGACGTGGCCGTTCTGCCACAGCCACACGTCCTAGTGAACCAACTACCTCAGGTTCCAGTACCCGCCAGAATTTACAGCGATATTTGGTGGGGCCAAATACCGTTCTAAGGATGGTAAGGCCTGAGCAAATAAAGACACTAGTCAATTGGGTGGCCGACAGTGGATCCAGCATGTTCACAACATTATCTCCCACCCAATCTTCTTCAGAAAGCGCACAGGTGGCGCCTGAAAACCAAGCCCATCAGTCTGTCACATCACCCCCATGCATATCAGGGAAACTGTCTGAGCCTCAAGTTATGCAGCAGTCTCTTATGCTGTTTGAAGACTCTGCTGGCAGTGTTTCCCAAAGGAATCCACCTAGCCCTTCCCCAGTGGTGGAAGACATAGAATGCACTGAAGCACAACCACTTAGGTTTCCTGATGATGAGGACATAGGAATACTACCTCATCAGAGTCCACACGTCTCTGATGATGACGAAACACAGGTGCCAACTGCTGTGTCTTTTTGCAGTGTGCAGACCGAACAGGAGGTCAAGGAGGAAGACTATGGAATGAAGGTCGTGCCACTGACTTTCATAGTTCAGAGGAAGAGGCAGTGGGGAGTCCGAGCCAACAGCCTAATAAAAGAGGGAGCAGGGGGCAAAAGCAGAACAGCCGCCAGCAAGAGAGTTCGCCTGCTACTGGCCACCGCCACCAGGGCTTGAGCACCCCAAAGGCAGCTTCAAGGAGTTCCCTGGCATGGCACTTCCTCACACAATGGGCTGACGACAAGACCCGAGTGGTTTGCCCGCTGTGCCATCAGAGCCTGAAGCGAGGCATTAACGTTCTGAACCTTAGCACAACCTGCATGACCAGGCATCTACATGCAAAGCATGAACTGCAGTGGAGTAAACACCTTAAAAGCAAGGAACTCACTCAGGCTCCCCCTGCTCCCTCTATCTGCTGCTGCCTCGGCCTCTTCCTCCGCCTCGGGAGGAATGTTGGCACCTGCCGCCCACCAAACAGAGGACGTGCCACCAACACCACCACTCTGAAACCAAGCATTTCCACCATGTCACACGTCAGTGTTCAGATCTCCATCTCACAAACCTTGGAGAGAAAGCGTAAATTTCCACCTACCCACCCACGAACCCTGGGCCTGAATGCCAGCATTTCTAAACTACTGGCCTTTGAAATGCTGTCATTCAGGCTGGTGGACACAGACAGCTTAAAACAGCTGATGGTGATGGCTGTCCCACAGTATGTTGTTCCCAGCCGCCACTACTTCTCCAAGAGAGCCGTGCCTTCCCCGCACAACCAAGTATCTGATAAAATCAAGTGTGCACTGTGCAACGCCATCTGTGGCAAGGTCCACCTAACCACAGATACATGGACCAGAAAGCACGGCCAGGGACGCTCTATCTCCCTAAATGCACACTGGGTATATGTAGTGGCGGTTGGGCCCAATGTGGAGAGTTCATTGCCGCACGTCCTTCCGCCGCCAAGGATCGCAGGGCATCATTCTTTGCCTCCTGTAGCCTCCTCCTCCTAACCGGCTTCCTCCTCCTCTTCTTCTACCTGCTCATCCAGTCAGCCACACACCTTCACCACCAACTTCAGCACAGCCCGGGGTAAACGTTAGCAGGCCATTCTGAAACTCTTATGTTTGGGGGACAGGCCCCACACCGCGCAGGAATTGTGGCTGGGTATTGAACAACAGACCAACGAGTGGTTGCTGCCGGTGGGCCTGAAGCCCGGCCTGGTGGTGTGCGACAATGGGCGAAATCTCGTTGCAGCTCTGGGACTAGCCGGTTTGATGCACATCCCTTGCCTGGCGCATGTGCTAAATTTGGTGGTGCAGAAGTTCATTCACAACTACCCCGACATGTCAGAGCTGCTGCATAAAGTGCGGGCCATCTGTGCACCCTTTCGGCATTCACATCCTGCCGCTGCTCGCCTGTCTGCGCTACAGCGTAACTTCGGCCTTCCCGCTCACCGCCTCATATGCGTGCTCGCCAGGTGGAACTCCACCTTGCACATCCTGGAGAGACTGTGCGAGCAGCAGCATGCCATAGTGGAGTTTCAGCTGCAGCACGTACGGGTCAGTCGCAATGCGGAACAGCACCACTTCACCACCAATGACTGGGCCTCCATACGAGACCTGCGTGCCCTTTTGCGCTGCTTCGAGTACTCCACCAACATGGCCAGTGGCGATGATGCCGTTATCATCGTTACAATATCACTTCTATGTTTCCTTGAGAAAACACTTAGGGCGATGATGGAAGAGGAGGTTGCCCAGGAGGCGGATAAAGAGGGGTCATTTTTAGCACTTTAGGGCCAGTCTTTTAGAAGTGGCTCAGAGAGAGGTTTTTTCCAAAAGCAGAGGCCAGGTACAAATGTGTCTAGCCAGTGCCCACTACTTGAGGACGAGGAGGAGGAGGTGGAGGAGGATGAGGATGAAGCATGTTCACAGCGGGATGGCACCCAACGCAGCTCGGACCCATCACTGTTACTTAGCTGGGGGGAAACGGAGGACGATGATGATATGCTTCCCATAGAGGACAGCTTGTCCTTACCTCTGGGTAGCCTGGCACACATGAGCGACTACATGCTGCAGTGCCTGCACAATGACAGCAGAGTTACCCACATTTTAACATGTGCGGACTACTGGGTTGCCACCCTGCTGGATCCCCGGTACAAAGACAATGTGCCCACCTTACTGCCTGCACTGGAGCGTGATAGGAAGATGCACGAGTACAAGCGCACGTTGGTAGACGCGCTACTGAGAACATTCCCAAATGTCACAAGGGAACAGGTGGAAGCCCAAGGCAAAGGCAGAGAAGGGGCAAGAGGTCACCAACGCAGCTGTGTCATGGCCAGCTCCTCTGAGGGCAGGGTTAGTATGGCAGAGATGTGGAAAAGTTTTGTCACCACGCCACAGCTAACTGCACCACCACCTTATACGGAACGTGTTAGCAGGAGGCAGCATTTCACTAACATGGTGGAACAGTACGTATGCACACCCCTCCACGTACTGACTGAAGGTTCGGCCCCATTCAATTTCTGGGTCTCCAAATTCGTTTTGTCTGAACATGTATTCAGCACGGCAGGTGGTGTCATTACTGACAAACGCAGCCGCCTGTCCACAGCCAACGTGGACAAGCTGACGTTCATAAAAATGAACCAGGCATGGATCCACAGGACCTGTCCATCCCTTGTGCACAATATCCATTTATAACTACCTCCCCTTAACCTTATATTCTTGTACTCCAGGGCGCTTTATTGAATCCTCTTTTTTTAATTTTACCATTATTTTGCGGGGCAACCCAAAGTTGAATGAACCTCTCCTCCGTCTGGATGCCAGGGGCCTAAATATCTGAAAGTGGCCTTCTTCATTGGTGGGTGACATGAAGCCTGATTCTCTGCTTTGGGACCTCTCTCCTCTGTCTGGGTGTCAGGGGCTTAACTTTCATGTACTTGCTTGCTGTCTTGCTGTCAGACATTTAACACTTTTTACTGTCTAATGACCGCCCCATTGTCTGGGTGTCAGGGTCCTATATGTTGTTTAATCATTTGTTGTCTTGGTGGGAGATATTAAACTCTTTTTACTGTCTAATGACCGTCCCATTGTCTAGGTGTCAGTGGCCTATATTTCGTTTAATTGCTTGCTGTCTGGGTGAGAGTCATTAATCTATTTTTACTGTCAAATTGCCTCTCCTCTGTCTGGGTGTCAGGGGCCTACATAAATGACAATGGCCTGTTCCATTGCAGGTTGACCTGAGGCCTGTGTTATTGTTACGGGACCGCTCTCCTCTTTGGGTGTGCCATGGCCCTAAGTCTGTGAATGAGGCCTGTGGCACTGCAGGCAGACATGAATCCTTTTTGGCTGTGATGAGAACATCAACTCCCATAGCATTCCCACCTTCTGCCACCCCAACCTCCTATTCCACCTGCTCCAAGTTGCCAACTGATATTGGTTAATTTTTATTTATTTTATTTTATGTCATTTCCCCATCCACATTTGTTTGCAGCGGATTTACCTACATTGTGCTGCCTTTTGCAGCCCTCTAGCCCTTTCCTGGGGTACTTTACAGCTTTTTACAGCTATTTTACCTGGGCTTTTTAGTGCCCAAAAGTTCAGTCTCCATTGACTTCTATGGGGTTCGGGGTGAGGTTCGGGTCGAGTTCGGACCCCTTTTTTTGGGAAAGTTCGGCCGAACGTCTCGAACCCGAACATCCAGGTGTTCGCTCAACTCTAATGTTGATTCATCCTCTTGGTGGGACTGGTTATTGAGCTGGCTGCCGGATTTAAGTTGGGTAAGAACCTTATTTATGAGCATTATAATTATAATTGCTTCCTTGATTATCATGTGTTGTATCCAATGTATCCCTTCACTTATACAGATTATTTTTTGCAATGTGTCCAAAACCCACAGATCCTGGACAACCATATGCTACTTACCTCTCTATGAGAGAAAGAATATAAGTCATATTCATGACTTAAGAGTGGATTGAAGGGTTAAATCACAAAGAATTGTGGCAGACTGATTTAATTGAATAATTTTCACTGCCAGGTATGCACTGCAGGCCGCAGGGGTATTTGAATAGCCAAAAATGGGAATTTGTCCTCCACTGTGCTACCAGAACAGAACTAAAGTAATGTCACTGGCACACATGCAGTTCACATGTAGTTGCAATTGCACTGCACTTGCAAAAATGTCCGCCGACGCCCACCGAACTAGCAGATGGATTAAAACTTATTTTTCAGCGTCACTGGGCTCAGGGCTGGGTACAAAAATGTAGCATAGCACCCTCAATAATCTCTGTAGTTTGAAGATTGAACACACGACCAAGTTCAACAGAATTCTTCCCTAATCTCTCATTCACTCCGGGTACCAAAAACCCTAAAGTTCGGCCCGAACCCGAACTTCACAGTTCGGGTTCGCTTAAACCTACTTTTTATGCTTATTCCTTAAAGGTCCCCCTGATCTGAGACTAATTTGTTACCATATGTATAGTGGTCTGTCTTATTCCATAAATTCATAAAAATAAAAAATTATAAAGATTATAAAATATATGCATTGCATTTAGTTCAGTATACTACATGAACATATTTACTGTTAAGATATATATAATTCCAATCACAATACACTAAGCACAACAACATTAAAATTAAGATTGTACTGCTCCTTCAAAGTTGAATCAAGATCTGGGGCATGAAGTTGTTGAATATGTTTTGTGAAAGTCAGGAATTGAACAAAATATTTTTCTTCCAACATTTGTTCAGTCCGTATTGCCTTCAATATAATATGTTACATAAAAAGGGAGAGTGTCACCTAAAGAAATATAGTTAGCAGGTCCCTGTCTTAGAAGAAAAGGAGCTAGTTTTAAGGCCCCTTTATGAGTATATAATAGTAAAATTGAGTGATCAAATATCGCATTAAAGCATTGAACGATCAAACTACAAAAGATAATTGTTTGGTTTGTCGTTATTATGATCACTTTAGTAGAAACCTTAATCATCATTTGTCCTCCAGAGTTCCACAAGTGTACACAAGTATGGTTACAGAACAGAGGATTCCAAAGTGGGCATAGAATTGTTACGCCACTCGTGTCATGTTAATTACAAATGAAGACAAAATGGAGGTTACATATATGAGGTCTTTGGTGGTAAACAAGGTGGAACAAAGGTTCTTTTAACATCTTCAATTGTATAACACAATTCCATTTTTCCTAATGGGACATGCTATATTTTTGCTGTCCACATCTTTTGCAGCCCCATTGAAGTGAACCAAAACAATGTTCGTGTGCATTAGGCTTTACACTGAGTTTGGCCGAATAACTTTTTACTTTTTCCCATCTCTGCTAACTATGCATATGACCAAAAGCTTTAAATGTGACTACTGAAGTGTACAATATTGGGGTCAATAGCGAATACCTTGAAGTTCTGAGACTTTTATAGAAGTTGAGCTTAAAGTTATGTCAAATATCATTAGGGTAGTTGATTTTGAAGAGAGTAAAAAGACTAAAAATATATGTTATACTAACATATAGCATACCATATACCGTATTTTACGCCCTATAAGATGCACCTGCCCATAAAACGAACCTAGGTTTTTGAGGAGGAAAATAAGAAAAAAAAATTAGAACCAAAAGGTGTGCTTTTGGTGGGTTTTGAACTAATGGTTGTCTGTAGATCACACACTGTTATGGGGGATCTGTGGATGACACTAATATGGAGGGGATCTGTGGCTGGCACTGTTATGGGGGATCTGTGGATGGCACTGTTATGGGGGATCTCTGATGGCACTGTTATGGGGATCTCTGGGTGGCACTGTTATGGGGATCTCTGGATGACACTGCTGTGGGGGGGATCTGTGGATGACACATATATAGCATCTTATGCTATGTGCCATCCACAGATCCCCCCATAACAGTGCCCCTGCAGTGTGAATGACCCCCAACACAGGGGGTGGAGGCCAGCATCTGCATTAGGAATGACAGCGGGGACCGGCGCAGTCCCTGCATTCTAATGCACAGGCCTCGCTCACTGTTGCATAATCTCATCTAACCTGTAGACATTGTTAAGATATAATAATAATGTGTAATCCAGCTGTATTACTTATAACTAAAGTTCCGTAGCAGAGAGGAGGGAGGTGCCCGCACCACCTGCTTCATTCATATAGTGGGCCGCGCAGGCACATGACGTAGTGAGTGACGCGCCATCCGCCCACCCTCCTGGCCTGCCTCCTGCCTGCCTCCTCCCTCCTCACTGCTGCGGAACTTTAGTTGTAAGTAATTCAGCTGGATTACACATTATAATTATATCTTAACAATGCCTACAGGCTGGCATTCCTAATGCAGATGCCGGCTCCCAGTTCCTCCTCCCTCTCAATTGATACACCCGGCGGCCTTGTATCATTGGAAATAGCAGCATTCGCCCTATAAGACGTACTGCTATTTTCCCCCCACTTTTGGGGGGGAGTGCGTCTTATAGGCAAAAAATACGGTATATTAATAGAAAATGAAGTTTTGACAGAAGGTAATGCTAAATGAAATGCTTTGAATTATTCCTTGATTATTCAGTCAGATGATCTGAACATCACAGCCTTATTTATTGCAGAAAGTGAAAAGATTATAACATGTACATATTTCTGAATTGTAGGAGACTTCAAAAAATAAACTTTGTTATACCTTTATACAGTATGTATACTATGATTTGTGTACAATATCTGTCTTGTCATTTCATCCTTCTTTACTCTACTTACTTATCTCCACAGCATTATTTTCACACTCCATCGCGTGTACAGAAATTCTCCAGTGCATCAAAACTATATGAGCCATCCTGAATTAATTACCTCCTTCAATTTCAGTTTAGTAATAAGTCTCTGTGGGAATTGATAGAATTAAAAAAACAAAAAATTATGGATAGACTAAGTTGAAGCAGTGTTGAGTATTCTGTTAAAATGTATAAGTTTATTCTATACAGATAACATGGCATCATTTTTACATTGTTGCAAACAGCACAAACAAATATGTTGTTCAGGAAGAAGTACATTCTGATACATTGATATCTCTGTTGCATTAAGTGTTAGACAAAATTAAAGAGGCTCTGTCAGGATCAGCCCTAGTAAACCAGACATACTTCATGGTAGGGTTGATCATGCTGATTAAAACTATGCCTTCCTTTTGTATGTATGCCAAACAGCTGAAGAGAAATCTGTGTTTTTATTCATATGCAAATGAGCAATTTGAGCACCAAGAGGTGGGGCTTAATCATCTGAGCCCTGCTATGTAATTCCCCTGTACTCTGCACACTCCCCCTCCCCTTGATTGACAGGGCTAGACACCAAGCTGAGATATGCTCAGAAAGCAAATGTACATATCACTGCTTTATTCACAGGCAGAATATATGATCATACTGACACTGGTAATATGTTTTAGTTGTATAGTATAGAAAAACTATATATTTCTATGTGATACTGCTATAACTTAGAGGATAAGTGATTGGTTTTGCATGTAGAGATTAGTAATGAGCGAGCACCAAAGTGTTTGGGTGTTCGGGTACTTGGTCCGAACATAGCAATATTCGCCCGAGTATAATGGAAGTCAATGGGAGACAACCAGGCACCCCCTGCTCGGATAAGGGGAGGGTGGAGGGTGACTGGTCCATTGGAAAAGGTCAGAAAGTGATGGAAACACCTCTAAAATCGATCAGGAACAGCTAGGGGACCATGTCTGGATGCATCTTGGACTCCATTGTCGCTGCTGGGAACCATGTTGTCCGAGTTGTACGGTATTTTTTTAACAGACTGACAAAAAAAAAAACGCCCCAAACCCTGCCCCCCCAAAATAAAAAAAACCTTTTTAGAGGAAAAATTGTTAGGAAACATTCTTTCCTGTATATTCAATTGTATATAAAGTACATGTGCTGCCAAAAATTACAAGGAAGAAGCACTCCGATACAGCCTGTATATCACATAAAGGAGGGCCTCATTCACATGGTGCTGCAATTGTTCAGGTACACTTCTACACTCATAAAGCCTATGTAATATGCACGAAGTGAAAGGGCTGCCAAAAAATACAAGGAGCAATACACCCTTTATTACACATAAAGGAGGGCATCATACACACACTTGAAAAATTATGATTGTTGGCCTGCTGGTGACCCTCAAAAACATTTGGAGCAAGGGTCTGCTGGTTACCATTAAAACATTATGGGTGAGGGCCTGCTGCTGAGCTGACCCTGTAAAACATTATAGTTGAGGGCCTGAAGGTGAGCAGACCATATAAAACATTAGAGGTGAGGGCCTGAAAGTGAGCAGACCATATAAAACATTGAAGGTGAGGGCCTGAAGGTTAGCGAACCCCATAAAACATTGCAGTAATGGCCTACAGGTGAACAGACCATATAAAACATTGGAGATGAGGGCCTGAAGATGAGCGAACCCCATAAAAGATTGCAGTGATGGCCTACAGGTGAGCAGACTGTATAAAACATTGGAGGTGAGGGCCTAAAGGTGATCTAACCACATAAAACATTGCAGTAATGGCCTACAGGTGAGCAGAGCATATAAAACATTGGAGGAGAGGGCCTGAAGGTGAGCGGACCCCATAAAACATTGCAGTGATGGCCTACAGGTGAGCAGACTGTATAAAACATTGGAGGTGAGGGCCTGAAGGTGAGCGAACCCCATAAAACATTGCAGTAATGGCCTACAGGTGAGCAGACCATATAAAACATTGGAGGTGAGGGCCTGAAGGTGATTGAACACCATAAAACATTACAGTAATGGCCTATAGGTGAGCAGACCATATAAAACATTGGAGGTGAGGGCCTGAAGGTGAGCGAACCCCATAAAACATTGCAGTGATGGCCTACAGGTGAGCAGACCATATAAAACATTGAAGGTGAGAGCCTATATACTTAATAGTAAGAAAACATATGTCTCTCCTGGGATTTGAACCACGGATGTCTACAGGGTTAACCACTGTACTACCAAGCTATAGCATTACCACATAGAGATAAAAGTTTTTTTTTATGCTTATAATCTGACACTAGTGATGAGCGAGCATGCTCGGCCGACCTGGTCTTCGAATCTAGCATCGCCATGCTCGTGTTCAGCCGAGTATTCGACAGAACACTTGTGCTCGTGTGCTATTGAGCTCAATGTAAGTAAATGGGCGAACCCCAGGCCCCCTCTGCTCGGAAGAGGAGAGGGTGTCTGGCTCCCCAAAAAAACAGCCCAATTTTTCAGATTTGAGTTTTCATGATCGTGAAAACTCATATCCCATGGTATATTCTAACCCCGAGGCGTTCCCAAGGTGATGGGGACGCTTGAAGTTAGAATATACAATCGAATCGGAGAAAACTCTGATCCGATGGTATATTCTAACCCCAAGGTGTTCCCATGGTGATGGGGACACACCTCTGGCAGGGCGTTGCCATCCGCAGCACCTGAGGGGTTAATTACGCGGATGGCAACTCCATGTCAGAGGTTGGGTGTCGGGAATGTTTCTACACTTTTTGCATTGGTGGGCAGTGCGATCTAACCCCCCCCCCCCCGTATTAAAATCATTGTTGGGCAGTGCGCCCCCCCCCTCCCCAGAATTAAAGTCATTGGTGGGCAGTGCGCCCTCCCCCCATATAATTGGTTGCAGCGGCAGTTCTGATCGGAGTCCCAGCAGTGTAATGCTAGGGATCCGATCGGTTACCATGGCAATGAGGACGCTACTGAATTCCTGGCCGCCATGGTCAGTTAGTCAGCAGCATTATACTTACATGCGCTGTGGCCGCCGGGCGCTCCTTCTTCTGGTAATTCACAGGTCTGTGTGGCGCATTGCTATAAACATATCGGATTGTATACTTTAACAAACCTCCTAAGTCTACAGTTTACATATAAAGACTGCGGTGAGGGGGCCCGATGTAATAAAATACAGTGACTGTACTGGGCCCCGCCGCAATTCTGACATCACTTGCCGTCCTCCAGAGGCCTCCGCTGATACAACGCAGGTCAGGCTGTGCAGCATCCCGGCCGGCGGTGTATCAGCGTCAGCAGTGTAAAAATGGCAGCATTCGCCCCATAAGATGCACTGCCAATTTCCCCCCACAGGGGAGGAGGGAGTGTGCAAGCACAAAGGGTGTTACAGAGCAGTGCTCAGGCAATGTAGCCCTGCTTCTTGGTGCTCTAATAGCTAATTTGCATATGAATAAAAAATGAGATTTCTCTGTAGCTGTTTAACATACAGACAAAAGAAAGGCATTGTTTTAATCAGCAAGATGAGCACTAGAGAAGAGCGTATTTCTGAAAAATTCAATTCGGTCAGTTCACCGTATTTTCCAAAAAGATTTGATTTCATCTGAATTTATTTGTGGCAAATCTCAGATGACAGGCATTGCTCCTAGAATCACTTAACACTTCACTTATTTAGGCATTTATGGGGCCAAAATTGACCAAATAGCTCAAGTGTGAGTCAATATTAGTGCCAGGTATAAAGAACCGTGCAGAGGCCCAAGATCCTACTATCGCGTGAAAGAGCGCGCTCCTTTTACACTGTCGTCAGCTGATTCCACAGAGATTTGTACAGAATCTGTTCTATTGAACGCTAATACAAGTAGAGCCCCGCTGACAGTGTGGAGATGGCTAAACATAATTGTTTTCAATCAATCGCTGCCTCTCTCTACTCTTTTTTTATTTTTTTTGCCCTTTCAATAGATATTATAATTATAGTCTAACAAAAGAATGTTTCAAAATATAATAGTATTTATTCTGCACAGTGAATAAGAATCAAATGCCTGAATTGATTATTTTTTTTGTCTTTTCATCTAAAAGTCATACATACACCAAAAGGTCTAAACTGCACTTACCTTACAAAAAAGAGACCTTAAATGATGCCATAAACAGAAATATGATAAACTAATGGGATGTCAGGATACGGTAAAGCAAAAACATTTTAAATTTTTCTTTTTTTTTATGTATTAGGACAAAAGTAAATAACTAGATAAATTTAGTGAAATTGTAATTAGAGATGAGTGAAGTTTCCAAAAAATTTGCTTTGATCAGAAATAATTTGTCACGAAGCACGGTCTATCCCGGCCTGCAGTTAAACTTTAGGGAGAATGTATCCTGGTGTACATCACTGTTGTTAGGCAAGCGGGTGTGGACACGCTGCGCCACTTACTGGCTATTCACTGGAGGGTTGTGACTAAGTAACTACCTGGTCTTCACTGAGGCCTCTGATGGTGAGGAATGGATAGGCTTGGGCCGTTACCAGGTGCCACTCCAGAGCAGTCCCTGTGTCAGTGGCAGCTGGCCTGTGGGGTCAGAGATACCGGTGCAAAGCACCAAGGGGAAAGACGTAGTCAGGAAGTCCAGAGTCAGGGCAGGCAGTGATCAAGCAAAGTCCGTAATTGAAGTCCAAGGTCAGAGGCAGGTGGCAATCAAGCAAAGTCCATAAGAGATGGGAGCTCTTAAGGACGAGAAGTGTGGCACGAACTGGCAATAGTAGCTGATGAATCCCAAGAACTGCTGGATTGCTTTTAAACTAGAAAGACGAGGCCACTTTAAAATCGTTGACAGTTTCTTGGGATCCATCTGCAGGCCAATATCAGATATTTTGTATCCCAGGAATGGAAGTGAAGGCTGCTCAAAGATATATTTCTTGAACTTGGTGTACTGATGATTTTCTCTTAAACTTTGAAGAACCTGACATACCTGCCTCTGGTAAGTAGCCAAATATGGAGAAAAAACACGGATATCATCTAGGTACACCACAACACAGAAATAAAGCAAGTCTCTGAAGATGTTGTTTATGCCATTGCTTAACCCAAAGGGCATCACCAGGTATTTGTAGTGACCATCCCAGGTGTTGAAGTAATACTGACCAGCTATACCCTGAAGGGGTGTGACTAAGTAACTACCTGGTCTTCACTAGAGCCTCTGATGGTGAGGTTAGGCTTGGACCGTTAAGGTAGCAACCAAGTAACACTCCAGAGTAGTCCTCGTGTCAGTGGCAGCTGACACGGGGGTCAGAGATACCGGTGCAAAGCAATGAGGGGTAAGATGTAGTTAGGAATTCTGAGGTCAGGGCTAACAGTGATCAAGCAAAGTCTGTAATCAAAGTACAAGGTCAAAGGCAGGAGGCAATCGAGCAAAGTCCGTAATCCAGAAGCAGGTTTGGGTACACAGTAAAGCAGAATCTTCGAAACGCCTTCACACAAGGAACTAGACGCTTAGTGATGAGCACCAGGGGCGATATTCGAATTTGCGATATATCACGAATATTTAGGAGAATATTCACCAAATATTCGTGATTTTGTCATATTTGTGATATTCTTTGCAATTGCGCTATTATGCACGCATGCACACATGCATGCACTATTAGCTACATAAGTGATGAATGATGAAAATGGTTGGCAGCAGCTTTCGAGATAGTGAGGAAGAACTCCTGATCACGGTAAGTTATTGTACATTACAGCACTGTTTTAGATTAAATTTCCATGCATATCATAACAAAAGCTTTATATGCAGAGAGAGTATTTCAAAGTATTCGCGATCGCGCAAATCACCACTATTGATTCAAATATTTTAGCGCAATACATTCACCTTTAATCAGGTCTGACAACATAATACTGATTGGTGAACGTAGTATTGTTGGGACATCACAGCACTATTTCTGTAACATGTATGTATGGACAGCAGAGAAATCTCTGTCACATGCACATTGCACATTTATTTTCCTACCACACATTATATACCTCACACACACACAGTCTATAGATTAAAGTTTTTGTCCTGTTGGTCAGGAGAAGCTTTCTTTGTCTGACAGCCATAATTTGCTGGTTCATTTAGATTTACCCAGGGTGCACCACGGGGAGGCGAACCAGCTGTACACCCCATACCGTACCGTCACTTCACTAGACAGGTACATCTGCTCATCTGGCCAGTACACAATTGCTAAGACTCCACACACATGCAAAATCAATACAATGCGATTTTATAATAGTAACTTTACGAACGTGTGTCGCCTGTGGCCGTATTTCGGCCAGCATACAGCGAGTCCAATATACACTGCCACCTGCATCATGGATAACGCACCTATTCACTTCAAAGGGTCCACGATCCAGGAGATGCAGTGCGGAACCCCACGGCTGTGCCTGCGAACCAACAAATAGTAGTTTATATGCTATTTTTTCGCGGAATAGACAGATCACGGACCCTTTCAAGGGAATGGGTCTGGGATCCGTCTGCAGCAGACACACGGATGTTGCCTGTGCATTGGGGACAGCAATTGTGGTCCCCAATGCACAGAAGGGCCGGCACATGTTCGTGTGCATGATCCCTAAATCTAATATTTGACCTTTAAAGACTTAAATTCTTTTTGCTGTGTTGTTGATGACATTATTTTCAATCCGTATATATAAAAAATTTGGGACTATATGCTTGCATCTTCATCCTGCAGCGCATGTTGGAGCGGAGGTATGACAGGACCCGGGCCCATGATAAAAAACAGTGCATTGTGAGGGGTATTCGCTTTGAACTGTGGCATGAATTCCAAACAAGCCCCAAGAAGATGGCCATTGTGAAAAAATGGTCTGACTTGAAGAGGAGGCACGGGGAGCGGATCAGAGAGATCCGTGATAGAAAATGCCCAGGTACAATGCTTACATTACTATATAGGTATATATATAGTTATGCAAATAATTATTTTATCCCTTTACAAATGATTACTTAGTAGCACCTTGTGTGGCAATTACTAAATCAGCCGGTTATGGTTACATCATACATCTCTACCTCGCTGTGAGTGTATACATATATATTTATGTGTGTGAAACGTACAAAATCAGCCGGTTACATTATACATCTCTACTTCGCCATGAGTATGTGTATATATATGTGACAGGACCATGGGGAAAGTGATAGAAGGAGTCTACATTTCACCTTGGTTCCTGTCTTATACGTTCTAAAAGCAGCCAGGGAATTGACAGAAAGGAAAACTAGGTTTTCCCATTGCAAGGGTTTTGTTAAAAAACCTGGTTAGAAGGGCCTGGCTGCTTGGAGCAGGGAGAGTTGGGTGGGTCCCTGCTCCAATTAGCCACTCCAGGTATTCAGGGTAACTGTGGCTAATCACCTGGAACCTGGGTGAGCTATATAAGGGCAGACAGCTCACTAGCTGTGGTCTCTGCTCCTGGGAACAACTCTGGTGTGAGTAAAACAAACTGTGTGTTTTGTTGATGGAGCTGGGCACAAGGCTCAGTCTCATGTAGTGAGGAACTACTTCTTGTTTAGACGTAGCGGCCAGCTGGCCAGGTATTTCATTTATTCTTGAACTGTTTTTGTTTTATATTTTGACCTGCAAACATCAATAAAACTGGCTGAGGCTAATCCCGTTACTATATATATATATATATATATATATATATATATATATAGAGCCACTAAATTTCAGCAACGAGGATATCCCTCAAGTTTGCTTAATGAACAAAAACATAAGGTTTTACAATTGCAACGTGACTCTCTGTTTGAGAGACGGGGACAGAGGAGTCTTCAAAAGAGGATCCCGTTTATAACGACATTTTCAGACTATAGTACTGAGATTAACAAGATCCTCCGTAGGCATTGGGGTATTCTGGGTGGGTGCATTAAAAATGTACCAGAGTTTAAGAATCCCCCTCTTTTTTCATACCGTAAAAATAGGAATATTCGTGATCAGTTAGTAAGAGCAGATGTGGGCCCTAAGAAAACACTGTTACAAACAAAGCTCACACAGACAGGTACGGGCTGTTTTCCCTGCCTGTCGTGTGTGAACTGTCGTTATATTTGCAGAGCTCGCGCATTCACACACCCTACCACAGGATATAGTTTCCCTATTAAATTCCATCTAACATGTAATTCTTCTTTTGTCATTTATGTCCTGTCGTGCCCGTGCAATCTACTTTATGTCGGGGAAACATCAACCGATTTAAAAACAAGATTAAACAATCATCGCAATACTATTAGGAAAAACCGGACAGATTTACCGGTACCCCGACATTTTGTGCGACAAAAACATAAGGAAAATCAATTAAAATGTTGGATTATAGAACAAGTAAGCACGCCTAGAAGAGGTGGTGATAGGATATCTCTTCTTTAAAAAAAGAGAGTTATACTGGATATATACCCTTAATAGCTTACACCCTAATGGGTTGAATATCGAATATAGATAAATGTATAGGTGAATAATCGCTGGCTCACCCTCCTCCCAGTGTATATTGCGAGTTATGCATCCGACTGTTAAAAGATGTGTTGGATTGGAAAAGTGAAAAGATGTTATATTAAGCAATTTTTTTCTCTTTTTTCTTAGATAATCCCTTTATACATTGGAGAAGTAATGGATCGTCCCCGGCATGAAGAATGTCCCCCACCATTAATTTATTAATTAATTTATTGATTTTTTAGACAGCGAATCATATAGGTGTGATTTACTATAACTACTTGCAAACTATGTGGTGCCCTTTTTTCTATCTTTACACAGAATGAGGAGAACCCTCATATGCTAAATGGTCCGTATATGGCAGGTATTGTGGTGACCGGGCGTGGTGACACTGGCGTGCCTCCTCCTCCGGTAACCGCTCCCTGGTAGGGTCGCTTGCCTCGGCAGGGGAGAGCCTCCCACCTACCTGCCGGACCCAATAGTGGCATTCCTCCACTGGCTATACAAAACGATACCTGTGTACTTGATATTTATAATTATGGGCACTTGTAGTTTCTTTCCAGTATTCAAGATGGTGATTGCGCCACAAGTTGTGTGCGCGGATATCTATGATCTTATACCCTTACCCAATATGGCGGACGGGGCCGCATTAACACAGTGCGCAAGCGCGAATGGCGCACAGCGCCCCTGGATGACGTATGCACCGTTGATTCGCTTGTCTTTTATGTTTGTGACGATAGGTTTGTATATGGTGGACGCCATTATCCATGCGGACCGATCCTTCTTCCCAATTATTGGTTTTGGATTATCACCACAACTGTTATTAATCAGCACAAGTATGTACACCTGGACATTAATTAATATGATGGAAATCTACACTGTTTTTACACTATGTAATTGCACTATTTTTATTTATGAGGCAAATTATGTTATACACGCCCATGTCCACTGTATTTTAATCATGTGAATTGATTTTTTTGTTGAATTTTCTGTACTATCACTGTATTGATTGATTATCACCAATGATTGATTTGTTTAATTGATTGCAACAGAATCATGTATATATGGTATGCATTTTCACTTGTTTCAATGCTTGAGAAAGGTTCATGTGAGCCGAAACGTCGCTCCTCACCACCTGGGTGAATAAACCTCACGATTGATTTATATCTTTGGAGTGCTGTCCATATTTTCATCTTTTTATATTTGGTAAGCCTATTCCCCGATTGGACTTTGCACCCTATTTTTGTTTCATTTTTGGTTGGTGCTCTCATCATTTTCTACATTATATATATATATATATATATATATATATATATATATATATATATATATACTGCAATCATTATTCTGTATTCTTGTAAAAGGCCCTGTCCATCATTACATTACATATATCCCCCACTTAATTCGGATTTGTTATGAATTCTGAAATGTTTGTCAAAATTCTGAACATTGTGTGATTACAAGTATTCTTCTTCCTTGCGTCCGGCACAGATCTTATAGAGAGGATCTGAGTGTGGTGAAGGTCTCTGAGGAGGAGAAGGAAGAGAAGAACGGAGAACAGGCTAAACTCTCTGGGCAGCAGGATGCCCCTCCCCCGCCTGACGTTGGCGAAGTTGTGGAGGTCGAGGCAGAAGCCTCCAAGGCGTTGATTCCCCCCCATGTCCAGTTGATAATGAGGAGAAGGTAGTCACCCCCTGCCAAGAAGGTAAATATCTGTAAACAGCAAAGTAAATCTGTACCCATAACATATACAGAAACATTAACCCTTTCTACCCCATGTCAGTTTTCGACCTCCTGTCAAGTCTATTTTTAGTCTATGTTTAGCAAATCTGTCATGTGCCGCTTTATGTGTTAACAACTTTAAAACGCTTTTAGTTATCCAGGCCATTGTGTGATTTTCTCGTCCCATATTGTACTTCATGATGACAGTATTACTAGCCAAAATTTTATTTATATTTTATCAAAAAATCCTGATTTTACTAAACATCATGAAAAATTAGCAAATTTATTAATTTGAATTTCTCTACTTTTATAATCACTAACATTACCTTCAAAAATTGTTATTACTTAACATTCCCCATATGTCTACTTCATGTTTGGATCAGTTTTAAATATTACATTTACTTTATTCTTGACATTTAGAAGCAAATTTTAAAATTTACAGGAAAAATTACCAAGCCTAATTTTCAAAGACCAATTCATTTTATATGTAACTTTATAGGGCTTACATAGTGTAAACCACCCATAAAGCATCCAATTTTTTAAACTACACCCCGCTATTCAAAAATGGTGCCTAAAGAGAATTTACTGAATAAGAACCGTATTTTTCGCCCTATAAGATGCACTCCCCCCCCCCCCCCAAAAGTGGGGTAAAATAGTGCTGTGTCTTATGGGGCAAATGCAGCAAACATTGATACACCGCCGCACTGCTAAAGAGCGCAGCTGCCGTGTGTATCAATGAGGACGGGCTGTGGGCGGCATGTGGGCCCGGTGTAGTAGAATACAGTTACTGCACCAGGCCCCGCTGTCATTAGCAAGAAAGATGCTTCCCACAGCCCCTGTATTGGGGTCATCACACCCACTATTATGGGGGTGGATCTGTGGATGACACATAGCATAAGATGCTATGTGTCATCCACAGATTCCCCCATAGCAGTGCCATCCACAGATGCCCCCATACAGTGCCATCCACAGATGCCCCCATACAGTGCCATCCACAGATGTCCCCATACAGTGCCATCCACAGATGCCCCCATACAGTGCCATCCACAGATGCCCCCATACAGTGCCATCCACAGATGCCCCCATACAGTGCCATCCACAGATGCCCCCATACAGTGCCATCCACAGATGCCCCCATAACATGTCATCCACAGATGCCCCCATAACATGTCATCCACAGATGCCCCCATAACATGTCATCCACAGATGCCCCCATAACATGTCATCCACAGATACCCCCATACAGTGCCATCCACAAATGCCCCCATACAGTGCCATCCACAAATTCCCCCATACAGTGCCATCCACAAATGCCCCCATACAGTGCCATCCACAGATAGCCCCCATATAGTGCCATCCCCAGATAGCCCCCATACAGTGCCATCCCCAGATAGCCCCCAAACAGTGCCATCCCCAGATGCCCCCATAACAGTTTGTCATCCACAGTTCCCTCATAACAGTGCGTCATAATACTGTCATGCACAGAACACCATTAGTAAAAAAAAAAACACCAAAAGTACACCTTTTGGTTAAAAATATTTTTTTTCTTATTTTCCACCTCAAAGACCCAGGGGTGGTGCGTCTTATAGGGCGAAAAATACGGTAAATGACATTCCAATATTTAAATTGTTTTAGCAGAATAAAAATTTTATCTATTTTTTATACAACTCATCAAGGGTTAACAGCAAAACTAAACTCTAAATCTATTACCCGGAATCAGGAGTTTACAAAAAAAAAGTGCAATCAAAAACTGATGTACAGAAGTCTTCAGAGTTGAAGGTGCACCATATGGCGTTAGGAGTAGTGATGAGCGGGAGGTGCCATATTCGATTTCGCAATATTTCGCGAATATTCGATTGAATATTCGTCATATATTCGTCGAAATCGAATATTCGTCATTATTCTATATATTGCGAATGTTACGCAAATTTATATTCACATCGCGAATTAAACTTAGAGCTGGGTTCCTAAAGGTTGTATTGCCAGAATATAACGAAGATGACAAATTTCACGAATATAGCACTATATTCTCAATCTTCGTTATATTCTGGCAATACAACCATTAGGAACCCAGCTCTAAGTTGAATTTGCAATGCGAGTAATACAGGTTATATTAATCGCATGGCGAATTGAACTTAGAGCTAAGTTCCTAATGGTTGTATTGCTAGAATATAGCGAAGACGACGAATATCACGAATACACGAATATAGCACTATATTCTCAATCTTCGTTATATTCTAGCAACAACCATTAGCAACTCAGCTCTAAGTTTCATTCGCGAAGCGAACATATACTCGCATTGCGAATTGATCTTAGAGCTAAGTTCCTAATGGTTATATTGCTAGAATATAACGAAGACAACGAATATCACAAATACACGAATATAGCACTATATTCTCAATCTTCGTTATATTCTAGCAATACAACCATTAAGAACTCAGCTCTAAGTTAAATTTGCAATGCGATTAATATAAGCTCTATTGCTCGCATTGCGAATTCAACTTAAAGCTGGGTTCCTAATGGTTGTATTGCTAGAATATAACGAATATCGCAATGCGAATAATTCAGGTTATATTAATCGCATTGAGATTACAACTTAGTCAAATTTGTGAGATCGTGATTCTCACAACCGACAGTACATTTTAGCATGGAGGCGTTCCGATGCACACAGGGAGTCGGCAGAAGTGGCAACGGGCATTGACTGGAGCAGGCAGGGAGCCAGGAATCCTCGGGACAGGTAAGAACAGCTTTAGGGAAGTGGGAACATAAACATCTAAAAAAAAAAAAAAAAAAAAGAATATTCGAAATTGCGAATATATAGCGCTATATTCGCAATATTCGCAAATTATCAAATTTGCGATATTCGCAATAAAAATTCGCTATTCGAATATTCACGCTCAACACTAGTTAGGAGAAAGGGTTTAGCTCAAATGGTAATTGGCTATGTTGCGTGTGAAGACACCTAAAGGTAACCCAAGGGTGGAAAACAGCAAAAAGTTAACCCATTCCGGAAACTACACTCCTCAAGGAATATTTCAAGCTGTGTAGTGAGCACTTTGACCCATCAGGCATTTCACAGAATTTGGAAACGCTTGACTAAGAAAAAAAGAATGTGTCCTGCAAAAACTTGTTATAACCCCACATTTTTAACATTCACAAGGGGTAACAGAAATAAATACACCACACATTTAGTTCCCCATTTCTCCCCAAATACACCAACACCCTATATGTGGCACTATATGTGCAACTATACAAACTACAGTAATAGAAAACAACAACCCTGGACACAAACACTCTATTCAACATAAAAAATATTACCAACCAAATAACTAACATTATACACTACTGAACTATCATTAATAGAGTTGAGCGAACACTTGGAAGTTCGGGTTCGGCCGAACTTTGCCGCAAAGTTCGAGTTCGGGACCCGAACATTGTGGAATATATAAAATAAAACAAAGAGAAAGTGCGATGGAGTATAACAATGGCTGTGTGAGGCCGGAATACATGTGTATTCTGCACAAGTTACAGACAAGTCCTGTGGGATCCATGCCTGGTTGATCTTATTGAACGTGAGCTTGTTTACGTTGGCTGTGGACAGGCGGCTGCGATTGTCTGTGATAACGCCCCCTGTCGTGTTAAATGCAGGTTTAGACAATACACTGGCTGCAGGGCAGCCCAGCACCTCCAAGGATTAAAGGGCAAGCTCAGGCCATGTGGTCACGCATTTTCCAATCACGCTCCAGTGAGGGAATTAAGGAAGGGATGTTGTCCTTGTAATGGGGATCCAGCAGGGTGGCCACCCAGTAATCAGCACATCAGATACATCATCCTCAGATACATGCAGCGGTGGTCTTCTCATGTCCTCATCCTCAAACATAAGTGGTTGGGCATCGGTACACTTAATCTCTTCCACTTGTGGGGCAGGGCTAGGTGCATGGCCCTGGGAAACCCTGTCAGCAGAGTCATCAAAAAGCATAAGAGACTGCTGCAACACTTGGGGCTCAGACTGCTTGGCTGATTTGCAAGGGGGTGAGGTGCTAGATAGATGCCCATGGCCTGCAAGTGCCTGCAGGTGCCAACTATGAGCTTTCAGCAGTAGACCGGGTGGGAGACAATGTCAAGTTACTGTCAGCCACCCAATCTACTAGCGACTGTACTTGTTCTGGCCTCACCATTGATAGAGCGGCATTCAGGCCTACTAAATAACACTAAAGGCTTTGTCGACTAGGTGGGTGTTTAATTTGGGCATGTAGCTGGCACAGATAGACCACGTCCTCTCCCTGAAACAGGATCTTCACCACCACCAGCAGCACAACGACCAGGCCACGTCCCTTATTTGGCGTACTCCTCATTTTTTGTGGTAACGAAATAACAGACGTTTTTACTAAATTTAGTTCCTTGTCAGCAATTCAGAACGGGGTTTTTTCACCAGCAAGACTGGGTTAAGGTCACCCACCAATGGAACAGATGATTTTTTGAAATTTAGGTCCCTGTCACCTATGCAGAGCAGTGGTTTGTGCACGGCAAAATTTTTTAAAAAGTAACCCAAGAATGTAACAGATCGGCAAAACTGGGTTATTGTCACCACCCAATGGAACAGTTGATTTTTAGAAAGTTAGGTCCCTGTCACCTATGCAGAACAGGGCCTTTGTATGCGGCAAAACTGTGTTAATGTCACCCACCGATGGAACAGACGATTTTTCGAAATGTAGGTCCCTGTCACCTATGCAGAGCAGGGGTTTGTATACTGCAAAAATTGTTTAATTTCAACCACCAATTTAATAGACCAATTGTAGAAATTAATTTCCCTGTCACCTATGCAGAGCAGGCGTTTGTATACGGCAAAACTGGGTTAATGTCACCCACCAATGCAACAGACTATTTTTAGAAATTTGGGTCCCTGTCACTTATGCAGGGGCAGAGATTTGTATACAGCAAAACTGGGTTAATGTCACCCACCAATGGAGCAGACAATTTTTAGAAATTTAGGTCCCTGTCACCTATGCAGAGCAGGGGTTTGTATACCGCAAAAATGGTTCAATTTCAACCTCTAATTTAATAGACCAATTGTGGAAATTCATTTCCCTGTCACCTATGCAGAGCAGGGGTTTGTATGCGGCAAAACTGGGTCAATGTAACCCAAGAATGTAACAGACGATTTTTTGAAATTTAGGTCCCTATGCAAAGCAGGGGTTTGTATACGGCAAAAATTGAAAAATTTAACCCAAGAATGTAACAGATCGGCAAAACTGGGTTATTGTCACCCCCAATGGAACAGATGATTTTTAGAAATGTAGGTCCTTGTCATATATGCAGAGCAGGGGTTTATTCAGAGCAAAACTGGGTTAATGTCACCCAGGAATAGAACAGACGATTTTTTGAAATTTAAGTCCCTGTCACCTTTGCAGAGCAGGGGTTAGTGTACGGCAAAACTGGGTTATTTATTGGACTGTCAGAAATGCAGCGCAGGCTGCAAATGTACTATCTAGAACAAAAAGAGTGCTTTTTTAAACGAAAAAACTGTAAATGCAGTATTTAACGGTCTTATTGGACTGTCAGAAATGCAGCGCAGGCCAAAACATTTACTTTCTAGCACAAAAAAATGGAAATTTGCCAACAGACAATGTAACAGCAGTATTTACTGGTTTTATTTTACAGTCAGATATGCAATGTCGGTGTCAGAAAGAGAAAAAAAAATTGCTTTAGGTCACACAAATATGTCGCAGACTAATGTAATTGAATTATGTTCACTGCCATGTATGCACTGCAGGCCGCATGGGTAATTGACCGCCAAAAAAAGGGAATTTGTCCCCCCTAGAATCTAACAGATGGATTTAATGAATAGATTTTCCCTGTCAGATATTCAGCACAGGGGTAGTTTACAGAAAAAAGTGGGAATATGCCCCCCCCCCTCCCCCTGGGTCCCTGAAGTCACCAAAGGATTAACTACATTATGTTCCCTTCCCCTGGCACATATGCAGTGGGTATATACATAAACAATGAGTATATGTTGCCCACTGAACTAAAAGAACAGGATTAAATTATTGTCCCTGGCACGTATGCAGGTGCAAGTGCACTACACTTTCACAAAATGGCCGCCAACACTTATTTTTCTGTGTCAATGGGCTCACGTGTAAAAAATTGTAGCATAGCACCCACAAAAATAATCGCTGTAGATTTAACACTAAGTACACCAGACCAGAATTGTTTCCTAATCTCTCCTAACAGCAGTAGCATCCTATCCCTACACTAGTAAGAGCAGAGTTACGTGTGGCGCTACGGGACTCCAGCTTATATAGAGGTTGGGTCACATGCTGCACTTGGCCAATCACATCCATGCCATTAGCAGGCATGGCTGTGATGGCTTCTAGGGGCACACTAGTTAAACGCTTGTTGATTGGCTGCCCTGCAGCCTTTCGACAAGTGCCATTAACTCGCTAAACACCGAACTCAAACCTAAACTTTTACGGAAATGTTCTGGTTTTGGTCCGGGTACCAAAAATCCTAACTTTTGTTACGAACCCAAACTTTACAGTTCGGGTTTGCTCAACCCTAGTGCAGAGTCCATCACTTGGAAAGGGAGGGACTTCAGCACCAGCAACTTACCCAGGAGCACGTTCAGCTTCTGCGCCGTTGGATGAGTGCACGCATACTGTTGTCTCTTGGCAATCGCTTTTGTGATCGATTGCTGACGGAATGACTGATGAGAAGGAGGAGCAGGAGCATCAACCCTAATGATTAACTAACCAATTGTAAAATTATTATCATAAAAATCGTTAAATAATTATTGAGATGTCAGCAATCAGCAGTGCTTAACCAAATACTACACAATATGCACTAATTGCCTCTTAATCTGAATTTAATTTATTTTTATTTTTTTGTATTACATTAATCATGAAAATGAAAAAAAAAAATAATTAAAAAGATGCCTCAGACTCAGCAAAGAGCCGTGACAGACATCCAGGTGCAGCTACGAAGTCTGAACAAAAGGGTGCAGCAGGTAGAGGAGATGCAGCGTACTAATCTGCAGGAATTATGGGACCTCCAGGAGCTACTGAGCAAATTGCCATAGAGCAATTTTTTATTTATTTATAAGTTATGAATAAATATTTTATTTTTACGTTGTAACATGCGCTTTAATTTTTTAATAATGTTATGTTATGGTATCATTTAAAATGATAACTTTTCTGTAAGGACCCTTTAGTCCAGAGGCAAATTTTTCATGATTAGGACAGACAGCAGCAGTAGTTAATGGTAACTATGTATTATAAGGCCTACACATAACTAAGAAGGATTAGGAAAACAGCAGCAGGTAATGGTAATGATGTATTACAAGGCCTACACATAATTCAAAAGGATTAGGACAACAGCAGAAGTTAATGGTAATGGTGTATTATAAGGCCTACACATAACTTAGAAGGATAAGGACAACAGCAGCAGGTACATGGATCAGAGATAGACTCTAGAGTTGAGCGAACACCTGGATGTTCGGGTTCGACGAGTTCGGCCGAACTTTCGAAAAATGTTCGGGTTTGGGATCCGAACTCGACCCGAACTTCATCCCGAACCCGAACCCCATAGAAGTCAATGGGGACCCGAACTTTTGGGCACTAAAAAGGCTGTAAAACACACCCGGAAAGGGCTAGAGGGCTGCAAAAGGCAGCAAAATGTAGTTAAATCCCCTGCAAACAAATGTAGATAGGGAAATGATGAGTTAACATAAAATAAATAAAAATTAAACAATATTAGTTGGAGTGAGGTCCCATAGCACAGAATCAGGCTTCAAGTCACCCACCAATGGAGAAGGTCACTTACTATTATTTTGACCACAGCACCCAGACAAAGGAGAGAGGTCCCACAGCAGAGAACCAGGCATCATATCACCCACCACAGGAGTAGGCCACCATTTAGTTACTTTGACCCCTACACCCAGACGGAGGAGAGAGGTTACACAGCAGAGAATCAGGCATCATATCAACCACTACAGGAGAAGCCACCATTTAGTTACTTTGACCCCTGCACCCAGGAAGAGGAGAGAGGCCCCACAGCACATATTCTGGCATCATATCAGCCACCACAGGAGAAGCCACCATTGAGTTACTTTGACCCCTGCACCCAGGAAGAGAGAGAGGCCCCACAGCACATATTCTGGCATCATACTAACCACCACAGGAGAAGCCACCATTGAGTTACTTTGACCCCTGCAGCCAGGAAGAGGAGAGAGGCCCCACAGCACATATTCTGGCATCATATCAGCCACCACAGGAGAAGCCACCATTGAGTTACTTTGACCCCCGCACCCAGGAAGAGGAGAGAGGCACCACAGCACATATTCTGGCATCATATCACACACCACAGGAGAAGGCCTCTTTCAGTGATTTAGGCCTTTGGACCCAGACAGAGGAGAGAGGCACCACAGCACATATTCTGGCATCATATCAGCCACCACAGGAGAAGCCAGCATTGAGTTACTTTGACCCCTGCACCCAAGAAGAGGAGAGAGGCCCCACAGCACATATTCTGGCATCATATCACCCACCACAGGAGTAGGCCACTATTTAGTTACTTTGACCCCTACACCCAGACGGAGGAGAGAGGTTACACAGCAGAGAATCAGGCATTTAGATCACCCACCACATAAGTAGGCCACCATTGAATCAGACCCCGGCAACCATGTCAGATGGCACAAGCATAAGCTTTATATCAATCAGCACAGGAGAAGGCGACTTTGAAAGACTTTGACCCCTACACCCAGATGGAGGAGAGAGGTTTCACAGCAGAGAATCAGGCATCATATCAACCACCACAGGAGAAGCCACCATTTAGTTACTTTGACCCCTGCACCCAGGAAGAGGAGAGAGGCACCACAGCACATATTCTGGCATCATATCAGCCACCACAGGAGAAGCCACCATTGAGTTACTTTGACCCCTGCACCCAGGAAGAGGAGAGAGGCCCTACAGCACATATTCTGGCATCATATCACCCACCACAGGAGTAGGCCACCATTTAGTTACTTTGACCCCTACACCCAGACGGAGGAGAGAGGTTACACAGCAGAGAATCAGGCATTTAGATCACCCACCACAGGAGTAGGCCCCAATTTAATGGGACCCCGGCAACCATGTCAGATGGCACAACCATCAGCTTCATATCAATCAGCACAGGAGAAGGCGACTTTGAAAGACTTTGACCCCTACACCCAGACGGAGGAGAGAGGTTTCACAGCAGAGAATCAGGCATTTAGATCACCCACCACAGGAGTAGGCCCCCATTGAATCAGACCCTGGCAACCATGTCAGATGGCACAACCATCAGCTTTATATCAATCAGCACAGGAGAAGGCGACTTTGAAAGACTTTGACCCCTACACCCAGATGGAGGGAGAGGTTTCACAGCAGAGAATCAGGCATCATATCAACCACCACAGGAGAAGCCACCATTTAGTTACTTTGACCCCTGCACCCAGGAAGAGGAGAGAGGCCCCACAGCACATATTCTGGCATCATATCAGCCACCACAGGAGAAGCCACCATTGAGTTACTTTGACCCCTGCACCCAGGAAGAGGAGAGAGGCCCCACAGCACATATTCTGGCATCATACTAACCACCACAGGAGAAGCCACCATTGAGTTACTTTGACCCCTGCACCCAGGAAGAGGAGAGAGGCCCCACAGCACATATTCTGGCATCATATCAGCCACCACAGGAGAAGCCACCATTGAGTTACTTTGACCCCCGCACCCAGGAAGAGGAGAGAGGCACCACAGCACATATTCAGGCATCATATCACACACCACAGGAGAAGGCCTCTTTCAGTGATTTAGGCCTTTGGACCCAGACAGAGGAGAGAGGCACCACAGCACATATTCTGGCATCATATCAGCCACCAACAGGAGAAGCCACCATTGAGTTACTTTGACCCCTGCACCCAGGAAGAGGAGAGAGGCCCCACATCACATATTCTGGCATCATACTAACCACCACAGGAGAAGCCACCATTGAGTTACTTTGACCCCTGCACCCAGGAAGAGGAGAGAGGCACCACAGCACATATTCTGGCATCATATCAGCCACCACAGGAGAAGCCACTATTGAGTTACTTTGACCCCTGCACCCAGGAAGAGGAGAGAGGCCCCACAGCACATATTCTGGCATCATATCAGCCACCACAGGAGAAGCCACCATTTAGTTACTTTGACCCCTTCACCCAAACAGAGGAGAGAGGTTCCACATCAGAGAATCAGGCATCATATCAACCACCACAGGAGTAGGCCACAATTTAGTTTATTTGACCCCTGCACCCAGGAAGAGGAGAGAGGCCCCACAGCACATATTCTGGCATCATATCACACACCACAGGAGAAGGCCTCTTTCAGTGATTTAGGCCTTTGGACCCAGACAGAGGAGAGAGGTCAGAGATTAGCTTCATATCCCCCAGCACAGCAGAAGACCGCTTTATTTGACTTAGGCCTCAGCACCCAGACAGAAGACAGAGGTAGCATGGCAGAGGTTATGGCTTCATGTCACCCGTTAGTTTAACCGGCCACTTTCATCTGGTTAGGCCCGGCGCCCAGACAGAGAAGAGTTTCATTCAACTGTGGGTTTCATAAAATTTGTATCAAATAAAGAAGTGGCCCGTAGCACAACAAGACATGTTTTAGGCAGTTAATAAGGACTACTCTGCACAAGGGAGGGACAGGTCCTGTGGGATCCATGCCTGGTTCATCTTTATGAAGGTCAGCTTGTCCACGTTGGCTGTGGACAGGCGGCTGCGCTTGTCAGTAATGGCGCCCCCTGCCGTGCTGAATACGCGTTCAGATAAACGCTGGCCGCCGGGCAGGAAAGCACCTCAAGGCATAACATGCTAACTCTGGCCACGTGGACAATTTCGAAACCCAGTAGTTGAATGGGGCCGAACCATCCGTCAGGATGTGGAGAGTGTGCAGACATACTGTTCAACCATGTTAGTGAAATGCTGCCTCCTGCTAACACGTTCCGTATCAGGTGTCGGTGCAGATAGCTGTGGCGTGGAGACAAAACTTTTCCACATTTCTGCCATGCTAACCCTGCCCTCAGATGAGCTGGCCGTGACACAGCTGCGTTGGCGACCTCTTGCCACTCCTCTGCCTTCACCTTCCACCTGTTCCCCTGTGACATGTGGGAATGCTCTCAAGAGCGCCTCTATCAGCGTGCGCTTGTACTCGCGCATCTTACGGTCGCGCTCCAGTTCAGGAATTAAAGTGGGCACATTGTCTTTATACCGGGGATCCAGCAGAGTGGCCACCCAGTAGTCTGCACACGTTAAAGCGTGGGCAACTCTGCTGTCGTTGCGCAGGCATTGGAGCATATATTCGCTCATGTGGGCCAGGCTACCCATGGGTAAGGACAAGCTGTCCTCTGTGGGAGGCGTATCGTCATCGTCCACCGTATCCCCCAGCCACGCACCAGTGATGGGCCTGGGCTGCCACCCGCTGTGAACTTGCGTCATCCTCGTCCCCCTCCACCTCCTCCTCCTCATCCTCCTCGTCCTCCAGTACAGTGCCTTGGCTGGCGACTTGTGAACCTGTCCTCTGCTGCTTAAACAAACCTCCCTCTGAGCCAATTCGAACAGACTGGCCCGAAAGTGTTAGAAACGAGCCCTCATCCTCCTCCTCCTCCTCCACCTGGGCCACCTCCTCTAACATCATTGCCCTAAGTGTTTTCTCAAGGAGACATAGAAGTGGTATTGTAACGCTGATAACAGTGTCATCGCCACTGGCCATGTTGGTGGAGTACTCGAAACAGCGCAGCAGGGCACACAGGTCTCGCATGGAGGCCCAATCATTGGTGGTGAAGTGGTGCTGTTCGGCAGTACGACTGACGCGAGCGTGCTGCAGCTGAAACTCCACTATGGCCTGCTGCTGCTCGCACAGTCTCTCCAGCATGTGCAAGGTGGAGTTCCACCGGGTGGGCACGTCGCATATGAGGCGGTGAGCGGGAAGGCCGAAGTTCCGCTGTAGCGCAGACAGGCGAGCAGCGGCAGGATGTGAACGGCGGAAGCGCGCACAGACGGCCCGCACTTTATGCAGCAGCTCTGACATGTTGGGGTAGTGGTGAATGAACCTCTGCACCACCAAGTTCAGCACATGCGCCAGGCAAGGGATGTGCGTCAAACCGGCTAGTCCCAGAGCTGCCACGAGATTTCGCCCATTATCGCATACCACCAGGCCTGGCTTGAGGCCCACTGGCAGAAACCACTCGTCGGTCTGTTGTTCAATACCCCGCCACAACTCCTGCGCGGTGTGGGGCCTGTCCCCCAAACATATGAGTTTCAGAATGGCCTGCTGACGTTTACCCGGGCTGTGCTGAAGTTGGTGGTGAAGGTGTGTGGCTGACCGGATGAGCTGGTGGAAGCAGTGGAGGAGGAAGCCGAGTAGGAGGAGGAGGCTACAGGAGGCAGAGAATGATGCCCTGCGATCCTAGGGGCGGAAGGGCGTGCGCCAAGGAACTGTCCGCCGGGGCCCAGCCGCCACTACATTCATCAGTGTGCAGTTAGTGAGATATAGCGTCCCTGGCCGTGCTTACTGGTCCACGTATCTGTGGTTAGGTGGACCTTGCCACAAATGGCGTTGCGCAGTGCACACTTGATTTTATCGGACACTTGCATGTGCAGGGAAGGCACGGCTGTCTTGGAGAAGTAGTGGCGGCTGGGAACCACATACTGCGGGACAGCCATGGCCATCAGCTGTTTGAAGCTGTCTGTGTCCACCAGCCGGAATGACAGCATTTCAAAGGCCAGCAGTTTAGAAATGCTGGCGTTCAGGCCAAGGGCTCGAGGGTGACTCGGGGAATTTGCGCTTCCTCTCTAAGGTTTGAGATATTGAGAGCTGAACGCTGCTGTGTGATATAGTGGAGACGCTAGTTGACGGTGGCGGTGGTGGTGGTGTCGGTGGCACATCCTCTGTTTGCTGCTCGGCAGGTGGCAACATTCCTCTCGAGGCGGAAGCCGAGGCAGCAGCGGTAGAGGGAGCAGGGGAGCCTCAGCGAGTGCCTGGTTTTTAAGGTGTGTACCCACTGCAGTTCATGCTTTGCATGTAGATGCCTGGTCATGCAGGTTGTGCTGAGGTTCAGAACGTTAATGCCTCGCCTCAGGCTCTGATGGCAGAGCGTGCAAGTCACTCGGGTCTTGTCGGTAGGACATTGTTTAAAGAAGTGCCATGCCAGGGAACTCTTTGAAGCTGCCTTTGTGGGGCTGGGTCCCTGTTGGCGATGTCCAGTAGCAGGCGAACTCTGGGGCGCGGCTCGTCTGCTGGCCCCCTGCTCCCTCTTTGGCTTCGCTGTTGTCTCGGTCTCACCACTACCTCTTCCTCTGAACTGTGAAAGTCATCGCCACGACCTTCAGTCCATGTGGGGTCTAAGACCTCATCGTCCTCTGCATCGTCTTCCACCCAGTCTCCCTCCCTGACCTCCTCCTGTTCAGTCTGCACACTGCAAAAAGACGCGGCAGTGGGCACCTGTGTTTCGTCATCATCAGAGAGTCGGTGACTCTGCTGTGGTGGTATTCCCATGTCCTCTTCATCTGGAGACATAAGTGGTTGTGCGTCAGTGCATGGTATGTCTTCCTCCACTGGGGAAGGGCTAGGTGGACGCCCCTGGGAAACCCTGGAAGCAGAGTCTTCAAACAGAAGAAGAGACTGCTGCATAACTTGTGGCTCAGACCGTTTCCCTGATATGCTTGGGGGTGATGTGACAGACTGATGGGCTTGGTTTTCAGGTGCCACCTGTGCGCTTTCCGCAGAAGACTGGGTGGAAGACCATGTGGTGAACGTGCTGGAAGCACTGTCGGCCACCCAATCGATTAATGCCTGTACCTGCTCAGGCCTTACCATCCTAAGAGCGGCATTGGGCCCCACGAGATATTGCGGTACATTCTGCCGGCTAGTTGAGGAGTTCGTTCCCTACTGTGTGCGCCTGGGGCCGAGCGGCCACGTCCTCTACCAGCAACAGAGGCTCCACGGACACCACCACGACCGCGTCCTCGTCCCTTAATAGTATTTTTCTTCATTGTTGCGATTCAACTCGCACCACAATGAAATATATTATTTTTATAAGCAAAATCCCCTCACTGGAATACTTTCAGTCTTTTGACTGTATGGATTACAGATGGAATGACTGTTATATGTGAGTACCGCTTTCTTTGACAGATTCTAGTATGGGTACATATATGTTTTCCCAACCCCAGCACATTAGTTTGCTAATTCCAGATGTATGAAACGCATAGGCCTAACTGTATCTAGTATATTGAGCGCCAGATAAACTAACTTGGCCTTTTTAAATAAAAAAATTCCCTCACTGGAATACTTTCAGTCTTTTGACTGTATGGATTACAGATGGAATGACTGTTATATGTGAGTACCGCTTTCTTTGACAGATTCTAGTATGGGTACATATATGTTTTCCCAACCCCAGCACATTAGTTTGCTAATTCCAGATGTATGAAAGCATAGGCCTAACTGTATCTAGTATATTGAGCGCCAGATAAACTAACTTGGCCTTTTTAAATAAAAAAAATTCCCTCACTGGAATACTTTCAGTCTTTTGACTGTATGGATTACAGATGGAATGACTTTGTTATATGTGAGTACCGCTTTCTTTGACAGATTCTAGTATGGGTACATATATGTTTTCCCAACCCCAGCACATTAGTTTGCTAATTCCAGATGTATGAAAGCATGAGGCCTAACTGTATCTAGTATATTGAGCACCAGATAAACTAACTTGGCCTTTTTAAATAAAAAAATTCCCTCACTGGAATACTTTCAGTCTTTTGACTGTATGGATTACAGATGGAATGACTGTTATATGTGAGTACCGCTTTCTTTGACAGATTCTAGTATGGGTACATATATGTTTTCCCAACCCCAGCACATTAATTTGCTAATTCCAGATGTATGAAAGCATGGCCTAACTGTATCTAGTATATTGAGCGCCAGATAAACTAACTTGGCCTTTTTAAATAAAAAAATTCCCTCACTGGAATACTTTCCAGTCTTTTGACTGTATGGATTACAGATGGAATGACTGTTATATGTGAGTACCGCTTTCTTTGACAGATTCTAGTATGGGTACATATATGTTTTCCCAACCCCAGCACATTAGTTTGCTAATTCCAGATGTATGAAGCATAGGCCTAACTGTATCTAGTATATTGAGCGCCAGATAAACTAACTTGGCCTTTTTAAATAAAAAAAAATTCCCTCACTGGAATACTTTCAGTCTTTTGACTGTATGGATTACAGATGGAATGACTGTTATATGTGAGTACCGCTTTCTTTGACAGATTCTAGTATGGGTACATATATGTTTTCCCAACCCCAGCACATTAGTTTGCTAATTCCAGATGTATGAAACGCATGAGCCTAACTGTATCTAGTATATTGAGCAGCCAGATAAACTAACTTGGCCTTTTTAAATAAAAAAAAATTCCCTCACTGGAATACTTTCAGTCTTTTGACTGTATGGATTACAGATGGAATGACTGTTATATGTGAGTACCGCTTTCTTTGACAGATTCTAGTATGGGTACATATATGTTTTCCCAACCCCAGCACATTAATTTGCTAATTCCAGATGTATGAAACGCATGAGCCTAACTGTATCTAGTATATTGAACGCCAGATAAACTAACTTGGCCTTTTTTAAATAAAAAAATTCCCTCACTGGAATACTTTCAGTCTTTTGACTGTATGGATTACAGATGGAATGACTGTTATATGTGAGTACCGCTTTCTTTGACAGATTCTAGTATGGGTACATATATGTTTTCCCAACCCCAGCACATTAATTTGCTAATTCCAGATGTATGAAGCATGAGGCCTAACTGTATCTAGTATATTGAGCGCCAGATAAACTAACTTGGCCTTTTTAAATAAAAAAAATTCCCTCACTGGAATACTTTCAGTCTTTTGACTGTATGGATTACAGATGGAATGACTGTTATATGTGAGTACCGCTTTCTTTGACAGATTCTAGTATGGGTACATATATGTTTTCCCAACCCCAGCACATTAATTTGCTAATTCCAGATGTATGAAACGCAGGCCTAACTGTATCTAGTATATTGAGCGCCAGATAAACTAACTTGGCCTTTTTAAATAAAAAAAATTCCCTCACTGGAATACTTTCAGTCTTTTGACTGTATGGATTACAGGTGGACTGGTATTAGTAGGGGTGACACAAGCACACCCAAGTCCCTGATGTAGGATTTCTATGGCACAGACCACTATTACAAGTGATTAATGGACGTTGGGAGAGATTGTGCTGCAGCACTAGTCCCAAGATGGCCGCCGCCTATCAGCCCAGTAACATGTGCCACAAAATGGTCTGCACAACCTTTAAAAAAATAGCCTTGGACTGTGCTGCTAAATCGCTATTGGTCTGAATCCCAGGTGTAGATGTCTGACTTGTTTGGAGCTTTGGAATGCACACTGTGGCAGCTTCTGCTGCAGCACTACAAGTCGCAAAATGGCGGCCGGCGGTCAGCCTAGGTACATGTGGATGGAAAAATCACTCTGGCCACTCTAAAAATAGCCAATCCCTATCAAAAAAGCAGCTCAGCTGCAGTTGTTCAGATGAATCACAGGTGGAGGAGAGAAATTTGCTTCCAGTTATTCAATTATCCCTGCCTATTCTCGCCCTAGCATCAGCTGCGTCTATCCCTGTTCTATTCACATCGGGAGTGAGCACGTCCCGACGTGCGCACAAGCTTATAAAGAGGCTGAGTCACATGCTGCACTCGGCCAATCACAGCCTTGCCAATAGTAGGCATGGCTGCGATGGCATCTTAGGGCAAGTAGTATGATGCATGTTGATTGGCTGCTTTGCAGCCTTTCAAAATGCGCCTAAATACATGCCGAACGACGAACCCGAACCCGAACTTTTTTGAAAATGTCCGGGTTCGGGTACGGGTCCCGGACACCCCAAAATTCGGTACGAACCCGAACGATGCTCGAACTGTTCGCTCAACACTAATAGACTCCCGTTTTGTTAACTGTGTGTAGTACAGTCGATATGAAGCACATGAAGTTTCACCAAATATCCAGTCTGCAGGTTTGCAATAGGGTCATACCAATATACAGGAGCTGCAGCAATGAGCACTTGTTAAATATAGTTCCATATATTCATAAGCTGTTAACAGAGAGTCAGGACATGCTAAATAAACCTCTTCAAATGTGCTATTAGATAACTGAGGAAAGTTTTAACAGACAGAGTCTTTACAGTGGACTCTTCCAGAAAGCCCCCTGTGTATTCTGCTACTTGGTTTGGTCTCCTCAGTGCAGACATTTACTGTGAAGGAGGTAGGATCTCTGTCTAAGTTCTCTAAAGCTAAAGTTCATTTATCTATTGTAAAAAGTTATGATCTATACCCATAATAATTCTGTAGAATGTAAAGAGGTGACTGTATGTTTTTTTAGCAGCCTGTAAGCCCCGCAGCACATGCTAGGCTGGGTAGATGATGTAGAGTTAGAGAGCCATGTGCTCTCCTAATATGGCTGTAAGACATGCTGTATTCCAGGTCACCCTGCTGCAATATCTTTGTAAATGATTTTCTCTTGTTAATTTTTCTGTATGCTTTGTTATATCCTGTAACATGTATGTGGGAATGTAATATAATGACTGCCTGTTATGATATAGGTGGGCTGGTGACCTGACTGTATACCAGATAAGTGGCAGTGTTTCCCTGTTGTATTACAGGTATGTTGCTGTTATCTTCATATACTTGTTCAATGTAAAATCCACTATACGATCACTGTTTTATAATATATTAGGAGTGCAGACATTTACTGTGAAGGAGGTGGGCTGGTGACCTGACTGTATACCAGATAAGTGGCAGTGTTTCCCTGTTGTATTACAGGCTCCAGCCAAGTACACTCCACCTCAATAAAGCTTTAAACCACAGAATACCTGAGTGTCGTCCCTTAGAGTCCACTTAGAGTTTATGCCTGGAGGAGTTGGTGACCGAGTGAGTGTGAAAGCTGGAGGTGTCGCAGATGGTGTAAGAAGAAGAGGGTTACATTTGGTGCCGTGACTCGGATCTCATCATTCTGCTCAAAGTGACCAGTGAAGATACCTAAAGTCATCAGCAGCGATCCAGACAAGTGGACACGTGTAATAAGTGGACTGTACCTGAAAGGTTTGACTAAGAGTCTGTGTTCTTCTGGAACTTTCTAAAATGAAAAATATATCAGAACACCGCAGACTTCCCCCAGGACATTACTCTTCCACCCCTTTGGTACTAGGGAGGGGTTCTCCATGGTATAAACAGTCACAGAATATGAATGCATCTGATAGACATGATGTTAATGCAGGTTTTCCCACAATGGTAGACCAGACTGGGAGCTTATTTACAAGGTCTAAGTTATTTGCATCTAATGATTCTGGTGTACCAGAAGTGTCAGGCCAGAACAGGACATATGCAGAAAACATGAGCCATGTTACTGACTCCCATGATAGACGTACATCCAGCAATATGCAGAACACATTTCAGAATTCGCAGGTTCTGTCAGATGTAATAAGGGAGGTTGGGCAGCAGATTAGCCACTCTATAATAGAAGGTCTGTCAGCTCATAATAGCAAACAGGATTCCTTCACACCAGAGAGTTACCAGCAAACTCAGGATTGGGCTAAATTAAATTTTGCACTGAAAGCAAATGTAAAAGAACCGCCAATATTTCGGGAGATGAGAGTGATAAGTGTAGTGTGTATGAGTGGGAGGAGATGATGCAGTCTTTTCTTGATAAGAAGGGTTACCAAACTGTTGAGCGTGGTAAAGAGATAATGGATAAATTGATGGGCCGTGCAAAAGAACTAGTGAAAATTGGGGTGAGGAATAATCCAACTATTGATATAAAGAAGGACCCAAGTGCTATTTACAATATACTGAAACAACATTTTGGGGAAGTTATCTCCACCGTGACTCCCTTGGCAGACTTTTATTCCACACTGCCTAAACCTGGTGAGAGTAGCCTAGATTACTGGATTCATTTAAACCGTGTCATTGATCTTGCTAATGAATGTCTAAAAGGGCGGGGAAAGTGTGTGGAGGACCCAGGGCATGAGGTAGCAATGATGTTTATCCGACACTGTCCAGAATCAGAATTACAAAGCATGCTTAGGTGTAAACCTGCTGAGAGATGGACAGTCAGTGAGGTACAGGAAATGATGGATAGTTACCACAGAGACAAAAGGTTGAGGGCTGAGAATAAGATGACCCAGAGTCTTGTAACAAAAAATTGTGAAATTTCTGAAGACTTAACCCCTACAGAACCTAGAGTAAAGAACATAGTCCCCTTATGCAGTAAGGGGGAAGAAGATTCGAATATTAACAAATTAATTGCATTGCTTGAAAAGGTTGTACCAGTTCAATATACTTGCCAACATCCTGGGGCACCAGCAGCAGGTTTTTCAGTTCCTGGAAAAAGGCCCGCTGCTTGTCACATCTGTAAAAACAGTAACCACTCTACCAAGGCGCATTGTATGATGAACAACCTGTGCTTCCTCTGCTGGCAACCTGGCCACCAGAGGCAAGCATGTCCAATGAAAAGGTCGCAGCAGTTAAACTAAAAAGCCTGCACTTAGAGGGGTATAGTGTAGGCCCATGTTCCCAGACCCCATCTACTGATGAATTTGGAGATATGGAAGTGTTATATAATCAGTGTGTTCAGGAAAGGCCAAAAGGAACACAGGTGATATTTCAACACTTGCAGAAAATTGCTCCCTATGACAACTTGTTCCATACTACTGTTACGGTTCAAGAAAAGTGTAAGTTAACTGCTATGATTTACAGTGGCTCAATGGTGTGTAGCATCAGTGAGCAAACTGAGAAGCAGCTTATACAGTCCAAATTGCTGAAACCATGCTTTGCCATACTAAATGATATTGTACTTGTGGGTTGTGGTGGTATTAAAGTGAAGCCAAAGTCCGTTTATGACATACACCTAGAAATGTTTGACTGTAAAATGATTGTTCCAATGCTAGTAGTACCAGGACAAGTAGATGATATAATTATTGGAACAAATGTGATTAAGCATATTACTCACCAGTTTAGATGAGAGTTTTGGGGCAATGTTAGCTACTCCTGAGGAGGGCAGTGAAGCCAGGCTGAGTTCTTTCATGAATTTACTAGCCAATGTGACCCGATGGAGAGGTGATAGGATCCCAGAGAAAGTGGGCACTGTAAAGCTTAATTCCTGCATTACTATGCAACCATTTCAAGAGCATTTAGTGTGGGGAAAGCTTGAAAAGAAGGCAGCGTTATCAGTTGGTAGTACAGTTATTGTGGAGCCCACTACATCCAAGACATGTCCAAGAAATGTATTGATAGGGCGTACAGTCACACCACTATGGGGCGACAGATGGATCCCTGTAGAATTGATTAATACAACCAACAAGCAAATCACAATTAGAAGAAATGCAAAAATAGCTGATGTACACCCTTGTATAGCTTTAGAAGATCTTGATCTTGGTGGCAAAGAAGAAGTACTGCTATCCCAGCAATGCTCAGCACAAGAAGATACTCTTAATAGCACTAAAAGGAAAAATAAGCATTCTACATTAGATAATTCTGAATGTAAAAATATAAGAACAATGCTGAAAAATCTTGGATTAGAGCAGTGTTCCTCAATTCCAGTCCTCAGGGCCCACCTGCGGGTCATGTTTTCAGGATTTCCTTAGTATTCAGCAGGTGATATAATTAGTGTCAGTGCATCAGGACTCACCTCAGGTATTCATTCTGTGGGATATTCTCAAATCATGACCCGTAGGTGGGCCCTGAGGACTGGAGTTGACAAACACTGGATTAGAGGAAGTGAATATAGACTCATGTGAAGTGTCAGAGTACTGGAAGCAAAAGTTAGGTGAGCTGATTGTTTCTAATGAACAGATCTTTTCTAGAGGAAGGCTGGATTGTGGAGAAGCCGAGGGCTTTTGTCATCGAATACGTCTAACTGACGACAGACCCTTTTGTCTCCCTTATAGAAGAGTCCCTCCGGCACACTTTCAGAAAATGCGTGAAGTTTTGAATGAAATGGAAGAAAAGCAAATTATTCGTAAGTCTAGCAGTGAATGGGCATCACCACTTGTGTTGGCATGGAAACCATTAGGAGAACCCAGAATCTGTACAGATTTCCGATGGCTGAATGCAAGAACAATTAAGGATGCCTATCCTTTACCAAATCAGGCTGATGCTCTGGCATCCCTTAGTGGAAACTGTTGGTTCAGTACAATGGATTTAACATCTGGTTTTTACAACATTCCAATCCATGAGGATGATAAAAAGTACACAGCTTGTATCACACCTGTTGGGCTATTTGAGTACAACCGTATGGCACAAGGGTTATGCAACAGTCCTGCAACTTTTGCTCGAATGATGATGTCAATTTTGGTGACCAAAACTATCTGGGGTTGTTATGCTATCTGGATGATTTGCTGGTGTTCGGCAAGAATGAACAAGAAGCTCTTGAGAGAATCCAGATGGTCTTCAGCCGATTACGTGAATACAATTTGAAGTTAGCACCAAAGAAATGCAAATTTTTAAGAAGCACTGTGAAGTTTTTGGGCCATATCATAAGACCAGAAGGGATTGCCACAGATCCAGATAAGGTATCAGCGATAACAAGCGTTGCTGCAAATAACCTGATGGAAGAAGATGGCAAAACACCATCGGTAAAGAAGGTCAGATCATTTCTGGGATTGGCGAATTATTATTCTCACTTCATACCAGGATTTTCAAGAATAGCAAAACCACTGTACAACCTAACATCAGAGCCAACACAAGGAAAAGGGAAGTCAAAACGTTTCAAGCAAAAGCAGGCGATGACAAGAAAGCTGAGTCCGGAAAGTTGGAATGAAGAATGTCAGAATGCGTTTAAAAATTTGAAGGATGGGTTGCCAAGCTTGCACCTTACAACTTTGATTTAAAATATGTGCCAGGAACACAGAATATTCCAGCTGATCTTCTAAGTCGAGAGCCATTTGTCAGACAAAGTATCAACAGCAAGATAGGAAGCGAACCATACCAAGATTTCCTGAAGTTGTGTACAACTGTTGAGAAGGACTCTATTCAGGAGTCATTTAAGCTATCAGTGAACCACCAGGGAGTTTCAATTACAAACAATGAAGTTAAAGCTATGTTTGAAAATCATTTGCGACCAGGAGATGTTACCAAACCATATACAGTCCTGCTAGGACAACATGTGAATGCCGTGCTGCAGAAGGGAATTGTCCCACTCCCCAAATTTTCGTTGGGAGACCTTCAGAGGAAACAAAATGAAGATGATGAACTGGCAAGGGCCATATATTTTGTTCAAAGGAGAAGAAGACCATCCAGAAGATAACGCCTTTTTGAATCTCAAAACACTTTGCGGTTGTTGAAGCACTGGGATAAATTGAAGTTAAATAATGGAATTCTTTATAGGATTTCAAAACATAGATCAGGAAGCAAAATTTATCAATTTGTTGTCCCTCATTCACTTAGGAGTAATGTTCTAAAGGGTATTCATGATGACGCTGGACATCAAGGTCAGGACAGAACGATCTCTTTGGCCCGAGAACGATTTTTTTGGATTCACATGGAAGCAGACATCAAAAACTATGTGAGACAGTGCAAGAGATGCGTAGTGAGCAAGACTCCAGAACCAGAAGGAAGAGCCCCTCTTGAATCCATGGTTACAAATCATCCATTAGAACTTGTATGCATTGATTTTTGGTCCGCAGAGAACAGCAGAAATGAAAGTGTTGATGTGTTAGTGGTTACAGACCACTTTACAAAACTATCTCATGCATTCCAATATCAGAACCAAACTGCAAAGCAAGTGGCACGCAAACTTTGGGACAATTTCTTCTGTATCTATGGATTTCCAGAAAGATTGCATTCTGATAGAGGAGCTAATTTTGAAAGTGAACTAATTAGTGAATTTTTACAGATTGCTGGTATTGAGAAATCTCACACAACACCATACCATCCTATGGGAAATGGTCGAGTAAAGCGTTTCAACCGTACACTAGGAAGCATGCTGCGATCTCTACCGCCAAGATCAAAGAATAAGTGGCCACAGATGATTCAAACACTAACCTTTGCATATAACTGTACTGTACATGAAACCCCGGGTTATCCACCTTTTTTCCTCATGTTTGGAAGAACTCCTAGACTGCCTGTTGACATAATGTTCAGGAATGTGTTAAGAGATGAAACGGTCAAGGACTATGATGAATTTGTTGCTGCTCTAGGAAAAGACTTGAAGGAAGCAATTGAAACAGCACAGAAACATTCTAGCAAAGAGCAAAACAAACAGACCAGAGGATATAACCAAAGGATCAAGGGTTTACCAATCAGTATTGGAGACCACGTTCTTCTTCTGAATAAGAAAGAAAGAGGAAAACGTAAACTTGCTGATATTTGGGAGTCAACTGTTTACAGAGTTGTTAACACCAACCCAAAGACGCATATCTTCCAGATACATAACTTAAAGACTGGAGAAGTCCGAGTAGTTCATCGCAACTTGATCTTACCAGTTAACTTTTTACCCATTGATTTGGGAGAAGAAGAATTGTCTGAGGTGGCTTCCGCTTTATTGGATTATGAGGTGGAAGAACAGATTGATGAAGAACAAGTAGATTCCCTCAGTTATGATCGCAATAGAAATACAGAGAGAATTCTTGACCAGATATCAGGAACCGAAGAATGTAGTTCAATATTATTTGGTTCTGATGAAGAGCTTTTGCAAAATGCCAAAGACACTGGGATATCCCTACCAGAGGACATTCTAAGAGATGGTCCATCAGACTTTGATCCTTGCCATGATAAGCAAGACTTACAAACCAGTCATAAAGGTGACTTATTCAAGACATTATCTTTGTCAGAGGGTCAAATTGCTCAAACTTGGAATTCTAAACCATCATCTGAGAAGAAGCAGACCAATCCAAGCCAGTCTGATTCAAACAGGGGAACTCAAACAAGAGTTGGAAGAACTGTTAGACCAGTAAACAGACTGATCTGCTCAGTGAATACCAAGATATCTAGGTGCCTAGAAGAAGGAGAGTTACTAGAAGTAGTAGTACTGTAGTTCCTTATAACTAAATAGATAAATGTAGACATTTAAGGTAGATATCACAGAAAAACAAAACATGTTTTGCAGTATGTAGGTGCTGAGTTGAGCACAAAGTTGTATGTCTTAATAAAGGGGATTCTGTAATATTTCTTGCATTAAGCATTGTGAAGATAGGCACTTTGTAATACTTACTACGTGAGGGAAGCGCAAACCCTCCAAGTAGTCCTTAAGTGGTCCTTCAAAAGACAGTCCAAGAAACAGTTATCCTGTATAGACATATGCTCACATACCTTAGAATGTCCAAACTGAAGTATACAATTTTGTTCTCATTGGAGTTTTCTATTACGTTATATTGTACTGTTTAGTGTTATATATTTGGTGAAATTCAGGAGGGGGAAAATGTAGTACAGTCGATATGAAGCACATGAAGTTTCACCAAATATCCAGTCTGCAGGTTTGCAATAGGGTCATACCAATATACAGGAGCTGCAGCAATGAGCACTTGTTAAATATAGTTCCATATATTCATAAGCTGTCAACAGAGAGTCAGGACATGCTAAATAAACCTCTTCAAATGTGCTATTAGATAACTGAGGAAAGTTTTAACAGACAGAGTCTTTACAGTGCACTCTTCCAGAAAGCCCCCTGTGTATTCTGCTACTTGGTTTGGTCTCCTCAGTGCAGACATTTACTGTGAAGGAGGTAGGATCTCTGTCTAAGTTCTCTAAAGCTAAAGTTCATTTATCTATTGTAAAAAGTTATGATCTATACCCATAATAATTCTGTAGAATGTAAAGAGGTGACTGTATGTTTTTTTAGTAGCCTGTAAGCCCCGCAGCACATGCTAGGCTGGGTAGATGATGTAGAGTTAGAGAGCCATGTGCTCTCCTAATATGGCTGTAAGACATGCTGTATTCCAGGTCACCCTGCTGCAATATCTTTTTAAATGATTTTCTCTTGTTCATTTTTCTGTATGCTTTGTTATATCCTGTAACATGTATGTGGGAATGTAATATAATGACTGCCTGTTATGATATAGGTGGGCTGGTGACCTGACTGTATACCAGATAAGTGGCAGTGTTTCCCTGTTGTATTACAGGTATGTTGCTGTTATCTTCATATACTTGTTCAATGTAAAATCCACCATACGATCACTGTTTTATAATATATTAGGAGTGCAGACATTTACTGTGAAGGAGGTGGGCTGGTGACCTGACTGTATACCAGATAAGTGGCAGTGTTTCCCTGTTGTATTACAGGCTCCAGCCAAGTGCACTCCACCTCAATAAAGCTTTAAACCACAGAAGACCTGAGTGTCGTCCCTTAGAGTCCACTTAGAGTTTATGCCTGGAGGAGCTGGTGACCGAGTGAGTGTGAAAGCTGGAGGTGTCGCAGATGATGTAAGAAGAAGAGGGTTACATGTGCATGTTGGACCATAGCTTCCGCCTTACAGAAAGAAACATGTGATGCAATCATGTGTTCGCATCGAAATAGGAACCCACAAATGCCGCGAGTGTCCATACACAGGGCAGTCACATGATAAAAGATCACGTGTTCGCATCTGAAATTGAACTCAAGCTGAGCCATAACCGCATCATATTTAAGTGGTCACATGATTGCAACCATGGAAATCAGTATAATCACTCGGAAAATTGTGACATGGCTTCAAAAACATTATATACTTCACAGTTTACACTGCAAATTTTAAACTTGCGTTTATATAAAATTAGCATGTGCAAATTATCACTACATGTTTGTCAAGAAACTTAAAATATAAATGTACAAACCGGATTCCAAAAAAGTTGGGACACTAAACAAATTGTGAATAAAAACTGAATGCAATGATGTGGAGATGGCGAATGTCAATATTTTATTTGTAATAGAACGTAGATGACAGATCAAACGTTTAATCCGAGTTAATGTATCATTTTAAAGGAAAAATATGTTGATTCAAAATTTCACGGTGTCAACAAATCCCAAAAAAGTAGCAATAAGAGGCTGGAAAAAGTAAATTTGAGCATAACGAAGAGCTGGAAGACCAATTAACACTAATTAGGTCAATTGGCAATATGATTGGGTATATAAAGAGCTTCTCTGAGTGGCAGTGTCTCTCAGAAGCCAAGATGGGTAGAGGATCATCAATTCCCACAATGTTGTGCAGAAAGATAGTGGAGCAATATCAGAAAGGTGTTACCCAGCGAAAAATTGCAAAGACTTTGCATCTATCATCATCAACTGTGCATAACATCATCCGAAGATTCAGAGAATCTGGAACAATCTCTGTGCGTAAGGGTCAAGGCCGTAAAACCATACTGGGTGCCCGTGATCTCCGGGCCCTTAAACAACACTGCACCACAAACAGGAATGCTACTGTAAAGGAAATCACAGAATGGGCTCAGGAATACTTCCAGAAACCTTTGTCAGTGAACACAATCCACCGTGCCATCCGCCGTTGCCAGCTGAAACTCTACAGTGCAAAGAAGATGCCATTTCTAAGCAAGGTCCACAAGCTCAGGCGTTTTCACTGGGCCAGGGATCATTTAAAATGGAGTGTGGCAAAATGGAAGACTGTTCTGTGGTCAGACGGGTCACGATTCAAAGTTCTTTTTGGAAATCTGGGACACCATGTCATCCGGACCAAAGAGGACAAGGACAACCCAAGTTGTTATCAACGCTCAGTTCAGAAGCCTGCATCTCTGATGGTATGGGGTTGCATGAGTGCGTGTGGCATGGGCAGCTTGCATGACTGGAAAGGCACCATCAATGCAGAAAAATATATTCAGGTTCTAGAACAACATGTGCTCCCATCCAGACGTCATCTTTCAGGGAAGAGCCTGCATTTTTCAACAAGATAATGCCAGACCACATTCTGCATCAATCACAACATCATGGCTGCGTAGGAGAAGGATCCGGGTACTGAAATGGCCAGTTTGCAGTCCAGATCTTTCACCTATAGAGAACATTTGGCGCATCATAAAGAGGAAGGTGCAACAAAGAAGGCCCAAGACGATAGAACAGTTAGAGGCCTGTATTAGACAAGAATGGGAGAGCATTCTTATTTCTAAACTTGAGAAACTGGTCTCCTCGGTCCCCAGATGTCTGTTGAGTGTTGTAAGAAGAAGGGGAGATGCCACACAGTGGTGAAAATGGCCTTGTCCCAACTTTTTGGGGATTTGTGGACACCATGAAATTCTAAATCAACATATTTTTCCCTTAAAATGGTAAATTTTCTCAGTGTAAACTTTTGTTCCATGATTTATGTTCTATTCTGAATAAAATATTAGAAGTTGGCACCTCCACATCATTGCATTCAGTTTTTATTCACAATTTGTATTGTGTCCCAACTTTTTTGGAATCCGATTTGTATATATCGATATCTACATTCCCAAAACCGGATTACCACACGGATGAATATAACACCAATCACACCCAACCATGTAGAGAGGTCAACACGGAAGTCAGGCATCTTGTTCAGGTCGACAGACAACACTGTGTTCGAACCAAAATCCGTAGTTAAACAAACAATAAATAAAATATAATAGTAAAACTGAATTGGGTTCATCAATCAGTCCTGTTCAATGTTAACTGCACAAGACCTTTTGACAATGGAAGGCCACATGCGGACCGCACCTTGCTACAGTAAGAACTACAACAGGCCCTCCAAACCAAAGTTGTGCAAAATAATACAATATAAAATTAAATAAACTAAAAAAATATATATTTTGTGAATGAAGGGTAACACCGCATGATTGTATTTTATTAAAAAGATTCTTTATATATTATATATTGTGAGACGGGACCACTCAGACAGTCTCCCCAAATAACAGAACAGTCCAAATGAAATAACAAAACACTGTGATACAGGCTTCTTACCAGCTGCAGTTTTTCTCCCAGCAATTCCTCACTGCCAAGAGGTTTGGTTCAGTAGTCTTCCTCTCAGACCACCACACACACCCTGCTCTCTGGCAGTGTCTTTTAAAATCACCCTCCCACCTGTGTGTGTGACGGTAACACCGAGATGGAGTATGGGAGTGACCTTCCCACCCAAGCTCTTCAGTCACTTCTAAATCCCGGACCCAAACTCCAGCTACCACCAAATCAGTGATCTACCACCACTGGTCACTACTTACCTCCGGGATTTACATCACTGAGCGTAGCAGCCTCAATGAAACATACCTACCATCTATGATGTCACCCACTGCATGCTTACATATCCCGCCCCTCTGCCTAAAGCGGGGGGGCTTGGCACCTTACTTAACCAAACAATGGGCTCTTGACAGTGCATCTGCATTGATGTGCAATTTTCCTGGCCTGTATTCCACCGCATAGTCAAAATTATGTAATGCCAGGAACCACCTTGTTACCCTAGCATTATTTCCCTTGTTTTGACTCATCCACTTCAGTGGGGCATGGTCTGAGACGAGTCTGTACTTTATGCCCAGCAGGTAATACCTTAGGGATTCTAGGGCCCACTTTATTGCGAGACACTCCCGTTCCACAATCGAGTAATTCCTCTCACAGGGGTTTAGTTTCCTACTTAGATACCTGACAGGATGCTCTTCTCCGTTAACCTCCTGGGACATAACAGCCCCTAGTCCCACCTCTGATGCATCTGTCTGCACTATAAATTCCTTGGAGAAATCTGGCGCTATTAGCACTGGTTGTCTACAAAGAACAGACTTTAGTTCTACAAATGCCTTTTCTGCCTCCAGGGACCACTGAACCATAACAGACTTTTTCCCTTTTGTGAGGTCAGACAAAGGAGAAGCAATACTGGCAAAGTAGGGGACAAATCACTGGTAATACCCGACTATCCCTAAGAAAGCCCGCACTTGTTTTTTTGTAAGAGGCCGGTGCCAACTCTGTATGCTATCTACCTTGTTGGCCTGTGGTTTAATCATGCCTCTTCCCACAACATAACCCAAGTATTTGGACTGCTCCATACCTATGGCACACTTCTCTGGGTTGGCTGTAAACCCTGCTTCTCTGAGTGAGTCTAGAACTGCCTGGACTTTACCTAAATGGCTTTCCCAATCCAGGCTGTAGATAACAATGTAGGCTGCTGCATATTCCCTGTGGGGAAGCAAAATGTCATCCATTGCCCTTTAAAATGTAGCAGGGGCCCCTTTCAACCCAAATGGCATCCTAACATAGTGGAAACATCCCTCTGACGTAGAAAAGGCTGTTTTCTCTCGGGTCTCTTTTGCCAATGGTATTTGCCAATACCCTTTGGTGAGGTCTAATGTGGTTATATACCTGGCGGGACCCAACCTTTCAACCAGTTCATCCACCCTGGGCATAGGGTAAGCATCCATCTTGGAAACCTCATTAAGTTTCCGAACGTCATTACAAAAGCGCCAGCTTCTATTTGGTTTTGGGACCAACACAACTGGGCTGGACCATTCACTTTTGGACCTTTCAATTACTCCTAATTGTAACATCCTCTGAACCTCTTCTGAGACCGCCGGTCTATGTGCTTCTGGGATGCGATACAGTTTTACTTTAACCCTTATGTGGGGCTCAGTGATGACATCATGTTCCACCACATTAATGCAACCTTGTAAGCTAGAGAATATGTCCGTATTACGTTGCAACAACTATTTAGTTTCCTGTCTTTGGGGACGTGACAAGGAACTAGCAATTGTCCCCTTCTCAAACTCAGGATCAGAAACAGTGGGAGATAAGAGCGTAGCTGACAAAGACTCCCATTCTCTCCAAGGTTTCATTAAGTTTTCATGATAAATCTGCACTGGTTTCTTTTTCCCTGGCTGATGGACTCTATAATTTACTTCCCCAACTTTTTCCATCACCTCAAAAGGTCCCTGCCATTTAGCCAATAACATGCTCTCAACCGTAGGTACCAGAATAAATACCCTATCCCCTGGCTTGAACTCTCTAATTCTGGCAGAACGGTTGTACACACTTCTCTGAGCTTCTTGTGCCCTCTGGAGATATTTCTTCATGGGCATCACCTTGGCAATTCTCTCTACATTTGTACCACATGATCAATGACACTTCTGTATGGAGTAACTTCAGTCTCCCATGTCTTCTTAGCTATATCAAGCAAACCCCAAGGGTGTCTATCAAAAAGCAACTCAAAAGGTGAGAGCCCTGCAGAAGCTTTTGGAACTTCCCGGATTGAAAATAACAGATATGGCAACAAACAATCCCAATCCTTACCATCTTTCTCAATGGCCTTTTTCAACATGGCTTTCAAGGTTTTATTGAACCTTTCTATAAAGCCATCGGTTTGGGGATGGTACACTGAAGTTTTTAACTGTTTAATTTTCAATAGTTTACACAGCTCGACCATAACCCTGGACATAAATGGGGTCCCTTGGTCAGTCAAGATTTCTTCGGGGAGTCCCACTCTCATGCAGATATGAAACAACTCCCGAGCAATAGTTTTAGAGGAGGAGTTTCGTAACGGCATGGCCTCTGGATACCGGGTAGCATAATCCAGCACTACTAGAATATATTGGTGTCCCCTAGCTGATTTGTCTAATGGTCCCACTAAGTCCATGGCGATCCTTTCAAATGGTATCTCAATAATGGGAAGTGGCACCAAAGGACTTTTAAAATGAGACAGCGGGGCCTTTAATTGGCATGTATGGAAGGATTTACAGTATTCGTCTATTTCTTTATAACACCCCGGCCAATAGAACCCCTGAAATATTCGTTTGCGGGTTTTATCTGTACCTAGATGAGCCCCTAACACATAAGTATGAGCCATTTCTAGGACCATTTTTCTATAGGGCCCAGGAACCACTAACTGTCACCTCATAGTGAGCTTTGGTAACCCGATATAAGAGGTCATTGCATTGTGCATTTCAAAATACGGATACCTGTGGTCAGCACCCGGCTCTTGGGGAACACCATTTAGAACAGTCACATTTGCTAGAGCCCCTTTTAGAGTGGGGTCTTGCGCCTGGGCCATCCCAAAATTCCCTTGCGGGATATCGAGAAGGGTATGGTCTGCTCAGATTCTACGGTATCACTCTCGTCTCCCACCAAGACAGATAGCGGAAACCCCTCAACTATCTCAGCTGGTTCACTAGGCATATCCTGGTTTGTGGTTTCCTCAACATAAGACACATCATAAGCAGGTGCAACTTTTACTTGTTTGAGTGACATTTTACCCCACAGTTCCCAAAACAACAGAAGATCCCGCCCTATTATCATGACATGCAATAAGTTCTTCACCACGCCCACCGTATGCAATACAGTACCACATTCAGTGGCTATGGTGACCTGAGCAACTGTATAGTTCTTAACATCCCCATGCACACCCATCACCCCCATGCCATGTCCAGGTGCCGGCAATACGGTAACAAGATTTTCTCTGACAAGTGTGACCAGGCTTCCTGAGTCTAGTAGTGCAGACACAAGGCTATCATTGACAGTCACTTTGCACATGTGAGGCCCGGTTGCCTGGTACTGGATGGCACTGCAGGAGGGATGGGCAAACAGGGAGCACAGTCGTGCCATATCACAATCCATATGTTCATTTGTCATGGGACAGTGAGCTGCAATGTGCCCCAGGTTATGACACCTCAAACAAACAAGACGGCGGGGTGGAGGTCTAAAACCAGTTTCTGTTGATTCTTTTTTCATTTCCACGGGCACTTGCCCCCGCTCTCCCCTGTGTTTAAGTCCCCTTTTACTGGGTTCCGCATAAACCTTGGGGTTACCGGGAGTTATTTTTATTTTCTCAGCTCCCGCAAGGAGGTTCTCCGCTGCAGTGTACCTCTCAACCAGGTTTATCAGCTGGTCAGCATTCAGGGGATCTCCCTGGGCAACCCAGCATTGTACTGGCCCAGGAAGAGAGTGCAGGTAACGATCCATTATCACTTTTTCCACCATCTGCTCTGGGGACGACAACTCTGGTTGCAACCATTTCAGTACCAAGTGAAACATGTCAAACATCTGTGACCTCGATGGTTTCTCTTGGCAAATGCTCCACTTTTGTACCCGCTGGGCCTGGAGTGCAGGACTCACTCCTTTCCACTTTTAGTTTGCGGTAGTCTCTCAAATCCTGCAAGGTCAGGTCATAGTATGCTTTCTGCGACTCCCCAGTCAAATATGGAGCCAGCACCTCAGCCCACTGATCTACAGACAGTTTCTCTCTGTCTGCAATACGTTCAAAGACAGTTAAATAAGCCTCCACATCGTCCTCATTTGTCATTCTCTGTAAAGCAGACTGCACAGTTTTCCGCACACTACCACCCGAAGCTTGCCCAGCCATATGCACCACTTGTTGTGCTGTCACAGCATCTCTGAGGGACGCAATTTGCTCAGTCAATTGACGGTTAGTCTCGTGTTGCTGCGCATTAGCCAGCGGTTGAGCCTGTAAAGCCTCTGCATGGGTTCTTTGCGGCTGCTCCAGTGCCTGCCGCTGCTGCAGATTGCTCTGCCCCATCTGCTTGAGGAGCTCCTCCATTTTTGTTGCAATCCTGCTGCTGGCTTAATCCACAACATTCACCACGGGCAGGTTTTACTGTCGTTGCTCCTAGCAACCAGTTGCCGGCATCCTCCACCATATGTGAGACGGGACCACTCAGTCTCTTTTCAGGGTTTATTAGGCACACAGTACAGTACAGGCTTGCTTTCCCCAAATAACAGAACAGTCCAAATGAAATAACAAAACACGGTGATACAGGCTTCTCACCAGCTGCAGTTTTTCTCCCAGCAATTCCTCACTGCCAAGAGGTTTGGTTCAGTAGCCTTCCTCTCGGAAAACCACACACACCCTGCTCTCTGGCAGTGTCTTTTAAAATCACCCTCCCACCTGTGTGTGTTGCGGTAACACCCGAGATGGAGTATGGGAGTGACCTTCCTACCCAAGCTCTTCAGTCACTCCTAAATCCCGGACCCAAATTCCAGCTACCACCAACTCAGTGATCTACCACCACTGGTCGCTACTAACCTCCGGGATTTACATCACTGAGCGTAGCAGCCTCAGTGACACATACCTACCATCTATGATGTCACCCACTGCATGCTTACAATATATATAAATATATATATATATAAACTTATATATAATTAATAGAGTAGGCAGCACTCCAAAATGATGAAAAATGTGATCCTTTATTCCACCTCTGCAACGTTTCAGCTGCCTATTGCAGCCTGTGTCAAGCAGTGATTACAAGTGTGCACACTCCATATATAGGCCATAAACATGTGTTGATAATCTGTGATTAGCACTTATGTCATCACAATATCTCAAATAAACATACACAAAAATTACAATATTCAGTGTACCAATGAATTGCAATACATATATCACTCTGTAAATATTATTCCAGCATCCAAAGTTTTATTATGAACATTCACATAACGTGTATAATTACAAAGTGTAAGGATGTGACAGTATTAATTAGTATCATATGTGATTAAAATACAATCTGGATGGAGATGGGAGAATACTGTCAGGTCCAAGAACTCACCACATGGGGAGAGATCCCTCAGCGTCCGGAAACACCTATTGCGCAGGTGCCGGCATAAAACAAGCAAGGTTGGTGCATAATTCTGTGTGAGGAACATATGACACCTACTTGGGAAGTCATGTGCTCACCTGATCCGAGCTAACAACAAGCGGGGCGAAAGCATTCACATGTGGCCTGTGCGCATGTCACGGTATAGCGTTAGTGTACACTGTAACCATGGCAACCTAGGCGTCAGAATCAGAGGGAATAATAAATTATAATATCCAATAAAAGGTCAGTAGCGATGTCTAGAGGGGAAACCATAGTGTATTAACCTATTAAGATCAAAGTGTCCTGCACCCATCTAGGGCAGCGTCGGCCCAGGATTATCAGTCCCAGTCGACACAGCCCCGAGTACCAGAGCATGGAAACCATATTCCTATGGCTCCATCCTCAGACTCATGGGATACTCGGACAAACAAACCACATTATTTACTACTCAGAGAAATAAGTGCATTTCCATGCATCATTACTCTGCTGTCAGGTAACTCCCCAATGACATCCATAACCATAACCTAATCATGGTATAATCCACCCTTCCGACAGCCTATATAAAAGTCAAATCATCACCAACATCTCCCTGAAAGCGCCCGTAGGTATTAATTCTATGCAAAAAATATTTTAGGAAAAAAACTGCATCAGTCTTGATCTGCCCAGCCAGGGTTTCGCTTCAAATCGGCTTCGTCAGGAGCCTGAAGCTGATGTGGAGCGAAACCCGGGTTGGGCAGATAAAGTTATTTTATGAATGTTGCGCAATTTTATGGGATTGTTTGTGAGTATAATAAATTCGAAGAAATGTTAATGGTGTGTTGCGGTACTCACTATGAGAGAAACTTAACCCATATATAGGAAGAGAAGATAATTTGATATTGACGGTGGATTAACAGTGAACCCCGTGAGTGAACTACAAGTAAGATACAGGGGGTAACCTGGCGGTACTTCACTATGTATGTGTCTTTATGATTTATACAGAAGATCGAGCACAGAAAGAGTTGGTGTTTGCTTGGTTAAACGGTATCCAGATTCTGTCTCTCAGAGCTGTTTCATGGAGGGGAGAAAGTGAAGGTTTGCGCGGTCCAAACGAATGAACTGAGAAACTACGTGAGAAAATAGCCCACTTCACACGAAGGACTCACTGCGACTTATATATATAAAAAAAAGGACAGGCTACGTATAAAGAAACTAATACTTTGAACAAACTCCGCACCACATAGCATCAGGGGGCAATCAACACAATTATGACATGGATAACATCCAACCCTCCTTGATCCAAAATATGCACCCAATTCCACCCTACTTGTCCCCATATCTGCTTTAACAAGATTGTCCTTTAAATTCTTAGTATGACAATATGAGAGAAGAGGAGGTCAATTCAATTCTGGGATTTGTCTGAAGACACTGCCCAGAATCGACCAATTTTTCTTAACAATGGAACCAATCTGTGGACTCAATTGAGTAAAGTACAGAAATCAACAGCAGCAGGTACATGATAACGGTCGAGTATACGTCCTACCCATAGCTCAACCTAACTCAACTGGGCAGGCAGCAGCTAAAGCTAATGATGTAGTATAAGGCCTACAAATAACTCAGCGTGATCAGGACAGAAAGCAGCAGCAGGTAGAGGGTAAAGGTCGAATATAAGGCCTACACATAGCTCAGCCTAACTCTTCAGGACAGACAGGAGCAGTTTCTAAGTTTGCAGCAGGAATGTGTTCCCAGGAATGGGCCCCCACAAGACCAAGGCAACACCAATAATAAACTAAGACACCTCTGACAGCAGCAGGTTCTTTGTCTACAGCAGTAATATGGTAACATGCATAGAAAATAGTATATTTTCCATTGTCAATTTTTTTTAAAGGTCTTTTACGTTTTGAAAGCACACTACTACTTAGTACAAAATTAGCTATACATGACGCCTGCATTGGTCTGCTCTCAACTTCCATATCTGGCATTTCTATTCTGGAGCAGAACACTGAGATAATGCAGCCTGCCTCACTGTGTGCGGATTCTTCCCATCCAGAGGGCAGTAGGAGTGGCATGGTTTAGCAGCGGTTCTCTCGTCCTCCTTTTGTCTGTGAGGAGGCATGGGTACCACCGCTCTCCCCACCCATACACAATCCGCGCCACACACACTCTGGACACCGGCCATCAGCAGGAGCCATTCGTTCTCTGCCCGGCTGAGCACAGAAGTCAGTGATGAGCCAGTTTGCCTCGGCCCAGGTCTGGAATTGTCCCTGAATCTGCCACCGGGATAATTTTGTCTTTCCGTCGGTGATTACCCAGCCACGGTCCCCGGTTGCTGGGCGGATGCTCGGTGGCTGCCTCCAGTACACAGCCTGGATCATTGATCGCAGGTCAGGATGCTGAATAAGCCTTTAGCTGCGAGGCTTGACTACACACGGGGGGTAGTGTTAATTGACATAGAAAATTAGATCCGGTAGGATTCATGAAAAATATACAGCAATCCGGTCCGATACTATTTATGTCTGGAGGGGAAGAAGAGTGAAGGGCTTCCAGGGATAGATGGGGTAGATAGATATATGCATGTGGCTCATCCAGTTCGAACTTACTTATCTACCCCATCTCTCACTAGAAACCCTACATTCTTCTCCCCCTCCAGACCTAAAAATAGTATTGGACCGGATTGCTGTATGTTTTTCATGAACCTACCTGATCTCATTTTCTATGTCAAGTCGACAGAGATGACGCAGAGCTGCATTCGTTTTGTGGATAAAGTTTACCTGCAGTTTTATGTAACTGTAGAACACTTGGTGGCTTCACAACAGACTACAAACTCCAGTCTGATGGATGACAGTGTCGGTGCTCCCCGGTGCCTGTTAGCGTCTTCCTAGTGATGTCTGGCCCCAGTTATGTGACATTCCCCGTGTGTAGTCACACCTCGCAGCTAAAGGCTTATTTAGCAAGCCTGATCTGCGATCGATGATCCAGGCTGTGCACTTGAGGCAGCCGCCGAGCATCCAGCCGGCAACATGGGACCGTGGTTGAGTCATCACCAACGGGAAGAGGAAATAATCCCGGCGGCAGAGCCGGGGACACTTTCAGACGGGGCCTAGACAAGCTGGCTCATCACTGACTTCTGTGCTCAGATGGGCAGAGGACGGATGGCTCCTGCCGATGGCGGGAGCCCAGCGTGCGTGCAGCGCTGATCATGTATTGGTGGGGAGAGCGGCGGTACCCATGCCTCCTCACAGATAAAAATAGGATGAGAGAGCTGCTGTTAAACCCTGCCACTCCTACTGTCCTCTGGCTTGGAGGAATCAGCACATGGTGAGGCAGGCTTCTTTACCCCAGTGTTCTGCTCCAGACTCAAAGTGCCCGATATGGAAACTGAGAGCAGACCGGTTGTCACGGCCTGTGGTTGGTGCCGTGAAACTTTTGCCACACATGCTGTTGCCTGTGGCAACGTATTGTAGTTGTAGAATGTGGGGGCAGTGTCACGGTCTATGTAGTGTGTGCTGTGACACGGTTTCCAAATATGCAAACGTGTTGATGTTGCATGTGTGTGTACTTTCCCTTTTAGGATTTTCCTTCCCTCTTGGTGTGCACGGGGTGAAGGTGTGAGCTTGGATGAGTTGGGTGTGGCCTCTTGGCTCTTCTTATTTTGGAGTTGTTGAACCAGAGGTCAGTTGTATGTCTACCTTTGCAAGTGTAGGAGCTGTGCTCCTTGTTCGTTGTAAACATGTCTGAAGTGTGAGGGCATCCTAGTTGGACATACTGTCACGGTGGGGAGTGACACTGCCCCAACATGCTACAACTACATTACGTTGCCGCAGGCAACAACATGTGTGGCAAATGTGTCACAGTGCCAACCACAAGCCGTGACACAGGTGCAGGCGGCGTGTGAAGCGCTGTCTGCCAATATAGCGCCCGTTAATATATAAATACATGATGTAATCAATTAACCCCTTAAAGACCCATGATGTATGGGTACGTCATGGGTTCGGTCCCCAAGGATGGCACCCGCTCCTGCCCGCTGTGGGTGCCATCACTGCGGGGGTCCGGCTGTTTCCTATAGCTGACCCCCGCGGCTAATGATCGCGGTCAGCAGCGATGCCGATCGCAATAATTTAACCCCGCAGATGCCGTGGTCGATCCTGACCACGGCATCTGCGCGCGCTAAAACGGAAAGTAAAACTTTCGGCAGCTCTCCGTCTCCCCCTAGTGGTGATCGGGGGAATCGCAGAGCTGGATGTAATAGCCTCAAACTCAATGAATGATTTGAGGCTACTACTTACTATTTCCTATGCAGCCCTTGTTAGCAATAGGGCTTCATAGCAAAGTAGTAAAATCCTCATAAACTCCATTACAAGTGTATTGGAGTTTATTATTGAAGCAATCAGATGACTGATTTATATAGGTCCCTATGGGACCTATATAAAAGTGTAAAAAAATAATAATAATTCAAATCACCCCCCTTTCCCCAAAATTAAAAAAAATAACAGAAAAAAAAAAAAATAATACACATCATGGGTGTCGCAATGTACGAAAACACCCGTAGTATAAAAATATATTCCCCATACGGTAAACAGAAAAACGGAAAAAAAGCTTAATTTCCTAAAAAATTTTTTTATAAAAAGTGATCAAAAAGTCCTACACACCCCATAATGGTATCAATTACAAGTTCAGATCACCCCACAAAAAATAGGCCCCCATACAACGCCATACACATAATTACAAAAAAGTTATAGGGGTCAAAATATGGTGACAAAAAACATCAAAACGCAAAATAAAACTCTACATATTGGGTATCGCCGGATTCGTACTGACTTGTAGAATAAAACTAAATGGTCAGTTTAGTTTAAAGAGGACCTTTCATGACTTCTAAAGATATCAACTAACGATGCTCACATGTAGAGCGGCGCCCAGGGATCTCCCTGCACTTACTATTATCCCTGGGCGCCGCTCCACTCTTCCGGTATAGGCTCCGGTCTCTTTCCTCACAAAGTTATAGTAGGCGGGGACTTGGGGGACTTGGTTATAGTAGGCGGCGCCTGCCCTTCATCTCCTTCTCCCCGGCTGTAGCGCTGGCCAGTCGCAGCACAGAGCTCATAGCCTGGGAGTTTTTTTTCTCCCAGGCTATGAGCTCTGCGCTGCGATTGGCCAGTGCTGCAGCCTGGGAGAAGGAGATGAAGGGCAGGCTCCGCCCACTATAACTTAGTGAGCACAGATACCGGAGCCTATACCGGGAGAACGGAGCGGCGCCCAGGGATAATAGTAAGTGCAGGGAGATCCCTGGGCGCCGCTCTACATGTGAGCATACTTGGTTTATATCTTTAGAAGTGATGAAAGGTCCTCTTTAAAACTGTGGTGGATTTGCTTTTTTTTTGCAATTTCACCCCATTTGGAATTTTTTCCCGCTTTCCACTACATCATATGCAATATTAAGTTATGGCTCTCGGAAGGCAGGGAGCGCAAAATGAAAACGCAAATATGAAAAAACCCTGAGTTTTAGTTTTAAGGGGTTAAAAATATAGAAAAATATAAAAAAATTAAATATTGAATATATGAAAACAATTAACCATAAATAAATATATTAACTAATTTCAAAATACATTATATAAAAAAATTAATCGATATACAAATATATCTATAAATAAATTAATTTTAAAAAATCTAACTGTTAATAAATAAATCAATCTACAAATACATGATTAAATTAATTTGTCAATACAGAAATGACAATAAATAAAAATATTTAAAAAAAATTGTGACCGATAAATAAATTAATCTACAAAGACATGATTACAATAATTAATTAGAATATAAATATTTAAATAAATAACTAAATATATAACATAATCAAAGGATCAATAAATAATCTAGAAATACAAGATTACACTCACCGGTAATCATTTTTCCATAAGCCCATGAGAGCACCCTTGAGAGACCGCCTCTATCCAGGACAGGAAACAGGAACTTTCCAGTAGTGTTGAGCGCGAATATTCAAATATCGGCACTTCGCTAATTCGCGAATATTTCGAATATAGTGCTATAAATTCGTTATTTCGAATATTCATTTTTTTTTTTTTTTTTATTGTTATATTATTTTCTTTCCCACTTCCCAAAAGTAGTTCTTACCTGTCCTTATGATTCCTGGCTTCCTGGCTGCTCCAGTCAGTGCCCGTTGCCGCTTCTGCCGACTTCCATGCTTATCAAGCGTCCCCATCACCATGGGAATGTCTCCATACTAGAATGTACTGTCGGATTTGAGAATTACGTTGAAATCGCAATGCGATTAATATAACTTGAATTAATCGCATTGCGATTTCAACTTAGACCTGGTTTACTATGGACGGCTTGGTAGAATTAGCGAATATGACGAATTTATTCGTCATATTCCTCAAAACGAAGATAACAAAGTATTCTCCATCTTCGTTTTAGCTACCGATTCGTCAACTTCGCTAATTCTAACAATCAAATAGGAAAGTTGACTATAGAGACAGCTGTGTTTAATTCGCTATTCACATTTTTCTTCTCACACTTTAGGGCCCCTAAAATGCCAGGGCAGTATAAATACCCCACATGTGACCCCATTTTGGAAAGAAGACACCCCAAGGTATTACGTGAGGGGCATGGCGAGTTCATAGAAGATTTTTTTTTTGGCGCAAGTTAGCGGAAATTGATTTTTTATTGTTTTTTCTCACAAAGTCTCCCTTTCTGCTAACTTTTGACAAAAAGTTCAATTTTTCATGTACTCACTATGCCCCTCAGCGAATACCTTGGGGTGTCTTCTTTCCAAAATGGGGTCATTTGTGGGGTGTTTGTACTGTTCTGGAATTTTGGGAGGGGCTAAATTGTGAGCAACCCTGTAAAACCTAAATGTACTCGTTGGAATTTGGGCCCCTTTGCGCACCTAGGCTGCAAAAAAGTGTCACACATGTGGTATCGCCGTACTCGGTAGAAGTAGGGCAATGTGTTTTGGGGTGTATTTTTACATATACCCATGTTGGGTGAGAGAAATATCTCTGTAAACTGACAACTTTTTATAAAAAAAATTAAAAAGTTGTAGTTTACAGCGATATTTCTCACACAAAGTATGGGTATATATAAAAATACACCCCCAAAACTCATTGCCCCCTGAGTACAGCGATACCACATGTGTGCCACTTTTTTGCAGCCAAAATGCACAAAGGGGCCCAAATTCCAATGAGTACCTTTAGGATATTACAGGGCATTTTTACGCATATGGATTCTCACGCTTTAGGGCCCCTAAAATGCCAGGGCACTATAAATACCCCACATGTGACCCCATTGTGGAAAGAAGACACCCCAAGGTATTCCGTGAGGGGCATGGCAAGTTCACAGAAATTTATTTTTTTGGCACAAGTTAGCGGAAATTGATTTTTTATTGTTTTTCTCACAAAGTCTCCCTTTCTGCTAACTTTTGACAAAAGTTCAATTTTTCATGTACTCACTATGCCCCTCACGGAATACCTTGGGGTGTCTTCTTTCCAAAATGGGGTCACTTGTGGGGTGTTTGTACTGTTCTGGAATTTTGGGAGGGGCTAAATTGTGAGCAACCCTGTAAAACCTAAATGTACTTGTTGGAATTTGGGCCCCTTCGCACCTAGGCTGCAAAAGTGTCACACATGTGGTATCGCCGTACTCGGTAGAAGTAGGGCAATGTGTTTTGGGGTGTATTTTTACATATACCCATGTTAGGTGAGAAATATCTCTGTAAACTGACAACTTTTATAAAAAAATTAAAAAGTTGTAGTTTACAGCGATATTTCTCACACAAAGTATGGGTATATATAAAAATACACCCCCAAAACTCATTGCCCCCTGAGTACAGCGATACCACATGTGTGCCACTTTTTTGCAGCCAAAATGCACAAAGGGGCCCAAATTCCAATGAGTACCTTTAGGATATTACAGGGCATTTTTACGCATATGGATTCTCACGCTTTAGGGCCCCTAAAATGCCAGGGCACTATAAATACCCCACATGTGACCCCATTGTGGAAAGAAGACACCCCAAGGTATTCCGTGAGGGGCATGGCAAGTTCACAGAAATTTATTTTTTTTGGCACAAGTTAGCGGAAATTGATATAATTTTTTGTCAGGAGTTATAGAGCTTTAGTCTCAAATTTCCACTAACTAGTGACAAAAAATAAAATTTTACATGAACTCACCATACCCAGCACGGAATACCTTGGGGCCTTGGGGTGTCTTCTTTCTAAAATGGGGTCACATGTGGGGTGTTTGTACTGCCCTGGCATTTGAGGGTCTCCTCAATCATTACACGTATGGCCAGCATTAGGAGTTTCTGCGATTCTCCTTATATTGAGCATACGGGTAATGAGATTTTTTTTTTCCGTTCAGCCTCTGGGCTGAAAAAAAAAAAAATGAATGGCACAGATTTCTTCATTCGCATCGATCAATGTGGATGAAAAAATCTCTGCCAAAAAATGTGCAAAAAAAAAAAAGTAGTAAGGCCCCATTCACACGTCCGCAAAAATGTCCGCATCTATTCCGCAATTCTGCGGAATAGATGAGGAGCCATTCAGTGTGAATGGGGCCGGCGGTGATGCGGAGAGCACACTATGTGCTCGCCGCATCAGCATTTGCGGAGCTGCGGTCGCAAACTTCCGGGTTTCGGCCCCCAAACATCCAGCCGCAGCTCCGCAAAAGATAGAGCATGTCCTATTCCTGTCCACAATTGCGGACAAGAAAAGGCATTTTCTATATAGTTCTGGCAATGTGCGGATCCGCAAAATGCGGAAAGCACATTGCCGGTGTCCGTGTTTTGCGGATCCGCGGATCCATGGATCCGCAAAACACATACGGACGTCTGAATGAGCCTTACAGGGGGGTGATTAGTGTCAGGGGGTGACATGGGGTGATCGGGGTTAATCAGGGGTTAATCAGTGACGGGGTGGGGATGGATGGGTGGGGGGTCTGTGTGGTGATTGGTGCACTTATAAAAGTTTCCTTTGGTGGTCCCAAGCAAAGGGACCACCAAAGGAACGATCAGCAAGCATATCAGACGCTGTTAACAAAACAGCGTCTGATATGTGATTTTTAACTTCTACAGCCTGCCAGCGCACGATCAGCACTGGCAGGCTGTAGTTTACCTTCTCCTCGACGCGATCCTGTGAACGCGCGTTCACAGGAAATCTCGCGTCTCGCGAGATGACGCGCCCGCGCGTCTAGGAGGAGCCATTATAGTCTAAATTTAATGGAGGGGGAGAAATGTGTCATGGAGGGGAGAATGTGTCATGGAGGGGAGAAATGTGACATGGAGGGGAGAATGTGACATGGAGGGGAGAAATGTGACATGGAGGGGAGAAATGTCACATTTCCCCACCATGTGACATTTCTCCCCGCCCCTATGTCACATTTCTCCCCCTCCATGTCACATTTCTCCCCTCCATGTCACATTTCGCCCCCTCCATGTCACATGACCCCCTCTATGTCACATTTCTCTGCCTCCCTCCATGTCACATTTCTCCCCTCCATGTCACTAGACACCATTCGGCTAAGTTCACATCAGTGCTGCCGTTCCGTTCTCCTGCTCCGTTATAGGAGCAGGAGAAAGAGATACGCATTTGGCACATAACTGAGCCGAACATAGCCTACGGATCCCATAGACTATAACGGCGTCCGTTAGGTGTCCGCTCGAAGATGATTTTGGAGCGGAGTCAAAAGTCCTGCATGCACAGCTTTTGTCTCCGCTCCAAAATCATCTTCGGAGCGGACACCTAATGGACGCCATTATAGTCTATGGGATCCTTAGGCTCTGTTCGGCTGAGTTATGTGCCGAATGCGTACTTTCCTTTCTCCTGCTCCTATAACAAAGCAGGAGAACGGAACGGTCGAACGGGGGGGGGGGGAATTGAACTCTTGTACCAGGGCCCATGAGCCTATAGCTACGCCCCTGGGGTCGTGTATATGCAGAGATCACATTTTACCAAGATACCAAGTCTCGCACATTGTTCTCTGTCATGTGTACAGATTTTGTTTTTTCCATTTTAATTTCCTGATGAATAAATTTATGTCTTTAACCCAAGTGAAAGGGTTAAACTTGCAGTCTGGGACAAATGACAGTCCTTTACTTAGGACCCCCCTCTCCTCTCTGTTTAACACCCATTTGGAAAGATTGATAATTTGCGATTCATCACTTAGTTCAGTTCTAATTAGTTTCCTCTCCTGTTTCTGAGGGGGTATTCTATTGTCTGTGGGGGGGGGGGGTCCCTAAAAAACCTCCCCGATACCCTCTCTCACTAATACCACCCACTAATACCAATCCCCTAGTAGGAATTTCAGTAATCGGAGTGAGGAATCAATAGACTCCTTTTCCCATTTTTTCATTAATGTTTCTGATCTGAGTCTGATGTTGGGCAAAACTGGATTTCTAAGGCCCCTTGGTACTATTTTATTTTTAAGGTTGGTTTCCAGGGTTTGTACCTCCCACCACGAGTGTATTTGATTTTTGTATACCCTGGCTAGATTCTTAAATGCTGCATTAATGTTAAGTGTATAGGCCTGTGTGGGGAGCTCTTGTTCTGAAAAGACTTCCTTAGGATTCCCCAATCATGTATCAGACGAAATATCCCCTGAAAGGAAATCCGCCATCACACTAAATAACCCTCCATCAGAGGCGTGCAGCGTCCTGTTTGATATAAACAATTTAAGTTACTGCACACTCACCACTGAGTAATGGAGTTCAAGCTGAACAGTGCTCTTTATAAATTGGTCGCTGCTGCTCCTGAGGAAATACCGCGTTATAGCTGCAGAGAAACGCGTTGAGCGATACAGAGCGCCTTAGAAAGTTATATACACTAATGTGAATAATATAGAGCGCCGTGGACATGTACACATACCAATGTTGAGCCATTAGTTTGAGTGGGGTAGTGGGTCCACTTTTATAAAACAAGACCACTAGTGGCTATACCTACGCTCCAATATCTTATATGGGCTACTCACTGTAGTAGGATAGACCAAGTTATAGCGGCCTGGGCTATACCACCCCATTCATTGTGTGGGCTTTGTATTTAGCCCTCATATCTTGCATAATATATATTTGTGGGGGTGTGAGCTCTATTGAGCTGAAAAAATACGTGAGGTCCCAGACTCTAACTTGCACCACCAGCCTGATTTTTTGATACCTGGTGGAGAACCAATTTTATTATATAGTTTTCAATAAAAAAAATATAAACGTACATCATTCAGGCAGTTAATAGTGAATATCCATCTGTACGTCCATCAGTTATTTATCTGTAGTTGCGTCCTGTGAAACATTGTCACCACCTTGGGTACGAAGCAGGGATCAGGTCTAATGAGCACCTTGTCGTCCATAAAGATAGTATAAGAAGGAGATGTTGAAAAGGCAGACATTTATCCTACCCTCCTAGCTGATGTGATCGCCACCAGGAATGCAGTTTTAAAAGAAAGGAGTTTTAAGGAAAGATCCTGTAGAGGCTCAAAAGGTGGTTCTATGAGGCTATTTAGAACAGGGTTAAGGTCCCACGGTGGAATTGAGGATTTAGATAAGGGTCTAATACAATTTATAGCTTTGAAAAACCATTTGATCCACGGGTGGTTGGCAAATGGATAATCAAAAAAAGAACCTGCACCTTCAAGGTACTAGATATTAAAAAATTTTGAAAGCCCCTCTGCAGGAAATGCTGAATTATTGGCATTGTTGGAGGATCTAAGAAATTCACTGGGTCTTTGCAGAAAGATAAAAAGGTTTTCCAAATTCTTAAGTAAATCGAAAATGTAACCTTCTTTCTGGCCGACAGGAGGGTAGCAACCACCTCTTCGGATAGGCCTCTGTGTTCTAGGATTTCCCCTTAAGGAACCACGCTGTCAGCCGTAATTGATGTACATCTGGATGGAGAATGGGTCCTTGATGTAAGAGATCTGCCCTGTCTGGCAGTATCCAAGGGTCTGTAATTGAGAGCTTCCGCAGCCAGGTAAACTATGGTCTGTGGGGCCAGAATGGAGCAATTAGAATCACCTTTGTGTGATGTTGTCGTAATTTTTGCAAGACACGAGACAACCCCAGAGGCGACAACCCCAGAGGCGAGTGATCTGCAAGAAGACTTGCTGGTTTAGGCACTATTCTGTCTGTCTCAGTGTGGTTTTGCTTAAAAAAATCTGCCTGGTGGTTTTCTGTGCCTTTCAGATGAACTGCCTTTACGCCAGGGACCCAAGGCATAATTAAATGGAAAATGTCTATAGTTAAGGACATTAAATTTTCCGATCTGGTACCGCTTTGTCTATTTATATAGGAAACTACTGTGGCATTGTCTGAGAAAATCTTTAGATATTTTCCCCGGAGAACTGGAAGAAACTCTTTTAGGGCTAAGAATACTGCTCTGAGTTCTCTCATGTTTTGAGACTCCTGTCTTTCTTCTGTTTGCTAAATACCCTGTCGGGCAACTCCCTGACACATAGTGCCCCAATTGAGAGGGCTAGCGTCTGTGGTGAGTATTACCGAGTCGGTTACCTCCCAAAAAAGGCCCTGGGAAAGGTTTAGCGGATTCAGCCACCACTGGAGAGACAGGATCACCTGTGGCGGGAGAGACAGAGGTGCATCCAGATGAAAAGGGGTGCCCCGCCATTCTTTCAGTATCTGCCACTGTAGAGGTATTGATCTGAATTTGCTCCAACTGACCACCAGAATGGTGGAAGTCATTGTGCCCAGAACCGCCATCCCCTGTCTGATGGTTCTGTTCTTTGTCTGTATTAGAGATTTTATTTCTGTTTTTAGTTTGTCTATTTTGTTTTGGGGGAGAAAACAATACTTTTTTGTAGAGTTTAGGATCATCCCTAGAAGAACACACTCTTGGGAGGGAGATAGATTTGATTTCTTTCAGTTTATTAACCATCCAAGCTTTTCTAGGGTTTTTAACCCCTTAAGGACCGGGCTCATTTTCACCTTAGGACCAGGCCATTTTTTCAAAATCTGACCACTGTCACTTTAAGTGTGAATAACTTTAAAACGCTTTTACTTACCTAGGCCGTTCTGAGATTGTTTTTTCGTCACATATTGTACTTCATGACACTACTAAAATTGGGTCAGAAAAGTTTATTTTTTTGCATAAAAAATACAAATTTTACCAAAAAATTTGCAAAATTTAGCAAATTTTAAAGTTTCAGTTTCTCCACTTCTATGATACATAGTAATACCCCCCAAAAAAGTGATGACTTTACATTCCCCATATGTCTACTTCAGGTTTGGAGTATTTGGGAAATGCTATTTTATTTTTGGGGATGTTACATACCTTAGAAGTTTGGAAGCAAATTTTGAAATTTTTCAGAAATTTTCCAAATCCCACTTTTTATGGACCAGTCCAGGTTTGAGGTCACTTTGTGAGGCTTACATAATAGAAACCACCCAAAATGACGCCATTTTAGAAACTACACCCCTCAAGGTATTCAAAACTGATTGTACAAACTTTGTTAACCCTTTGGGTGTTTCACAACAGTTCATGGAAAATGGAGATAAAATTTCTGAATTTCGATTTTTGGAAAATTTTCCATTATAATCCATTTTTCCAGTAATAAAGTAAGGGTTACCTGCCAAACAAAACTCAATGTGGGTTGCCCTGTTTCTCTAGTTTGTAGAAACACCCCATATGTGGTCCTAAACTACTGTTTGGCCAAACGGGAGGACATTGAAGGAGGGGAACGCCATATGGGTTTTGAATGGCAGATTTTGCGGGACTGGTTTTTTAACACCATGTCCTATTGCAAGCCCCCTGATGCACCCTAGCATAGAAATTCCAAAAAGTGACTCCATCTAAGAAAGTACACCCCTCAAGGTATTCAAAGCTGGGTTTACAAACTCTGTTAACCCTTTAGGTGTTCCACAACAGTTCATGGAAGATGGAGAAACAATTTTGGAATTTCGATTTTTGGAAAATTTTCCATTATAATCCATTTTTTCCAGTAATAAAGTAAGGGTTACCTGCCAAACAAAACTCAATGTGGGTTGCCCTGTTTCTCTAGTTTGTAGAAACACCCCATATGTGGTCCTAAACTACTGTTTGGCCAAACGGGAGGACATTGAAGAAGGGGAACGCCATATGGTTTTTGGAAGGCAGATTTTGCAGGACTGGTTTATTTACACCATGTACCCTTTCAAGCCCCCTGCTGCACCCTTGAGTAGAAACTCCATAAAAGTGACCCCATCTAGGAAACTACAGGATATGGTGGTTGTTGTTTTGGACTATTTTAGGGTAAATATGATTTTTGGTTGCTCTATATTACACTTTTTTGAGGCAAGATAACAAAAATGGAAATTCTAAAATTCTTTCTAAATTCGCCATTAAGTTTTGTGGAACACCTAAAGGGTTAACAAAGTTGGTAAAGTAATTTTTGAATACCTTGAGGGGTGTAGTTTTTAGATGGGGTCACTTTTTTGGAGTTTCTAGTCTAGGCTACATCAGGGGGCTTCTAATGGGACATGGTATAAAAATAAAAATCTGCCTTCCAGAAACCATGTGGCGTTCTCTTCGTTCTATGCCCTGCATTGTGGCTATACAGCAGTTTACGACCACATAAGGGGTGTTTCTGAAAACTACAGAATCAGGGCAATAACTATTTAGTTTTGTTTGACTGTTAACCCTTGATTTATTACCGAAAATATGGATTAAAACGGAAATTTGCCAAAACATGGTTGTTTTGGCACCGTTTTTATTTTATTTTTTTAACGCCGTTCATCCGAGAGGCTGGGTCTAATGTTATTTTTGTAGGGCAAAGTATTACGGACGCGTAGATACCTAATATGTCAACTTTTTTTGATGTATTTAGATTTTACACTATTTTATCATTTTAGGAAGAAAAATAAATAATTTTACTATCTCCATAGCCTGGGATCTATTTTTTTTTGTTGTTGTGGTAACTATCTAATGTAAGGGCTCATTTTTTGCGTGAGGAGATGGCGGTTTTATTGGCACTATTTTGGGGGGCCTATGACTTTTTGATCGCACACTATTACACTTTTTATGATGTAAGGTAACAAAAAAAATGGCTATTTTTAACTTTTTTTTTTTTTTACAGCGTTTATTTGAGGGGTTAGGTCAAATGTTATTTTTATAGAGCACATTATTACGGACGTGGCAATACCTAATATGACTACTTTTATAAAAGTTGGCTTCAGCATGACATCATTAACTCAACTTTGGAAAAAAAAAATTTGTACCTCCACATACTGGAAGCCATAATTTTTTTATTTTTTTGGGCGACTGTCTTATCTAGGGGCTAATTTTTGCTGGATGAGATGGCAGTTTGATTGGCTCTATTTGGGGGGCATTTGATTTTTTATGACGTGCTATTATAATTTCTGGGATCTAAGGTGACAAATTTTTTTTTTTTAACATGTTTTTTTTTTTTTTTAAAAGGGTGTTTATCTGAGGGGTTAGGTAATATTTTATTATTATACATAAGATTGTTACGGACGCGACGATGCCCAATATGTATGGAGCTCCCAGACTTTGGATACACTAAAACAACATTTTAAAAAAAAACTTATATACAATAAAATAATTTATGGAAAAAAAGTTGTTTCCGTGTTTCCAAAGTCTGAGAGCCATAATGTTATGTTTTTCTAGGGGACTGTAGGGAATTATAATAATTTAGTACTCCATGGAAGTGTGATACTCCCTGAAGCAACCGTCAATGCAGAGGCCCGGATGATCGGGGCACGTGTCACACTGAGTGGTGGTGTATTTCTGGATCCCTCTCTGATGACACACTCTGCACTTTTTTGGGATCGTCCCTTTTTCCAGTATGGGGACCACACCTGAAAATGCTGGCCAGGGATCGACCCGGGTGCCTCCAATTCCCGAGGTACTCCGACCTGCTCTTTCCCGGTCTGAAAAGATCAGGTCCTTGAGGACTGCCTCATAGAACTGGAGGAAAGTCCCTGTGCTGCCAGCGCATCGGGATAGTACAAAAGCGTTGTACATGGCAACCTGTACCAAGTAGACCGCAACTTTTTTGTACCATGCCCGGGTTTTGCGATGGCATTATATGGTATGAGGACTTGATCAGATAGATCAACTCCACTCCATATACCGATTGTAGTCGACGATACAATCGGGTTTGAGGACCGTTGCCGCGGTTCCTCGCACAGAGACTGGGGTGATGCCATTACCATGGATTGTGGTCAGCATAGGACATCCCTCTTGTCCTTATATCTGACCAGCAACAGGTTGTCGCTGGTAAGGGCACGGGTCTCACTCCTGGGGATAGGTACCTGGAGGGGTGGGTAGGGAGGCCGCGATGATTTTTCCGCACGGTCCCACAAGCGAACGTGGATCTGGCGGAGAGGGCCTGGAACAAGGGAATACTGGTATAAAAGTTATCCACGCACAGGTGGTAACCCTTATCCAGCAGTGGGTGCACAAGGTCCCACACAAGTTTCCCGCTAACACCCAGAGTGGGGGACATTCTGGGGTTGAATACGGGAATCTCGTCCCTCGTAAACACGAAATTTGTAAGTGTACCCTGAGGTACTCTCACAAATTTTGTATAGTTTCACGCCATACCTCGCTCGCTTGCTGGGAATGTATTGGCGGAAAATGAGTCTCCCTGAAAGCAACGAGAGACTCATCAACCGCGACCTCCCTTCCAGGTACGTAGGCCTGCGCAAATGCGGCCCCAAAGTGATCTATGATCGGCCGTATCTTGTACAGCCGGTCATAGGCAGGATCACCTCGGGGGACATGCTGCATTATTTGCATAATGCAGACATTTCCGTATGGCCTCAAACCGGTGCACGTGCCATAGCCATACTGTACAGTGGGGTCTGGTAAAGGACGTCCCCACTCCAGTAATGCCTGGCACTTGGTTTTGACCAGGCCCATGTGCAGCACGAGGCCCCAAAATGTCCTCATTTCGGCTGCACTGACTGGCGTCCAGCCACCGGGCTTGGCCAAAAAGAGCCTGGGTGCTGAGCGACGAACTGTTGGGCGTACAGATTCGTCTGCTCCACCATCAGATTCACAAGTGGGTTACTGAAAAAAACTAAAATAGTCTATTTCAGTAAATCCCACTGTGGGGAATCTGGATTCCTGGATTGCCAACAAATTCAGGAATCGCAGGCTGATAGTCCACTGGGATGCACTAGACTCGTTCACCTGAAGGGGGCTCAGGTGCACTTGGCTGGTGGGCCGGAAAACTAGTACGAGTCCCAGGGCTGCTCGTACTAGTGCTGGCCACGGGGTCCCTAGCACGTGGGGACCCTGGCTCCGCCTGGCGGCGTCTCCGCCGCTTGGGGGCTCATCATCATCAGATGATGATGAGGAGGATGCGGATGACAGGAGGAATGTGGGGTCATCCTCATCCTCACTGGCGCTTCTCGGTGTCGGAGAGCATCTGGGCGTATGCCTCCTCCACCGTGAACAGCCGGCGGTCCATGGGTGTGTGTGTGCGTGTGTGTGTGCGTGTGTGTAAACAAAACTTTATTCAAGTGTGCGTGTGTGGGGCCAGGTGTTCGCGCACTAAACTAACTAACTAAAAAAAGTGTAAAAAAATAAAAACTGCCTGACTAGCTGATAGCGGTGATCAGCAGTGGGGTGAGCGATGCACTAACAGTGGCCGGTCGCTAAGAGCGCCGACCACAGTCAGCGCACGCAAAAAAGCCCCACAAAAAAATGTGGTGGTGGTGGTGGGTGGGGAGAGATTGCACCTCTGGGGGTCTAGGGTCACACAACTAGTGCTGTGGGACCCCAGACACCCAGGTGCACTTACTCAGATGCTGCTGCTGCTGCTGCTGGCTGGGGCTGGAACACTGGTGTCTGGGGCTGTGGATGGCTGGGGCTGTCGGTGGCTGGGTGAGCTGCTGGGGCTGATCGGGGTCTGCTGGGTGGGATGGGGTCTTCCTGGGGTCCTCCTGGGGTGCGATGGGTCCGGCTAGGCGACGGGCGCCTGGATCCAACGGCGTGAGGACAGGCAGTGTGCAGGGGGAGAAGCTCCGGCGGTTAGCGTCTGCCGCCGCCCTGCACAGCCAATCAGGGCGATTTCTGGTCAACGGCAAGGATGGTGATTGGTGGTGCATTATAGCACCACTGATCACCATCCTGTCTCCGGGTTATCGGGTCACCTGAGACCCGAATGACCTTGAACCGCAGAAAACCGCAGGTCTGAATTGACCTGCGGTTTTCTGCGATCGCCGACATGGGGGGGTCACAGGACCCCCCTGGGCATTGTGCCAAGATGCCTGCTGATTGATTTCAGCAGGCATCTTGTTCCGATCACCGCCACGTGCGCAGCGGTGATCGGAAATTCACAGGGCGTACATGTACACCCTTGGTCCTTAAGTACCAGGACGCAAGGGCGTACATGTACGCCCTTCGTCCTTAAGGGGTTAAGACCTCTCCAATATTTAACAATAGATTGGAATTTGAATCTGCTACTACCAACAGGTCGTCCAAATAAGGGATGACTAGTGTGTCTTTTTTTCTTATGTAGGCCATCACTTTTGTGAAAAGCCTTGGAGCTTGTGCGATACCGAAAGGGAGGGCAGAATACTGTAAATGGAGAATGCCTTCCTGCGTCAAAATGGCTACACTTAAGTATTTTTGATGATCTGTATGAATTAGGATGTGATAATAGGCCTTCTTTTATGTCGATGGGGGCCATGTCGCAGCCTTCGTACAGGTGTTTTAGGATGGTTTGGATTGACTCCATTCTGAACTTTTTGTACTGGAGAAATGTATTCAAGTCTTTTAACTTCTTGCTCTAGGGCTGAACTTTTTACAGAATTTGCAAAGATGTTTGTAATTTTTAGTCTTTCTGGTGGACGAGAAGCAAACTCGAGACGAAACCTGTCTCTTATTACCCCCAATATCCAGGGACATGGGGATAGTTCTACCCAGTCCTTCAGATTTTTTGAAATGAAGAATTTTTTATCTGGCTTTTTCCATTCTTTTTGGATTAGTAATTTAATGTTTTCATTTAAGGGGAATACTCTGGATCTTTTATGACCTAAGTCACCAAACATAATATCTTTACGGATCTTTGTTTTCTGGAATCATCCATCTTCATGGTAGCACGTATGGCTTTAAGTAGGGCTTCCGTTTTGTCTGGTGAAAAGAGGGGTCTACCCGTACTTTCCTCATCTGGGGAGGAATCCGAACTGTCTAAAATATCTCCCAGTTCATTTTCGTCCGAGGAGTCTGACACTAAAAGTGAGGTACTTTGTTTGGTGGTAGATGGTAAATATTTTTTAAGCATTTTAATAGAGTCGGAAACTTCAGTCTTGACTATATTCTTGATGTTTTGAAGAAGGGACGGAGATTCCTCTTCCACTACTCTATCCACACAGTGTTGACATAACCTTTTCGGCCAAGATGGAGCAAGCTTCCTTTTACAGATAGCGCACTCCTTCCCCTTTGTCTTTTAAGTAGCTTTTTTAGGGCCTTCTTTGGTAGTCTAAAATATAAAGACAAGCAGAAGAAGGCCCTATTAACATTGAAGCATAATAAAAACCCCAGTTTACACCCCCTTACCCCACCCAGGAGTACCTGTCTAGGTTCATGATCCTCCTGCAGGTCGGTGCGCTGGCTGCTCTCATCTTCCATCACCACAGGCAGAGATAGAGCACTATCCATAAGCCAGGATATTCTTCCATGGTGTAGGCTGGCTGGAGTGGTTCAGACTGCGCACCTTTAGTTGAAGTTGGGTCCTTGCTGTTGCTCCCCGGCAGCCTTAAATATGTGCCGCTCTTAGATCCTCAGCGTGCGCTCCACACGCCGGAAGTCTTACAAGCCACCAAAAACTCGCCTGTGCTTGAGGGAACTCAAAGGGAGGCACTCCAGCCCAGTTCCTGAGTTAGGCCCTGGCATGCGTTCCACGCATCGGAAGTCGCGTCAGAGATACTTTCGGTTCTCAGCTCTCGCGGGAGCACGTCCGAAGCAGTCCAGCGAGCCTCAGCCGCCAGAAGCAGGGAGAAGGCCAGAGGAGGGAGAAGGCCGGATCCTCCAACCACAGCCAGAGGAATCCAGTGTGCCGTAAACACCTCACAGTGCCCCCGGGATGGCCCAGGAACACCAGCGCGCATCATGCAGGACCGTGAACCACCTTCCAGTCTTAAGCAGGTGGTTCCAAGAGGAGGCTTATGCCGCACCAGGTGACCCCCAATATGGTATGATTAACCAGGGACCTTCAGCCTCTGCATATTACTCTCCACGGACCGTCCTATCCCTAGGAGAGAAAATAGGAACTGATGAGGTGGGGTAATGCCCCCCCTTTGAACTCTCCACGAAAGTTCCTGTTTCCTGTCCTGGATAGAGGCGGTCTCTCAAGGGTGCTGTCATGGGCAACAGGGAAATACATGATAAAAAAGGTAATCAATATATAAATATATCAATAAAGTAGTAAATTAATTAATTAAAAACTTCATCTGTAACTAAATATATACATGATAAAATACATAAAAAGATTTAAAAAACAACATAGTTTTAGAGGGAGAGTCAAGGAAAGGGATAGACGAGGGACCCTTCAGCGCCTTGAACCAACTGTGGGGGCCAAGAAGTCGCCGCCGATCTAGGATTCATTTCAATGAATGTCCAATGAGTCTGTGGACAGAATGGTCTGCTTGTCGGTGTCCACCCCTCCTGCCGCGCTAAATGTCTGCTCAGATAGTACATTTAAAGGGGGGGGGGGGAAGTAACTCCAGCGCATACTGAGCGAGCTCACAGCAGGTGTCCAGCCTGGCAACCCAGTACTCCATGTGGTCGTCGGTGCTCATGCTGTCGGAAGCACTGACGGACCCCATGTAATTAGCCACCATCCAGGCCAGACACTGGTGGTGACTGCTACTACTGCTACTGGGTCGTGCAGACTGGTAAAACAACCTTATCTGACCCATAAGGTCACCTGCTCGGCTGGTGCTGCTGGGGCCAGCCAACTCCTGGGTGAGATGGACAGGGAGAACTGGATCGTGAGGCTCAGGGTTTGACTGCTCCAGCCGGATGATCAGACAGGCCCGCAGGTTATTCATATGGGCCTACCTCCGGCTGGCTGGGATGAACTGCTCCAGTTTCCTCTTGCAACGATGGTCTAAAAGGGTGGCCAACCTTATAATCGTCCCTCTCCTTAATTTTCTTTATCCGGGGGTCCCTCTGAGGCATCGCAGCATGTGGGCAGCGATGGGGAAGAGGACAGCCCCTTCTTGGCTGCCCGGGACCATGACCTCTTGGTCCTCCTGCTGCTGCTCCCTGTGGGAGCTGCACCACCCCCAAACTAATGGTGCCCTCAGCACCGGCTCTCCCTCCTGACCAGGCCCAGACTCCTTGATGTCGGCAAACTCCTCAACAAATTCTTCCTCCTCCTCCTCGTCCTGGGCCTGGTCTTGGTGGAGCATTGTTGGCTCTTCTTGCTCCACCAAGGCACTCTCCCCAGCCTCGAGCAGGCGATCTAGTGTCCTGTCCAGCAGGAACACTATGGGGAGCACGTTACTGAGGCCGACATGCTACCCGCTGACCATCTTGGTTGCCTGATCGAATGGGCAGACGTGACAGACCTGGTGTATCGGTCCCCACTCCGCATTGGTGATGTAGGGGAGTGGGTGTGATGGCCCGTCACTGCTCCCATAACCTCTCCAGCATGTGGAGGGTGAAGTTCCACCGCATCACGCTGTCCACAATCATCCTGTGAGGGGGCAGGCTTTTGTCCTGCTGCAGTTTTGACAGGGACACAGAGGCAGATTGGGAGCATAAGAAGTGGCTGGCAATCCAATGTACCCTTTGCACAATGTCACTCAACCTTGGCTATGTGCGTAGGAGCTTCTGTATCAAAAGTTTGAGGACATGTGCCATGCAGGGCATGTGAGTGAGACTGCCAGCATGGAGTACAGCCAGGAGGTTGCTGCTGTTGTCACAGACAACCATACCTACCTCTATACCTGCCGGGGTGTCAACCACTTCTGGACCTGAGCCTGTAGTGCGGCCATAACATGAGGTCCAGTGGGTCTCCGTTCCCCTAAGCTCACAAGCTGGAGCAAGGACTGTCAGCAGAAGTGCCCCACACTTGCATAGCTACAGGGATGCTTGCTGGGGGGCTCAGCAGGTAGAGACAGTGGCTTGAGGGAGAGCAGCAGTTCTCCCTTGGACATCCCGGGGCGGCACCACAAAATGAGATGCTGCCACATCTCATGATCCCTCCACGAAGCCTCGGAGGGACACCCAATGGGCCGTAAAGCTGATGTATCGTCCCTGCCCATGTCTGCTGCTCCAGGCATCCATTGTCAGATGCACCCTGTTGCTGACAGCATGATCCAGCAACAGAGATACATTCTGCACAATGTGCTGGTGTAGGGCAGGGACGCCGGTCCTGGCAAAGAAATGGTGGCTGGGGACACGCCATCTGGGTTGGGCCTGCTCCAACATCTGCCGGAATGGATTGCTGTCCACAATATTGAAGGGCAGTAGATTTTGGGCGATAACCCTTTCCAGGAACCCATTGAGTGAACGCACGCATCGGTCCCGGGGAAATAGGGCACGGTGCGTTCAAATGCGTTGGCACCCGATGGCTTACTCCGGACAGCAGTGGAGGCAATAGAGGAGGGTGCAGAGGAGGCAGAGGTCTGGTTGCCGGTACCAGTACCTCTAGGAGAGGGAGTAGCGGAGTGGGAATGCATTGTTGAAAGGGGGTGGGGTGGCTGCAGGACAGTGGCAGGAGCTGCTGTCCCCTGTGCACTGCTGGTGGCACTGCTACGACCACCATGCATCTGTTCCCACTCCCGCCAGTGGTTGACTCTCAGGTTCTGGGTAAGTGCAGTGGTATTCTAAATCACCCTCCTCTTCATCGCCTGTAATGTCAGACACAAGGTCGACCAGTGGTTGACTGAGGGGAACAGTAGACGTGGAGCCCCTGACCTGTCCCCTTGCTGACGCCTCGGTCTGACTAGGTGAGGGCGTTCGGTTGCAGAAACCACCCGCACCAGTTGGAAGGGATGTCACTGGGGTACTGACAGGTGGTACTCCCTCCTCTTCCATCCCTTCCAAAAGGTCCTGAGTAGAGATGAGCGAACACCTGGATGTTCGGGTTCGGGAAGTTCGGATGAACTTCCCGAAAATGTTCGGGTTCGGGATCCGAACTCGACCCGAACTTTATCCCGAACCCCATTGAAGTCAATGGGGACCCGAACTTTTAGGCACTAAAATGGCTGTAAAATAGTCCAGGAACGGGCTAGAGGGCTGCCAAAGGCAGCAAAATGTAGGTAAATCCCTTGCAAACAAATGTGGATAGGGAAATGAATTAAAATAAAATAAAATAAATAAAATAAAATTTAACCAATATCAATTGGAGAGAGATCCCACTGCAAGCAATCATGCGTCATATCACTCAACACTGGAGAAGGCCACTTTCAGTTATTTCGGCCCCAGCACCCAGACAGAGGAGAGAGGTCCCACAGCAAGGAATCATGCGTCATATCACCCACCACTGGAGAAGGCCACTTTCAGTTATTTCGGCCCAGCACCCAGACCGAGGATACAGGTTCCACAGCAAGGAATCATGCGTCATATCAACCACCACCGGAGAAGGCCACTCTCAGTTATTTCGGCCCAGCACCCAGACAGAGGAGAGGTCCCACAGCAAGGAATAAGGCATCATATCACCCACCACTGGAGAAGGCCACTTTCAGTTATTTAGGCCCAGCACCCAGGCCGAGGATACAGGTTCCACAGCAAGGAATCATGCGTCATATCACCCACCACTGGAGAAGGCCATTTTCAGTTATTTAGGCCCCAGCACACAATCAGAGGAGAGAGGTCCCACAGCAAGGAATCATGCGTCATATAAACAACTACCGGAGAAGGCCACTCTCAGTTATTTCGGCCCAGCACCCAGACAGAGGAGAGAGGTCCCACAGCAAGGAATCATGCGTCATATCAACCACCACTGGAGAAGGCCACTTTCAGTTATTTAGGCCCAGCACCCAGAAAGAGAGAGAGGTCCAACAGCAAGGAATAAGGCGTCATATCACCCACCACTGGAGAAGGCCACTTTCAGTTATTTTGACCAGCACCCAGACCGAGGAGAGAGGTCCCACAGCAAGGAATCATGCGTCATATCACCCACCATTGGAGAAGGCCACTTTCAGTTATTTCGGCCCAGCACCCAGACCGAGGATACAGGTCCCAAAGCAAGGAATAAGGCGTCATATCACCCACCACTGGAGAAGGCCACTTTCAGTTATTTCGGCCAGCACCCAGACAGAGGAGAGAGGTCCCACAGCAAGGAATCATGCGTCATATCAACCACCATCGGAGAAGGCCACTTTCAGTTATTTCGGCCCCACCACCCAGACAGAGGAGAGGTTCATTCAACTTTGTGTTGCACCGCAAGATCATTGTAAAGTTAAAAAAAATTAGGTTTCAATAAAGAAGTGCCCCGGAGTACAAGAATACATGGTTGAGGGGGAGGCAGTTATAAATGTCTATTCTGCACAAGGGAGGGACAGGTCCTGTGGGATCCATGCCTGGTTCATTTTTATGAACGTCAGCTTGTCCACGTTGGCTGTGGACATGCGGCTGCATTTGTCAGTAATGACGCCCCCTGCCGTGCTGAATACACATTCAGACAAAACGCTGGCCGCCGGGCAGGCCAGCACCTCCAAGGCATAAAATGCTAACTCTGGCCACGTGGACAATTTGGAGACCCAGAAGTTGAATGGGGCCGAACCATCAGTCAGTACGTGGAGGGGTGTGCAGACGTACTGTTCAACTATGTTAGTGAAATGCTGCCTCCTGCTAACACGTTCCGTATCAGGTGGTGGTGCAGTTAGCTGCGGCGTGGAGACAAAATTTTTTCCACATTTCTGCCATGCTAACCCTGCCCTCAGAGGAGCTGGCCGTGAAACAGCTGCGTTGGCGACCTCTTGCTCCTCCTCTGCCTTCGCCTTGGGCTTCCACCCGTTCCTCTGTGACATTTGGGAATGCTCTCAGGAGCGCCTCTACCAGCGTGTGCTTGTACTCGCGCATCTTCCTATCACGCTCCAGTGCAGGAAGTAAGATGGGCACATTGTCTTTGTACCGGGGATCCAGCAGGGTGGCAACCCAGTAGTCCGCACACATTAAAATGTGGGCAACTCTGCTGTCGTTGCGCAGGCACTGCAGCATGTAGTCAATCATGTGTGCCAGGCTCCCCAGAGGTAAGGACAAGCTGTCCTCTGTGGGAGGCGTATTGTCATCGTCCTCCGTATCCCCCCAGCCACGCACCAGTGATGGGCCTGAGCTGGGTCGGGTGCCACCCCGCTGTGAACCTGCTTCATCCTCATCCTGCTCCACCTCCTCATCATCCTCCTCGTCCTCCAGTAGTGGGCCCTGGCTGGCCACATTTGTACCTGGCCTCTGCTGTTGCAAAAAACCTCCCTCTGAGCCACTTCTAACAGACTGGCCTGAAAGTTCTAAAAATGACCCTTCATCCTCCTCCTCCTCCTGGGCCACCTCCTTTTCCATCATCACCCTAAGCGTTTTCTCAAGGAGACATAGAAGTGGTATTGTAACGCTGATAATGGTGTCATCGCCACTGGCCATGTTAGTGGAGTACTCGAAACAGCGCAACAGGGCACACAGGTCTCGCATGGAGGCCCAATCATTGGTGGTAAAGTAGTGCTGTTCCGCAGTGCGACTGACGCGTGCGTGCTGCAGCTGAAACTCCACTATGGCCTGCTGCTACTCGCACAGTCTCTCCAGCATGTGCAAGGTGGAGTTCCACCTGGTGGGCACGTCGCATATGAGGCGGTGAGCGGGAAGGCTGAAGTTCCGCTGTAGCGCAGACAAGCGAGCAGCGGCAGGATGTGAACGCCGAAAGCGCGCACAGACGGCCCTCACTTTATGCAGCAGCTCTGACATGTCGGGGTAGTTGTGAATGAACTTCTGCACCACCAAATTCAGCACATGCGCCAGGCAAGGGATGTGCGTCAAACCGGCTAGTCCCAGAGCTGCGACAAGATTTCGCCCATTATCGCACACCACCAGGCCGGGCTTGAGGCCCACCGGCAGAAACCACTCGTCGGTCTGTTGTTCAATACCCCACCACAACCCCTGCGCGGTGTGGGGCCTGTCCCCCAAACATATGACTTTCAGAATGGCCTGCTGACGTTTACCCCGGGCTGTGCTGAAGTTGGTGGTGAAGGTGTGTGGCTGAATGGATGAGCTGGCGGAAGCAGAGGAGGAGGAAGCCGAGTAGGAGGAGGAAGCTACAGGAGGCAAAGAATGATGCCCTGCGATCCTTGGCGGCGGAAGGACGTGTGCCAAGGAACTCTCCGCCTGCGGCCCAGCCGCCACTACATTTACCCAGTGTGCAGTTAGGGAGATATAGCGTCCCTGGCCGGGCTAACTGGTCCACGTATCTGTGGTTAGGTGGACCTTGCCACAGATGGCGTTGCACAGTGCACACTTGATTTTAACGGATACTTGGTTGTGCAGGGAAGGCACGGCTGTCTTGGAGAAGTAGTGGCGGCTGGGAACAACATACTGTGGGACAGCCATGGACATCAGCTGTTTGAAGCTGTCTGTGTCCACCAGCCTGAATGACAGCATTTCAAAGGCCAGTAGTTTAGAAATGCTGGCATTCAGGCACAGGGCTCGAGGGTGGCTAGGTGGGAATTTACCCTTTCCCTCCAAGGTTTGTGAGATGGAGAGCTGAACGCTGCCGTGTGACATGGTGGAGATGCTTGATGACGCAGGTGGTGTTGTCGGTGGCACATCCTCTGTTTGGTGGGCGGCAGGTGCCAACATTCCTCCCGAGGCAGAGGAAGAGGCCGAGGCAGAATCAATAGAGGGAGCAGGGGGAGCCAGAGTGAGTTTCTTGCTTTTAAGGTGTTTACTCCACTGCAGTTCATGCTTTGCATGTTGATGCCTGGTCATGCAGGTTGTGCTAAGGTTCAGAACGTTAATGCCTCGCTTCAGGATCTGATGGCACAGCGTGCAAACCACTCGGGTCTTGTCGTCAGCACATTTTTTAAAGAAGTGCCATGCCAGGGAACTCCTTGAAGCTGCCTTTGGGGTGCTCAGTCCCTGTTTGCGGTGGCCAGTAGCAGGCGAACTCTGTTGGCGGCGGCTGGTCTGCTTTTGCCCCCTGCTCCCTCTTTTGCTACGCTGTTGGCTCGGTCTCACCACTCCCTTTTCCTCTGAACTATGAAAGTCATTGGCACGACCTTCATTCCATGTGGGGTCTAGGATCTCATCGTCCCCTGCATCGTCTTCCACACAGTCTTCCTCCCTGACCTCCTGTTCGGTCTGCACACTGCAGAAAGACGCAGCAGTTGGCACCTGTGTTTCGTCATCATCAGAGACGTGCGGACTCCGATGAGGTGGTATTCCCATGTCCTCATCATCAGGAAATATCAGTGGTTGTGCATCAGTGCATTCTATGTCTTCCACCACTGGGGAAGGGCTAGGTGGATTTCCTTGGGAAACTCTGCCAGCAGAGTCTTCAAACAGCATAAGAGACTGCTGCATAACTTGAGGCTCTGACAGTTTCCCTGATATGCATGGGGGTGATGTGACAGACTGATGGGCTTGGTTTTCTTGTGCGCTTTCAGCAGAAGACTGGGTGGGAGATAATGTTGTGAACATGCTGGATCCACTGTCGGCCACCCAATTGACTAGCGCCTGTACCTGCTCAGGCCTTATAATCCTTAGAACGGCATTGGGCCCCACCAAATATCGCTGTAAATTCTGGCGGGTACTGGAACCTGAGGTAGTTGGTTCACTAGGACGTGTGGCTGTGGCAGAATGGCCACGTCCTCTCCCAGCACAAGAGGGTACACTAACACCACCACGACCGTGTCCGCGTCCCTTACTTGATGTTTTCCTCATTGTTACCTTTCACCAAGCACCACAATAAGAAAAAAAATATTTGGCCCAATGTATTGATTTCAAATTCAGGCCTTTTTTTACAGGCACCTAACACTATCTGCCTATTTATTTATGTACCGTATTACACTAATCCAGGCACAGCAGTAACCACTGATTTAGGGGAATATCAATTGTAGGCCTTGTATTTAGGCCCTGGATGAAAGGTATCCTTTTATGGACAGATTTACACTTGGCCTGCAACAGCTGGGACACCAGATTCAGTGTATTGCTATTTTGGCAATTGAATGTCACCACAGAACAAAATATATGTTTTTGCGGACACTATGAAACGTGGCCTGCAACAGCTGGGACACCAGATTCAGGGTATTGCTATTTTGGCAATTGAATTTCACCCCAGAACAAAATATATGTTTTGACGGACACTATGAAACGTGGCCTGCAACAGCTGGGACACCAGATTCAGGGTATTGCTATTTTGGCAATTGAATGTCACCCCAGAACAAAATATATGTTTTTACGGACACTATGAATCCTGGCCTGCAACAACTGGGACACCAGGTTCAGGGTTTTGCTATTTTGGCAATTGAATGTCACCCCAGAACAAAATATATGTTTTGGCTGACACTATTATATTTTGCCAGCCACAGCTGAAACCACTGATTTATGGTATTGCTATTTTGGCAATTGAATTTCACCCCAGGACAAAATATATGTTTTTGCGGACACTATGAATACTGGCCTGCAACAGCTGGGACACCAGGTTCAGGGTTTTGCTATTTTGGCAATTGAATTTCACCCCAGAACAAAATATATGTTTTGACGGACACTATGAATCCTGGCCTGCAACAGCTGGGACACCAGATTCAGGGTATTGCTATTTTGGCAATTGAATGTCACCCCAGAACAAAATATATGTTTTTGCGGACACTATGAATCCTGGCCTGCAACAGCTGGGACACCAGATTCAGGGTATTGCTATTTTGGCAATTGAATGTCACCCCAAAACAAAATATATGTTTTTGCGGACACTATGAATCCTGGCCTGCAACAGCTGGGACACCAGATTCAGGGTATTGCTATTTTGGCAAGTGAATTACACCCCAGAACAAAATATATGTTTTGGCGGATACTATGAAACGTGGCCTTCAACAGCTGAGACACCAGATTCAGGGTATTGCTATTTTGGCAAGTGAATTACACCCCAGAACAAAATATATGTTTTGGCGGACACTATTATATTTTGCCAGCCACAGCTGAAACCACTGATTTATGTTATTGCTATTTTGGCAATTGAATTTCACCACAGAAAATAATTTATCCTTTGCCAGACAGCAGACAGTATTATACTTTTCTAGCCAAAGCTGGAACACCAGAGTTAGGGGATTGGTATTTGGGCAATTGTATTTAACCCCTTAATAAAATATAGAAATTGCTATCCTGAGTTTCTAGGGGTGACAATTAGCACAGCCAAGCCCCTGATGTAGGCTATGGCAAAAAAAAAAAACTAGTATTGATGGATTGATGGACTTGGTGGCAGCTTCTTCTGGTGCACCACAAGTCACAAAATGGCCGCCGATCACCCCAGAAAATAAGTGACAGAAAAACGCTCTGTGCAGCCTAAAAACCAGTGAGCAAGTAACTAGCAGAAGTTCAATCATTCACAGCTGTAGATTGATCCGTTCATTAGGTGCTGTTGCTGACTTTTACCTGCCTAATCTCGCCCTCACAGAAGCTGCGTCCTCTCCCTACACTAATCAGAGCAGTGTGACGTGCGGCGCTACGTGACTCCAGCTTAAATAGAGGCTGGGTCACATGCTGCACTTGGCCAATCACAGCCATGCCATTAGTAGGCATGGCTGTGATGGGCTCTTAGGGCAAGAAGTAAAACGCTAGCTGATTGGCTGCTGTGCAGCCCTTCAGAAAGCGGGAAGTAATCGATGAACAACGAACCCGAACCCGAACTTTTTTTAAAATGTCCGGGTTCGGGTCCGTGTCCCGGACACCCCGAAATTCGGTACGAACCCGAACGATGTTCGAACTGTTCGCTCAACAATATAAATAACCAAAAGGGCATAGGCAATGCAGCCATTCATCAAAATCTGGATAAATAGAAAGATCATGTATATTGACAATGATGTCTCATCAGAGGAATACACTAACACTGTACTGCCCGGAACCGTTCCTTCTGCAGTCACCTTTTCAAGGAGCCCGATTGGGCCACAGGGGTTTTCCTTGGGAAAGTAGGTAGACAATGCAGACCATAAGCTCAACTAAGTAGCAGTTTATTATCAATGTTTAAGTACTACTTAGCTAAATAGCATTAGCTAGTGTTTATCGTCTAAAATTCTAGGTTTTGTTTGTAACATTTGCTATTTATTGTTTAGTGTTGTTATTACATTCTGATTCTTTGCTGTTTATGTCTGATAATACCTTTTCTATTTTCATTATTTTCTAAATTATTGTTATTAATTAAATGTTAGTTTATTTTACATACTGTCTGTTTGTAAGTATTGAGTTGTAAATCCTAAGAGATCCTAAAGAATCTTCAGGAGTATTGTTAACGTTTTACACTTCCTATTACAGTGTAACAGAACAGAGTAACTATAACTGGCCCAGCAGATTAATTATCTAAATGTGACTATATATTACACCGCCTGTTGGCAATGAGTCTAGTGCACCGTATGTCTATGTATAACTAAACAGATTCATTATTAATGGCGCAGCAGATTACCTAGGTACATTCGTCTATATATTTTAGACCGGCTATTGAGACTAAGTCTGATGCACAGTCTGTCTATGTATAATATAACAGATTAAGAATGAATGGCATAGCATTGGAACAAGATGCACGTGGTGATTACACAGAGCCTGCACTAACCCTGCAGTCTCCCTATGCTCTCCCTACAGTGTCTGAAAACTCTCCCTACACTGTCCCTGCACTCTACCTGCTCTCTCCCTATTCAATACTCTACAAGTAAAATATTGCAAAAACACCGTCTGTAGAACTTGCTTCATCTTTCCCTATGCTCAGCTCACAGTAAAATGGTGGAGATCGGGAGGGATTAGGCTTTCTGCAGCAGCCATTTTCCTGACTGTACTTCAGCTATCTTCTCGTTAACTCCATTCCTACAGAGATTCAGCTGAAGATCTTAGCTGTATTCAGTATCATAATCCCTGACAAGTAAAGCAGAGAGGAGGATGAGGCAGCTCTTTAGCTTAGTGTTCTCAAGTAACTTGTCCTGCTGTGTGATTAGGAAAGGTTTTATGTGTACTAATGTGCCATTTTATTTCACCTGATACTTCCTCCTTAAAAAAAAATTAGCCTTTATAACTAATGAAATATATTTGGAATGTATTTATAATAACATTTTAAGTAGTTTTAGTAATTTTTTATTTATTAATAAAAGAACCCCTTTAAAGTGGCAAACGTATCTTAAATATTTATGGAATACCCACAGTATATGCTATAAATGTTTGATTGATTTTGGACCCACCTCAGAGAAAAACTCCATCTCCAAAATGTGGGTCCCTAACTCCTCACCTACCTAGTCTAGTGGCTTCTGTGAATAGAGTGGTGATGTTCATGGAATTCCATAAATATCTCAGAAAAGAATATCCCTGTCATTATGTTGCAGAATACAATTGTCACCACTTTCCCCACTGTAAATACTACAAACCTTTTGAAGATTTTTAAATCAAAGTATATGCATTGGTAAAACTGAGCTAGGCCAGGATATTGAATGTGTCATGAAACATATACAAGTGGCTGTTTCATCGTGCCTATGGTCAGGTGTGCAAAGGTTTGCCGTGTTCATATAAGAAACAAGAGTTCTTCCATTTATTAAAGATTTGCATTCCTCTGTGACAGACAATTCTGCAGCATCCTTTCTTAAAACTCTGCTTTGTGCCATTACTCATCCAGTAAATGTAAGAATAAGTTGACAACTGAGTGTTAGTACTTTCCTTGTCAATATGTCATGCCCCTACTGTCTGTACTAATTGGACAATGTCATTGGAGATTGCATAGGGATATGCCTCATTGACAAGGGGAATGACCACCTCCTGTTGTCAATTTATTCATATGTTTTCATGAAGAGTAACAGTGGAGCTGTTAGTTCATGAGGAATGCAATTATTTCTTAAAGAATGCAAACATGCCAGCAGACTGGACAGATGAGATCATCTTTAATTAATGGAAAAGGACACTACTTAATAAAATATGTTCACTATAAATGAATCCCAAACAGTTTTGCTAGAGCTCATGTCATGTTCTAGTGAGAGTTCTGCCGCCAACTAGAACATGTCTCAGGCAAATAACTCAAGGCATGCAATCAGACAAGGCAAAGACCAACACAAGTACTTTATTAACAGATACCAGACATGGCAGGAAACTGGACAAGCAGGTAAGGGACCAGTGACAGGTGATACTACTGGACCAAGTGCGCCAGTTTGACTTGGGGCCAAATCCAGAGGGAAGAGACTGCACCCCTGATGGTGGGAATGAATTTAGCAGAACCCAGGCATATGAACTAGAACCCAAACAACCGCACATGAGACAGTTCAGACAAGACAATGGGAACCAGAACACAAGCAGAAACCTAAACCCCATGCAGAATGGGTGCATGGCGGTCACAGGCTGAGCTGCTCACACAGGCAGACAAGCAGATCTATGAACCCCATGCGGAATGACACATGGCAGCTATAGACAGAGCTGCACAGATAGGCAGGCAAGCCGATGCCTGGACCCCATGCAGAACAATACATGGTGGTCACAGGCAGAGCTGCCCAGACAGGCAGACAAGCACATGTCTGGACCCCATGTGGATGACACATGGTGATCACAGGAAGAGCTTCCCAAACAGGCAGACAAGCAGATTCCTGGACTCCATGTGGAAGGACACATGGGGTTCACAGACAGAGCTGCACACATAGATTAGATGTCCTCCCTCCAGAGAACCCAGGAGCCCTCTCACTGAATGCATAGATTCGGACTATAATTCGGACTATGCATAGATTCGGACTATAACCATAAGGACGTTGATAGTTGAGGTATGCAGAAAGTATCTTTAGGATGTGATCGATCACTGGGCTCCACTTTTGGGCTTCCTCCACAGTAAGGATTTTTATTTCATAGATAAAATAAATCCGTGCATATATAAATCATAAAATACTACAGATTTTTCACCTACTTCACCAGGGTTTCGCTCTTGCTTGCTTCATAAGGGGCTGCTCTAAATTTAGTTAACTCTCCACCTTTTTATACTCAGATGGGCATTAATTAAAAAGCCTTTCAGCTACTCTTAAAGAGGAAACCACAAAACTCTTGACTCTTCCCTAAAAAATCACATAACTATTCCCTAAAAAATTAGCAACAAACATCAGTATAAAACATCGATATAAGACGTCCCCATCCACATATCATCCAATAGTACAATAAAAATACATTTAACATATAAACTGCATGACCTCCTGTCTAACAGCATTAACATTGAAAATAAAAAGCGCACATTCCTACAAGCTATGTTTTTATGGCTGATATTTCCATATTGTGTACATTACCCCTTAAAGCAGGTCTTAATATCAAACTCTATACTCAACTCATCGGGCTGTAGTGTACCCAAACGGTAGATCCATTCTACCTCTTTTCTGTTAATTTTTTATAATCGGATCTTCCGCTTTCCAGATGCCTGTTACATAGTTACATAGTTGCTGTACATAGTTAATATTGATAAAAAAAGACATAAGTCCATCAAGTTCAACCAAGGGATGGGTGGGGACGCGAATCCCAGAAGGAAGTAAGGCTCAGATTTCTACATGTTTTCATAAGCATTCATGTCATTTACTTCTAAGAGTTCATCTAAACCCTTTTAAAACTGTCCACTGTTCCTGCTGTGACCATGTCCTGAGGAAGTCTATTCCACAGATTCACGGTTCTTACAGTAAAGAAGCTTTGACGCTTCTGGAGAGTAAACTTTTTCTTCTCCAGTCGGAAGCAGTGCTCCCTTGTCTTTTTAGGGCATTTTACATTGAACAGTTTTTCACCATATTTTCTGTATGGCCCATTTATATATTTGTATAGGTTAATCGTGTCCTTCCTTAGACCTATTCGATCTGCCGGATAGCTATGCCGCAAATGTAAAAGTACCCTTAGTACATGGGCAAACAGACAGAGCTGCATACAAGACACATAACTGAACTAGCAGATGCCTGTTCCCCATGCAGAGTTAGTTCATGGGAGAACAGACAGCTGCACCAGAAGACACAGAACTGGACTAGCAGATGCCTGTTCCACATGTGGAGTTAGTCGATTTGAGAACAGACAACTGCACCTCAAGACACAGAAACGGACATGGTGACCTTGATGTCTCACGAGGTGACAACATAGACAGGGAAGATTAAATATCCCCAGGTCGGATGCATAGCTCCTGCACCCAGCGAACCTGGAGACAGACTAACTCTCAAACCCACAGTTCATAGGATATTATATCAGGATAACAAGATCATCTGACCACCTAGCAGACACACCTATGCAGAACATTAACCCTATCAGAACCAAGACAAAAGGGAGGAAAGCATGCATACACAATAGGCAGTTCACACACAGGCTTCCGCAACTACACCTAGGTCATACCAACCACCCTATACAGAATTCACTGCAGCCAATACGCCAGAGCGCTACTAAAGCAAGTACGTATGGTAACCAAAGACACAGTGAACTACACTCAGACAGCTCTGCTCGGGATTTGGAAAAGGGTAGTAACAATTCAGTCTGAATGAAGCTCAGGCAGCAGGGTGAGGAGGGAGGGCTGCTCCTTCATATCTCAGGCTCTGTAGCAGCTATATCTACAGTATGGGTCTGGTGTTGTTTTATAGCTAGCAATAGAAATTGGATTGGGAGTGTTAGCAGCTGAAAATGAAAGCATGTTTCAGCTGCTTTCACTCCCGACCTGATTTCTAAAGGCTATATTTCCCATTGTTGAGTAGCTAATGCTGTGACACAAATTTTTAAAGTGTAGATTTCCAGCTTTCAAACGAGACCAGACACATATCTCTAGCTCCCAAGATATAAAGGTTTAAAGAACCGCCCCCGTGTAGCTGCCAGTTATCCCAGCCAGCCTGAAGAAAGACAGGGGGGGGGGGGGGCAGCAGTGAATTGCTGACAGGTTGAAGTAGGAGAGAAAAAAACATTCTCCCTCATAGTAACATAAACTTCTGTATATGCTACCTAGTCTCCTCTCCTCCATCAATCAGAAAGCATAGTTACTTTCTGATTGTCAGTAGTGTTGGATGCGAATATTTGAATCACAAATTTTTATCACGAATATCGCCACTTCGAGACTTTGCGAATATTTAGAATATAGTGCTATATATCCGTATTTTTAAATATTCTAGATTTTTGTTCATCTGAACCCATCATCCCTCCCTGCTTCTTGCTTCTGGGCCATTAAGAAGGCTGCAATGTCTTTGTCTGAGCTTAGCAACATCCCTAGCAACCAATAGGAAAGTTGCCTACCCCTTTACTATATAAGAACCTCCCTAGCAGCCATTTTCTGCATTTTTTTCCAGTTCTGAGAGACAGCAGTGTCATTGCTGTGCTCTGTGCTTTACTGTGTCACATTACATTAGATAGTTAGTTAGTTAGTTAGTTAGTTAGTTAGTTAGCATATATATATATATAATACAGATAGTTAGTAGGAGATTAGAGTGGGAGTCAGTGTAGATTAGATTGTGATATAGTGTAGCTGATAGGTTCCAGTGCAGGGTGTTAGGTAGTGTGTCCATACATACATGGTACATACATAGTGCTGTGATGTCACAAGTTCAAAATAATACTTAGTGCACAAATCACTAATATATAGTCAGACCTGCTAAAATGTGAAATTGCACGTATTGCACAAAAATATGCTCATTAACCATTTCATGACCAATGTTCATTGATGTCCCAGTGTCCAGGTCAAAATTTACAAATCTTATATGTGTTACTTGGTAATATGTGGTAATATCTTTGGAATGCTTTTACATATCCAGGCCATTCTGAGACTGTTTTCTTGTGATACATTGTACTTTATTATAGTCATAAATTTGAGTCAATATATTTCATCCCAAATTTATCAAATTTACCAAAAATTTTGGAAAATTAGCAATTTTCTAAATTTCTACTTCACTGCTTCTAAAACAGAAAGTGATACCTCATAAAATTTTAAATTACTTAACATTCCCCGTATGTCTACTTTATGTGGGCTTCATTTTGTAAATGTAATTTTATTTTTTTAAGGACATTAGAAGGCTAAGAAGTTTAGAAGCAATTCATAGAATTTTAAAGAAAATTTCCAAAACCCACTTTTTAAGGACCAGTTCAGTTCTAAAGTCACTTTGTGGGGCTTACATAGTGGATACCCCAATAAATGATGACCACATTGTAGAAACTACACCCCTCAAGTTACTCAAAACTGATTTTACTAACTTTGTTAACCCATTTGGTGTTCCACAAGAAAAAATAGGAAAATGGAGACAAAATTTCTAAATTTCACTTTTTTGGTAGATTTTTAGTGTTGAGCGAACAGTTCGAGCATAGTTCGGGTTCGTACCGAATTTTGGGGTGTCCGGGACACGGACCCGAACCCGGACATTTTCAAAAAAGTTCGGGTTCAGGTTCGTTGTTCGGCGATTACTTCCCGCTTTCTGAAGGGCTGCACAGCAGCCAATCAGCTAGTGTTTTACTTCTTGCCCTAAGAGCCCATCACAGCCATGCCTACTAATGGCATGGCTGTGATTGGCCAAGTGCAGCATGTGACCCAGCCTCTATTTAAGCTGGAGTCACGTAGCGTCGCTCGTCACACTGCTCTGATTAGTGTAGGGAGAGGACACAGCTTCTGTGAGGGCGAGATTAGGCAGGGAAAAGTCAGCAACAGCTGTGAATGATTGAACTTCTGCTAGTTACTTGCTCACTGGTTTTTAGGCTGCACAGAGCATTTTTCTGTCACTTATTTTCTGGGGTGATTGGCGGCCATTTTGTGACTTGCGGTGCGCCAGAAGAAGCTGCCACCAAGTCCATCAATCCATCAATACTAGTTTTTTTTTTTTGCTATATCCTACATCAGGGGCTTTGCTGTGCTAATTGTCACCCCTAGAAACTCAGGATAGCAATTTCTATATTTTATTAAGGGGTTAAATACAATTGCCCAAATACCAATCCCCTAAATCTGGTGTTCCAGCTTTGGCTAGCCAAGTATAATACTGTCTGCTGTCTGGCAAAGGATAGATTATTTTATGTGGTGAAATTCAATTGCCAAAATAGAAATACCATAAATCAGTGGTTTCAGCTGTGGCTGGCAAAGTATAATAGTGTCCGCCAAAACATATATTTTATTCTGGCGTGAAATTCAATTGCCAAAATAGCAATACCCTGAATCTGGTGTCCCAGCTGTTGCAGGCCAAGATTCATAGTGTCCGCCAAAACATATATTTTGTTCTGGGGTGAAATTCAATTGCCAAAATAGCAATACCATAAATCAGTGGTTTCAGCTGTGGCTGGCAAAATATAATAGTGTCCGCCAAAACATATATTTTGTTCTGGGGTGAAATTCAATTGCCAAAATAGCAATACCCTAAATCTGGTGTCCCAGCTGTTGCAGGCCAAGATTCATAGTGTCCGCCAAAACATATATTTTGTTCTGGGGTGAAATTCAATTGCCAAAATAGCAATACCATAAATCAGTGGTTTCTGCTGTGGCTGGCAAAATATAATAGTGTCCGCCAAAACATATATTTTGTTCTGGGGTGAAATTCAATTGCCAAAATAGCAATACCATAAATCAGTGGTTTCAGCTGTGGCTGGCAAAATATAATAGTGTCTGACAAAACATATATTTTATTACTGGCGGTGGGCACTCGTATATGGACTGGACAACTGGAAAGTAATTCTTAAAAGAAGTACTTTAATAATCCCATGTTGTGCAAATACATCAATAAAAATATAAAAAATAAAAAACTCCAATAGAATAGAATGCTCCCTAAATGTCACCATTAAAGACAGACCATGGGTTTTAGCAGTGCCTCTGTGGAGGTACTATTATGATTGTTTGGACAGAAGCAGACTGCTAACACATGGTGTGTTTCAATGGTTCAGTGACAAAACAGTGGCATATATATCATTTCTCTAGATGGAGATCACACAGCAGATATGTAGGCAGATAGTCTTTTGGCCTATGACAATGAATGACAGTAAAAATCCAAACCGATCCTTTCTTTTGGATTATGAATCACATGGAATGTCTCTGATCTCATGCACCCGATGTCATACGGTGCCGGCTAAATTGTAAATGTCTCTGTTATCATGCATCCAGTATCTAGGTGCCAACTTAATCGCATATATCTCACACCTGAAGTAGAACTGTGGGCCACATACGCACTTACTCCATCAAAGATAGATTTCATTCCGTTTATTTCGATATATTGGCAATAGTGTTTCCCACATCAAGTGGGCTTACCTCCGCTCTTTATATCAGATTGCAGTATATGCCAGATACCTGTAATTCCCAGTGTTTAATCGCCAGCGTCCCGGCGTCCCACGTGTGCTCGGTATATTCGCGGCAAGCAGATCTCGTACGGAGGTCTCGTGTGAGTTCTCGTAGGCTGTGGCTTTGCCTACCCGTACTGTCATATAAAAAACTATTGGTCCTCTTCACAGTGCACTGTATCTTTGCGATGCCAAAATTTGTGGTAATATTCCTTCCAGCCAGACACGTTTCGGGGAACGCTTTCCCCTTCCTCAGTGGCAATACCCCGTTCGATCAACACCGCCTCTTTTGTAATCCAATTTGGAAAGGTTCAAGTTCCGGATTGGGTCTTAATGGACCTGGAGTACCATAATTTTTTATTCGGCAAGAAAATCGACCTTGCAGTTTTTATGCGATTCTTAGGCATTTATGAGAATAATGTTGAGTGATGTTCTCAAAAATGTTCTTCTCAATATTTCAATTGGATTCACTTTATATAATCCATGTGCTTTTATAAATCAATCGATAGTGACCCCTCTCTCAGCTATCTGGACCCATACATATATAGCAGATGTTAAACTGATAGATCGCGATGGCCCCAACTTAAATGCTTACAAATCGCAAAAATAATAGCCTAGAGGTATTCATGCGATTTTGATGCGTTTTTTCTTGCGTTTTTTCTTCATATGCGTTTTTCATTTCGATGTTTGCTTTACAATCTCAAGTATACTCCCAATGAAGGATTTTTCTCTCCATGACTTAATAACCTCAAAAAGGACATTTTTATATGATATGTATGCTTGTTTTACAATAAAACTACATATCTTATATAGACCATGGATGATTTAATTTTGCATTCATTTCTCATGGTTAAGAATACATATACTACATTTACATAAAATGTTTTTTCATAAAAATTATTTCATAAAAAATTCCCCAAAATATTGACTTCCTTAAAAATGTCAGCCGATATTCAACATTTTGTATTCAGTGTTTTATATTCAGTTTCTTTTACTCTATTACACTTTTTACTCCTTCATTGGGAGTATACTTGAGACTGTAAAGCAAACATCGAAATGAAAAACGCATATGAAGAAAAAACGCAAGAAAAAACGCATCAAAATCGCATGAATACCGCTAGGCTATTATTTTTGCGATTTGTAAGCATTTAAGTTGGGGCCATCGCGATCTATCAGTTTAACATCTGCTATATATGTATGGGTCCAGATAGTTGAGAGAGGGGTCACTACTCACTATCGATTGATTTATAAAAAACGCACATGGATTATATAAAGTGAATCCAATTGAAATATTGAGAAGAACATTTTTGAGAACATCAATCAACATTATTCTCATAAATGCCTAAGAATCGCATAGAAACTGCAAGGTCGATTTTCTTGCCGAATAAAAAATTATGGTACTCCAGGTCCATTAAGACCCAATCCGGAACATGAACCTTTCCAAATTGGATTACAAAAGAGGCGGTGTTGATCGAACGGGGTATTGCCACTGAGGAAGGGGAAAGCGTTCCCTGAAATGCGTCTGGCTGGAAGCAATATTACTCCGAATTTTGGCATCGCAAAGATACAGTGCACTGTGAAGAGGACCAATAGTTTTTTATATGACAGTACGGGTAGGCAAAGCCATAGCCTACGAGAACTCACACGAGACCTCCGTAAGAGATCTGCTTGCCGCGAATATACCGAGCACACGTGGAACGCCGGGACGCCGGCGATTAAACACTGGGAATTACAGGTATCTGGCATATACTGCAATCTGATATAAAGAGCGGAGGTAAGCCCACTTGATGTGGGAAACACTATTGCCAATATATCGAAATAAACGGATTGAAATCTATCTTTGATGGAGTAAGTGCGTATGTGGCCCACAGTTCTACTCCAGGTGTGAGATATATGCGATTAAGTTGGCACCTAGATACTGGATGCATGATAACAGAGACATTTACAATTTAGCCGGCACCGTATGACATCGGGTGCATGAGATCAGAGACATTCCATGTGATTCATAATCCAAAAGGAAGGATCGGTTTGGATTTTTACTGTCATTCATTGTCATAGGCCAAAAGACTATCTGCCTACATATCTGCTGTGTGATCTCCATCTGGAGAAATGATATATATGCCACTGTTTTGTCACTGAACTATTGAAACACACCATGTGTTAGCAGTCTGCTTCTGTCCAAACAATCATAATAGTACCTCCACAGAGGCACTGCTAAAACCCATGGTCTGTCTTTAATGGTGACATTTAGGGAGCATTCTATTCTATTGGAGTTTTTTATTTTTTATGTTTTTATTGATGTATTTGCACAACATGGGATTATTAAAGTACTTCTTTTAAGAATTACTTTCCAGTTGTCCAGTCCATATACGAGTGCCCGCCGCCAGTATTAAAATTGATCTTTTTTCCTCTGGAGGGGTGATCCAGAACGGCTAGTAGCACCATTCCTGAGAAAAGTGAAAGTGAGCGTCTCCCTATTTCCCATTAAAACATATATTTTGTTCTGGGGTGAAATTCAATTGCCAAAATAGCAATACACTGAATCTGGTGTTCGAGCTGTTGCAGGCCAATTGTAAATCTGTCCATAAAAGGATACCTTTCATCCAGGGCCTAAATACTAGCCCTAAAAGAGATATTCCCCTAAATCAGTGGTTACTGCTGTGCCTGGATTAGTGTAATACGCTACATAAATAAATAGGCAGATAGTGTTAGGTGCCTGTAAACAAAGGCCTGAATTTGAAATCAATACATTGGGCCAAATATTTTTTTTCTTATTGTGGTGCTTGGTGAACGGTAACAATGAGGAAAACATCTATAAAGGGACGCGGACGCGGTCGTGGTGGTGTTAGTGTACCCTCTTGTGCTGGGAGAGGACGTGGCCATTCTGCCACAGCCACACGTCCTAGGGAACCAACTACCTCAGGTTCCAGTACCCGCCAGAATTTACAGCGATATTTGGTGGAGCCCAATGCCGTTCTAAGGATGGTAAGGCCTGAGCAAGTACAGGCGCTAGTCAATTAGGTGGCCGACAGTGGATCCAGCATGTTCACAACATTATCTTCCACCCAGTCTTCTGCTGAAAGCGCACGGGTGGCACCTGAAAACCAAGCCCATCAGTCTGTCACATCACCCCCATGCATATCAGGGAAACTGTCAGAGCCTCAAGTTATGCAGCAGTCTCTTATGCTGTTTGAAGACTCTGCTGGCAGGGTTTCCCAAGGAAATCCACCTAGCCCTTCCCCAGTGGTGGAAGACATAGAATGCACTGATGCACAACCACTGATATTTCCTGATGATGAGGACATGGGAATACCACCTCATCGGAGTCCGCACGTCTCTGATGATGACGAAACACAGGTGCCAACTGCTGCGTCTTTCTGCAGTGTGCAGACCGAACAGGAGGTCAGGGAGGAAGACTGTGTGGAAGACGATGCAGGGGACGATGAGGTCCTAGACCCCACATGGAATGAAGGTTGTGCCACTGACTTTCATAGTTCAGAGGAAGAGGCAGTGGTGAGACCGAGCCAACAGCTTAGCAAAAGAGGGAGCAGGGGGCAAAAGCAGACCAGCCGCCGCCAACAGAGTTCGCCTGCTACTGGCCACCGCCACCAGGGACCGAGCACCCCAAAGGCAGCTTCAAGGAGTTCCCTGGCATGGCACTTCTTTAAACAATGTGCTGACAACAAGACCCGAGTGGTTTGCACGCTGTGCCATCAGATCCTGAAGCGAGGCATTAACGTTCTGAACCTTAGCACAACCTGCATGACCTGGCATCTACATGCAAAGCATGAACTGCAGTGGAGTAAACACCTTAAAAGCAAGGAACTCACTCTGGCTCCCCCTGCTCCCTCTATTGATTCTGCCTTGGCCTCTTACTCTGCCTCGGGAGGAATGTTGGCACCTGCCGCCCACCAAACAGAGGATGTGCCACCGACAACACCACCTGCGTCACCAAGCATCTCCACTATGTCACACGGCAGCGTTCAGCTCTCCATCTCACAAATCTTGGAGAGAAAGCATAAATTCCCACCTAGCCACCCTCGAGCCCTGGGCCTGAATGCCAGCATTTCTAAACTACTGGCCTTTGAAATGCTGTCATTCAGGCTGGTGGACACAGACAGCTTCAAACAGCGGATGTCCATGGCTGTCCCACAGTATGTTGTTCCCAGCCGCCACTACTTCTCCAAGACAGCCGTGCCTTCCCTGCACAACCAAGTATCCGATAAAATCAAGTGTGCACTGCGCAACGCCATCTGTGGCAAGGTCCACCTAACCACAGATACGTGGACCAGTAAGCACGGCCAGGGACGCTATATCTCCCTAACTGCACACTGGGTAAATGTAGTGGCGGCTGGGCCGCAGGCGGAGAGTTCCTTGGGGGACAGGCCCCACACCGCGCAGGAGTTGTGGCGGGGTATTGAACAACAGACCGACGAGTGGTTTCTGCCGGTGGGCCTCAAGCCCGGCCTGGTGGTGTGCGATAATGGGCGAAATCTCGTTGCAGCTCTGGAACTAGCCGGTTTGACGCACATCCCTTGCCTGGTGCATGTGCTGAATTTGATGGTGCAAAAGTTCATTCACAACTACCCCAACATGTCAGAGCTGCTGCATAAAGTGAGGGCCGTCTGTGCGCTCTTTCGGCGTTCACATCCTGCCGCTGCTCGCCTGTCTGCGCTACAGCGGAACTTCGGCCTTCCCGCTCACCACCTCATATGCGACGTGCCCACCAGGTGGAACTCCACCTTGCACATGCTGGAGAGACTGTGCGAGTAGCAGCAGGCCATAGTGGAGTTTCAGTTGCAGCACGCACGTGTCAGTCGCACTGCGGAACAGCACCACTTCACCACCAATGATTGGGCCTCCATGTGAGACCTGTGTGCCCTGTTGCACTGTTTTGAGTACTCCACCAACATGGCCAGTGGCGATGACACCGTTATCAGCATTACAATACCACTTCTATTTCTCCTTGAGAAAACGCTTAGGGCGATTATGGCAGAGGAGATGGCCCTGGAGGAGGAGGAGGAGGATGAGGGGTCATTTTTAGCACTTTCAGGCCAGTCTGTTAGAAGTGGCTCAGAGGGAGGTTTTTTGCAACAACAGAGGCCAGGTACAAATGTGGCCAGCCAGGGCCCACTACTGGAGGACGAGGAGGATGATGAGGAGGTGGAGGAGGATGAGGATGAGGATGAAGCAGGTTCACAGCGGGTGGCACCCGACACAGCTCAGGCCCATCACTGGTGCGTGGCTGGGGGGATATGGAGGACGATGACGATACGCCTCTCACAGAGGACAGCTTGTCCTTACCTCTGGGGAGCCTGGCACACATGAGCGACTGCATGCTGCAGTGCCTGCGCAACGACAGCAGAGTTGCCCACATTTTAACGTGTGTGGACTACTGGGTTGCCACCCTGCTGGATCCCCGTTAAAAAGACAATGTGCCCACCTTACTTCCTGTACTGGAGCGTGATAGGAAGATGCGCGAGTACAAGCGCACGCTGGTAGACGCGCTCCTGAGAGCATTCCCAAATGTCACAGGGGAACAGGTGGAAGCCCAAGGCGAAGGCAGAGGAGGAGCAAGAGGTCGCCAACGCAGCTGTGTCACAGCCAGCTCTTCTGAGGGCAGGGTTAGCATGGCAGAAATGTGGAAAAGTTTTTTCTCCATGCCACAGCTAACTGCACCACCACCTGATACGGAACGTGTTAGCAGGAGGCAGCATTTCACTAACATGGTTGAACAGTACGTCTGCACACCCCTCCACGTACTGACTGATGGTTCGGCCCCATTCAACTTCTGTGTCTCCAAATTGTCCACGTGGCCAGAGTTAGCATTTTATGCCTTGGAGGTGCTGGCTTGCCCGGCGGCCAGCGTTTTGTCTGAACGTGTATTCAGCACGGCAGGGGGCGTCATTACTGATAAACACAGCCGCCTGTCCACAGCCAACGTGGACAAGCTGACGTTCATAAAAATGAACCAGGCATGGATCCCACAGGACCTGTCCCTCCCTTGTGCAGAATAGACATTTATAACTGTCTCCTCCTCGACCATGTATTCTTGTACTCCGGGGCACTTCTTTATTGAATCCTCAATTTTTTAATTTTACCATGATCTTGCGGTGCAACCCAAAGTTGAATGAACTCTGTCTGGGTGGTGGGGCCGAAATAACTGAAAGTGGCCATCTCCGGTGGTGGTTGATATGACGCATGATTCCTTGCTGTGGGACCTCTCTCCTCTGTCTGGGTGCTGAGCCGAAATAACTGAGAGTGGCCTTCTCCGGTGGTGGTTGATATGACGCATGATTCCTTGCTGTAGGACCTCTCTCCTCGGTCTGGGTGCTGGCCGAAATAACTGAAAGTGGCCTTCTCCAGTGGTGGGTGATATGACGCATGATTCCTTGCTGTGGGACCTGTATCCTCGGTCTGGGTGCTGGGCCGAAATAACTGAAAGTGGCCTTCTCCAGTGGTGGGTGATATGACGCATAATTCCTTGCTGTGGGACCTCTCTCCTCTGTCTGGGTGCTGGGCCGAAATAACTGAGAGTGGCCTTCTCCGGTGGTCGTTGATATGACGCATGATTCCTTGCTGTGGGACATCTCTCCTCTGACTGGGTGTTGGGGCTTAATTAACTGAAAATGGCCTTCTCCAGTGGTGGGTGATATGACGCATGATTCCTTGCTGTGGGACCTCTCTCCTCGGTCTGGGTGCTGGCCGAAATAACTGAAAGTTGCCTTCTCCAGTGGTGGGTGATATGACGCCTTATTCCTTGCTGTGGTACCTGCATCCTCGGTCTGGGTGCTGTGCCGAAATAACTGAAAGTGGCCTTCTCCAGTGGTGGGTGATATGACGCATGATTCCTTGCTGTGGGACCTCTCTCCTCGGTCTGGGTGCTGACCGAAATAGCTGAAAGTGGCCTTCTCCAGTGGTGGGTGATATGACGCCTTATTCCTTGCTGTGGAACCTGTATCCTCGGTCTGGGTGCTGGGCCGAAATAACTGAAAGTGGCCTTCTCTAGTGGTGGGTGATATGACGCATGATTCCTTGCTGTGGGACCTCTCTCCTCGGTCTGGGTGCTGGCCGAAATAACTGAAAGTGGCCTCTTCCAGTGGTGGGTGATATGATGCCTTATTCCTTGCTGTGGGACCTCTCTCCTCTGTCTGGGTGCTGGGCCGAAATAACTGAAAGTGGCCTTCTCCAGTGGTGGGTGATATGACGCATGATTCCTTGCTGTGGGACCTCTCTTCTCTGTCCGGGTGCTGGGGCCGAAATAACTGAAAGTGGCCTTCTCCAGTGTTGAGTGATATAACGCATGATTCCTTGCAGTGGGACCTCTCTCCAATTAATATTGGTTAAATTTTATTTATATTATTTTATTTTAATTCATTTCCCTATACACATTTGTTTGCAGGGGATTTACGTACATTTTGCTGCCTTTTGCAGCCCTCTAGCCCGTTCCTGGACTATTTTATAGCCTTTTTAGTGCCTAAAAGTTCGGGTCCCCATTGACTTCAATGGGGTTCGGGATAAAGTTCGGGTCGAGTTCGGATCCCGAACCCGAACATTTTTGGGAAGTTCGGCCGAACTTCTCGAACCCGAACATCCAGGTGTTCGCTCATCTCTAGTTATAAACAATAAGCATGTATAAAGGAAAGGCCAAGTCTTTCTACATTCACTCCTTTATTTGGCTTCAAAACTGTATCGAAAAACATCAGGAATTAGAAAACTCACCCCCAAAAAGATATATTAAGTAATAGTCAACACTGAATATTTAAGATAAAAACCCAATGTTCATTTATTTAATAGAGTTGAGTGGACACCTGGAAGTTTAGGTTTGCCGTGTTCGGCCGAACTTTGCCGCAAAGTTCGGGTTCGGCATCCGAACTTGATCCCGAACCCCATTGAAGACAATTGGGACCTGAACTTTGGGGCACTAAAATCTTTCAAATAAAAAGTAATGGAAAGGGCTAGATGGCTGCAAAAGGAAGCAAAATGGGGATAGGAACAGGACAATTGCCTTGCAAACAAATGGCTAGGGATAGGGAAATGACTTAAAATAACATAAAATAATAAAAATAATAATCTGAACTAGTAGGAGGAGGTGGTGGAGGTCCATATGGAGAAGGAGGTTGAGTAGTCGGTGGAAGTGGCCGTGTAGGTGGAAGCGGTGGTATCACAAATGCTGCACAGTCCGCAAATGTACTTTTTAGCAAAAATAAATTTATTTGACCCACCAGAATCTAACACACATATTTTCTGAATTCATTACACTATCACATATGCAGCACAGGAGTACGTTACAAAAAAAATGTGAATGTCACCCCCTGGGTCCCTGAACTCACAGACGGATTACCTATATTATTTTCCCTTCCCCTGGCACATATGCAGTGCAGGTGCACTTATAAAATGTGTATATGTCGCCCACTGAACTGCAAGAACAGGATTAAATTGTCTCTGGCACATATGCAGCTGCAATTGCACCGCACTTGCAAAAAATGGCCACTGACGCCCACCTAACTAACAGACGGATTAAAACTTATTTTTCTGTGTCACTGGGCTCAGGGCAGGGTTCAAAAATATTGCATTGCACCCACAAAAAAAAATTGCTGTAGATCGCAGACTTGTTTCCTTGTCTATCCCTCACAGCAGCAGCATCCTATCCATGGGCGTAGCTATAGGGGATGCAGAGGTAGCAGTCACTACCGGGGCCCAGGAGCCTACACTAGTAAGAGCTGACGTGACGTGCGGCGCTACATGACTACAGCTTATATAGAGGCTGAGTCACATGCGGCATTGGCCAATCACAGCCATGCCATTAGTAGGTATGGCTGTGATGGCTTCTAAGGGCACACTAGTGAAACGCTTGTTGATTGGCTGCCCTGCAGTCTTTCAACTAGCTTTATTAAACGGCTGAACACCAAACTCGAACCTGAACTTTAACGGAAAAGTTCGGGTTCGGGTCCGGGTACAAAAAACCCTAAAGTTAACAGTTCGGGTTCACTCAACACTATTATTTAGGCATAAATTCAAAAATGATAACCTTTCAAATATTAGTCACTGTAGCAATTCTCTTCCACTCTCATACCACAGCTCGCTAACTATTTTGTTGGCCACAATAATTAGACATGAGTGAATTTCCGGTTATTAAATTTGTGTTTCGTTTATTGATAAAAGGTGAATTACATTATGGCTTCAGTTACAATGGACCATAAGGTAATTCTATGACAGAATGAATAACGGAATGCCTTTGAAGGCATTCCATTCTTCATTTCATCATAATAGAAGTCTATAGGCTTCAAAAAGGATCTGTCCCATTTCCGTTATGCAGGAGAGCACTCCCCTGCATAACGGAAATGGAACAGATCCTTTTTGCAGCCCATATAGTATTAGGCAAATTAATTTGCCGCATTTGTGTGAGGGGAGGCGGGACAAGCCGCTTATATGTCCACAGCCTCCCCCGTATGTTGTCGGCGACTCGTTTTGTCACTTCCGGTTCGGTTGCCGATGGTGCGGCACATGTGGGTAGAGTCTGTTGCGGTCGAATGCGGCATTTTCAACTTCAGGACACTGGTAAGATCGGGGCTGTTGGGATCCTTAGCGAAGGCATGTCCGTATCGGCTGATCTGGCAGCATAACGCAGGTGCTTACCTACTAATTTCTAAATGCACACGGCATAGTATGGAAGATCCTCTGTGTGAGCATAGCGCATGGTCATCTCAGCCTTATGCAAGCGCGCCATCTACTGGCATAGCGGCAGTGCCACCCTGGAGCATACAGTAGGTTCCTCAGTATGAGCTGGTATAATAGGGAATTCCATATACATCAATTGCCTAATATATTTCCATGATGACTGGTTCTTCTTGACTAAGGCTTATTTGATTGTTTGGAGGAGGCAATCTAAAATACCAAGTTGTTTCAGCTTTTTAACTGCCAAAGGTCTATGGTGTATGTGATGGGAAACTGGTTAGGTTGTAGGTATGGCATATTGTGGATTGTTGTGTTCAGCCTGCGGGCTAGTTGTCCTCATTTCTTTTACAACAGTGGATATACAGGTGTGGTCCTGGGGGTTTTGCTGTGCCTTTCCTCCAGAGTGCAGCATCTAGTGGATTGGGCGTTGCTGCACTGTGGAGCTGTGGTTCAAATGTTTTGCTGCATTTTTCAGGTCTGTCATGACTTCAGACCGATTCAAGTACTGCCACACCTACAGGCATTATTCAATACGTCTGTCACGTCTACAGACAAATGTAAGTCCTGTCACGACTACAGGCAGTATTTTGATATGTCTGTCACATCTACAGACATGTTTAAGTCATGTCACGACTACAGGCAGCATGCGGTCACATGTGTCATGGGTACAGGCTTGTTTTGGGTATGTGATCATTAGTTGTTCATTCACGGTGGTAGTTTTCGGTCTGGTACAGCTCATCTTTTTTACATCAGCGTTGTTCGTGTGGTGTTGGTTGCACAAGCTAAGTTTGGTCATTAGCCGTTTTGTGCTAATCCTGTTATATCTTTTTTAGCAAAATGCCTCAAGAATCTCTCGTTGGGGATACATCCTCGTCTCGCGGGAGTGTGATGTCTCAATCAGGAAGACATGCCAGGCCATCTTTAAGGTCTTGGACGGTGCCCAAATTGACAGCAGAATTAACCAGGAGAGGCATCCCCTTCCCAGCTTCAGCTAGGAATGCGTAACTGCTTTGTCTGCTCTCATCAGATTTGATGGGTCCAAACCAGGAGGTGGTATCCATGGATACCATCCAGACTTCTCTTACCCAACTGCACGCAGCCATTAATTCAATGGTATCATCAATGTCGGACTTTCAGGCCAGGCTGGAATCAGTCGAAGCAGGCACTCCAGCATCTCGTTTGGTTGGCGAGAGTCCGGCAGGGTCAACCAGTTCTCAGGCTAGTATTTCTGGTGTGTCAGGTCCAACTCCTACTATTGCCCCATCTCATTTCATTCCAGCCAATATACCATAGGATATAATTGAGGGCTAAGGTGTAAACCTGGCATCCCTGCTCATAGCGGCCCATGAAGCACCCGATAATAAGACAATAGTCTGTGGCGAAGTCTCGGTAGTCTTAAAAACTAAAGATCGGAGGTTAAACAGAAAACTTAGCATAGCGGAATTTGTTTTAGCTTTCAGTCTATATAGAGACGTTATCTGTACCATTAACCCGCAGCGCAGGGAAGAGTTAGATCTGTATATGTATAAGGTGGTGGATCTAGCCTATAAATATAGTGGGTCCGCCTTCTATGACTATCAACGATCCTTTTCAGCTAAGGCAGCAGCAACGCTGGCTCAATTCCAGCACACGGTAGATTGGTCCAACATTGACACAAAGTTACTTTGTAGGCCTTAAAGCTCCTTCATGTGCAATTCATATTCACACATGGCAGTCTGGTGCTCGTATACTAATAATCCAGCACAGTTGCAAGCTAGTAATATCCCAGGCCCATCAGTCAGCAGCGGGGTACCGGGGGTGGACAAGTTGGGGCGGCCTATTAAGTATTTGGGGAAATCTCAAATATGCAATAACTTTAACTATTCGGCATGTCATTACAGTCAGTGCCGGTTATTGCATTTATGCGCAATATACTTTAGAGCCCATCCCCGCGTGGCTTGCCCACATAAAAAATCAGGATCCTGCAGTAGTGAACGTTGATCTCCTTAGCTCATTGTTAAGTACTCATCCAGATTCTAATTGGGTACAATTCGTCATCAATGGCATAATCAATGGTTTTCATACAGGTCTATTGGCCCTTCCGCAATCTACTTATGAATGTAAGAATTTGCTATCGGCATCCAGAGACCCTGTGGCCACATCTCAGCTCATTCAGGCTGAATTGGACAAGGGGTATCTGTTTGGTGCATTTAGGCAACCCCCCTTTGAATGTTGGAGGATTAACCCTGTCGGTGTAGGTTCTGGGAAATTTAATAATAAAAAAAGGCTAATATATGATTTATTGGCCCCACATTCTTTACCCATAACCAGCCTAAATTCATTAATCCCTTTCGAGGAATTTGCCATGAAATAAACCTCAATTGATGAAGCCTTTCAGGTGATTCTGAGTTTAGGTAGGGGGGCCTGGTTATCCAAAGCGGACATTACATACGCTTTTAAGTTGCTCCCAATTCAACCAGAACTGTGGCAATGGCATGGTCTAAAGTGGTTAGATCAGTACTAATTTGCAAATAAATTGACTTTCGGGTCAAAATTTAGCCCATGGATTTTCGATCGTTCGCCAGGGCCTTAAATTAAATTTTATAAGATTTATTCCGTGTTAATCATGCCATTCACTACCTGGATGACTTTCTGTTGATTGATTCCCCAGCGCAAGCACCTCAAGACCTTCAGTCATTACAGTCAGTGTTTGCAGACCTTAGAGTGCCAATAGCTCCACACAAGGTGGAGGGACCCGGTACTTCGATTACATTCCTGGGTATATGTCTGGACACAGTTAAGATGGAAGCTAGTCTCCCGCAAGATAAGTCCCTCAGGGTTAAAGAAGTGGTGCACAGGCTAGCTCAAGTTAGGGTTGCCACCAAAACGGACCTCAAGCCCCTTCTTGGAACGCTCAACTTCACCATGCGTATTATATCTCAAGGCAGGTCATTTATATCTAGACTGTTAAATTTGCTCCCTCATGCTCAGGGACAGGATAGTCCAGTGTATCTAGACCAAGAAGCTATGGCCGACTTGGTCATGTGGGATAAGTTTTTGGCTCAATGGAATGACATTTCATTATTCATTCCTGCGATATCTAATTGCTCTCCAGTAGTCCATACGGATGCATCACCCTCAGTGGGGTTTGCGGCTATCTATGTTACTCATTGGATTGCTGATCAATGGCCACTCGAGATTAAGATCATGGCGGGATTTTCTAAGTGTTCCCCATTGTTTGAGATCTAAATCCTGGTGGGGGCGGCTCGGGTATGGGGAGCACTATGGAAGAATCAGACAGTTCTTTTTATGACAGACGATGAAGCGGTAGTAGAAATTCTTATGAAAGGTAGATCAGGCTGCAGGCAGATTATGTCTTTTGTCAAGAGGCAATTCTGCCATAGAATTGCGTTATGGTCCGTGGTAACAGAATCCTCAACGCAATTCACCTTTTACCAGTAAACCAAGCGTGAACGAATTTCATAACCTGAAATTCGCTCATCCCAAGTCATTATGTACACCCCTTGGTAATAGGTAAAAACTAACAACGTTGACTAACCCCAACTACTGTGTTCTTCATAAAAATGTCATAAATATGACCAGTAATTGCCCACATTGGTCAGTTGACATGTCTTTAACAATTTGAGCCTAGCTGCAATGAATGACAGGAATGGCTTGAGTATTTTTGAAAAATGGCTATTTTTGAATTTGGCACCCAAAGATCTTTATTTTTAGGAAATGTTTTGCTGTCAAAATGGCAAAAGCAATGGGTTTCAATAGGAAACATGTCTGACTCTATTAAAATCAGTGTTAGCCACCTGGACATTAGTGTTGGGCGCGAATATTCATTGCGTATATCGGCACTACGATAATTTGCAAATATTTAGAATATAGTTCTATATATTCGTAATTTCGAATATTCTCCATTTCTTTTTTCATCAGTAACCTTCCTCTTGCTTGTGGAGCCAATGAGAAGGCTGCAATATCTTTGTCTGAGCTTAGCAACATCCCTAGCAACCAATAGGAAAGTTGCCTACCCCTTACTATATAAGGAATCTCCCTACCAGCCCTTTTCTTTAGTCTAATGGAGTTCTGAGAGAGACAGCAGTGTGATTGCTATGCTCTGTGCTTTGCTGTTAAATTAGATAGATATATAATTCAGATAGTTAGTGGGAGATAGTCAGTAAAGGCTACATTGATTTATAGTGTAGCTGATAAGTTCGAGTGCAGGGTGTTAGGTAGTGTGATAGGTTCAGCTATCCATACATACATGGTGCTGTGATGTCACCAAATTGTATGTATTGTGCATACCTGCATATACCATTATCTTCAGACTCCGTAAACTTCTAGCAGCTTGAAAAATGTACCCAAAGTGACCCACACCTGTATTGTGCACGCATTACATGAATTTCACATTGCTGTTTTTTTGCAATCAAGAAACTAAACGCGAATTTGCGAATATATGGCAAATATTTGCCCATATATTCACGAAATATCGCACATTCGAATATAGCCACTGCCGCTCATCACTACTGAACATGTGTTCTGTATATGTTGACTGATATTTTTTTATAACATTTATTGGAATTCCCTTGATGCTGTCTAACATTCTTAAGACATTCAAATAATTGATTTCCTTGCTGAAAATGTGCCACAGGCATTTGAAAGTTATTAATGAGACCATGCAAGCTGTTTACATTTAGTTTTCCCATTTTGCATATCAGATGGTAGTATAGCAGCTAAATTCAACTGATCTCATTATAAAGTAAGTTTGAAGGCTTTCAATTAATAAAAAAGTAGTATTTTAATGCTAAGCAATGGGGGGTTTCAGGTAAATAAACATTAAATCTTTGTTTTATAATATTACAGTAGAACATAGTGATTACACAGAGGTGCATGGTACAATGTGGGTGCTATATAAATCCCTCAGTAGAGATTATTTACAATAATAATTATGGTAGTTATCATACCTCATGCTTGTGCAGGTTTTGTTGAAGGATATGGCATGGGCTTAAAAAGGACCTGTAACCTGTTTGAGGAAGTCTGCTTTAGTGGCTCATTGCATTCCCTGTAATAACAATTCTGGAGCATCTATTCTTTTGACTCTATATTATTCCATCCCTTTATTATTCTTGCTAGATTGAATTTATGAATGAATTGCTAGCATTTTACAATGAAGGACAAATGGGTGTTACCAGTTGGTGTGATGGGATAGTGTCAGACTGTGCATTCAGAGTCATATGAACTGATGATCCACTATTATTATTTAAAGAGGGATGCAAGTAGTTTTAAAAACAGATATGTCAGGAACGGTTAGATGTCTTCTTTAAAACAAAGTTAGATCAGACCTAGCAAACAACCCCTAAAAAACTCACAGGGAGTGCAACTCCGACTAATCCACTGTTTAACATGTCAGAAAAAGTGGCACCGGTGCTTCATAAATCTGGTGTTCATTATAAACAACTTATTTTACAATGCAGTTATGCCACAAAACTTGCATTCACTGACCTGTATAAATAATAAAAAATGTGGGTGGGCACTCAAACTCTGGACTAGGCAGAAAGCTATTTATTTGGAGAATCAATAATAAATGTATATAAAAAATAATAAAATATAAAATACAAAACCTAAAACAATCCTAGTAACGTTTATCAATACAAATCACAATATAAGTGCAAATCGCAATATAGTACTGAAGCTTGCAACAGTATGATGATTTAGTTGCCTAAAACATCCAACCAGTCAGTAAAGTCCAGTACTGATAAAATGTATCGCAATGTCTCTGGTTAATGGTCAGAGAGTTTAGTAGTATATTGTGGCACAATGTCTCTAGTATATATCATAAAAATCCTTGCAGTGAATGCAGGGCTGAGCAGCCATCAGAGAAATTGCTTATGTTTAAATCCCATATAGATCAAATAGCCAGCCTATAATTAATCGGCAAATAGATAAATTTGAGAGACAGTGTAACTACTTACTTACCGATATCTTCCTGTGCTGCGTCCCTTATTGACGGTACAATAGACTCACCTCTGTGTCCGAGTGTTAGTATATTTCAAAAGCTAACCTCCTCTCCGCCAGTGTTCCGCAGTTTCACTTGTTAGTGGTGGTGGGGGAGCAGGCTACAATCACTGCTCAGCTGGTCGATTCTCATGCACCAGTCTCACGATAGTTTCCAGCGTTGATTTCGACTATATCGCTGCTTCAGCTGGAAGACTCTTGACACGAATTCCAACAACTGTATAAGGCTTGGCAGTTCCTACAGCATATTTTTCCATGCCAAATGCGTTTCGAAACAAACAGTTTCTTCATCAGTGGCTAAAATATGCTGTTTCTCAGGACACCTTTATAGAGCACCATCTTGGGATATTTGTAAATCCCCGGCTGGAATTCATCATCCAACAATTCATAATAGCACCAAAAAATTTCTATGTGCTATTTTTTGCGATTTTTCTTTGCGATTTTTCTTTATGCAATTTTTCTTTATATGTGATTTTGTTGCATTTTACTATATACATGCTGTTGCAATTTTTTTCTTTCTATTCTACTACAATATTAACCTATTGCAATACAATATGTAAAATTACATTCTCAGCAACACAATATGTACTGTATGAATGCAATTTTTTTTGCTTTTTTTCTATCTATGCGATTTTGTTGGGTATTTTACTAAATGTGCATTTCTACTGTTGCAAACATTCCTAAGATGTCTCTATAGGAGACATAGGATTACATCCCTAGCTACACCATACATATGAGTGTGTGATTTTCTTGCTTTTTTTCTATATATGCGATTTTATTACTTTTTTCATAGTATAAAATCTCTCAAACTATAAAATCATATAAAAACATATAAAATATGGCAAAAAATTCTTTGGAGATTTTTAGAAAAGCATGTATGTTTGAGATGGGAGAGGCCTCCACCTAAGGGGGGGCCGGAGATTAACCCCTTAACCCCTTAAGGACGAAGGGCGTACATGTACGCCCTTCGTCCGGACTTTAAAGATGGCGCCCGCTCCCGCACGGAGCGGGCACATGAGCTGCGGGTAAACGCTTGATTTATCAAGCTGACACACGCAGCTCATGTCCGCGACTGGCAGCGATGCCGATCGCGGACATTTAACCCTCAGATGCCGTGGTCAATCCTGACCACGGCATCTGATCGCGCAAAACCGAAAGTTTCACTTTCGGTTTGCTCCGGCTCCCTGATGGCCACAAGGGGAGCCGGAGCATGCATTTAGTACCCTAGGTTTCTGTGAATGAAACCTAGGTTACTACTTAGTATTCCTATGGAGCCTATGACTGTAATAGACTCCATAGGAAATATGTGATTTTCTCATATATTCCAATGCTATTGCATTGGAATATATGAGAATAGCAATCTGATGATTGCATCTTATAGTTCCCTATGGGAACTATAAGAAAGTGGTAAAAAAAAAAAAAAGTTTAAAAAATAAAAAAAATAAAAAAATATAAAAATTCAAATCACCCCCTTTCCCCAAAATGAAAATAAAATAAATAAAAAAATAAAAATACACATAATGGGTGTCGCAATGTGTGAAAACGCCCATACTATAATAATATTAAAAATATTCACCATACGGTAAACATAAAACGGAAAGAAAGCGTCCAAATGGCTAATTCGCCATTTTTGGACGCTTCATTTCCTAAAAAAATGAATAAAAAGTGATCAAAACATCATACGCACCCCATAATGGTATCAATTAAAAGTTCAGATTGCCCCGCAAAAAATGAGCCCCTACACTGCTCCGTACGCATAATTACAAAAAAGTTATAGGGGTTAAAACATAGCGACAAAAAAATGAAATAAAAAATTCCCACTTTTAATTTTTTCACTATCAAACGCAAGAAAAACTATACATATTAGGTATTGCCAGATTCGTACTGACCTGAAGAATAAAATTAACCAGTCAGTTTTATCGCAAATCGAACGTTGTAATTTAAAAACCCGTAAAACTGTGGTGAAATTGCTGTTTCTTTGCAATTTCACCCCATTTGGAATTTTTTTCCCGTTTCCCACTACATCACATGCAAAAATAAATGGTAGCGTTAAAAAGTACAACTTGTCCTGCAAAAAACAAGCCATCATATGGCTATGTGAGCGGAAATATAAAAATGTTATGGCTTTTGGAAGGCAGGGAGCGCAAAACAAAAACGCAAAAATCCCAAAACCCCCGGTCCTTAAGGGGTTAAGGACACAGGGTTTTTTCATTTTTGCGTTTTCGTTTTGCGCTCTATGCCTTCCAAGAGCCATAACTTTTTTATTTTTCCATTCACATGGCCATATGAGGGCTTATTTTTTGCGGGACAAGTTGTACTTTCCAATGCCATCATTTAATAATGCATACGGTGTAGTGGGAAGCGGGAAAAAAATTCCAAATGGGGTGAAATTGCAAAAAAAAAAGCAATTTCACCACAGTTTTACGGGTTTCTAAATTACGACATTTGATTTGCGATAAAACTGACCATTTAGTTTTATTCTACAGGTCAGTACGAATCCGGCGATACCCAATATGTATAGCTTTTCTTGCGTTTTGATAGTGAAAAAAAATTCAAAAGTCGCCATGTTTTGACCGCTATAACGTATTTGTAAATAAGTGTATGGCGTTGTATGGGGGCTTATTTTTTGTGGGACGATCTTAACTTTTAGTTGATACCATTATGGGGTGTGTAGGACTTTTTGATCGCTTTTTATTTAATTTTTTTTGAGGAAATGAAGCGTCCAAAAACGGCAAATCGGCCATTTGGGCGCTTTTTTCCGTTTTTCTGTTTACCGTATGGGAAATATATTTTTATATTTTTATACTATGGGCGTTTTCACACATTGCGACACCCATGATGTGTATTTTTTTATTTTTTTTATTATTTTATTTTAATTTTGGGGAAAGGGGGGTGATTTAAATTTTTAGGTTTTTTTATTTATTTATTTATTTATTTATTTTTACACTTTTATATAGATCCCATAGGGACCTATATAAATCAGTTACCTGATTGCTTCTATCATAAACTCCAATACACTTGTATTGGAGTTTATGAGCATTTTACTACTTTCCTATAAAGCCCTATTGCTAACAAGGGCTCCATAGGAAATAGTAAGTGATAGCCTTAAGCTGAATGAAAGGCTTAAGGCTATCCCTTACAGCGCTCCGATTCTCCCGATCACCACTAGGGGGAGCCGGAGCACTGCCGAAAGTTTTACTTTTGGTTTTAGCGCGTGCAGATGCCGTGATCAGGATTGATCACGGCATCTGCGGGGTTAAATGATCGCGGTCGGCAGCGCTGCCGACCGCGATCATCAGCTGCAGGGGTCAGCTACAGGAATCAGCCGGACCCCCGCAGCGATGGTGCCCGCAGCGGCCAGGAGCGGGCGCCATCTTCAGGGACTGGACACATGACGTACCCATACGTCATGTGTCCTTAAGGAGTTAAAATAAAACGCCGGTGCCCCGTCAGGTCAAGGCACCTTCCATCTACAGAAAGGTAGATATCGGTATGTAAGTAGTTACACTCCCTCTCGAATGTATTCATTTGCCGATTAACTATAGGCTGGCTAATTGATCTATATGGGATTTATGCATAAGCAACTTCTCTGATGGCTTCTCAGCCCTGCATTTACTGCAAGGATTTTTATGATATATACTAGAGACATTGTGCCACAATATACTACTACTACTACATTTCATCAGTACTGGACTTTACTGACTGGTTGGATGTTTTAGGCAACTAAATCCTCATACTGTTGCAAGCTTCAGTACTATATTGGGATTTGCACTTGTATTGATAAATGGTACTAGGATTGCTTTATATTTAGTATGTTATATTTTATTGATATATTTTTTATATACATTTATTATTGATTCTCCAAATAAATAGCTTTTTGCCTAGTCCAGAGTTTGAGTGCCCACCCACATTTTTTTTTTATTTATAGTGTAATTATACTGCCAGGGTGAGTCAGACCTGGTTGGTTGCACCTATATCCATATATTGTCAAACCTTGAGCCGTTTGGACATAATACTTAACCTGTATAAAAGCCTTCACCCTGCGACTTGCTCTGCTTTTATTGATGGAGTATGGGGCAATATATAATTTATAATAAACACTGCAACTCTACGACATGATCTTCAGTAGAGATGAATTTCTCAAAAATTTGATTTGGCTAGTTCGCCGAATTTTCCGAAAAAATCAGCTTTGATCTGAATTTATTTGCTGCAAATTGTGTTAAAAACAGCCATTTCCAGGCTGCAGAGAGCCTTTATAGGGGTGTAGAACACTGTGCCTTACAGTAACACGCATAGGGAGTCTGCTGTGGTAGTGAAATAATACTGTGAGTCAGTATGACATGCAGGTGACAAGCCTCGCTATTAGAATCACTGCACATTTCACTTATTTGGGCAGTCAAGGGGCCAAAACTGACCAAAAAACTCAAGCGGGAACTCAGTCTTACAGGTCCATGTTAGCGTCAAGAAGGCTACAGAGTGGCAAAAAGACAGAGTCTGGAGTTGGCGGCAGCATGAGGAGGCCACAGAATGGCACAATGACTGAGTCTGGATAAAAGACTGAGGGCGCAGATTGTTGAGAAAGATGCAGATGAAAAGTTCACTATAGAGCTGTACGACAGTAACCTGCAGATTGTCACTTCAATGTAAAATTTTAATTTTACAATAAAATTTTTGAAATATTAAATATTGAGGGCACAGATTGTTGGGGTATTTCTGCAAACTACAGAATCAGGGAAATAAATATTGAGTTTTGTTTGGCCGTTGACCCTTGCTCTGTTACTGGTAAAAGTGGATTAAAATGGAAAATTTGCCAAAAAATCGAAAATCTGAAATTTTATCTCCATTTGCCATCAACTCTTGTGGAACACCTAAAGGGTTAACAAAGTTTGTAAAATCAGTTTTCAATACCTTGAGGGGTGTAGTTTCTTAGATGGAGTTGGTTTTTTGGAGTTTCTACTCTAGTGGTGCATTAGGGGGGCTTGCAAACGGGACATGATGTCTAAAAACCAGTCCGGCAAAATCCGCCTTTCAAAAACCACATGGCGCTTCTTTCCCTCTATGCCCTGCCGTGTGCCCGTACAGTAGTTTACAACCACACATGGGGTGTTTATATAAACTACATAATCAGGGCAATAAATATTGAGTTTTGTTTGGCTGCTAATCCTTGCCTGGTGACTTTAAAAAATGGATTAAAATGGAAAATTTTCCCAAAAATCGAAATTCTGAAACTTTGTCTCCATTTTCCATTAACTCTTGTGGAACACCTTAAGGGTTAACAACGTTTGTAAAATCAGTTTTGAATACCTTGAGGGGTGTAGTTTCTAGAATGGGGTCATTTTTGGGTGGTTTCTATTATGTAAGCCTCACAAACTGATTTGAAACCTGAACTGCTCCCTAAAGCAGTTTTTGAAAGTGGGTTTTTGAAAATTTTCAAGATTCGCTTCTAAACTTCTAAGCCTTGTAACGTCCCCAAAAAACTAAAATGGCATTCCCAAAATGATTGATACATGAAGTATACATATGGGGAATGTAAATTAATAACTTTTTTTGGCAGTATTTCTATGTATTATAGAAATAGAAACTTGGAAAATTGCAAATATATTATAAATAAAAATAAATTTTTTTGATTCCATTTTACCAGTGTCATGAGTACAATATGTGACGAAAAAACAATCTCAGAATGGCCAGGATAAGTAAAAGCGTTTTTAAGTTATTACCACATAAAGTGACACTGGTCAGATTTTCAAAAAATGGCCTGGTCCTTAAGGTGAAATAGGGCCGTGTCCTTAAGGTGTTAAGGACTACTGTGTGTGTGTGTCTGTATTTTAGATCAACAATATATTTAACAGCAGTGTCATGGACATCCGTGCTAAGGAAGAGGCAGATAGTGCAGGGAGATAAAATTGCTGTATTTAATACCAAAAGCTTTTCAAAGAACCCAAAATACTTTTAAGAGCTATTGTGTGTTTCACAGCACCAAAATATATTTTATAACTATTAGTTACACATATTGTACATAATCTGGGTCACATCTAGTCTCCATAATCTGTGGTGTTCTCTGTAACCAATACTGTCCTGCATTATAAAACACTGAATGTATTACAACTTCCTATGATCTGGGCATAATATAGTGTCCAAAATCTGTGGAGTTCTATAACCAATACTGTCCTGCCTCAGAAAAAACTGTCAATATTACAAATTCTAATAATCTGGTCCTAATATAGTGTCCGTAATCTGTGGTTTAGAGTTGAGCGAACACCTGGAAGTTCTGGTTCGAGAAGTTCGGCCAAACTTCCCGAAAATATTCGGGTTCGGGATCCGAACTCGACCTGAACTTCACCCCGAACCCGAACCCCATTGAAGTCAATGGGGACCCAAACTTTTGGGCACTAAAAAGGCTGTAAAATAGCGAAGGAAAGGGCTAGAGGGCTGCAAAAGGCAGCAAAATGTAGGTAAATCCCCTGCAAACAAATGTGGATAGGGAAATGACTTAAAATAAAATAAAATAAATAAAAATTAACCAATATCAATTGGCAACTTGGAGGAGGTGGAATAGGAGGTTGGGGTGGCATCAGGTGGGAATGCTATGGGAGTTGACTTTCTCATCACAGCCAAAAAGGATCCATGTCTGCCTGCAGTGCCACAGGCCTCATTCACAGACTCAGGGCCATGGCACCCAGATGGAGGAGAGGTTCATTCAACTTTGGTTTGCCGCGCAAAATAATGGTAAAAAAAAAAAAAAGAGAATTCAATAAAGAAGTGCCCTGGAGTACAAGAATATATGGTTAAGGGGAGGTAGTTATAAATGTCTATTCTGCACAAGGGATGGACAGGTCCTATGGAATCCATGCCTGGTTAATTTTTATGAACGTCAGCTTGTCCACATTGGCTGTGGAAGGGCGGCTGCGTTTGTCAGTAATGACGCCCACTGCCATGCGGAATACTTTCAGACAAAACGCTGGCCGCCAGGCAGGCCAGCACCTCCAAGGCATAAAAGGCTAGCTCTGGCCACGTGGACAGTTTGGAGACCCAGAAGTTGAATGGGGTCGAACCATCAGTCAGTACGTGGAGGGTGTGCACACGTACTGTTCCAGCATGTTAGTGAAATGCTGCCTCCTGCTAACACGTTCCGTATAAGGTGGTGGTGCAGTTAGCTGTGGCGTGGTGACAAAACTTTTTCACATCTCTGCCATGCTAACTCTGCCCTCAGAGGAGCTGGCCGTGAAACAGCTGCGTTGGCAACCTCTTACTCCTCCGCTGCCTTCACGTTGGGCTTCCACTTGTTCCACTGTGACATTTGGGAATGCTCTTAGTAGCGCGTCTACCAACGTGCGCTTGTACTCGCGCATCTTCCCATCATGCTCCAGTGCAGGAAGTATGGTGGGCACATTGTCTTTGTACCGGGGATCCAGCAGGGTGGCAACCCAGTAGTCCGCACACGTTAAAATGTGGGCAACTCTGCTGTTGTTGCGCAGGCACTGCAGCATGTAGTCGCTCATGTGTGCTAGGCTGCCCAGAGGTAAGGACAAGCTGTCCTCTGTGGGAGGCGTATCGTCATAGTCCTCCGTATCGCCCCAGCCACGCACCAGTGATGGGCCCGAGCTGTGTTGGGTGCCACCCCGCTGTGAACATGCTTCATCCTCATCCTCCTCCACCTCCTCATCCTCGTCCTCCTCGTCCTCCAGTAGTGGGCCCTGGCTGGCCACATTTGTACCTGGCCTCTGCTTTTGAAAAAAAACTTCCCTTTGAGCCACTTCTAAGAGCCTGGCCTGAAAGTGCTAAAAATGACCCCTCTTCCTCCTCCTCCTCCTCGTGGGTCACCTCCTCTTCCATCATCGCCCTACGTGTTTTCTCAAGGAGACATAGAAGTGGTATTGTAACGCTGATAACGGCGTCATCGCCACTGGCCATGTTGGTGGAGTACTCGAAACAGCGCAACAGGGCACACAGGTCTCGCATTGATGCCCAGTCATTGGTGGTGAAGTGGTGCTGTTCAGCAGTGTGACTGACCCATGCTTGCTGCAGCTGAAACTCCACTATGGCCTGCTGCTGCTAGCACAGTCTCTCCAGCTTGTGCAAGGTGGAGTTCCACCTGGTGGGCACGTCGCATATGAGGCGGTGAGCGGGAAGGACAAACCTACGCTGTAGTGCAGACAGGCGAGCAGCGGCGGGATGTGAACACCAGAAGCGCGCACAGATGGCCCGCACTTTATGCAGCAGCTCTCACATTTCGGGGTAGTTGTGAAGGATCTTCTGCACCACCAAATTTAGCACATGCGCCAGGTAAGGAATGTTTAACACCTATAAATGTATGGGACAAAAACCTATTAGAACCTAGTCCCTCAATAATATTACCAAAAACAAGGCAAAAAATACAATAATAATTCAAAAAATTCATCTTTATTCCAAATACATTATCATAATAAAAAACAAGGAAGATGGGACATTAAAAAGACAGGAAAATGTAATATCCATAAAGGGAGCAGTGATGTATCCAATGAACCACAGTAGGTGCTACTCAAAACAGAGGAGCATAAAGACTCACATATAGTAATGACATAAAGTGCAAAGTGCCTATTACAAGAAAAGCTAATTCACAAAAACAATATAAAGGCATAAAGTACCAAGTAATACCTACAAATACATCAATAGCACTGCTATTCTTTATGCTCCTCTGTTTTGAGTAGCACCTACTGTGGTTCATTGGATACATCACTGCTCCCTTTATGGATATTACATTTTCCTGTCTTTTTAATGTCCCATCTTCCTTGTTTTTTATTATGATAATGTATTTGGAATAAAGATGAATTTTTTGAATTATTATTGTATTTTTTGCCTTGTTTTTGGTAATACAGGTAAGGAATGTGCGTCAAACCGGCTAGTCCCAGAGCTGCGACGAGATTTCGCCCATTATCGCACACCACCAGGCTGGGCTTGAGGCCCTCCGGCAGCAACCACTGGTCGGTCTGTTGTTCAATACCCCGCCACAACTGCGTGGTGAGGGGCCTGTCCCCCAAACATATGAGTTTCAGAACGGCCTGCTGACGTTTACCCAGGGCTGTGCTGAAGTTGGTGGTGAAGGTGTGTGGCTGACTGGATGAGCAGGTGGAAGAAGAGGAGGAGGAAGCCGAGTAGGAGGAGGAGGCTACAGGAGGCAATGAATGATGCCCTGCGATCCTTGGCGGCGGAAGGACGTGCGCCAAAGAACTCTCCGCCTGGGGCCCAGCCACCACTACATTTACCAAGTGTGCAGTTAGGGAGATATAGTGTCCCTGGCCGTGCTTACTGGTCCACGTATCTGTGGTTAGGTGGACCTTGCCACAGAGGGTGTTGCACATTGCACAATTGATTTTATCTGATACTTGTTTGTGCATGGAAGGCACGGCTCTCTTGAAGAAGTAGTGGCGGCTGGGAACAACCTACTGTGGGACAGCCATCAACATTAGCTGTTTGAAGCTGTCTGTGTCCACCAGCCTGAATAACAGCATTTCAAATGCCAGTAGTTTAGAAATGCTGGCATTCAGGCCCTGGGCTCGAGGGTGGCTAGGTGGGAATTTACGCTTTCTCTCCAAAGTTTGTAAGATGGAGAGCTGAACGCTGTCGTTTGACATGGTGGAGATGCTTGGTGACGCAGGTGGTGGTGTTGGTGGCACATCCTCTGTTTGGTGGGCGGCAGGTGCCAACATTCCTCCCGAGGCAGAGGAAGAGGCCGAGGCAGCAGCAGAAGAGCGAGCAGGGGGAGCCTGAGTGAGTTCCTTGTTTTAAAGGTGTTTACTCCACTGCAGTTCATGCTTTGCATGTAGATGCCTGGTCATGCAGGTTGTGCTAAGGTTCAGAGCGTTAATGCCTCGCTTCAGTCTCTGATGGCACAGCGTGCAAACCACTTGGGACCTTGTCATCAGCACATTGTTTAAAGAAGTGCCATGCCAGGGAACTCCTTGAAGCTGCCTTTGGGGTGCTCGGTCCCTGGTGGCGGTGGCCAGTAGCAGGCAAACTCTCTTGGCGGCGGCTGTTCTGCTTTTGCCCCCTGCTCCCTCTTTTGCTACGCTGTTGGCTCGGTCTCATCACTGCCTCTTCCTCTGAACTATGAAAGTCAGTGGCACGACCTTCATTCCATTTGGGGTCCAGGACCTCATCGTCCCCTACATCGTCTTCCACACAGTCTTCCTCCCTGACCTCCTGTTCGGTTTGCACACTGCAAAAATACACAGCAGTTGGCCCATGTGTTTCGTCATCATCAGAGACGTGCGGACTCCGATGAGGTGGTATTCCCATGTCCTCATCATCAGGAAACATAAGTGGTTGTGCATCAGTGCATTCTATGTCTTCCACCACTGGGGAAGGGCTAGGTGGATTCCCTTGGGAAACCTTGCCAGCAGAGGCTTCAAACAGCATAAGAGACTGCTGCATAACTTGAGGCTCAGACAGTTTCACTCATATGCATGGGGGTGATGGGCTTGGTTTTCAAGTGCCACTTGTGCGCTTTCTGCAGAAGACTGGTTGGGAGATAATTTTGTGAACGTGCTAGATCCACTGTCGGCCATCCATTTGACTAGCGCCTGTACTTGCTCAGGCCTTACCATCCTTAGAACGGCATTGGGCCCCACCAAATATTGCTGTAAATTCTGGCGGGTACTGGAACCTGAGGTAGTTGGTTCACTAGGACGTGTGGCTGTGGCAGAACGGCCATGCCCTCTCCCAGCACCAGAGGGTCCCGAACAAAACCACGACCATGTCCGGGTCCGCGTCCCTTAGTAGATGTTTTCCTCATTGTTACCGTTCACCACAATAAGAAGAAAAAATTTTGGCCCAATGTATTGAATTCAAATTCAAGCCTTTTTCTTTTTCTACAGGTACCTAACACTATCTGGCTATCTATTTATATACCGTACTACACTAATCCAGGCACAGCAGTAACCACAGATTTAGGGGAATATCAATTGTAGGCCTAGTATTTAGGCCCTGGATGAAAAGTATCCTTTTACGGACAGATTTACACTTTGAGATGCACAGTAGCGTGCGAAAAAATATATAGGATTGTATTTTAACACTTACTGTAATATACCCTGTAACGGAAAGGAATACACTTGGAGATGCACGCTGAGTGTAATAAACCCTTTAACAGACAGATTTACACTTGGCCTGCAACAGCTGGAACACTAGATTTACAGTACTTCTATTTTTGTAACTGAATTTCACCGCAGAAAATAATATATCCTATGACTGACACTATGAAACTTGTCTAGTCACAGCTCGATCACCAGATTTACGTTATTTCCATTTTTGCAACTGAATTTCACCCCAGAAAAAAAAATATATCCTTTGCCGGACACTATTAAACTTGTCCAGCCACAGCTGGAACACCAGATTTAGAGGATTGCTATTTTGGCAATTAAATTTAACCCCAGAAAATAATATATCCTGTGACGGACACTATTAAACTTGTCAAGCCACAGCTGGAACACCAGATTTACGTTATTTCTATTTTTGCAAATGAATTTCACCCCAGAAAAAAAGTATATTCTTTGCCGAACACTATTAAACTTGTCCAGCCACAGCTGAAACCACTGATTTTTGGCATTGCTATTTTGGCAATTGAATTTTACCCCAGAACAAAATATATCCTTTGCCGGACACTATTAAACTTGTCCAACCACAGCTGGAACACCAGTTTTACGGTATTTCTATTTTTGAAACTGAATTTCACCGCAGAAAATAATATATCCTTTGACGGACACTAGGGAAATTGTCCAGTCACAGCTGGAACACCAGATTCAGGGTATTGCTATTTTGGCAATTAAATTTCACCCCAGAAAAAAATCTATCCTTTGACGGATACTATTAAACTTGTTCAGTCACAGCTGGAACACCAGATTTACGGTATTGCGATTTTTGAAACTGAATTTCACCGCAGAAAATAATATATCCTATGACGGACACAATTTAAACTTGTCCAGTCAAAGCTGGAACACCAGATTTACTGTATTTCTATTTTGGCAACTGAATTTCACCGCAAAAAATGTTATATCCTTTGACGGACACTGTGAATCTTGTCCAGTCACAGCTGGAACACAAGATTTACGGTATTGCTATTTTGCCAATTGAATTTCACCCCAGAAAAAAATATATCCTTTGACGGACACTATTAAACTTGTTCAGTCACAGCTGGAACACAAGATTTACGGTATTGCTATTTTGCCAACTGAATTTCATCGCAGAAAATAATATATCCTATGACGGACACTATTTAAACTTGTCCAGTCACAGCTGGAACACCAGATTTACTGTATTTCTATTTTGGCAATTGAATTTTACCCCAGAAAATAATAAATCCTTTGCTGGACACTATTAAACTTGGCCAGTCACTGCTGGGACACCAGATTTATGGTATTGCTATTTTGGCAATTGAATTTCACCCCAGAAAAAAATGTATCCTTTGACGGACACTATTAAACTTGGCCAGCCACAGCTGAAACCACTGATTTATGGTATTGCTATTTTGGCAATTGAATTTCACCCCAGAACAAAATATATCCTTTACCGGACACCATTAAACTTTGCCTACTGACAGTGCACCAGAAAAAAATAAAATCCACCTTACCCAGTTTCAAGTCCAACTTAGCTGGCCGGCGCAGAACAACACTGTCCAAGTCAGACCAGTGCAAACAGGTGGTCGGTTGGATTGCTGAAGATAATGCTTCCAGTTGTTTAAGCACCACCCTCTCTTCCACTAAATCCAGTCTCTGTAGCCAAGAGTCTGGTCAACCGAATCCTCACTCTAATTCTCCTTCCTTCCACCATGTCGAGTCTGGCCAAACAAGTGATCCCACACTCGGATATTCACATGACCTATTTTCATCGCAAGTACTTGGTTTGGGTCTGTCACCGAGCACGCTTGAAGAGGTACCTGAGATATTGTGCCCTGATTCCCAAACTCTTGAGCCTTCACAGTCTCAAGAAGATGATGGTGCTGAACGGCAATCATTCGTTCATGAGGTGGATGATGATGAGACACAGTTGTCGATCACTGAGGTTGTGGCTAGGTCAAGTCAGGAGGATGAGCAGATTGAGGAACTGGAAGAGGAGGTGGTGGGGGACGATGAGGTCACTGACCCAACATGGGAAGGTGAAAAGCCGAGCGAGGATAGCAGTACAGAGGGGATGGGATCCGCAGCACCGCAACAGTCTGGAAGAGGCAGTGGGGTTGCAAAAGGGAAAAGTCGGCCCACACCAAACAGGCCCGCAACCGTTACACGGAGCACCCCCATGCATAAATCTACCTTGCCAAGGGGTAGGTGTTCAGCAGTATGGCTCTTTTTTGTGGAAAGTGCAGACGACAAAAGAGTGGTAGTTTGCAACGTGTGCCATACCAAAATGAGCCGGGCCGTGAACACTAGCAACCTCACCACCACCTGCATGATCTGCAACATGTCATCCAAGCACACTAATAAGTGGGCCGAAAACCTGGGTCTACAATCTGGGTCTGCGGGTTACACCACTGCCTCCTCTTCCCCATGTGTTATGCACTGCTGGCCAATCCCCTGATAGAAGGAGCAGGCCCGTATGCCCCTCACCATGTGGAAGCTGGACAGGTGGCATGAACCTGCGCTCTACGCCTTGGAGGTGCTGGCCTGCCCTTTCTGAGCGTGTATTTAGTGGTGCTGGTAGCATTATAACTGATAAGCGTATCCGCTTGTCCACTGACAATGCTGACAGGTTGACGCAGATAAAAATGAACAAGGCCTGCATTACCCCTGACTTCTACACTCCACCAGAGGAGAGCTGAGATGATGATGAACATAAAGGCAAATTTCAATGTATTGTTTATAATGTACTCTCTAGATTGTATATATTCCCTCCACTACAATTTTTAAGGAGGGTCAGCTCACCAGCAAGCCCCCAACCATAATGTTTTACAGGGTCAGCTCACCAGCAGCCCCTCTCCCCTAATGTTTTAGAGGGTCAGCTCAGCAGCAGCGCCTCGCCCCTAATGTTTCAGATGGTCAGCTAAGCAGCCGGCCCTCAACCATAATGTTTTAGAGGGTAAGATCAGCAGCAGGCCCTCAACCATAATGTTTTATAGGGTCAGCTCACCAGCAGGCCCTCAACCATAATGTTTTAAAGGGTCCCCAGCAGACCCTTGCTCCAAATGTTTTTGAGGGTCACCAGCAGGCCACCAATCATAATTTTTTAAGGGTTTGTATGTTGCCCTCCTTTGTGTGTAATAAAGGGTGTATTGTAGTGTCAGTTCCGTGTAATTTTTGGCAGCCCTTTCACTTAGTGCATAGACTTTATGAGTGTAGGAGTCCCACTACCTGAACAATTGTACCACAATGTGAACGGGGCCCTCCATTATGTGATATACAGGCTGTTTAGAAGTGCCTCTAGCTTGTAATTTTTGGCAGCACTTGCACTTTAAATACAATTGGATAATTAATTTTTTGGGGGAGGTTTTGGGTGTATTTTTTTTTCAATTTGTAAAAGTGGCGTGCAACTCGGACAACATGGTTATAGCAGCGACCTGGGAGTCCAAGATGCATCCAGACATCGTCCCCATGCTGTTCCCGATCCTTTTCGGTGGTGTTACTGTCACTTTCAGACCTTTTCCAATGGACCAGGCACCCTCCCCTCTTCAGAGCAGGGGGTGCCTGGTTGTCTCCCATTGACTTCCATTATACTAGGGCGCTTGGCTGAGCACACGAACATAGCTATGTGTTCAGCTCGAACACCCGAATACTTTGGTGATCGCTCATCACTACTGCTTATCAGCGGCTCTAGACTTAGGCTGCTGGTACTGTTGTCACTTGCGTCGAAGTCGAAGATCGAGTCAACCAATCAAGAACTTCTGGGTTGCTGGTCAAGACATGAACGCTAGCTGACATGTGGACCGAAGGTCTGGGGAAGAAATCCATGCTGCCACGCCCCCTTACTCTGCTGTGACCTGTTCCTGCGCCAGAATCATTTACACCTCTGACACTCCCCTGTGCAGGGTCTGGCACTGCTCTGTCTGACATATTTTTTGCTGAACTAAATAAATGAAAAGCAAATTAAAACACCCCTAAAAGCGCCAAAAATATTTTTCTTTTTTTTACTGAGATAGGCAACTGAAGGATTTGAAATTGGCAACAAAACTATTTCAGTGTAAATAACAGTGAACTGTGAACTGCGTATATTTTTCTCTTTTTCTCTAGAAATATAACAATAAACGATTGTAGAGCAAATAAAAGCAACTGTTAGCTGCATCTATTTATTATGTATTGGAGTGAAATATGGCAATAACCACTTTTAGAGCAAATAACACCAAATGTGACCTGCGTCAATTTTTCTCGTATTGTAGTGAAATATGGCAATAAGCACTTTTACGGCAAATAACACCCAAATGTGAACAGGGTATATTTTTCAACGGGTTGTACAGAACTGGCAATATATGCTTTTAGCGCAAACACCCAAATGTGAACAAGGTATATTTTTCATGGATTGTACTGAATTGGCAATATATGCTTTTAGCGCAAATAACACCAAAATGTTAACAGCGTATATTTTTCTCGGGGTGTACTGAACTGGCAATAAACTCTTTTAGCGCATATAAGACCAAAAGTGAACTGCTTTTATTTTTCTGGTATTGTACTATAATAGGGCACTAAACGCTTTCACAATATATAGCTGCAGTGAACAGTATATATATTTCTCTTTTTCCACAGATATAAGCCACTACAGGCTTTTCAACATAGCACTTGCACCCCAATAACTAATTGCTGGAATGACAGAGCTATATTATGAGCCTATCTGGATCCCCAAGTAATGTTTCCCTGCACAATTAAGTTTTTCCTATGATTCTCCCTATCTCTCCCTGACTGTGAAATTATTCCTCACTATTATTTCCCTGCCCTAGTGAATCACTTCTTTGATTTTTTTAAACAGTATAGTTTCACTGACTCTCCCTATCGCCTGCATACAACACTGTCACCGAACAAAGTACACTGGTAAATGGCAGAATCTAAGATGGCTGCCATATTTATAGGGCCTGTGACATAACTGGGCTGGCTGCTGATTGGCTGCATGCATGGCATTATGGTTGATCCCGCTTTCCTTGCCCCATGTCCTTACATGTGTAGCCTCCATTTTAGCCTCCATTGTAGCCGGATAGCCACCATGTTGGGAAAAATTACAATTAGTTACCAAGAAGCGCGAGGAAATTCGTATTTGTTCAGAATCTAATTTTTACTGAAATTAGGAACAAATTCGACTTTGTCAGCTTCGATTCTCTCATCTCTAATCTTCAGACTATATCAAACAATATAAACTTCCCCCTTCCCAATACCTAAAGATTTTTATTGATAGGCAGCTGTCATCTGTTTTGCAGAAGACACTAGTGCATTTCCCTTTTGAAAAAAGGCAGCTTTTTACAACTTTATTTGCCTAGTTTCAACATCATTTTCATTGATTAAGGTAATTATTTATGGTCATCATTGAAATGACTGTGTTTATTTGTCAAGAAATTTTATAGCAAGGAATTTCATGAAAGTCATAAAATGGTAAGCAAATTATGCATCCCCATCAAACTCGAGCTATTAAAAAGAGAGCTGCACTTCTAAATAGTGCCAGCATCATGTCCATATGTTGGCAAACATAATGCACAATAAAACAGGGTAACATAAACAGCAATCCAAAGTAAATATCTTGAATTAATTACTCTCCATGAAGTTCTCACATCAGGCGTTGAGAATACATATGGATGAGGAAGAATTCAAAGTAGGAGCTTTACTCTGACTTTAATTTCAGGCTTGTGTACTGCTTTTAAAATTTGTGCTGTGACAATTCCATATACTAACATCAACAGAAGCAGTAGACTTTATTGTATCGTATAAAGCATATATGCTAATACAAATACTTTTGGTAAAAAAAATTAAAAATACAATTTCTTAAAAACTAATATCTGTGTTTATTTCATATTGATTTCATGGTAGCATCTTTAAAATTATTATTGAAAGGAGTAACCTAAAATAAGGAAATAATCAGTTTTTTTCCACAACTACTGTAAATCTTGTCTATGGGATTTTTTTTTGCACTTACATCTAAACTGCATTGAAATGAATGAAGCTGTACTGTAATACCAGTCACAGCCCATACACAAGAGTGGCACTGTTTAAGGCTGGGAACACACCTAAGCGTTTTGCAGGCACGCGGTTTTTCCAGCGTTTTTACGCACGAAAAACGCTCGATTGTATGCGCGTTTTTGTAATTAATGAACGTGCGTTTTAACACGTTTTTGTGATTGACAGGTGCTAGATCCACTAAAAATGCAGGCCTACCTATATGAAAGTTGTGGAATGTTTGCAAATTGAGATATTGATTGATTAGGTGTGTTTGAGAGTGTTGTACTGTTGGAGTTTGGTGTGGTTAATTTGGTGGATTTCGATGGAGTTTAGAAGACAAAGGCAAGTGTCCGCAATGGTGTGTGTGGAGTGTTGCTCTTGCGAATGCGTCGTCGGAGAACGACCCGCCGACGTTTTTGGATCCATCCGTTAATCGTGTACCGCAATAGTAGGGGTCAGTTCTGGGCTTTGTACCATAACCTACGGGTACATGAGGATCACTTTATGAACTACACACGGATGTCCATATCCAGGTTAGTAGCCATATGTGTCTGATGTTACCTCACTTTTTTTTGGTGTTCCTATGATTGGCGTATATGTGTTTGTTACTGGCCCGTAAACTGTCTTGTCTTCCAAACAGTTTTGATGAACTCCTGGGGCTGATGTCTGTATCTTTGCAACGCCAGGACACGTTCATGCGTGACAGCATCCCACCTGTTCAGAGGCTCCTAATTACCTTGAGGTAAGTAGCATCATTATGGCCCTAGTAAGCATGTATAGTGTGTGTTTGGTGTATATTCTGCTGTCCCTGTGGTTGACGTCAGTATGGTTGGTGTGCTACAGTTTGTGTGTCACACTATTCCCTTGATGCTGTCTGTGATGTTAGCCCAGTAGGCGCAAATTTCTAGACCATACCAATGTGTACAATTAAATATAAACGGATACACACTCAATTTAGACAAGCCAGACATATTGTTTAGCCACAAACGTTTATTATGTTTGTGTGCCCCACGAAATAGTAATATGTGCTTACTATTTTTATTGGAAATAAGAACAATATATAAAAGAAAAAGCAACATTATATTGTTTTGCACACATTAAAAAATAATGTTCAACTGTCCCAACGTGGACACCCCCCTGAGGCAATAACATAAACTTTCATCCATTATCTGGACAAATTATAAATTTTGATACTGGGTTCCTGAATAATCGGGCTCAGTGGGCATTGCACATTCGCGCATGTGCGGCCCTTGGCCTCCTGGTGCCATTTGTGCAGACGTGCTGTGGCCCATGCTTGTTGAGCCGTACTGATATGGCATTGGTGGTCTTGGGGGCCATGGGTTCGCTGGTGCTTGGATTGGTGGGTATTGGTATTGTGGCGGCTGCTGTGGGAGATGGGTTGGGGGTGGTGGAGGTGCTATGGGCTGTGGTGGGACGTTTTCAGCCGGAAGGAAGGATTGTATGCACCGCATCACACTGTGCCGTGCTTCTGCCTGGAGATGTTTGGGGACATTTTTGAGGTCCTCCTCCAAACTGAGGAGGAAATACGCCTCACTGCTCATCTTTGGTGCAGGATGAGCAAGGGCATCCAGACAATCTATGAGGCGATCTTCCTGCCTTTGGCTTCGTGTTTTGCGTGGCCTTTTTGTTTTTTGAGTTGCTTGATCGGCCTCTTGGGTTTCTGGCGGGGTACTTGATGCAATGGGTGGCTCCAAACTTGGGCCCGGCGGACTGGTTGACACCATGGATGGACCACCATCACTTTCCATGGTGGCCTCCTCCTCTTCATCCTCCTGTCTCTCTGCTGTATCCCAGCTACTGTCAGTGCTGTAACCAAAAATGTGCACATAATGAGTTAGTAGGTAATGCTCCCAAGGCCAATATAGGATGTCACCTTGCATCCGGATGTGGCCTATATAGCTGAGGCCATGGTCTTCTAGTTGTACGCAGACACATCCGCATGGCCCATGGCCCATTTTGGGAAACTATTTTAGGTGTGTCCAATAATACAGTTTGCACATATTGGCCTGTTTCAGAATCTATGTCTCCTGTGTCTCCACCGGAGACCTAGTTGCAGGATCCAGGTACACAGGAGTCTTATCTGGGTCAAAATGCATATCTGCCGGGGGGCGGAGCTAGCGCCTAGAGTGGATGGCGGTGTGAGTGCGTAGCTCCGTCTATTGCATCGCCCTAACAGCTTGTAATCACCGCTTACTTGACCCAGGATGGTGAAGATTGGCGGCCAGAAGCCCGGTGAACCCCAGGGCCAGCAGAAACCGAATCTCATCGGCGGGGACATGGAGAAATTTATTAGAAAGGCAGCGTCCTCCTATGTGGCGAGAGATGGCAAGATGGCGCCGACCTCTCCGCGTGTACCCAGCCGCAAGAACGCTGAGCCGGAAGACCAGCCGCAGGGAGGTGAGCCTGATCTAGACGCCCTGCCTATATCGCGCTCCTTCTTGAAGGAGACTTTAGCTGCCTCCCTGGCAACTGCCTTAGAACCCATCAGTTCGGACATTGCGGATATTAAACAAGACGTACGCCATGTCGGCAGAAGAGTGGAGGCACTGGAGGACACCCAGGCTCTCATACTCCAACATCAACGGGCCTCTGAACGCCACTTAGCCTCCGTTCAAGCTAATCTAAATGCCCTCTACTGCGCCATGGAGGACCAAGAAAATAGGGGACGCCGGAATAATTTGCGTTTCCGGGGCCTACCCGAAACCGTCCCTCCGGGAGATATTTCTAACACAATAGTCCAGATATGTCTATCTTTACTAGGCCCGGATACCGCCCATGAAGTCATACTGGACCGTGCGCATAGGGCCTTAAAACCGAAACCTCTCCAATCTGCTCCACCGAGAGACATTATTTGTAAGTTTGCAAGCTTTCAAGTGAAAGAAGCTGTCCTGTCCAAAGCCAGAGGTGTCAAATCGGTGGTCTGGGACGACCATGAAATCCTTATCTTCCAAGACCTAGCCCAATCCACATTGCAAAAGAGGCGGACCTTAAAGCCCCTCACAGAATGGCTGCGTTCTCATAATCTGCCTTACAGGTGGTCGTACCCCTTTGGGCTGTCCTTTCAACATGAGGGGAAAAGGATCTCCATATCTTCGCATGCTGATCTACCTTCAGTCTACACTCACCTAGGAATTGACCCCCTGGACATTCCGAACTGGGATCCTGTCCAAACCCTTAGTGACTTCCCGGTTCTGCCGCCGCCAGAGGTCTGGGAAAAACAACGCACCCCAAAGGCGCACAAGGCTAAGAGACAAGCTTCAGGACCGCTACCGAGACGGCTCTCAATGGACACTTGAAGATATCTTTGACGTCATCTATTCAAGTATTTGGTGCAGTATCAATATCCCCATTTTTTTACCGGTTGCTGCAGGCTACTTGCCATTAACCAGGTTGATCTGGCGCTTTTGCCATCACTAATGGTTTAATAGACGCTGCCCAAGAAACCATGCTGATATGTCTATATTTTTTGCTGTGTCCCTCTCTCTCTGTTTGCTTCTCCACTGATATTCCTACTTTTTCTCCCTTTCCTTTCTTTCCGGGATTATCTTTATTTTTCTATAGCAGCAAACAGTTCTTGACAGCACTCTCTCCTACTAGTACCCCTACTTCTCCCCCTTTCCCCTCGTCTGCAGGCCGCCTGATTAGTCCCCCTGATGGTTGCCTCGCCTGTGGCCTGCCTTCCTTCCCCCCTCCCCATGGTCAATATTCGTGCTCAGGGCGATGCCGAGTTATGTTCTATCCCCCCTTATCTGTATCTGTATCTGTATTTTTATCTTCCTGCTACTTACTCTCTTGCTCTAACCTCTCTTGAAATACAGGAGAGTGTGTGGGTTGCACCCCTCTGTGCTTCCCACTGTTGTGTACCACCTGGATCTTCTTGGTCTCAGGCCTTATATGTGGTACTTCTGTTGCTGTTTTGATTACTTAGTTAACTGTTTTGTACATGTTGAACTATGCCTCCCTGAATCACACATGAATCATTTATTTTATTGTATCTCGAGTTTTGCAGTACCTATAGCTGGCCCCCTTGGGCCTAGGAGCCGGTCCACATCTTTTTTATTTTTGATATGGCAGAACTTCAAATAGTTTCATATAATGTCAAGGGCTTTAACGCCCCCTCGAAAAGGTGTCAGATTTTTGCCCATCTTAAGAGGAAAAAAAGTGATGTATTACTCCTGCAAGAAACTCACTTTCGCTTTAATCATTACCCAAATTTCTCATTCTCTAGCTTTTCAGAATGGTTCCACTGCGGATCTGGCTCCTCGTCCTCCAGGGGGGTCAGCATAGGTTTCAGGAAGGGAATTCCTTTCCTACTGATGTCTCAAATTCAAGATCCTGATGGCCGATATCTTCTACTAAAAGGTACCATCGCTAATCAAATTTACACTTTCATAAATATTTACGCCCCAAACTGTGGCCAGATTGAATGGTTTGCAGAACTGCTCCATATTGCTGAATCCTTCATGGAGGGAATCATCATTATGGGAGGAGACTTTAATCTTTCCTTAGACCCAAGAATGGACACCACCTCCCACAAATCTACACTTTCCTTCAGGGCCCTAGCATCTATTAAAAAGAAACTTCAGTCCTTGGGTCTTATAGACACTTGGCGAACTCTCAATCCCTTGACAAAAGACTATACATTCTATTCTAACCCCCACCAATCTTATCACAGGTTGGATTATATCTTTATCTCCCAACAACATGTCGGCCTCTGTACCAAATCCTATATAGACTCTATACTCTTCTCAGACCACTCCCCTGTGATCACTTCCATACAGACCCCCCAGATCCCTCCCGCATCTTATAGATGGCGGTTAAATGAACAACTTCTCTCCTCAGCGGAAGACGTAGCTTATGTAAAAAAACACCTTGAAGAATTCTTTAAATTGAACGCACATCCCGAAATCTCCCCGTACACCCTGTGGGACTCTCATAAAGCGGTAATCAGAGGCCACTTCATTAGCTTAGGCTCCCAACGTAAGAAAAAACGGAACACACAAATCTTCTCTCTCATGTCCGCCATCAGTAAAATTGAAACGATCCATAAACAATCTCTGCAAACTGCTCACCTCCTCAGGCTTGACTCTCTACGTGCCGAACTGAAAACTCTGTTAGATTCTCAATCAGCCAAATATCACTTATTCTCCAAATTTAAATTTTATGCACATGGAGATAAAATATCTAAGTTTATGATGGCTAGAGTGAAAAATAGAAAAGCCAAACGTTTTGTTGCAAGGATAGTCAAGCCTGATGGTGGCCAGGCTGTAAATACAGCTGATATTGCCCGTCAGTTTCAAGCATTTTACAAAAACCTTTACAATATTAAAGCTCCTGTTGAATCAGAAGACTCCCCCCCTGAACTAGACTTGATCCACTCCTTCCTCCAACGGGCAAACCTCCCCACATTATCCCCCTCTCAAGTTAAGGATCTGGGCGCTCCCTTCTCGATGGCGGAACTTTTAGCCGCAATTAAATCGCTACCAAAGGGTAAAGCCCCTGGCCCTGATGGCCTAACTGCTTTATACTACACCACCTTTAAACACTCCCTATGTGCCCCGCTTCTGGAGGTGTGCAATGCAGCCTTGCTAGGTGCCCCGTTATCTTCAGATATGACAAAAGCTACTATTGCTATAATCCCCAAGGAAGGGAAAGACCCCTCTTCTTGCGCTAATTACCGCCCGATCTCATTATTGAACATTGACCTAAAGATCCTAGCCAAAATGTTAGCTTTACGTCTCTCCCCTGTTGCCCCATTTAATACATAAAGACCAAACAGGTTTCGTCACTGGACGTGAGGGAAAGGACAATTCAGCTAGAATACTTAACGCCCTTTTCTTTGCCACATCACGCCGCCTTCCTTTAGTCCTCCTCAGCACCGACGCCGAAAAAGCGTTCGACCGCGTAGACTGGCTTTACATGAAAGAAGCACTTAGAAGCTTTGGCATCCCTGAGGCCTTTATAAGCGCAATTTTCTCTATGTACCATACCGCTTCGGCGTCGGTGCTGGTGAACGACACATGCTCCCCTGTTTTTACTGTCGGAAATGGGACAAGGCAGGGATGCCCCCTCTCGCCCCTCATTTTTGTATTGTCCATAGAACCGCTACTCCAAATAATCCGACAAAATGACCTTATCCATGGTCTATCCCTGGCTGGCTATGAGCATAAGGTGGCGGCCTTCGCCGATGACCTTCTAGTTCTGACCACCAATCCAGAACAATCCCTGTCCCTGCTTACTGACCTGTTTGAGCAATTTGGCCAGATCTCTAATTTCAAAATAAATATGAATAAATCATTTGCCCTTGATCTGGGCCTTTCACCTACATGTAAATCGGCCCTAATTCAAGCCTCCCCATATAATTGGTCGGCTCCCTCTATCACATACCTTGGGGTCAAGTTATGCTCAGATCCGCATAAACTCTTCTCTTTAAATTATACACCCCTCTTACATTCTATAAAAGACCAGCTTGCTTCGCTAAGTTCACCGACCCTGTCGTGGTTCGGGCGCAAACACATGGTCACCTCGTTAGTTATCCCTAGACTGAATTACCTCCATCAAGTCCTCCCAGTTCCCATTCCTAAATCCTTCTATGCGGCCCTTAATAAATCTATTAGGTCATTTATATGGCACGACAAACACCCTCGCATAGCTCTTTCAACCCTGATGAGATCCAGGCAACATGGAGGTATTGGGCTCCCGGACGCTAACCTTTATTATAAAGCTAGTTTGCTGGCAAGGGTCATTGACTGGTTCAGGAACCCTGAACACAAATCTTGGGTACTTATGGAATCTGCTCAATCACTACGCTCGTTTAGGAGCCTTTTGGCTCGGACCCAAGAGCATGCCACCTCCTCCCCATGCTCCTCTCCCACGACTAGAGCCACACTGAAAACCTGGGACTGGTTTATAACCTCACATTGGGGCTTCCCCTTGCCCTCACCGCTACTGACAATAAAAGACATCTTTGCATTGGCTCCTAAAGAACTCTATGATAGCCTTCCTGTCTCTCTTAAAACATTAGACACCCCGATAGTCGACTTGTTTGTCGACACGGGGAAGATCACTGAATCCTCGATAATAACCCATCACCCTGATCTGGGTAAATATCGCCAGGGTACCCGCTTCCTGTTGTCTTACATATCCAAATATATATCATTATCATCATTACTTAGACCCCTCACGTGGTTTGAGAGTCTTATAGCTAACCTTTCCCCTGCAAAGAAACTCATATCCAAACTCTATAGGTACCTTAATAGCCCTATCCTCATGCCCACACCAGCATTTGTGAGACTCTGGGAGAAGGACCTTGGTTTCAATCTATCAGACTCCCAAAAATCTAAACTGTTTTTGACCCCTCACATATCTTCTAGGTGTGTTAGGATTCAAGAAAACGGGTATAAGTTACTATCTAGGTGGTATAAAACACCGGAACTCACGTGTAGGTTCTCCCCACAAAGCTCTGATAGGTGTTGGAGATGCAAGACTGACAGAGGTTCTTTCTATCATATATGGTGGTCCTGTCCAATTGTAACCAAGTGGTGGGAAACAATATTTGGGAAGTGTAATGAGATTTGCAAATTAAAGATATCCCCCACTCCCCTGCTTGCTTTGCTCAACCTCGATCACCCCGACCTCCCAAACACCCACTCTTACCTATACCGTCAACTACTATGCGCTGCTCGTTTACTATTACCTAGACATTGGCTCACACCTGAAATTCCTTCACTAGAGCATTGGCTCAACAAAATTGACTCAGTGTATAGGTTTGAGGAACTCGCAGCCTGGGAGACATACACGCATAAAAAATTCAAGACTAGATGGCTTGCTTGGGAGCGTTATAGGTATTTGAGAGCTTAATCATGGCACTAGGCGAAGTCCTCCTAACCACTCTCATACCCACCCTCACATCCACAATAATGAAGGTATTTTTGCTCATAATTGAATCACTATTGCAAAAATGTGTGCATACGGATACGTTGAGGCATAACTTTTGTTACTGTTTTTTTATGTTATTATTCTACCTGACATTTGCTGCAGTTTGTTTCTCTATTGTCGCATTGTTAGGCAGATAGATCTAACTATTATTTGCTGTATCTTCCGGTGTGATGCTGGAATATTCTTGTATATCTGTACTTGAATTTGCATTACGATCAATAAATATAAAAAAAAAAAAAAAAAAAAAAAAAAAATGCATATCTGCCCGTAGCCTGTGTTCTGAGCCAATAGTAACTATAACGCCTTCTTATTGGGCTTAGGAATATCTGACTGCGCACATCTAGAATACAAACTCCCCAGCTACAGAGTTAGAACATGCCTGAAGGTGGTTGATTGACAGTGTTTGTGACGTACTTAACTACGCATTTCGGTGCATGGGATGAGGAACGCCATCTGCTCGGCATGCACATAGGAGGTGCTGCAACTAGCCCCAGATCCGCTCCTTTGCTTTCACTCTTTTCGGCGATGTCGGACGAACGCATCTTTGAGGCTCTTCCACTTGCTTTTTAGCATATTGACTGTAAAATAAAAAGTGACACATGTATGAATTGAAATTTTTTTTTTTTTTGGCCAGTCTCCATTATTCTTTCCTAATAGGCAAATCAACAGCAAGCCTGATAATCCAGGAAACATGTGTGGCCCTGTGGGACGTTCTGGAGTCTGCCGTCATGTCCCAACCGACTACAGCAGAGTGGATGGATATTGCAGATGTATTTATGCAGACCTGCCATTTCCCAAACTGCGTGGGGGCCATTAATGGGAAGCATATTCGTGTGCTCAAGCTGATCAGGAGTGGTAGCCGTTTTTATAATTATAAAAAGTATTTTTCGGTGGTGTTACTGGCAGTTTTGGACGCAAATTACTGCTTCCGCTACATAGATGTCGGAGCTTACGGCAGCAGTTCGGACTCAGCAGTATATGGCAACTCCCTCTTTGGCAGGCTGCTGTCAAGTAATTCCCTTGAGCTTCCAGCACCACAAATTCTGCCAGGCACAACTTATCCAGCCATGCCGTACGTGTTTGTTGCTGACGAGTCATTCGCCCTGGGGGGGAATATGATGCGGCCCTTCTCAAGCAGAGGACTAACTACCGAGAGAAGGGTGTTTAATTATAGGCTGACCCGAGCAAGAAGGGTGATGGAATGCGCCTTCGGCATTCTCGCCAACAAATGGCGTTTCCTCCATGCGCCAATTCCATTAAAAATAGATACTGCTATCAAGGCAGTCAAGGCGGCATGTGTACTGCACAACTTTGTGCGGCAGAGAGATGGGTTCCATTTTGAGGACACCCTCAGTCACACTCTGGGGCCTACCCAGTTCACAGTGGTCCGTGGCACAGCACATGGTGCACATGTTCGTGACCATTTTGCACGATACTTCATGTCGCCAGAGGGTGAGCTTCCCTGGCAAATGGAAGCAATCGAGATGTAAATATAGTTTTCAAAAATTTATTTAATTTCTAATCTACGGTTATTGTTATGTTTGTCATTTTCACGTGTGTTCATAAAAAGTTTGATGTTTAGACATGCGCTACTCCTCTTGTCCTTATTTAGTAGGGCTTTTACACACAAGGTGCATGGTGGGTGGGCAAAGTAATTAAAATGTTCCTCAAAGTTCATAAAGCCTTAGTTGCGAGGGAGCGGAACATTTACGCTGATCTAGGCTGAGTCACATGGCCACAGCCAGCCGCACACATACCGGTTTATAAACCCCCCAAAACATTAAAACAAGATGGGATCCCATTGATGTCCCCTTTACAATAATATACCATACAGAACGCTAAATATTCTGTGTATGTACTTCCCTCGGCAAACAATCCACAAAATTCACAGTGTCTGTATGGCATTGCAGCGAAGGGAGACATTTGCAATAACCCACCCAACATCATTACACAATGCGTAGCATAATAACGTGTCTTCAGAGCATGCTGGGAGTAGTACATACACAGACGCATTAAAGCCCCATTTTGCAATGCCATGGACTCTGGAAAACATGCAAATCAAATAAACCTAACACAAAAGGGACACGGACCGCCATAAATTACAAAAAGCATGTGGGCACACATCAAAATTAATTAAAATAAAGATCAAAAAACTTGTTTGGGAAAGCAGGGGTGGAAGTTAATCAGAGGGAAAGCACACTGCAATGTCACAAGGATATGCATGGACCGTGTTTAACATGGCCAGGCATTTGTATTGCAGCAGCAGCACACGGCGTAGTTGTTTGCTGAGACGCCGTTAACATCAGGCAGGCGCAATAATACACCTAGGCACATGGACATGTGTACACCATGCCTGGCCGCTGCTACACACATGCCAGCCATGATACACACGGACCAGGCACGGCCGTGCAACACTGCCGTGTGCATGAGGCTTTGGACAGATAAAATGTTTGTGGTTTCCACATAATGGGGGAGGGGGCTGCATTTAACATTGCCTAAACAGGCCACCAAAGCTGCAAAAGCTCTGTGACATAGAAAGCACATATATAAATATGACCAGGGTACACAGTGAGTTAAATTGTACCGTTTGAAAACCACACTTTGATTTACCTTTGGCAGTTTGGCCTGCTTTGGCCATTTGTGGCCACTCTTTCCATAGGCTTTTGCCTATATCTTCCCAAGCCTGCTGTCTGTATCTGCGATTTTTATATTTTGGATCCTTGGTGTCATAAAGGCAGCGTTTCGGACGCACGAGCCTGATGAGTGTCTCTGCTTCACAACCTGCTTCCTCCATGCTTGTGCCTCGGATTCTGTCTGGCACCTGGGAGTGGCCTTTTTCAGCTGGTTGCCTAGTGAATAGCGCGCGTTCGTATGCACGTTTGTGGAACAGAAAACGCGCATTTCATCATCTTTGCGCGTTCTAATACAATCCTATGGACGCAAACGCGCGCCAAAACGCCCTAAAGAAGCTCAAGTAGAAGCGACTGCGTTAGGCGTTTTCCAGCGCGTTCAAGCGCGCTGAAAAATGCCCAAATGTGAACCATGCCCATAGTAAAGCATGGCTTTTCACATGTTGTGCGTTTTACAGCGCGTTTGAACGCGCTGTAAAACGCTTAGGTGTGTACCTAGGGTTAGGGAAAAAAGAGGGCCACTTTTTTCTAATACTGGACAACTCCTTTAAGTTAGATTATTTGCCTCTTTCATGTTTGTACATACAATGGTTCATGTTCATAAATCATTTGTCTGGATTAGACGTAATGTCACATTATTCATAATATACAACAATAATTTTTACAAATCTATTTGTCTCATCAAACAGAGATCTACACTTGCGAGGGGATGTCCCAAAAGCTTAGAGCACCCCTTTGAAAAATAAAAAGGTGGAATATGGTTGCTTATGTGCAACTAAACATGTTTTCCTTTGCATAACATTTGATAAATATTCTCTCAATTTCTTCTTTATTATTCTGAATGCCTATGCTATAAAACTTTCAATAATTTTGTCAAAAGGATACACTTTGGCACAAGATTAGACTGCATACACCAATAGGATATTGCTTTTCATACTAGGATATGTTTCTATAGGTTATTGGGAAATATTTCCAAAATGAACACAGAAAATATGGTGTCAAAGGGGCAAAAATATGATTAACACTTACTACTGTCATTAATTTGTTTGTGTTTTTTTGCAAATATATATATATATATATATATATATATATATATATATATATAGTGGATATAAAAAGTCTACACACCCCTGTTAAAATGTCAGGTTTCTGTGCTGTAAAAAAAATGAGAAAAAAAAATTCTGAACTTTTTCCACCTTTAATGTGAGCTATAAACTATACCACTAAATTGAAAAACAAACTGAAATATTTTAGGTGGAGGGAAGAAAACAAAAAAAAAAAAAACTTAAATAATATGGTTGCATAAGTGTGGATATAGCTGTGTTCAGAATTAAGAAATCACATTCAAAATCATGTTAAATAGTAATCAGCATACATGTGCCATCATTTACAGTGCCTCTGATTAACCCCAAATAAAGTTCAGCTGCTCTAGTTGGTCTTTCCTGAAACTTTATTTGACCCACAGAGAGCTTCCAAAGCATCAGAGGGATCTCATTGTTAAAAGGGTACAAAAGAATTTCCAAGACATTAGATATACCATGGATCACAGTGAAGACAGTCATCATCAAGTGTAGAAAATATGGCACAACAGTGACGTTACCAAGAACTGGACGTCCCTCCAATATTGATAAAAAGACGAGAAGAAGACTGGTCTGGGAGGCTACCAAGAGGCCTACAGGAACATTAAAGGAGCTGCAGGAATATCTGGCAAATACTGTCTGTGTGGTACATGTGACAACAATCTCCCGTATTCTTCATATGCCTGGGCTATGGGGTAGAGTGGCAAGACGAAAGCCTTTTCTTACGAAGAAAAACATCCAAGCCAGGCTACTTTCTGCAAAAACACATCTGAAGTCTCTAAAAAGCATGTGGGAAAAGTTGAACTTTTTGGCCAAAATTCCAATAGATATGCTTGGTGCAAAAACAACACTGCACATCACCAAACGAACACCATACCCAGCATGGTGGTGGCAGCATCATGCTTTGGGGCTGTTTTTCTTCAGCTGGAACTGGGGCCTTAGTTAAGATAGAGGGAATTATGAACAGTTCCAAATACCAGTACATATTGGCACAAAACCTTCAGGCTTCTGCTAGAAAGCTGAACATGAAGAGGAACTTCATCTTTCAGCATAACAACGACCCAAAGCATACATCCAAATAACAATGGAATGGCTACACCAGAAGAAGATTAAAGTTTTGGAATAGCCCAGCCAGAGCCCAGACCTGAATCTGATCTGAAATCTGTGGGGTGATCTGAAAAGGGCTGTGCACAGGAGATGCCCTCGCAATCTGACAGATTTGGAGTGTTTTTGCAAAGAAGAGTGGGCAAATCTTGCCAAGTCAAAATGTGCCATGCTGATAGACTCATACCCAAAAAGACTGAGTGATGTAATAAAATCAAAAGGTGCTTCAACAAAGTATTATTTTAAGGTGTGCACACTTATGCAACCATATTATTTTATTTTAATATTTTTTCTTCCCTCTGCCTAAAAGATTTCAGTTTGTTTTTCAATTGAGTTGTACGGTTTATAGGTCACATTAAAGGTGGTTTGAGACAATGATTTCTCTTTGTCTCAAAGCGCCATCACCTTCTTCACTGTCTCTCTTTTAAACGGTATGTTGCCATTCCATGCGGTATGTAGACATGTAGAATTGTTACTTCACTGTTCTTTTCATGCATAGGCTATTTTATGGCATACCATTGTATTCTTATGCACTTTATATAGACCTTGCTTCGATATTGTATATCTGAGGCCTGTTCACACTACCTTTAGAGGGCTATACACTGTTGTACTCTTTTGGAGAGCTGCTATTTGAGGTGCTGTGCATCTGTGTCCTTTCCCCCACTTATTTATAATCTTTGTATTGTGTATATCATGTTTTTATTCTGATTATCAATAAAAACACTTTTTAATTGTTTATTTATGGCGTTATTTGCACTCACTTTTGTGGTCAATCTATATATTAGGAGTGTGCCGTTTATTTGAGACCATATGGTGATCTAACCGTTGTAACAGGGGTGTACTGTGTATATATACACTCCAAAGTAAACATGGATCTTTTATTACACCTCCGCAACGTTTCAGCTGCTCTGTGCAGCTTTTTTTTTTAACATGACAGGAGATCAGCAGTTTCTGAGGCTATGTTGTACACCTTTGGGGTAAATTTATTATTTAATTGCACTGCACACATTTTGAGCTAAAAAAGATTTTTTGCAATTCTTCTTTATTAAATATTTTGAGTCCCTTTGTACAGCCTTGAGATTTTCTAGCAGCAGGATCTGTAGCTTTACTGTGTTTTGGCTTATTATCTCTGATCTTTGACCTTCTAAACACTTGTAATGACCCAGAATGCCATCACCACCTCATTTTTCACCCCCATTATCTGTATTGTGTGGTCCTGTGTCATCATTCATATATATAGCCATGTCCTGCAATGTGTGTATGCATTTCTTTGCAAATGTTATGTGTACATGTAATGTGCCTGGTACTCCAGCAGGTGGTAGCAAATCCGAGCAGAGATAGTTTCTCTGGAGAGGAATCTTCTAGTACCTTCCCAGCCCTCTTTAGAGAGGGAGGAGTTTAGTTTGCCAGTAAGTCAGTGTAGCCTACCCCCTCATGGGGAAAGGTTGTGTGTTGGCTAGCAGAGCACTGCCTGCTCTGCTAGGCCCCAGAAGCCCTGCCTCTGAAATGTTTTCTGGTTAACTTATCCCCTTCTGGGCTTGCATTGCCTCCCAAGCAAACAGAGCTTGATGCCAGGACAGAAGTTCCTAGGATTAAGTACTAAACTAAGAGACAGACTACAGACAGCTAAGTTCCAGCAGAAGAGGAAGAGTTTCCTATTCACCCAGCCAAGCATAGCAGAGCTGAGAGACTGCTACCGCATAGCAGCCAACAAACTCTCCAGGGAGGAGACTCGAACATCGCGCTTGAGCACACGTCATGTTTGGTCAAACACCGCGATGTGCCGAGCATCGCGATGCTCGAGTCAAAATGGTGTTCGGATGAGCATGCTCAACACTACCTTGGATCCCAGACGTGGTGTAATCCAAAGCAGTGCAAAAGGGTAGTTGAACTTGGATGATGAATAGGTAGAATAAATGGAGTCCAGACTTTGTAGTAACGTTGAACACAGCCTTACTTGGTAATCCACACAGTTTCCAAACTTTATCTTGCTCATCAGCAGGTATTTTCATAATCTGCAGAGCTGTGGCAGGGTATAAGGGACCAGACTGAGCTGTGGCTCTCGCTACTTAACCTACAACCAGGCATGGTTATATCTGATAATGGCTGTAACTTGGTGGCGGCTTTGGAGCTTGGCAAGCTCACACACATACCATGCCTAGCCCACGTGTTCAACTTAGTGGATCAGTGGTTTCTCAAGCACTACCCCAATTTGCCTGAGCTACTGGTAAAGGTGTGCCATGTGTGTGCCATTTCCAAAAGTCATCTACAGCTGCTGCCTGACTGGCAACGCTGCAGCAGCGCTTGCAATTGCCAGCTTACCGATTGTTGTGTGAGGTGATCACGTGCTGGATCTCGTTCCAATGTTGGCTAGGCTTTGTGAGCAGCAGAAGGCAGTAGTGGAATACCAGCTGCAACATGGTTGTCTCCTTCCCAGTTAGTTTCCGCTTTTCATAAGCAACGAGTGGGCATGGTGAACAGTGATGCCGCTATTATCAGCGTAACCATCCCCCTTCTACTAAAACGCTCGCTGCTCACAATGAAGGCGGATGCTTTGCATGCGGAAGAGGTGGAAATGGGAGAAGACAGTACACAGGTTGATAGCCAGACCACCCTCAGTTCGTATTTTCAGCGCAAATTGTATGATGAGGAGAAGGAGAATCAGGAGACGGTTGCCTCTGCTACAGAGGTTAGTACCCATAGCAGGTTTTTTCCATCTGTTCAGCGTGGATGGTCAGAAGAGGAGAAACAGGATGAGGAGATTGAGAGTCATCCTCCTGATGAGGACAGTGCATGATGCCCTCTTTTATGTGTAATAAAGTGTGTATTGGAGTGCTGATTCCTTGTAATTTTTGGAAACCCTTTCACTTAGTGCATAGGCTTTATGAGTGTAGGAGTCCCACTACCTGAACAATTGTACCACAATGTGAATGAGACCCTCCTTTATGTGATATACAGTTTGTATCAGAGTGCCTTTTCCTTGCAATTTTTGGAAGCACAAGAAAATACACAGGAAAGAATATTTTTTTATGATCAGGAGGTGTATGAGGTGTTGCCATATTCAGAAAAAAATGCATAACAAATTGTGGGGTGCATTTTCTCCTGTTAACCCTTGTGAAAATGAAATATTTGGGGCTAAAATAATTTTATATTGAAAATGAAAGTTAATTTTTCATTTTCATAGCCATTTGTTTTTAAATTATATGAAACGCTTGTTTGGTCAAAGCATTAATTTCACCATTAAATGTATTCCTTTAGGGGGGTAAGTTTCCAAAATGGGGTCACTTTTTGGTGTTTTCATTCTAGGAATACCTCAGGGTCTCTTCAAATGTGACATGGCACCTAAAAACCATTCCAGCAAAATCTGCCCTCTGTTAACAATATGTTGCTCTTTTCCGTCTGCGCCCTGCCATGTGCCCATACAGCAGTTTACGACCACATATGGGGGGGGGGGGGTTCTGTAGACTGCAAAATTAGGGTAATAAATATTGAGATTATTTTTGGCTGTTAAACCTTGATGTGTTTTAGGAAAATTGGATTTAATTTGATAATCTGCACCAAAAAATGAAATTTTAAAATTTACCCTCCATTTTGTTTTAATTCTTGTGGAACACCTAAAGGGTTAATAGAGTTTGCAAAATCAGTTTTGAATAACTTGAGGGGTGTAGTTTCTTAAATGTGGTCATTTATGGGTGGTTTCTACTCTGTAATCCCCACAAAGGGACTTCAGAACTGAAATGGTCCTTAAAGGGGGTTTAGGAAATTTTCCTAAAAATTTTAACATGTGCTTCTAAATTTCTAAGCCTTCTAACTTCCTAAAAAAAATTAAATGACATTTTCAAAATGGTGCCAACATAAAGTAGACATATGGAGAATGTGAAGTAATACCTATTTTGTAAAGTATTACCATTCGTCTTAAAAACAAAGAAATTCTAATTTTGAAAATCGATAATTTTTACAAATTTTCAGCAAATTTTAGATTTTTTAATGCATAAAGGTAAAACATATCAACTCAAATTTACCACTAACATGAAGTACGATGTGTCACGAGAAAACAGTTTCAGAATGGATTGGATATGTAAAAGTGTTCCAAAATTATTACCACATAAAGGAACACTTGTCAGATTTAAAAAATTGGGACTGGCATTTGGTCCAAACAGGCTGTTGCTTGAAGGGGTTAAAACGCTCTTCCATGGAACGAAAAAAAAAAAAGGTTTCTCAGAAACCTCACTAGGGAGGGCGTTACTATGTTTTGCTGTAGAACACTAGGGTATCTGTGTTTTCCCCTTGTCTGTATCCATACACATGAACCTGATGTATCAAAGCAGATTGATTAATTAACTAATATTTTCTAAGACATAAAAAATTATGTATCTCACGTCTGCAGTAAAATATAAGAAAACAGAACAGTCCTAAACACTTTTCTCTTTTATTGCTTATAAATAGAGATGAGCAAATTAAAGCTGACAAAGTGGAATTTCAGGAAAAATTTGATTTGCAATAAATGCGAATTTCCTTGCTCTTTGTGGTAATGAATCGTAATTTTTCCTAACATGGCGGCTACAATAGCGGCTAAAATGGTGGATACACGTGTGAGGACATGGGCAAGGAACTCTGGTAAGGCGGGATAACCCATAATGCCATGCATGCAGCCTGCCAGCCCAGTGATATTACAGCCCTATAAATATGGCAGCCATCTTATATTCAGACAGACATTCAGTATTGTACTTTGTTCAGGGACAGATGTGTATGCAGGCACTAGGGAGAGTGAAAGAAAAACTAATTGTTAAAAAAAAAGGAAGGAATGGATTTACTAGTGCAGGGAAAGGATAGTGAGATCAATCATTTCACAGGCAGGGAGAGACATGTGCAGATGCTAGGGAGAGTAATAGGAAAATTCTCATTGTGATAAAAATCGATTTACAAGTGAAGGGAAAGGATCGTGAGAGGAATCATTGCCATATTTATAGAGAAACAGAGAAAAACAGACTTAGTTCACATTTGGTGTTATTTTCACTAAAATAGTTTCTTGTCATATTTTACTACAATACGAGAAAAATAAACGCAGTTCACATTTGGTGATATTTGCGCTAAAAGCGTTTCTTGTCGTATTTTACTACAATACAAGAAAAATAGACGCAGTTCACATTTTATGTTTTTTGCGCTGAAAGCGTTTCTTGTCATTTTTCACTACAATACGAGAAAAATACCCGCAGTTCACATTTGGTGTTATATGCACTAAAAGTGTTTCTTGTCGTATTTCACTACAACACAGTTCACCTTTGGTGTTATTTGCGCTAAAAGAGTTTATTGCCATATTTCTAGAGAAACACTTAGTTCACATTTCGTGTTGTTTGAGCTAAAAGCATTTCTTGTCATATTTCACTACAATACAAGAAAAATAAAACACAGTTCAAGTTTGGTGTTATTTGCGCTGAAAGCGTTTCTTGTCATATTTCACTACAAGTAAAATACACGCAGTTCACATTTTGGTGTTATTTGCGCTGAAAGCGTTTCTTGTCGTATTTCACTACAATAAGAGAAAAATACACGCAGTTGACATTTGGTGTTATTTGCGCTGAAAGCGTTTATTGTCATATATTTCTAGAGAAAAAGAGAAAAATATGCGCGGTTCACTTATTCTGTTATTTACATAGAAATAGTTTAGTGGTCTTAGCCCAATACGAGAAATATATACGCAGTTTACTTTTACTGTTATTTATGCTGAAATCGTTTTTTGCCAATTTCAAATCCTTTATTTGCCTATCTCATTAAAAAAGAAATACAGTATCTTCCGCTTTTAGGGGTGTTTTAATTTGCTTTTCATTTATTTAGTTCAGCTAATAGTATGTCAGACAGAGAAATGCCAGGCCCTGCACAGGGGAGTATCAGAGGTGTAAATAATTCTGGCGCAGGCACAAGTCACAGCAGAGTAAAGGGGTATGGGAGCAGGGGTTTCTTTCTGAGGACTCAGGTCCACATGTCAGCTAGCGGTCGTGTCTTGACCAGCAACCAAGCAGTTCTTGATTGGTTGACTCAATCGCAAGTGACAGCAGCACCAGCAGCCTAAGTCTAGAGTCACTGATGAGCAGCTTTCTTCACCCACATAGTAATATGCAAAATAAATGTGGAGCCCCAGTATTGGGTCTACAACACAATGAAAGCTAGATACAGTTGTGTTCAAAATTATTCAACCCCCACTGAAATTAAGTGTTTTGGCCAGTTTGACATTGATTTTGATCATTTCAGTCTCTTGTTTACAATTAAATCAAAGAGGCACTTGTAAGTCAGACAAATATAACATAACATTTATAATGAAATAACCACAAATGTCTTTTCTGTGCTCACATCATTATCAGTTTTATTCAACCCCCAAGTGACATTCAATCTCAGTACTTAGTACAACATCCTTTTCCAGTTATAACAGCTTTTAAACGTGAAGCATAGCTTGACACAAGTATCTTGCAGCGATCTACGGGTATCTTTGCCCATTCTTCATGGGCAAAAGCCTCCAGTTCAGTCACATTCTTAGGCTTGAGCGCTGCAACTGCTTTCTTTAAGTCCCACCAGAGGTTCTCAATCGGATTTAAGTCTGGTGACTGCGATGGCCACTTCAAAATGTTCCAGCCTTTAATCTGCAACTATGCTCTAGTGGACTTGGAGGTATGCTTGGGATCATTGTCCTGTTGAAAGGTCCAACGTCTTCCAAGCCTCAGGTTTGTGACAGACTGCATCACATTTTCATCCAATATCTCCTGGTACTGAAGAGAATTCATGGTACCTTGTACACGCTGTAGCTTCCCTATACCTGTAGAAGCAAAACAGCCTCAAAGCATGATTGACCCCCCTCCATGCTTCACAGTATGCAAGGTGTTCTTTTCTTCATAGGCCTTGTTCTTCTTCCTCCAAACATAGCGTTGATCCATGGGCCCAAACAGTTCTAATTTTGTTTCATCAGTCCACAGAACACTATCCCAAAACTTTTGTGGTTTGTCCTCATGATTTTTGGCATACTGCAGTCAACTCTTCTTGTTCTTTGGAGACAGCAAGGGGGTGTGCCTGGGAGTTCTGGCATGGAGGCCTTCATTACGCAGTGCGCGCCTTATTGTCTGAGCTGAAACTTCAGTACCCGCATCTGACAAATCTTTTTTCAGTTCCTCAGCAGTCACACGGGGACTTTTCTCTACGTTGCGCTTCAGGTAGTGCACAGCAGTCGAAGTCAGCATCTTCTTTCTGCCACGACCAGGTAGCGTTTCAACAGTGCCCTTTGCCTTGAATTTGTGAATGATGCTTCCTATGGTGTCTCTTGGTATGTTTAACATCTTTGCAATCTTCTTATAGTCATTGCCCTTCCTGTGAAGACTAATCACCTCTTCTCTTGTCTTCCTGGACCATTCTCTTGACTTCACCATGTTTGTAAACACACCAGTAAATGTCTAGAAGGAGCTGAGTATCACAGTCATTTTAAATCTGCCTAATTGGTGCTTATTATGCTTGATTGCTGCTCCTTGACATCCACAGGTGTTTTCAATACCTGATCGAAAACACTTGAATGAACTTCTGTTCTTAAGAGTGGTAATCTTTAAGGGGTTGAATAATTGTATCAATGAAGAAATCACAAAAAAAAATTTAATACTGTATTACAAAAACAATTGATGTCATTTTAGTTGCATTTGGTTCTTTAAAAAGTCCTTGTAAGATTTCATTCTGAACACAATTACAAATGTACACTAAATTCCCAAAAACCCTTTACAGCATTGGGGGTTGAATAATTTTGAACACAACTGTATCCCTCAAAGGAAGGAAAACCGGTGCAAAGGGGTGTCTCTATTACAGAGATCACCAAATCCACCATATTAAGTGGCCCCATATCAAGATCCCACTTTTTTACAAGCTTTAAGGACGTTACAGGAAAAACCTAAGCCAGTCATCCATCCACAGACAGCTGTTTCAGGGTGTTGCCCCTCATCAGTGTGGAGTAGGATTCGGGCTAACCGGGAGCAATGCCTTGTAGACTACTCAAACAAAACAACAGCTGATCTCAGGGAGACCAGCCACAAAAACACAGCGGAGCCTCAGTTAAGAGTCTCAACACAGCAATCCAAAGTGCAAAGCTCCCTGGGAAACAGTAATATGCAAAATATATGTGGAGCACCAGTATTGGGTCTACAACTCAATGAAAGTCGGATATTCCTAAAAGGAAGGAAAACCGATGCAAAAGGGGTGTCTCCATTACAGAGATCACCAAATCCACCAAATTAAGTGGCCCCTATGTCAAGATCCCACTTTTTTACAAGCTTTAAGGATGTGGCGGGGAAAACCTAAGCCAGTTATCCATCCACAGACAGCTGTTTCGGGGTTAGCCAGAATCCTACTCCACACTGATGAGGGGCAACAAGCTGAAACAGCTGTCTGTGGATGGATAACTGGCTTGGGTTTTCCCCGTCACATCCTTAAAGCTTGTAAAAAAGCGGGATCTTGACATAGGGGCCACTTAATATGGTAGATTTGGTGATCTCTGAAATGGAGACACCCCTTTCCAACGGTTTTCCTTCCTTTGAGGGATATCTGGCTTTCATTGTGTTGTAGACCCAATACTGGGGCTCCACATTTATTTTGCATATTATTGTTTCCGAGGGAGCTTTGCACTTTGGATTTCTGTGTTGAGACTCTTAACTGAGGCTCCACGGTGTTTTTGTGGCTGGTCTCCCTGAGATCACCCACATAGTGAAGGAACTACTCATCAGCAGCAGCAGGTAGAACTTAAGCAGGGCCTGAACCTAAACCAGCAGGTGGTGGCATATTTTGACAGCACTCTGCCAGCTGTCATAGAAGATCCGCTGGACTATTTGGCAGCCAAACTATATTTGTGGCCGCATCTGGCTGAGTTTGCCCTGGAAAAGCTGTCCTGCCTGGTCAGTAGTGTGGCATCACAGCAGGTGTTTAGTGTGGCGGGGGCAATAGTTACCCCAAGAAGAACTTGCCTGTCCACCTAAAATGTGGAGTGACTTACTTTTGACAAGATGAATCAGGTGTGGATCAGCCAGGATTTCCACCCACCAATGCCTGATGCATCAGATTAAATCATCCATCTCCACACTATGTCACCGTGCCACTTTGTGGTATAATGCTGCTGTTGCTGCTGCTGCCATCTTTACACCATGTTCCCTTGCCATTCTGGGCCGCCTGATGCTGCGATGTCCACACGATGTCACCATACCACTCTGTGGTATCATGCTGCTGCTGTTGTCACCTCCACTTTTTGTCATTGTGCGACTCTGTGGCCTCCGGATGCTGGCACCACCTCCAGACCCTGTCATTGTGCCACTTGGTGGTCTCCTCATGCTGATTCCACCTCACCACTATGTTATAGGGCCACTCTGTGGACTTTTCATGCTGTTACCACCCTCCCCATTCTATGACGGGGTCGCTATTGTCCTTGTTTGGGCTTATTGAAATCACCATTTATTTGACCTCTCTTCTGAATGGTCAGAAGGAAGGGAAAATTAGATGCACAATGGATCCTGTCTGTGTAGCAGCTGTAAGGCCTGTATGGTCCCATCAGAATTGGCTTACGATTTGGTAGCCAAAAGAAGGAGTGGGTTACAAAACACAGAAGACATGCAAATATTACCTTCATGTGTCCTCTCAGTTTTAGATCCACTCTTGTTTTTTTTAGGCATTACCAATACTGATGGATTACTGAGCAAACGCTGTCCGAGTAAAGGCTTATGCTCCTCAGACAGGATTCGTTTTTTGTTGTTTTTGTTCTGATGGATCACATGAAGGTCAAATTAATCAGTGACATCAACAAAAACTTACTGCTGACACCCTCTCCACTCTGTTGGAGGGCTCTACTTGTATAAACATTTAATAGAACAGGTTCTGTAGACATCTATGTCAAATTGGCTGAGGATGATGTAAAAGGAGTGCGCTTCTTCTTGACAACAACATGGACCTGTAAGGCTGAGTTCATACTTGAGTTTTTTGGTCGGTTTTATCAAATTTAAGTATACTTTCTTATAATTTTAATCAAGTTTTGGTTCAATTTAATATTAAACATTTAATGAATTTACTAATAAACTTTACATGTTGCCTAAAACAGGAGAGAATAAGCCACGGTGAACCTTTTAGAGACCGATTGCCCAAACTGCAACCCAAAGCCCACTTACTTATGGCCAAGTGCCAACCCAACAATTTAACATGTATAACAATATAGTATATCTTCCATGCATCATTCAGCTATAACGGCCTGCCTACATTCAATGTGCTGCCTGTGTTGTTAATAGTGCGCACTGCGCTGATAAAGGACAGGAAAAATCTATGGTAATTATTAGTACGCCGAAGACTTTGTCAACGTGGTGTTGCAATGGTGAAAGCATGCAATGAAAACAATTCCTCTTCACCTGGAGACACATTTTGTCAAGATTGCTGCAAGTGCGGTATTGGCTGCTCATCGACCAAGATACTTCAGGGGGCAACCTGCCTGGCATGAACAGGCCTCCAGTAGCTTCAGACAATGAAAAGACAAAGTTTAAAGATAGCTTGGAGCCCAAAAGAGTCACAAATTTAATCAAGATTAAAACCATAACTACCAGTCCCCGTCTCTTCATCAGGGAAAACATCACGGGTTCCCAGTCATCAGGGAAATAAATAGGAGGGCATCCTTATTATATATAATTGATTTAATAATAAAATATTTAATACATTTACTAATAAAATTTCCTTTTTGCTTATTACACAAGAGAATTGGCCAGTCTGTTTATTCAACAACGTGGTATTGCGATGGAGAAAGCATGGCAAGAAAAAAATTCCTCTCCACCTGGAAACGAATCCTGTCACGATTCATACAAGTGCGGTATTGACTTCTCATCGACCAAGATACTTCTGGGGAAAACATGTCTGGCATGAATAGGCCTCTACTAGGAGCCAGACAATGAGAAGTAGACAAAGCTTTAAGATTGCTTGGAGCCCGGAAGAGTCGTGACGTTAGTCAAGATTCAAACCAACCAACCAGGTCCCCCCAGTCTCTTCATCCAGTGAAAACATCACGGGTTCCCAGTCATCATGGAAATGAAAAGGAGGGCATCCTAAGGTGCATTGAGGTGGAGAGAGTCTTCGGATTCCCCCTGCACTATACGGACATCTCAGAAATGAACCGCTGCTCCTGACAGCTGCTCCTTGGAAGGTCATGAAGCGTCCCGGTCATCTGGCATCTATTCGCCCTGCTGAAGGATTATTTTGAAAGTATGTAGAAGCCGACACAGGGCCCCCACGCTGCAGATTTCTCATGGAGACACTGGATTTTACAATATTAAGTTATTTTTTTGTGCATTAGCGATACTGATGGATTATTGAGCAAATTGTGACCAAGTGAAGGCGTATGCTCCCCAGACAGGATCCGTTTTTTGTGAGTTATTGTTCTGACGGATCAGAGGAAGGGCAAAATAATCAGTGACGTCAACACAAACTTACTGCTGACACCCTCTTCACTCTGTCGGGGGGGCTCTACTTGTATAAGCGTTTAATAGTACAGGTTTTGTAGACATCTATGTGGAATCAGCTGACAAGGATGTAAAAGGAGTGCGCTTATTTTTTTTTTTTTTAATGCTTTATTGAAACAAAGCAGCAATACACATAAGAAAATCACAGCTTGAAATACAGGCAAGTGCTGAGAGACAGTTATCAAAAAGATAACCATTGCAACACAAGTAGATGACATTCATATTAGATGTGAAAATGTAGGAACCTTGTTTAAGAGTGCAATAAATATGAGGTGTTAATGTCCGGAAAGCCTAAAGTTAACCCACTTCATCCATTGCTTTAGAAATTTTGGATGAGATTGGTTCTCCCAAGCAGCTAACTCCTCCATTCTATATATAGAGTCAACCTTGTTGAGCCAATGGTCCACTGAGGGGAAATCGGATGAGAGACAGTACCGGGAGACTAGGAGGCAGGCGGCACATAGCAGCTTTTTGAATAGAAAGGGTAAACTGACAGCTGTGTCAGAGGGGCCGAAATTTAACAGCGCTATTTGAGCTGGGGGCAAAAAAGAGGTGTGGCAGATCTGATTACAGGTTGAAAAGATCTTTGACCACCAATCAAGGAGTGGGGGACATGACCACCAGATGTGGTAATAGGTGCCCGTATTCTTTTCACACCTCCAACAGAAATCTGATCTCATAGTGGAATACCGACTTGTTACATCAGGGGTTTTATACCATCTTGTAAGGATTTTATAACCATTTTCCTGTATCCTTACACATTTAGAGGAAATATGGGGTTCTAGTAGCGCCCATGATAATTCCTCTAATGAGAAGCAGAAAACCCAAATCTCTCTCCCAGTGACCAATAAAGTCCGGTTTTGAAGGCAGAATAGGAGAGTTGAGCCATTTATACAATTGGGATATAAGGAGGGGTGTTTGCATTAAGTAAGCTTTCGACCCACGTCAACGGTCTGATCAAGGTTTGATATGGAATGTGTTTGGATAAATATGATCATAGAAAGGAGGTTGGGGATGGAAGGGAAACTTTGCCCCAAAAAAAAAAGAGATTAAATGGAGGAGCTATCTTTTATCTGGCCATAGTCGTCAAACAGGGCTGTCACTGGCATCTGAGAGTGATGGATCGACTTTGGAAAACTTTGTACTAGTTCCTGTGGAGCTAACGAGATTAAGTCCTTGATTTGTATCAAAGGGGAAGGAAGTGGGATACCCCTGTTTAAAGTTTGTAGTTGTTGCCATGCTTCAAAAGTAGCATTAATAATCAAGTCTGAAGATTTTAGACCAGGGGGGTGTACATGTGGACCTATTAACAGTGAACAGAAGTAAAGATGAGCAACTGAGGACTCCATTTCTACCCATGATTTAGAGGGTGTCTGCCTGAACCAGTCAACGGTTCTGGAAAGCAGTATTGCTCTGTTGTAAAGTGTAGGGTTGGGGAGACCAATTTCTCCTCATGTTCTGGGTTTCTGTAGGGTTGATGCTGCAATCCGTGCTTTAGTTTTGTTCCATATTAAAACACAAATGTGGTGAGCAAGGGTTGCAAAGTAAGAGGAAGGGATGTGAATGGGCAATACCTGCATGAGGTATGTTAGTCCAGGCAATACTAAAGTAGCTAGATTCTTGCGGCCAAACCAGGACAAGGTAGGAAAGGGGATAGAGTCTAATTGTTCTTTCATGGACTTTAGTAGAGGGGTATAGTTCAGGTGGTAAAGAGTGAGGGGATCTGGGCTAATTTTGACTCCTAAGTAGGTCAAATAGGGTGAGTCCCAATTGAAGGGGGATTGTGCAGCTAATTTCGATCTAAGAGAGAGTATGAGGCCAAAAGATAAGACTAGCGATTTATTCATGTTAATCTTAAAATTAGAAATTGGGCTATATCGTTTTAGAATGTCATAGATACACGGTAGGGATAAGGATGGATTGATTGTCATTATAATAAGGTTGTCGGCAAAGGCCGCCACCTTGTGTTCTTGGTCACCCAAGTGTATTCCTTCAATCCTTTTTTCTTGGCGGATAGACTGGAGTAGGGGTTCTATTAACAGCACAAATATCAGGGGGGAGAGCGGGCAGCCCTGCCGCATTCCATTTGTAATGGAGAAGGAGGGGGAGACAGTGCTATTCACCAGCACCGACGCCGAGGCATTATGGTACATGGAGAACAAGGCTTGTGTGAATGGATCAGGGAATCCTAGTTTGACCAGGGAAAGGCGAATTAAGTCCCAACTGACCCTGTCAAACGCCTTTTCGGCATTGGTGCTGAGAAGAATCAGGGGGTAGCCTTTTTCTTGGCATAAAGCAGGGCGTTAACCACTCTGACAGAGTTATCTTTTCCCTCCCTCCCCAAAACAAATCCAGTTTGGTCTCTATGTAATAAACAAGGTAGCATAGGGGAAAGGCGGTTGGCCAGCATTTTAGCTATGAGTTTCAGGTCGAGGTTCAATAATGATATAGGGCGGTAATTGAAACACTGTGTCAGGTCTTTCCCTTCTTTTGGGATAATTGTGATGTGGGCTTTTGTCATGTCTGCTGTAAGGGGAACTCCTTTAATTTCCTGGTTACAGACGAGTGCGCTTATTCTTGACACTAAAATGGGCCTGTAAGGCTGAGTTCATACTTGAGTTATTTGGTAAGTTTTGGCCCCGTGACTGCCCAAATAAGTGAAGTGTGCAGTGATTCTAATAATTACGCCTTTCATCTGCATGTCATACTGAATGACAGTATTATTTCACTACCCCAGAACACTCCCTATGCATGTTACCGCAAGGCAAAGTGTTCTACACCCCTATAAAGGCTCCCTGTAGCCCAAAAATATCCTTTTCTTATCGCGATTTGCCACGAACATATTCAGATTGAAGCAAATGTTTTCGGAAAGTTCGGCGAACCAGCTGAATCAAATTTTTAAGAAATTCGCTCATCTCTACTTATAAAGTATTGTTTTAATTTATGTTACTTGATTGTATGTTCAGAGCCCACAGGGAGTTATAATTCAGATTTCCATTTGTTGACATCATCATTATATTTAAGTTTCATAATTTAATTAAATAGTACATCTTGTCATTCATCGGTATCAAAGTTTGTGAGGTTTCAAAAGTGACAACGATTAAATACTAAAAAATTAGTGAAAGCAATGAAGTGGAACTTACAAGCAATGTACAGTTATTAAATTACAGGACCAGACTCAGACAGCAGAAGTACCATTTGCAAGCATAATATGTGTATGCCTTGCATTCAAAGTCCCAAATACCACACCTCTTTAGGTCTAACAATCAACCAATGATTGGGAGCCATTGTGATTAGATCAGTTCCTTACATGCAATCTAATAGACAGCAGAAAGCTGTTAAAGGGGTTTCAAGTAAGAAAAAATGTTTCTGTTATGTATCTAATGTAAAATGAGTGGACTTACTGATATATTTTATTGCTAAAAGGTGCCTTGATCTTCCATTGTCAACCCTATCTATCCCTGTGTCCTAAGAACTACACTCCCTCCTTGAGATATAACACAGTAGAAAGTTTCCTGTGTTGGCTCGTGACCTGTGTTGTGTATGAACAGGCTGGCTGGCTGGCTCAATAACTAATCCAGTCTACTTATTGATGCTGTTTGTGTAATGGTACTGTAACTGTCTGTGCCAAAAAATGTATGAAAATGGCACACAGCACTTAATTTAGTATAAGCAAACTATCATATTCTAACTTTTGTCATATCTATTGTTGATATTCTAATTGCGAATTTTAATTGCAAACACTGCCACTTTGAGAATTTGCTAAGATTTAGAATATAGTGCTATATATTCGTATTTGAGAATATTCTAGCTTTTTTATCCCTCTGAACCCATGATCCCTCCCTGCTTCTTGCTTGTGGGCCAATGAAAAGTCTATAATGTCTTTAATTGAGCTTAGCAACATCCCTAGCAACCAATAGGAAAGTTGCCTACCCCTTACTATATAAGAACCTCCCCAGCAGCCATTTTCTGCATTTTTTTTCCAGTTCTGAGAGACAGCAGTGTCATTGCTGTGCTCTTTGCTTTGCTGTGTCACATTACATTAGATAGCTCGTTAGTTAGTTAGCTTATATACCACCAGACCCATAAATATTGGGACATCAACACAATTCTAACATTTTTGGCTCTATACACCACCGCAATGGATTTGAAATTAAATGAACAAGATGTGCTGCAGGCTGTCAGCTTTGTAGGGTATTTACATCCACATCAGGTGAACAGTGTAGGAATTACAACAGTTTGCATATGTGCCTCCGACTTGTTAAGGGACCAAAAGTAATAGGACAGAATAATAATAATTTTAATACTTGGTGCTTCACTGTGGGTATGGTGTTCTTTTGGTTATATGCAGTGTTGTTTTTGTGCCAAACATATCTTTTGGAATTATGGCCAAAAAGTTCAACCTTGGTTTCATCAGACCATAACACCCTTTCCCACATGCTTTTGGGAGACTTCAGATGTGTTTTTGCAAAATGTAGCCTGGCTTGCCACTCTACCCCATAGCCCAGACATGTAAAGAATACAGGAGATTGTTGTCACATGTACCACACAGCTAGTACTTGCCAGATATTCCTGCAGCTCCTTTAATGTTGCTGTAGGCCTTTTGGTAGCCTGCCAGACCAGTTTTCTTCTCGTCTTTTCATCAATTTTGGAGGGACGTCTAGTTCTTGGTAATGTCACTGTTGTGCCATATTTTCTCCACTTAATGATAACTGTCTTCACCGTGTTCAATGGTATATCTAATGCCTTGGAAATTCTTGTGTACCCTTCTCCTGACTGATACCTTTTAACAATGAGATCCCGCTGATGCTTTGGAAGCTCTCTGTGGACCATGGCTTTTGCTGTGGGATGCGACTAAGAAAATTTCAGAAAAGACCAACTAAAGCAGCTGAACTTTATTTGGGGTTAATCAGAGACACTGTAACTGATGGCACGTGTATGCTGACTCCTATTAAACATGATTTTGAATGTGATTGCTTAATTCTGAACACAGCTACATCCCCAGTTATAAGAGGGTGTGCACACTTTGCAACCACATTATTTTGTTTTTATTTTGTTTTCTTCCCTCCACCTAAAAGATTTCAGTTTGTTTTTCAATTGAGTGGTACAGTTTATAGGTCATGTTAAAGGTAGAAAAAGGTCTGAAATTATTTATCTTTGTCTCATTTTTTTACAGCACAGAAACCTGACATTTTAACAGGGGTGGGTAGATGTTTAATATCCACTGTACATGCTACATACATAGTGCTGTGATGTCACAAGTTCACAACAATACGTTCACCAATCACTAATATGTAGTCAGACCTGATAAAATGTGAAGTTGCATGTATTGCGCAAAAATATGCGCATCATTAATTGCTGATTTGCTCAATCGCGAATATATCGGAGCACTCTATCTGCATATAAAGCTATTGTAATATACTGCCGTGCCAACCATTTTCTGCGGTCTCAGGAAAATTCTAGCAGCTTGAAAAATGTAGCAATAGTGCCCACGCTTGTATTGCGCGTGCAATACGCGCATAAAACATTGCTGATTTTTACAATCGAGAAAATAATTCTTGAATTCGCAAATTTATGACAAATATTCACCCAAATATGCTCGAAATATCACAAATTCGAATATTGCCCCTACGGTTAATCACTAGTCATAGCTATGGCAGGTCGGGAGTGGAGTGCAGCTGAGACAATATTTTCGGATTTTTCCAAAGATCCCAGTGATAAATAGGGCCAAAAAATCAGCCTGGTCCATAGGAACGTCAACAAAACAAATGAATTTCTGAGATTGACTTTGGTGCAAAAAATAACATTATCTTTTTGCAGACTATTGATAAGTTTAGTAACATAGTAACATAGTTTATAAGGTTAAAAAAAAAAATACATCGGTCCGTCCAGTTAAGCCTCTTATCCTGCAAGTTGATCCAGAGGAAGGCATCAAACCACTGTGAGGTAGAAGCTAATTTTCCTCACTTTAGGGGGAAAAATGTCTTTATAACTCCAATCAGGCAATCAGAATAGCTCCCTGGATCAACAACCCATCTCAAGTAACTATAACCTATAATATTATTACACTCCAGGAAGACATCCAGACCCCTCTTGAACTCTTTTAGTGAACTCACCATCACCACCTTCTCAGGCAGATAGTTCCATAGTCTCACTGTTCTTACTGTAAAGAATCCTCTTCTATGTTTGTGTACAAACCTTCTTTCCTCCAGACGCAGAGGATGTCCCCTCGTCACAATCACAGTCCTTCGGCTAAATAGATGATGGTAGAGACCTCTGATATATTTATACATAGTTATTAGATCTCCGCTCAGTCGTCTTTTTTCTAAAGTGAATAACCCTAATTTTGATAATCTTTCAGGGTACTGTAGTGCACCCATTCCAGTTATTACTTTAGTTGCTCTCCTCTGAACCCTCTCCAGCTCTGCTATGTCTGCCTTCTTCACAGGAGCCCAGAACTGTACACAATACTCCGTATGTGGTCTGACTAGTGATTTGTAAAGAGGAAGGACTATGTTCTCATCATGGGCATCTATGCCCCTTTTGATGCAACACATTATCTTATTGGCCTTGGCAGCAGCTGCCTGTGCCTGACACTGGTTTCTACGGGTTAGTTTGCGGTTCACCAAAATTCCTAGGTCCTTTTCCATGTCAGTGTTACCCAGTGTTTTACCATTTAGTATGTACTGTTGACTTGCATTATTCCTTCCTATTTGCATTACCTTAAATTTGTCAGTGTTAAACCTCATCTACCACTTCTTTGCCCAAGCCTCCAATCTATCCAGATCCGTCTGCAGCCATATACTGTCCTCTACCGTATTAATTACTTTACACAGTTTAGTATCATCTGCCAAAATTGATATTTTACTGTGCAAGCCTTCTACAAGATCATTAATAAATATATTGAAGAGAATAGGGCCCAATACTGACCCCTGTGGTACTCCACTAGTGACAGTGACCCAATCTGGGCGTATACTATTAATAACAACCCTCGGTTTTTTATCACTGAGCCAGTTACTTACCCACATACAGACATTTTCCCCTAGTCGAAGCATTCTCATTTTATATACTAACCTTTTATGTGTTACATTGTCAAATGCTTTGGAGAAGTCCAGATATATGACATCAACTGATTTGACACGGTCAAGTCTAGAACTTTATAAATAATAAAAAATGTGGGTGGGACCCCAAACTATGGACTAGGCAGAAAGCAATTTTTTTGGCAAATCAATAATAAATGTATATAAAAAATATTACAATAAAATATAAAATACAAAACATAAAACAATCCTAGTACCGTTTATCAATACAAATCGCAATATAAGTGCAAATCGCAATATAGTGCTGAAGCTTGCAACAGTATGAGGATTTAGTTGCCTAAAACATCCAACCAGTCATTAAAGGAGTGTAGCTACTTACGTACCAATATCTTCCTGTGCGGCGTCCCGCATTGACGGTACAGTAGACTCACCTCTGTGTCCAAGTGTTAGTATATTTCAAAAGCTAACCTCCTCTCTGCCAGTATTCAGCAGTTTCACTTGTTAGTGGTGGTGGGGGAGCAGACTGCAATCACTGCTCAGCTGGTTGATTCTCATGCACCAGTCTTACGATAGTTTGCAGTGTTGATTTCGGCTATATCGCCGTTCCAGCTGGAAGACTCTTCACACAAATTACATCAACTCTATAAGGCTTGGCAGTTCCTACAGCATATTTTTCGACGCCAAACGCGTTTCAAAACAAACAGTTTCTTCATCAGTGGCTAAAATATGCTGTTTCTCAGGACACTTCCACCTGCGTGCATCCTCCACCGTATGCATTTTTGCTGGGGATCGCCATTAGCAACAGGCCACAAGTGCAGGATCTGCTCCCCTGTATATATATGCACAACTGAATTTTTGGGTTGAGCACATCCTGCTTCATGCCACCTTTCAGTTGTTTTGTGTATATTTTCTTTCTATTCTACTACAATCTTAACCTATTGCAATACAATATGTAAAATGGCATTCTCAGCAACACCATATGTATGTATGCAAATTTTTTGTGTTTTTCCTATCTATGCAATTTTTGTTGCATTTTTTTACTATATGTGTATTTCTACTGTTGTAAATATTCATAGGGTGTCTATAGGACACGTAAGATTGCATCCCTAGCTACAGCATACATATTTGTGTGCGATTTTCTTGCATTTTCTTCTATATATGTGATTTTATTACTTTTTTCATAGTATAAAATCTCTCAAACTATAAAATCATATAAAAACATATAAAATATGGCGGAAAATTATTTGGAGATCTTTAGAAAAGCATGTATGTTTGAGATGGGAGAGGCCTCCACCTAAGGGGGGACTGGAGATTAAAATAATACACTTGTGCCCTGTCAGGTCACAATTAATCCAATTAATTGGCAATTAATCTCTTGGTCTCTAGTTTGGCTCCTTTTATTTATATTTTACATATTATATTTTTTTCCATATAGTTTTTCAATGCTTCCTCGCTCCTTTCCTGTTTGTCTTACAAGATAAAATAAAAGTTGAAATTTTCTTCAAAATAAAGACAAAACCGGTTTGATAATTAAGAGCCGGTTTGATAAATAAGTTATTCAGTCCACTCATCTTACATTGGACACACATTGGAGGTATTTTTTCCAGCTGGAGAACCCCTTTAGTGGTGTCAGTAATCACTCAAATTACTTAATATATGGTATACCCAGAGGGGGCTGGAGGGGGGGTGCAGTCCGCCACAGGTGTCGGCTCTCTGGGGGTCCCAGAACAGAAGCAATGAGCGCTTCCATCAATACAGATGGAAGCGCTCATTGATTTTCCCTTTATAAGATGCAGTGCATCTTATAAAGGGAATACTAGTGAGCGCTTCCATAATGGAGGCACTCACTAGTCTGCAGGAGGAGGGGGAGAGAAGCGCTGTACAGTACTTACCCCTCCACCTGCTCGCTCGCTCTTCTCAGGGCCCGCGCAGCTGTGTCCTGGGTGCCTGCAGCATCAGGACGTACGTAGAGAAGACAGCCGGGACAGAGAGAGTGGCGACAGGAGAGGTAAATTACTTTATTATTTTACAGTCTGATCTGAGGTCTGATATAGAGGTCTAATGGGGGTCTGGAGAGGTCTAATGGTGGTCTGGAGTGGTCTATAGGGGTCTGGAGTGGTCTATGGGGGTCTGGAGGTCTTACTGGGGGGTCTAGTAGTCTAATGGGGGTCTGATTGGGGGTCTGGATGTCTAATGGGCGTCTGATTGGGGGTCTGGAGGTGTGACTGGGGGTCTGATTGGGGGTCTAGAGGTCTGACTGGAGGGTTTAGAGGTCTAATTGGGGGTCTGGAGATCTGACTGGGGGTTCTGAAGGTCTAATCGGGGTCTTATTGGGGGTTTAGAGGTCTGACTGGGGGGGGGGTCTGGAGGTCTAGTGGGAGTCTGGAGGTCTAATGGGGGTCTGGAGGTCTGATATCTGGGTCTGGAGGTGTAATGGGTGTCTTATATGGGGGTCTTATCTGAGGTTTATCTGATATTGGGTCGGGGCCTTACATGGAGGTCTAATGGGGTCTGATCTGAGGTTTAAAACTGGGGTCTCATATATGGGGTTTGACAAAGAGGTCTAAAGGGGGTTTGGTCTGAGATTGGGGAATCTCATTTAGGGTTTTATATGGGGTCTGATCTGTAAGGAAGGTTTTTCTTAATACTAGCACAAAATATAAAGGGGTGTTTATGTAATGACGCACTATCTGTGTGGTACCAGAATTTTCAGGGGGACTGTTTCTGCAGGAAAGTATTGGGGAGCACAGTGGACACAGTATTGGGGGTGGAAGGATGGGGTGTTGAGAAGGTGGAAGGATGATGGAAAAGTAGTAAAGAAAGATGTCTGCTTGTTAAACTCTGCAGAGACGAGGCGGGCTGAAAGAAGTCACAATGATGGTCTGGTCTAACAGGAGAAGAAGAGGAAAGAGAATATCTACATCAGAGAATAGAAGTCACTGGATGTAAGAGGTATGCGGCACTGTATGACCCTGTATGTTCTGTAGCGCTGTATGTAATGTTTTCTAAGTATGTCTTTAAAAGGGTTGTCCGCTTTTTTTTTTGTATTAGTGCTGCCTTCTCTGCTCTGTTTACCTGCTCATCACTGCAAATGCTACGGCGAAAAGGTGAACAGAACAGAGAAAGCAGCTCTCATATAAGAGCTACCCTCTCTTCAAACAGCCGGGGGTTGGGGGCACAGATGGCATTACTAATGTGAAGGGGGTACAATGGGCATTTCTACTATGGAGGTGGCACAGAGCCAGAGGCACATTATTTCTGTGAAGGAGGCACAGTGGGCATTATTACTGCGAAGGGGGCACAGTGGGCATTATTACTGTGAAGGGTGCAAAATGGGCATTATTACTATGAAGGGGGCACATTGGGCATTATTACTATAAAGGGGGCACAATGGGGATTATTACTATGAAGGGGGCACAATGGGGATTATTACTGTGAAGCGGGCACAATAGGGATTATTACTGTGAAGGGGCACAAAGGGGGCATTACAACTGTGAAAGGGGCACAGAAAAGGCATAACTACTGTGAGAGGGCACAATATGGGCATACCTACTCTGAGGGGGCACAGATCTGTACAAAACTACTGTGAAAGTTGCACAATGAGGTCAATACTACTGTATCTGCACACACTATTTTTGAGGTGTAACCATGGAGACATAAACCCCTAGGAAAAATTATTGAATGGCCACCCTTAGTGGGTATTCAACCAGCTTCTATTCACAAATCACAGATATTACACAAAAAATGTTATAAATACCTTATTTCATCTCCTCAGTCTTTTAAGATGGCTTCAGTTCATTAAGAAATTGACTTTACTAATAATAAACAATATTCTCCATAGAGCTGCTTCCAACTTTCTTGAAGAGCAGTTGACATATCAGCTTTTTAGGTTGAAGCTATTCTATGGACCAATTTAAAATAAATTCACCATAAAAGTTTAATCAGATTGAGATCAGGACTGTTTTCTGACTATTCCATTGAGCTGATATGCCTTTTTGAGGAAAAAAAAAATAAATAAAAACTTTAATACTCCAACTTTAATACTACATCATCCTGAAAAATAACTTCATAATCATCAAATCTCAAATTTCTCAAGGTCTTACACCTGACGGTAAACCCCTTATCATAAATGAGAGTGGAAATTTGGTGCAAATAATCGAATACCAAAGTTCTTCTTATGAGACTTTGGACTTAATGAATTTCACCTCCGGGAAGCCCATACATTTGAATGTTGTATGAAAATGGATCTACGTACAGCATTCAAATGAAGTTATGAGCAAAGTGATTTCTGATCTATGATCTGAAGCGCTTCACTATTTACCACTGTTTACTTTTAAACTCTTTAATCATAATCAGAGATCAAGCGAAGTTATAAAAAATTTGATTTGGGTGCTTTAGCCACAATGACGGGGAACTGCGATAGCGCCGCACAACGTGATTGAACCTCTCAGATGCAACATTCATCGCTGATAGCAGTATCTGACATTAACATTGAGGACTTTCAGGGGTTAATCAGTGGTTTAAAAAAGATAAAAAAGAAATACATATTCACCTCATCCATTTGCTCGTGGAGAGGCCATTGGGACCATCTTGATTGAAGAAGCTGTACAAACTCTTGCAAAGTTATGTGATGATGTCAACATGTCTTTTTGCCCGGCCAGAGCTTTGATGTCACATGTCAATGCCCGCAAGGTTTTGCGTGATTTCTTCAATTAAGATGGCTACCAAGATGCCTCTGGCTTTTGGCAACTATTGGCTTCTAATTGTAAATCTAGCACTTCTAGTTTTGCATACCAACTAACCAAATATGCTGTTGCACTTTAAATTTGTAAATTGATAGAAAACATGAATGGAAAATCAAGATGAGTCGAGCCTAAAGGCTCCTTATGTGTTCTAATGTGTTTTATAAGGAGCTGTAAGGCAAAATGAAAAGTGTGCACTATTTATGAACACATATTTCAGAATATCACACTATACAGATTGCCTGAATGATTGGTTCATCCCAGTGCAGTGACTGCTAAACAGGAAATAATGAAGAGTCTCTCATATACACAAGATATGGGTGAGTGATTGTAATGAGAGCCCTGTTATGATGGATGAGTCACTGATGTGTTACTGCGTTGTCAGTGAAGGCATACACTATTTGTGACACTCCATGTGAAATACTTGTCAATAGTAATCTCATGCACCCTATGTATAACATAGATCATACAGTCCATGGTGAGCGATGCCTGCTATTAGTTAAGCTGTTGAGATATCACTATCAAAAAATATACAGTTTTTATATTGATGACGTTAATCCCATCAGGAAACCTGAGCAAGAGCAATACTTAAACTCTGTCCCAGAAAATGCCTATTACGTTCAGACCGCATTAGCCAAATTTAACCATGAAGGATCAATCACGCCACACTGTTTTCCTTCCTTTTCTTATAATTTTTAACCCAGGATTAGTAGAACCACAGGGAATTGGGACACAAAATGTAATCAGATTAGTTTCTTGGATCATTCATTTGGATAACTGTATGTATTGATTATAGCTGTAGGGCCAATGCTTAGCCTGAAAAGTTGATTTTTGATCTGATATGTTCCTTTCATGGGATTTGTATACTGTTCTGTTATACTGAAAAAATAGACCTAGTTTCCCAAACCTTTAATTTACAGACGTTTACATTTTCTGTGTATCAACATTTTGAAACTGCTCCTACTTTGCTAATGTCAATATACAATATATGTGTATCATTTTTGGTGCCAAAAAGGGTAAAAAGCAGAGTGGACCTAGCGTGCATGTGGAACCTGCATTCCCTGAATTTTATGGTGGTCATTATGGCACATAACAGGTAGCAATTAGTGTTAGGTTTATGTCTTACAGAGATCGCCTTAACGTGTGGCAGACGGCCCCAAATAATTTTGTACAAAATGTATTTGCCAAGTATCTCAAATTTACAAAATAAGCGTAGCATTAGCGAGCAAATCTGTAGCTAGATTAAGAGAAAGCATGAGATCAGCACATAAACTATTGTGTTGCTGGATTAAAAACAATTTATTATCCCAGGGCCACTGACAAAGGTTATACATACCTGGCTTCCTAGTATGGGTGATTATAGGGAGGCTCATTCCTGTTGTTTCGGCCTGCTAATCACCCCCCCTGGTCCCAAATGTTTTCATCTGTGCAACAGGGAGATGCAGCGGCAGTCGCGTGGGCATCAGAAGCGACATGGGTGCCGGGGAGCCAGGTAAGTACAGTATAACCTCTGTCAGGGGCCCGGCGTATGGAGAGGCATTTTAGTGTTTGGAAAACCACTTTAATTGTTTTTAATACAGAAACACAATAGATTATTTGCTGGTTTTTGCCTTCTCTTATTCTAGCTACTGATTTTCTTGGCTATAACATCAGGGGACATAATTTGGGACATGACATGGTGAATTTGTCCTGGATGGGACAGTCTTGAATCTCGGGTGTGATTCCTACTTTTCCTTTCCCCCTTTGGGACAAAGCCCGTTGGTGGTGAAACATGTCTTGAGGTGCTTTTCACTGAGTGCGTATCTCCAGACTGTCCATGGGTAAAATGGGCATCTATGTTATACATTATACATTTGAATCTACTTGCTAAGTGCATTATTGTACACATACTAGTCCTGGGTTTGAGTACTTTTACTAGGATTGAATATACGGTATGGGATTTTTTAAAATTGTATAAGATTAAGCTAGTCTGTGACCCATGGGGCTATTTTCTAAACACAGGGTGGTGAGGTTTAATTGTACTATATACCTGAGGCCTGCATTATTAAGTGGCTGCTTCCATAAGTGGAGTTAAAGAAACCGGAGTTTAGGAAAAGGAGCAATAAACAGATTAATTAGATCATCTATGTATACAGTTGGTTTGATTCTAGCTAGTCTTCCTACTGCTGTAAGGGACCACAGTAAGTAAGAATCTTGATATCACTGCTCTATATTGTATTTCCCCCCCCCCTCTCTTTTCCTGCGTAATCCCCATTTAGTATGACTTCCATTATTGACAGCGCCGTCCAGTGCACATCTTGTCTGATGTATGCAGTTCTGGAACAGCCGTTCGAGGGTGTATATGTTTGTTCAAAATGTGACCAAATTACCCGTTTGGAATCGCACATTGAGTCTCTAAACAGGCGAGTTGCAACACTGAAAGCCACTGACAATTTGGAAAAGAGTTTGCTGCTCACTGAGCAAGCACTCTATGGGGTAGATGTGGGGGAGGGTGGTAGCGAGGAGGCTGAGGAGAGTGAGGTAGTTAGCTGGGTAACAGTAAGAAAGCGGGGTAGAGGGAAGAGTGCCAGGGAGGCTAGCCCTGATCTGACACACCCCAACAAGTTTGCACGGTTGGCAGATCAGGGGGATGACAGTTCAGGGACGGCACCGCTGCAGCCGGACACTTCCTCTGCCAGTCAGGGGAATGTCAGCTCCAGTAAGCAGGGGACCAGGAGAGCAGGGCAGGCCAGACAGGTGCTGGTAGTGGGAGACTCAATTATTAGGGGTACAGATAGGGCGATCTGTCACAAAGATCGTGATCGCCGAACAGTGTGCTGTCTTCCTGGCGCTAGAGTTCGACACATCGCGGATTGGGTTGACAGATTACTGGGAGGGGCTGGAGAAGACCCAACGGTCATGGTCCATATCGGAGCCAATGACAAAGTTAGAGGAAGGTGGAGAGTCCTTAAAAATTATTTCAGGGTTTTAGGTGAAAAGCTTAGGGCAAGGACCTCAAAAGTAGTATTTTCTGAAATACTGCCTGTACCACGAGCCACACAAGAAAGGCAGCGGGAGATTAGGGAGGTTAACAAGTGTCTCAAGAGCTGGTGTAGGAAGGAGGGGTTCGGTTTCCTGGAGAATTGGGCCGACTTCTCTGTCGGCTACAGGCTCTATCGTAGGGACGGGCTGCACCTCAATGAGGAAGGGGCAGCTGTGTTGGGGAGAAAGATGGCTAGAAGGTTGGAGGAGTGTTTAAACTAGGGACTGGGGGGAGGGTAATTACATTATAGGAGGGGAAGATAGTGCAGATAGAGACCAGGGGTGAGGTAGTGTGACTGGGGTGGAATGGAAGGGGGGACTATAACAGCTCATAATGAAAGATGTAGGGTAAAAAATACACATTAACCTGTCAAATGTATGTATACTAATGCCAGAAGCCTGACTAACAAGACTGGTGAACTGGAATTAGTGATGTGTGAGGAGGACTATGACATAGTGGGAATAACTGAGACATGGCTGGATGATAGCTATGACTGGGCAGTTAATATAAAAGGTTACAATCTGTTTAGAAAGGATCGTCAAAACCAGAGAGGTGGAGGGGTCTGCCTCTATGTGAAGTCCTGTCTAAATCCCGTAATTCGAGAATACATCTCTGAGGGACATGAACATGTGGAGTCACTGTGGGTAGAAATACATGGAGCAAAAAACAATAATAAATTACTAATAGGAGTGTATTATAAACCACCTAATATACCAGAGTCCACAGAAAATCTATTACTAAACGGGATAGACGAGGCAGCAAATCATAATGAAGTCGTTATTATGAGGGACTTCAACTACCCAGATATAGACTGGGAAACTGAAAGCTGTACATCCCAAAATGGAAACAGGTTCTTGGCAATAGCCAAAGACAATTTCCTTTCCCAACTGGTTCAGGACCCCACTAGAGGGACGGCCATACTGGACTTAGTATTAACCAATAGACCTGATAGAACAACAGATGTGCAGGTTGGGGGACACCTGGGAAATAGTGACCATAAAGTTATAACCTTCCAATTATCCTTCAAACGAGGAGTTTCTAAAGGGAGTAACAAAAATACCAAACTTCAAAAAAGCTAAATTTAGCCATCTAAGCGAGGCCATAGGCCTAACTAACTGGGACAAAGTCCTCAAAAATAAAAATACAACCATAAAATGGGAGATTTTTAAAAGCATTGTAACATCTAATTGTGAGAGGTACATACCTTATCGGAATAAAATGCTAAGGAACAATAAGCAACCAATGTGGATAAATAGAACCGTAAAGAAAGCAATAAATGACAAAAAGAAAGCATATAAATCACTAAAACAGGAGGGGAGTCAGGAAGCACTAATAAACTATAAGGGAAAAAATAGAATATGTAAAAAACTAATAAAATTTGCCAAACTAGAGACCGAGAGATTAATTGCCAAAGAGAGTAAAACTAACCCTAAAATGTTCTTCAATTATATAAATAGCAAAAAATATAAATCTGAAGGAGTCGGCCCTCTACATAGCAATGAGGGGGGTGTTGCAGAGAGCGACGAGGATAAAGCAAAACTGTTAAATATTTTTTTCTCCACTATATTCACTGAGGAAAATAAACTGTCAGCTGAAATGCAGAATGTAAAAGTAAATTCCCCATTAAAAGTGCCCTGTCTGACCCAGGAAGAAGTACAACAGCGACTTAAAAAGATTAAAATAGACAAATCGCCAGGACCGGATGGCATACACCCCCGTATCCTAAGGAAATTAAGTGATGTCATAGCCAGACCTTTATTTCTGATATTTACGGACTCTATACTGACAGGGAATGTTCCACAGGATTGGCGCATAGCAAATGTGGTGCCAATATTCAAAAAGGGTCCAAAAACAGAGCCTGGAAATTATAGGCCGGTAAGTTTAACATCTATTGTTGGTAAACTGTTTGAAGGGTTTCTAAGAGATGCTATTTTGGAGTATCTCAATGAAAATAAGCAAATAACGGCATATCAGCAAGGCTTCATGAGGGATCGGTCATGCCAAACGAATTTAATCAGCTTCTATGAGGAGGTAAGTTCTAGACTTGACAGCGGTAAATCAATGGATGTCATATATCTGGACTTCTCCAAAGCATTTGACACTGTACCTCATAAAAGGTTAGAATATAAAATGAGGATGCTCGGACTGGGAGAAAATGTCTGTATGTGGGTAAGTAACTGGCTGAGTGACAGAAAACAGAGGGTGGTTATTAACGGTAGATACTCAGATTGGGTCACTGTAACTAGTGGGGTACCTCAGGGGTCAGTATAGGGCCCTATTCTCTTCAATACATTTATTAATGATCTTGTAGAAGGCCTGCACAGTAAAAAAAACTATTTTTGCAGATGACACTAAACTGTGTAAAGTAATTAACACTGAAGAGGACAGCTTTCTGCTACAGAGGGATCTGGATAGATTGGAGGCTTGGGCAGAGAAATGGCAGATGAGGTTTAACACTGACAAATGTAAAGTTATGCACATGGGAAGGAATAATGCAAGTCACCCGTACATATTAAATGGTAAAAAACTCTGTAACACTGACATGGAAAAGGATCTAGGAATTTTAATAAACTGCAAATTAAGCTGCAAAAACCAGTGTCAGGCAGCTACTGCCAAGGCCAATAACATAATGGGTTGCATCAAAAGGGGCATAGATGCCCGTGATGAGAACATAGTCCTACCACTTTACAAATCACTAGTCAGACCACACATGTAGTACTGTGTACAGTTCTGGGCTCCTGTGAACAAGGCAGACATAGCAGAGCTGGAGAGGGTTCAGAGGAGGGCAACTAAAGTAATAACTGGAATGAGGGATCTACAGTACCCTGAAAGGTTATAAAAATGAGGGTTATTCACTTTAGAAAAAAGACGACTGAGGGGAGATCTAATAACTATGTATAAATATATCAGGGGTCAGTACAGAGATCTGTCCCATCATCTATTTATCCCCAGGACTGTGACTGTGACAAGGGGACATCCTCTGCGTCTGGAGGAAAGAAGGTTTGTACACAAACATAGAAAAGGATTCTTCACTGTAAGAGCAGTGAGACTATGGAACTCTCTGCCTGAGGAGGTGGTGATGGTGAGTACAATAATGGAATTCAAGAGGGGACTGGATTTATTTCTGGAGTGTAATAATATTACAGGCTACAACTACTAGAGAGGGGTCGTTGATCCAGGGAGTTATTCTGATTGCCTGATTGGAGTCGGGAAGGAATTTTTTTCCCCTTAAGTGGGGAAAATTGGCTTCTGCCTCACAGGTTTTTTTTTGCCTTCCTCTGGATCAACTTGTAGGAAACAGGCCGAACTGGATGGACAAATGTCTTTTTTCGGTCTATTATAGTATGTTACTATGTTATATTAGATATTATTAATTGTTATGGTATCTATTGGAAAGTCTTATATCATTGCAGTATTTGAGAATTGAGTATATTAGCTCTTTGCCTCCCTTTACTTATTTATTTATGGCTAGTGACAATGGGAGGAACATCATGACTAGAGATGAGCGAATTGAAGCTTACAAAGTGGAATTCGATCCAAATTTCAGGAAATATTCAATTTGCACCGAATGCAAATTTCCTCGCTATTCGTGGTAACGAATTGCATTTTTTAGTTTCAATAGTTTTTTATTGGAGAAAGTGCTCATATCACGATGCTTACATTACAATTGTAGCGTGATGTCATTTTGAGCCAAAGACTCCATAATTTTTTCTCTCAAAATGTTTTACAGAAAACATAATAATCTAAATCATAAATAATAACAAACAGAAAAGATTAAACAAAAAGGTCAAATTGTGTCTTCTCTCTCTGCCAATCCTTCATAGCATCTTATTTGGATCATTTAACACTATACAAGCGCTGTTCAAGTGCATTCCTATGCACCACCCCTCTCCCCCGTCCTCCCCCCATCTCTACCATCAGCTTCCGATGTCGCTGGACTCAGCTCACCCCAGAACTCCCATTGCCGATTATACCGGGCCATTTGAAACGACTTATGAGCTATCATTCGCTCATAAGATTTTGTGGTGTCAACCGCCTTAATAATCTTATGGAGACTCGGGGCATAGGTACTCTTCCAGTTTCTCGTTAGTGCTAATTTTGTAGCCAGAAACAGGTGTAGAGTGATAATTCTGGAGTGGAATTTTGTTGAGGTCTAAGAATAGCAAGGCTAGGGATGGGTCCGGTGTAATCTGATATCCAGCAACCTCAGATACTTTCTGAAACACCTGGTACCAAAGTCCGGTAATCCTAGGGCAGTCCCATAATATGTGAAATAGTGTCCCTTTACATCCACATCCTCGCCAGCACTCCACCCCTGCACCTGGAAAGAGTGTGTGCAGCCTGACCGGGGTGTAATACCATCTAAGTGCTGTTTTTATGTAGGATTCTAGGTGTGAGGAGCATTTAAGAACAGAGATGGCAAGCCTATTTGCAGCCAGCCATTGTGCAGGGGTGAATGATTGCTTCAGGTCTGATTCCCACGCTACAAGGGGTGCTGTTTTAAGGAACGAGTCCCTGTTTCCCAGATATAGGTATAACGGTTTAATCCCTGGGTATATAGGTTTAGACACAGACCAGCATTTTAATAATTGGGCGTGTCCCTTGAAAGTGAACGAGGGATTGGTCGACATTAGATGTCTTATCTTTAGATAAGAGAAGACTTCTCTGTGTGGGATATTAAAAAACCTGTTTGATAATGTCCAAGGACCTCAAGTCTGAGCCTGACAATAGGTCCGACACCATGTTAATTCCACATTCCTTCCACACTTTTAAATTCAAATCAGGGATCAAGTGCTGGAGTGCTTCAATTGGAGTCAATGAAGCCAGCGATGCTGGGACCGTTTGTCCCTTCCTGTGATATATTTTCCGCAAAGCTAATGAGGTGGATATATAATATGGGGGCTGGAGGCCCATATAGCAGTCATGCAAACCGCCATAAGTAGGGCTCTTACATTTCTCCCTGGGATCTGTGCCTGTTCGATATGTACCCAATGTTTCCCCGTCTCTCCTGTCCACCACTCCCTCAACTGATTAATTCTTGAGGCCAGATAGTAATCATAAAGGTTGGGCATACCTAGCCCCCCGCATTTTTTATGTCTGTACATGATACTTCTGGCTATTCTCGGCTTGGTCTTGTTCCAGACAAAGGAGTTTAGCATCTTATTGGTTAGATTAAAAAAGGACATTGGTAATGGAATGGGAATGGTCCGAAATAAATACAGCATTTTTGGAAGTATGTGTTGTTGGAAAGCTGCAATGCGTCCTAACCAAGAAAGTTCTGTTTTGGCCATGCTATCCAGCTCTGGCTGGATTGAATGCAGAAGGGGAGGGAAATTAGCCTTATATAATTCTTGTGGGGTGGCTGTAACTTTAAAACCCAGGTATTGGACTGTAGACTCCTGCCAGTCCAAGGAAAATTCCCCTTTCATCTGTGACAGGGTCGTCTCTGGGATCCCCAGTGGAAGGGCCTGAGATTTGCTTTCATTGACTGTATAATATGATAGGGCTCCATATGAACTTATGATATTCATCACCTCCTTCAACGAACTCTGCTGCCTGTCTCCAATTTGTATGCCTGTCACATCCTTTGCTTGTCATATGGCTTGAGCCAATGGTTCTAGGGATAATATGAATATTAAGTGTGACAGGGGGCACCCCTGTCTCGTGCCATTAGACAATGTAAATGTATCAGACAACACCCCATTAGCCAATACTCGGGCTGAAGGGTCTGAATAGAGTACCCGTATGGCTTGGATCATAGGCTCTGGAAATCCCATTCTATTGAGTACCGAGAAGACAAACGACCAGTTAACCCGGTCAAATGCCTTCTCAACATCCAGGGTGACCAACACTGCCGGTAATCTGGCACGGTTGGCAAAGTCGATCAGATTCAGCACCCTCCTAGAATTATCCGTGATCTGCCTTCCCTGGACAAACCCCACCTGGCCGGGTGCCACCAGAGTGGGAACAATATCTGCTAGGTGAGTGGCTAAGATTTTCGCATAAATCTTAAGATCCGTGTTAAGTAAGGATATGTGGCGAAAATTTTGTGGGATTGAGGGTTCTTTCCCGGGTTTGGGCAATGTCACTATAACTGCTTCTAGCATTTCTCTGGGCATTTTCCCCACTGTCATGGCACGAGACAGGGCCGCATGGAGATGTGGGAGCAGACATTCAGAGAATGTTTTGTAGTAAGAATTAGGAAGGCCATCTGGGCCGGGACTTTTATGATGTGGCAGACCAGCTATAACTTTGGAGATTTCCTCTTGGGATATGGGAGCACAGAGAGAGTCGCAATGTCCTTTGTCCAAAGAGGGTAATGCTAGTGATCTCAACAAATTATCTATATCACTGGGAGAGGCAGGGACAAAGCCCGGCTCTTCCGTGAGATTGTATAATTGAGAATATTAGGACATAAATCTGTTAGCTAGCCTTTGGGTCATACAATTTATAGGATTTAGAAGGGTCCCATAGGAATGCTATTCTTGATTTGCCCTAGCCATTACCCGACTAGCTAGGAGTCTCCCTGCCTTGTTAGCCTGCGGCTGCGAATAATACATAGCTTTAGTCCTTTTTAGCGAGAGCTCATAAGTGTGCAGGAAACTTTCCCTGCGCTGTGATCTAAGGAGACCCAGCTTTTCTGAGAGTTCCGTCGATGTGGAGACCTTATTTTGTGCTTCCACAATCTGGATTTGTGTTATGAGGTCATTTTGGTGCTTTTCCCTCAACTTTTTATGCCTATGGCCCAGTTTCAACAGGATCCCTCTTATGAATGCCTTATGTGCCATCCACACTATTGTAGGGTCCGACACTGAGGCAGCATTGAATTGAAAGTACTCCACCAGGGCTGCAGACACTTCAGATTGGTAGTTTGTGTTAGCTAGTATGAATTCATTGGCCCTCCAAATTGGATTCATTGGCACGACATATTCTTCCGTTATTTCTAAAGTTATCGGGGCATGATCCGACCAGGTAATTATCCCTATTGAGGATCGCGTTGCGGATGCCAGGGACGCCCTATCCACTAAAAAAAGGTCGATACGGGAGTAAGTATGATGTGCAGGTGAGTAGTAGGAGAAGTCCTTCTCAGATGCATGGTGAATACGCCATACATCGTACAAGGAGTTAGCCAGTAAGGATGGCGCAAGAGAGGCAGTACAGGGTCTCGTGTGGGAGGAGGAGTCCTGGGACGGGTCAGGGACCAGATTAAAGTCCCTACAAATGATAATTCTCCCCTCTTTTAGAGACTGTACTTGTTTAAAAAGCTTATTTAGGAAGCGCATAGGTCTTACATTAGGGGCATACACCCCCACCAGTGTGTAGGTGACATTATTAATAGAGCACACATGTATGACATATCTCCCACCTGGGTCTACTACTGTGGCTTTCGCTGTATGTGCTACTGTGTTTCGTATCGCTAAAAGGACTCCCCTCTTTTTGCCTATACCATGGCAGTGAATCAAGGTCAGGAAGGCTGGGTGCTTTACTCTCCCAGAATCTGACTCCACTACATGTGTTTCTTGTGTGCAAAAGACGTCACACCTGAGTGCCAGAGCGTCCCTCCACATCATCCTCCTCTTATATGGGCTATTCAGGCCCCTGACATTCAAAGAACTAACTGTCAATACCATCTTAATATATACCTAGCTGCATTGGGGAGCTCTTTCAGATGACACGGAGGGGGGCGCACCGAATTGCATTGCAAAACAATCAGATCCATTGTGAGATTGAGACACAGTTCAAAGAAAAAGTGTGAACAGATAACAGTAAACATGAGTATAGAAAACCAAAAAGGATTAGCACAAGGGTTAGAACATAGAAACAAAGAAACATAGAATGTGTCGGCAGATAAGAACCATTTGGCCCATCTAGTCTGCCCAATATACTGAACACTTAACCCCTTGCGATCTTTCTATGTGGGAAACAGTCATGCCTACCACAAGGAGTGTCGGAGAGGGTAGAACAATTCCCCGCTCCTTCTGGATACAAAATATAGGTAGAACCTTTCAATGGTGTTTATTTCTTCGGCGCCCTTCCACTCGGTGCCATTCTCCATCTTCTGATGCATGCCAGTGTGGTTTCGCAGGAGGGACGTCCGCCACCTTGATGTTCCAAGTGGCTAAATCAGCCTTGCCCTCCTCTACCGAACGTATAACCACCAAGGCCCCATTTTTCCGCCCCATCTCCTTTTTTACAGGATATCCCCAGCGATAGAGAATGGAGTGCGATCGTAGCGCTAGGGTAATGGGAGCTCACTTGCGGCGCAGTTGCAAGGTGGCTACGGATAGGTCCGCAAACAGCTTAACCTGTTGGTACGGATTCGTCAAGGCGTCCATCTTTCTTGTGGCCTCCAAGACTCCCTCTTTAGCATGATAGAAATGCAGGCGGGCTAAAACATCCCGCGGGGTATCATCAGGTAAGTGCTGTGGCATGGCAATCCTGTGAGCCCGGTCGATGATGAGGTCTTGTTCAGTGCAGGCAGGCAGAAGCAATTTGATCAGCCCTTTAATGTAGGCCTGGAGGTCCGTGTTCAGGACTGTCTCCGGTACTCCGCGCAATTTCAGATTGTTTCTGTGGGACCGGTCCTCTAGATCCGCCACCTTCGCACGTAGGTTTGTAAGTTCCTCAGACATGGCCTCATGAGAGTCAATTAGATTGTTATGTGACTCTGCGAATCCACCCATCTTTACTTCTACATGTTGAACTCTGTTATCCAAATCTGTAACAGATGCTTGAATAGGCACTATCAGTTGCGACAGGTGAGTGGTAACTGAATGGTTAAAGGCCAACAGCATGTCTTTTAGCAAGATGCTGGATGCTGGTTTCTCATCTGTGGGGAATTTATGGAGCACTTCTTTCAGCGTTGCAGCGTCCCCCCAACTATGGCCTTCAGAGGCCACGCGGTCCTCCGACCCGGGCATCCGCTTTATCAAGCTGGTAGTAGGGGACCTTTGCGCTTCTATTGCGCCTTGGGACACGTTGCCTCCCGCCATCTTGCCTCCCCCTATGCTGCTCCCGGACTCACCCGTCTGTTTGTGTTGCGGGGAACCACCAGGGCTCTGGCGTTGTGAGCCGCCGCCTTCTGAGTCGCGGTGGGAGCAGGCACTTGCTGAGTATGTCGGGCTGAGAGCCGGCTCTTCAGGTAGGTCTTGTGTGCCGGCGCCATCTTTGTCCAGATCTAGGCTGAAGAAGAACTCGAGCTTGCCTTGGTTCTTCATGCTTCTTTTGCCTCTGGTCATCATCAGGCAAGGTTCTGGTGCCGGCTGGCACCGAAGAGTGGGGTGGATCGGCAAATTAGCGGGTTCTGCTCGGCTGAATAGCTTTGCTGGAGTGGGAGCTCTGTGTTCAAGCGGCCATTCTCCTCGGATGTGCGGCCACGGCCCCCAAATTACATTTTTTCCTAAAATGGCTAAAATGGACATGGGCAAGGAACTCTGGGAATGCGGGATCACCCATACTGACATCCATTCAGCCAATCAGCAGCCAGCCAGCCCTGTGATGTAACAGCCCTATAAATATGGCGGCCATTAGGGTCTTATTAGGGTGCAAGCGGTGTTTGATACAGGCATGAACAGGGTTTATTACAAGGAAATATGTCTATGGTTTATTTGCCCTTGTGCGGTGCAGTTTTATGTTCTAAAGCATTTTTTGGCTTGTATTAGTGGGGAAAAAAGGGCTTATTAGCCATTGTGTGGAGAAGGGAGAAAATGCAAGCCCTTTTTGTTGTGCAGTTATCTGATCTAAAGCCCTTTTTTCCGTGTATTAGTGAAAAAAGAAAAAATATCTTTGCCACTCAGCGGTGCAGTGATATATTCTGAAGCCCTGTTTTCAGTGTATTAGTGGCGAAATAAAAATAGATTCGCCGTCTAGCGTTGCATATATCTGTTGCAAAGCCAATTTTGTAAAAGTACCAAAAAAAAATTGGGCCTAATTAATGTTCTGTTTGCAGTAATATATTCTGAAGCCCTGTTTGCAGTGTATTACTGTCAAAATTAAAATATATTTGCCATCCAGCGTTGCATATATCTGTTGAAAAGCCTTTTGTGTAAAAGTGGGAGAAAACTAGAGCCTAATTGCCGCTCAGCGGTGCAATGATATATTCGGAAGCCCAGTTTTCCGTGTATTTGTGTCAAAATAAAAAAAATATTAGCCATTCAGCGTTGTACTTCTCTGTTGAAAAGCCTGTTGTGTAAAAGTAGAACAAAATTTGGGCCTAATTGACGGTGCAGTGATATATTGTGAAGCCGAGTTTGCCGTGTATTAGTGGCGAAATAAAAATATATTTGCAGTCCAGTGTTGCATATGTATCTGTTGAAAAGCCTGTTGTGTAAAAGTAGAAAAAAAAAATGGGCCTAATTGACATTCTGCGGTGAAGTGATATATTGGCAAGCCCAGTTTGCCGTGTATTAGTGGCGAAAGAAAAATATATTCGCTGTCCAGAGTTGTTCTTCTCTGTTGAAATGCCTTTTGTGTGAAAGTGGGAAAGAATTAGGGCCTAATTGCCGCTCAGCAGTGCAGTGATATATTCGGAAGCCCAGTTTGCTGTGTATTAGTGGAAGAAAGAAAATTATATTCGCCGTTCATTGCTGCATTTATCTGTTGATAAGCCTTGTGTAGAGTAAAAGTTGAAAAAATAAAAGCCTATTTGCCGTTCAGCTGTGCAGTTATATGTGGTAAAGGCCTTTTTGGGGTTAAATTTTTTCTGTGAAGGGGGCTACACCTCCTTTTGCGGTATGGGCCACATTATGTAGTGGGGAAATTTGTAATATGAAATGGGCTTTCTTTGGGAAAATTCTTGGGTGACTGTATAGCCCCTTTTGCTGTATGGACCAAATTACAAGTGAAATTCTTTATGTGACACAGACTTGACGAACTTCTCGACTCTTCCAGGCTCCAAGCAATCTTTAAGTTTTGTCTTCTCATTGTCTGTAGCTATTAGAGGCCTGTTAATGCCAGGCAGGTTCCCACAGAAGTATCTGGCTGTTTGAGCAGCCGCTACCGCAGTTCCATCAATCTTAACAGGATTCTTCTCCAGGTGGAGAGAAATAGTTTTTTTTGTAATGCTTTCTTAATCGCAACCACATCGTTGAATAAACAGAAAACTGGCCGATTCTCTCCTGTCTTAGGCTACACTTTATTGAGTAATCGTGGAAAGTAAAAAAAAAACTGTTGTCCACTAACCCCATAAGCCTTTCCAGTGCGGGTTAACCACAGATAAGTCATTACAAGGACTGCCGCCAATTATCAGATTAAATTGCCCCCATTCTTCAATCAATTTCTTGGTTACATTCTGTTTGTCGCCCACGTATACAATCTGCCCTGGATGGCGTACCCGTCCTATCATGATGGCGTCCTCACACACCTCTGATGCCATATATTTTTCAACGTTGATTCTAAGCTTTTTCCATGATGAATGGGAACTCGTGATGTTTTCCCTGATGAAGAGACAAGGGGCTGGTAGGGTTTGAATCTTGATGAACTTTGTGACTCTTCTGGGCTCCAAGCAATCTTGAAGCTTTGTCTTCTCATTGTCTGTAGCTACTAGAGCCTGTTCATGCCAGGCAGGTTCCCCCAGAAGTAACTGGCTCGATGAACAGCCGATACCGGACTTGCATCAAGCTTGACAGGATTCGTCTCCAGGTGGAGAGAAGTTGTTTTTTGGATTACTTTCTCCATCTCAACCATGTTGTCAAGTAAACGTAAGACTGACCGATTCTCTCCCGTCTTAGCCAACACTTAAATTTTTTAATTAAATATTAAATTGAACCAAAACTTGATTAAAATTATAAGAAAGTAAACTTAAATTCGTCAATATATTATCACAATCTTCGAGGGAAATTCCCAGACAATCAATTTGCCAAGCCTTTTGTGCCGGAGAACGTGTATTAATAAATTGTGTTTTAAGCAACACTTTATAAAGTTGAGAAATTTTAACATTCTGTTCTGTCCCAAATTCCCTATAAATAAATAGATGAAGCGGTCGCTCCACATGCTACTGCCATCTCCGCAATCTCTCAACGTCGTATCACTCTGTGGCCCCTTCATGCTGCTGCCACCTCCGCAATCTCTCGTCATCGTGCCACTCTGTGGTCTCCTCCTGATGCTGCTGCTGCCACCTCTAGACTGTCATTGTGCCACTCTGTGACCTCCTCATGCTGCTGCCACCTCCAGACTCCATCATTGTGCTACTCTGTAGTCTCCTCATGCTACTTCCACCTCATCACTATGTCATAGGGCCACTCTGTGGACTTCTCATGCTGTTCCCATTCTGCCCACTTCATGACTGGGCCACTATTTAGCCTTTTTGGCTTGGCTGACATCATCATTTTTTTGACCCTTCTTCTGATCTGTCAGTAGGAAGGAAAAATTAGGCCCACAACGGATCCTCTCTGTGTAGCAGCTGTAAGGCCTATATAGTCCCATCAGAATTGGCTTGTTATTTGGAAGCCAAAAGCAAGAGAGGGTACAAAACACAGAAGACATGCAAATATTCTGTTCACGTGTCATCTGTTTTGGATCCACTTCTGTTTTTTTGGGATTAGCAATACTGATGGATTACTGGCCAAATGCTGACAGAGTGAAGGCAAATGCTCAACAGACAGGATCCGTTTTTGGGGGGTTATTGTTCTGACGGATCAGAGCTAGTGCAAAATAATCAGTGACGTCCACAGAAACTTACTGCTGACACCTTCTCCACTCAGTCTGGGGGGGGGGGGGGGCTCTACTTTTATAAGCGTTTAATAGAACAGGTTCTGTTTACATCTATGTGGAATCAGCTGACGACGGTGTAAAAGGAGTGCGCTTCTTCATGACACTAACATTGACCTGTAAGGCTGAGTTCATACTTGAGTTATTTGATCCGTTATCGCCTGCTGACTGCCCAAATAAGTGAAGTGTGCAATGATTCTAAGAGTGACGCATGTCATACGGACACTATTATTTCACTACCAAAGCAGACTCTCTATGCATGTTACTGCAAGGCACAGTGTTAAACACCACTATAAAGGCACTCAGCAGCCAGGAAATAGCATTTTTTTATCCCATTCAATGCAAATATATTCGGATCAAATTTTTGAAACATTCACTCATCTCTAATTATGACCACACTGCATTTGGAGAAAATAACATATGCTGCCTGCATGATGCACGATGAAGCTAGTTTTACAATGCTTTTTGAAAAACTACACTGGCTTGCAGTGGGTACTGGCCATGTCAAGTAGACTGTCCTCACAATTTAGCTATTTTTATGTGGCAAGGAACTCCCTCCTGGACTTGCAGCAAAATAACTGTCTGCTATTGCACTACTTGATCTGCAATGTTCCTGCTCGCTGGAATGCCAACTTGCATATGTTGGATCATCATACAAGCAGTGCTAAGCGATAGATGATTTTTTCATGCACTACTACTTTAGCAGGGATCATGTGTTGTCTTGTGGTCAGGCAGTGGCAGGCACTGACAGCGTATCAGAGACACCTATTGTTTACTGAGGCCCCTCTAAAAGACTACAAAATTTGTCAGTATGGACAACTGCAGTATAAACCATGGCACCCTTTTGATATTTATTTTAGAACAGACATTCACATTGATGCAACAAAGGAGGATGGCAGAAGAAAAACAGCTTACCCATCTTGTGTTCCTCCCTGTAGCTGTTGGGGGACCAACAAAAAAGAGGTTCCATGGAGGATGATGAGAAGCTGTCGCTGAAAGGAAAAGGAGTAATTGGTGAAAGAGCAGAAGGATGATAATGACAACACCAGCCACAATGACCAATCATCTCAGTAGGGGAGGTGGTACCAGAAAGCAACAGAAGCCACAGTAGCAGCAACTGTAGCCAGTTCAGTATCAACATGATGGAGCAATTCTTTCCTTTGCCACACCAGCCTACAAATCAGCAAATGGAAATCTGTTGCCTCAACACCCAGGTTCAGTTCTACCTGGACTCTGGCCTTTCTCTTGAACATATGTACTCTGTTCCCTGACCACATGGATTTTTGTGCAGGCAGAGTGGGACAGTGGCCAGAACTGGCCCAGCATGCATTCTCTCTGGTTTTTCTTGACTATCCCTTCTTGTGTCATCTCGGAGAGTTTTCAGTGAAGCAGGGGGAGTTTATACCAAATGGATAAAGCTGTACTTCACCAGTGTACAAAATATGACTTTGGTAAAAATGCTCATTGAGGCATGGATCTGTGAAAATGTTCACTCTCCTCTGGCTGAGGTTAATAAATAGATTTGCAGTTGCTGATAGTGCCCCATCTTGCCACTGCCGGCCTGATAACCATTATGCATCATGTTCCATACTGTATGGTTTCTGCGTTCATTGCCGCAGCTGCTATTCCCTGCTTCTAATCCCTTACTGCCACTTCCTTTACCCTTACGACCACTACCATTACTACTACATAATAGCCACTATTACTACTACCACTACAACATTTAAGCAGACACACACATCTACAGCTTTGCTGCTACTACTATCATGGCCACATGACACTATTACCCTATTCACTATCACACTCTACTGCTGCTGCTTTCAATTAAAAGGGAGAATTTTTCAATTTTTTGTTCAGAACAAGCCACACTTTCTTCAGAAAATAAAGTGTGCGTATAAGCAGAAGCAGGGATCTGTCCCTGTTGAGGCCCAATTTTTGGACACTTGGTCCTAACAAGTCACTGTGGGAAGCTTTCTAATGTGAAAAAGCAAAACACATGAGATGTTGGAGTGTGTTTTTAAAACCATTGTTTGTTAACATTTACCCATACTTAGTGTAACTCTGACATTATTTGCTATTCCTGACATTGTGTTCAAGAGCTCAGGAAGGAGGAAAGAGGGACACAAAGAGCAAAAATTTGTAAAAAAAATAAAAAAAATGCCAAAAAGAGATAGGATCTTTTCATAAAAAAGAGCAACTTTGAATCATATAGAATCGAGTCGGACACAAATAAAATTTTTACAAAAACTTGGTGAATCGGAAACGAAACAAATTTCAAGAAATTTGCTCATCTCTAATTTATACATATTTTAATGATCAAATAAATAGTAATATTTTTAATATACTACTTGTGTAACTTTTGGTAGTATTTGGGACATGCTTTATTGGATTCTGTGTAGTTTATATGCTGAAGTGTTGAGAAAAAAGTCAGATCTCCACATATATAAAAATGCATAAATTGTAATGTATGGGCAAAGTTTAATCAACAAGTTATTATTACTATATATTAATACTTAAATGGGTTCTCCGGAAAATAAGGGAATGAAAATACTTAAATACTACTTTATTATAAATGTATTCCTAAATACCTTTCATTAGGTTTAACGGCTTGTTTTGTCTGGGCAATTATCAGGGGCAATAAAATGGCCTCCATCCTATTAGAACACATAAAACATGTCCTAACTCCTACTCACATACTTAATTCCCAGGAAATCACTTTAAGGGCAGCATATTAATAAAGGGGTCTGTCAGCTAATTTTCTTAAACTGCTAAAATTGATTTGTAGTTCTTACACACAGATCACAAATAGTACCTTTGCTTCCCTTGTCAGTGATGCTTAAAAAAAAAAAAAAAAAAAAACCTTTAAAGTGATATGCTAATGAACTTGCAAGTACCCTAGCCCTCAGGGTAGGAAAGACATGCAAATAGTGTTTCAGCTAAAAAACGAGGCAGAAGTTTATACAAATGAGTATACATGACAAAACAGTGTAGAAAGGTTATTGAATATAATATTAGGACAATTAGAAAACTGCAGTAGAGTTGAGCGAACCCGAACTGTATAGTTCGGGTTCGTACTGAATTTTGGGCTGTTGGGGACACGGACTGGACATTTTCAAAAAAGTTTGGGTTCGGGTCCGTTGTTCGGCGATTTCTTCCTACTTTCTGAAGGGCTGCACAGCAGTCAATCAGCAATCATTTTACTTCTTTCCCTAAGAAGCCATCACAGCCATGCCTACTAATGGCATGGCTGTGATTGGCCAAGTGCAGCATGTGACCCAGCCTCTATTTAAGCTGGAGTCATGTAGCGCCACAAGTCACTCTGCTCTGATTAGTGTAGGGATAGGATGCAGCTGCTGTGAGGGCGAGATTAGGCAGGTTAGGAGGTTAGATTAGGAGACCCTAAGCAGTGAGAGAAGAGTTAGCTGGCATCCCCCCAAAAAAAAAAATTTGCAATTTTTGTCACCCTAATGATAATGATCTAGGTGCATGGGTCCCCCCAAGTCATCCAACTTAAATAAAGCAACTTTGAGACTTACTGGTAGAGTTGAGCGAACACCTGGATGTTCGGAATCGAGAAGTTCGGCCGAACTTCATGAAAATGTTCGTGTTTGGGATCCGAACTCGAACCGAACTTCACCCTGAACCCAAATCCCATTGAAGTCAATGGGGACCCGAACTTTTGGGCACTAAAAAGTCTGTAAAATAGCACAGGAAAGGGCTAGAGGGCTGTTAAAGACATCACTATGTAGGTAAATCCCCTGCAAACAAATATGGATAGAGAAATAACTTAAAATTAAATAAAATAAATAAAAATTAACCAATATTAATTGGCAACTTGGAGGAGGAGGTGGAATAGGAGGTTAAGGTGACGTTAGGTGGGAATGCTATGGGAGTTGAAGTTCTCATCACAGCCAAAAAGGATTCATGTCTGCCTGCAGTGCCACAGGCCTCATTCAAAGACTCAGGGCCATGACACCCGCAAAGAAGAGAATGGTCCCATAACAGCAACACAGGCCTCGGGTCAACCTGCATTAACTTTTATGTAGGCCCCTGACACCCAAACAGAGGAGAGGTCATTTGACAGTAAATGGAGTTTAATGTCTCCCACCATGACAGCAAGCAATTAAAGGGGTTATCCGAGATATATTAAGTTAATCCAAACGTCTTTATCGAAATATATAAAACATTTTTGTAATTGACTTACTTTAAAAATAATCCACCGTTTACATTCTGCAGAATGTTGACATTTGTGCACTGACGTCACCCTGCTTGATTCTCCGTCTTCATTCAGCACGGCTCTGGTAAGGATCGCGCATGCGCGATCCTTACCAGAGCCGTGCTGACCGATTCCACAGCGTTCAGGCTTTGGAAGCCCGCCCCTTCTGCCTCTCTGTCTTCATTCAGCACGGCTCTGGTAAGGATCGCGCATGCGCGATCCTTACCAGAGTCGCGCTAATAGAGCAGAGACCAAGAAGGGGCGGGCTTCCAAAGCCTGAACGCTGTGGAATCTGTCAGCACGGCTCTGGTAAGGATCGCGCATGCGTGATCCTTACCAGAGCCGTGCTGAATGAAGACGGAGAATCAAGCAGGGTGACGTCAGTGCACAAATGTCAACATTCTGCAGAATGCATTATTTTTAAAGTAAGTCAATTACAAAAATGTTTTTTATATATCGATAAAGAAGTTTGGATTAACTTAATATATCTCGGATAACCCCTTTAAATGAAATATAGGCCACTGACACCCACTCAATGGGGCGGTCATTAGACAGTAAAAAGAATTTAATATCTCCCACCAAGACAACAAATGATTAAATGACATATAGGCCCCTGACACTTGCCCAATGGGGCAGTAAAAGGAGTTAAATGTCTGCCACCAAGACAGCACGCAAGGAAATGACATATAGACCCCTGACATCCAGACAATAGGGAGTTTATTACACAGTAAAAAGACTTAAATGTCTGCCACCAAGACAGTAAGCAAGTACGTGAAAGTTAGGCCCCTGACACCCAGACAGAGGAGAGAGGTCCCATAGCAGCAAAAGAGGCATCATGTAACCCACCAACAGAGAACGCCACTTTCATTTATTTAAGCCCTGGCACCCAGACAGAGGAGAGAGGTCCCATAGCAGAGAATCAGGCTTCATGTCACCCAACAATGGAGAATGCCACTTTCAGATATTTAGGCCCCTGGCACCCAGACGGAGGAGAGGTTCATTCAACTTTGGGTTGCCCTGCAAAATAATGGTAAAATTAAAAAAGAGGATTCAATAAAGAAGTGCCCTGGAGTACAAGAATATATGGTTAAGGGGAGGTAGTTATAAATGTCTATTCTGCACAAGGGATGGACAGGTCCTGTGGGATCCATGCCTGGTTCATTTTTATGAACGTCAGCTTGTCCACGTTGGCTATGGACAGGCGGCTGCGTTGGTCAGTAATGATGTCACCTGCCATGCTGAATACACGTTCAGACAAAATGCTGGCCACCAGGCAAGTCAGCACCTCCAAGGCATAAAAGGCTAGCTCTGGCCATATGGACAATTTGGAGACCCAGAAGTTGAATGGGGCCGAACCATCAGTCAGTACGTGGAGGGTGTGCACACGTACTGTTCCACCATGTTATTGAAATGCTGCCTCCTGTTAACACGTTCCGTATCAGGTGGTGGTGCAGTTAGCTGTGGCGTAGTGACAAAACTTTCCACATCTCTGCCATGCTAACTCTGCCCTCAGAGGCAATGGCTATGAGACAGCTGTGTTGATGACCTCTTGCTCCTCCTCTGCCTTCGCCTTGGGCTTCCACCTGTTCCCCTGTGACATTTGGGAATGCTCTCAGGAGGGCGTCTACCAGGGTGCGCTTGTACTCGCACATCTTCCTATCATGCTACAGTGCAGGAATTAAGGTAGGCACATTGTCTTTGTACCGGGGATCCAGCAGGGTGGCAACCCAGTAGTCCGCACACGTTAAAATGTGGGCAACTCTGCTGCCATTGCGCAGGCACTGCAGCATGTAGTCGCTCATGTGTGCCAGGCTCCCCAGAGGTAAGGACAAGCTGTCCTCTGTGGGAGGCGTATCGTCATCATCCTCCGTTTCTCCCCAGCCACGCACCAGTGATGGGCCCGAGCTGCGTTGGGTGCCACCCCGCTGTGAACATGCTTCATCCTCCTCCACCTCCTCCAGTAGTGGGCCCTGGCTGGCCAAATTTGCACCTGGCCTCTGCTGTTGCAAAAAACCTCCTTCTGAACCACTTCTAAGAGACTGGCCTTAAAGTGCTAAAAATGACCCCTCTTTTTCCTCCTCCTCCTCCTGGGCCACATCCTCTTCCATCATCACCCTAAGTGTTTTCTCAAGGAGACATAGAAGTGGTATTGTAACGCTGATAACGGCGTCATCGCCAATAGCCATGTTGGTGGAGTACTCAAAACAGCGCAACAGGGCACAAAGGTCTCGCATGGAGGCCCACTCATTGGTGGTGAAGTGGTGCTGTTCCGCAGTGCGACTCACCCTCACCTCGGCTGAAACTCCACTATGGCCTGATGCTGCTGCAGGATGCGAACACCGGAAGCGGGCACAGACTTTATGCAGCAGCTCTGACATGTCCGGATGGTTGTGAATGAACTTCTGCACCACCAAATTCAGCACATGTGCCAGGCAAGGGATGTGCGTCAAACCGGCTAGTCCAAGAGCTGCGACGAGATTTCGCCTATTATCGCACACAACCAGGCCAGGCTTGAGGCTCACTGGCAGCAACCACTCGTTGGTCTGTTGTTGTATACCCCGCCACAACTCCTGCGTGGTGTGAGGCCTGTCCCCCAAAAATATGAGTTTCAGAATGGCCTGCTGACGTTTATCCCAGGCTGTGCTCAAGTTGGTGGTGAAGGTGTGTGGCTGACTGGATGAGCAGGTGGAAGAAGAGGAGGAAGAAGTCGAGTAGGAGGAGGAGGCAACCAGAGGCAAAGAATGATGCCCTGCGATCCTTGGCGGCGGAAGGGCGAGCACCAAAGAACTCTCCGCCAGGGGACCAGCCGCCACTACATTTACCCAGTGTGCAGTTAGGGAGATATAGCGTCCCTGGCCGTGCTTACTGGTCCACGTATCTGTGGTCAGGTGGACCTTGCCACAGATGGTGTTGCACATTGCACACTTGATTTTATTGGATACTTGTTTGTGCATGGAAGGCACGGCTCTCTATGAGAAGTAGTGGCGGCTGGGAAAAACGTACTGTGGGACAGCCACTGCCATCAGCTGTTTGAAGCTGTCAGTGTCCACCAGCCTGAATGACATCATTTCAAAGGCCAGTAGTTTAGAAATGCTGGCATTCAGGCCCAGGGCTTGAGGGTGGCTAGGTGGGAATTTACGCTTTCTCTCCAAGGTTTGTGAGATGGAGAGCTGAACGCTGCCGTGTGACATGGTGGAGATGCTTGGTGACGCAGGTGGTGTTGTCGGTGGAACATCCTCTGTTTGGTGGGCGACAGGTGCCAACATTCCTCCCGAGGCGGAGGAAGAGGCCGAGGCAGCAGCAGAAGAGGGAGTAGGAGAAGCATGAGTGAGTTCCTTGTTTTTAAGGTGTTTACTCCACTGCAGTTCATGCTTTACATGTAGATGCCTGGTCATGCAGGTTGTGCTAAGGTTCAGAACGTTAATGCCTCACTTCAGGCTCTGATGGCACAGCAAGCAAACCACTCGGGTCTTGTAGTCAGCACATTGTTTAAAAAAGTGCCATGATAGGGAACTCCTTGAAGCTGCCTTTGAGGTGCTCGGTCCCTGGTGGCCGTGGCCAGTAGCAGACGAACTCTCTTGGCGGCGGCTGTCCTGCTTTTTCCCCCTGCTCCCTGTTTTCCTACGTTGTTGGCTTGGTCTCACTACTGTCTCTTCCTCTGAACTGTTAAAGTCAGTTGCACAACCTTCATTCCATGTGCGGTCTAGGGCCTCATCTTCCCCTGCATCGTCTTCCTCCCTGACCTCCTGTTCGTCTGCACACTGCAGAAAGAAGCAGCAGTTGGCTCCTGTGTTTCGTCATCAACAGAGACGTTCGGACTCTGATGAGGTGGTATTCCCATGTCCTCATCATCAGGAAACATAAGTGTTTGTGCATCAGTGCATTCTACGTCTTCCACCGCTGGGGAAGGGCTATGTGGATCCCCTTGGGAAACCCTGCCAGCAGAGTCTTCAAACAGCATAAGAGACTGCTGCATAACTTGAGGCTCAGACAGTTTCCCTGATATGCATGGGGGTGATGTGACAGACTGATGGGCTTGGTTTTCAGGTGCCACGTGTGCTCTTTCTGCAGAAGACTGGGTGGGAGATAATGTTGTGAATGTGCTGAATCCACTGTCGTCCACCCAATTGACTAGCGCCTGTACTTGCTCAGGCCTTACCGTCCTTAGAACGTCATTGGGCCCCACCAAATATCGCTGTAAATTCTGGCGGGTACTGGGACCTGAGGAAGTTGGTTCACTAGTTTATGTGGCTGTGGCAGAATGGCCACGTCCTCTACCAGCACCAGAGGGTCTACTAGCACCTCCATGACCATGTCAGTGTCCCTTACTAGATTTTTTCCTCATTGTTACCGTTCACCACAATAGGAAAAAAATAATTTTGTCCAATGTATTGAGTTCAAATTCAGGCCATTTTTTTTTAAGGCACCTAACACTATCAGGCCATCTATTTATGTACCGTATTACACTAATACAGGCACAGCAGTAACCACAGATTTAGGGGAATATCAGTTGTAGGCCTAGTATTTAGGCCTTGGATGAAAGGTATCCTTTTACGGACCGAATTACACTTGCAAATGCACAATAATGTGTGCAAATGTAGAGGATTATGCTTTCAGCACTTGTATTTTAACACTTAGTGTAATATACCCCTTTACGGAAAGAAATACACTTGGAGTTGCACGGTTGCGTGTGCAAATATAGAGGATTTATTTATCAGGCCTTGTATTTAGACGCTAACACTCTGAGTGTATTATACCCTTTTACGGACAGATTTACACTTGGCCAGCAACAGCTGAAACCACTAATTTACGGTATTGCTATTTTGGCAATTGAATTTCACCCCAGAACAAAATATATCCTTTGTCTGACACTATTAAACTTGGCGGAAAAAAAGGCAAAGTAAAAAGGTTTTGCCCCTTTAGGTGGCGCCACAGCTCCTCAATTAGAAATATATATGGTATGTGATCTGTTACTCAGAATAAAAGGGAGTTTTTCTCATGAGTATGAGCTTTACATACATGAGTTATTTTTAGAAGTTTTTTGTATAAAAACAATAACATGGATTAAAATATATAAAAATATGAATAAACTCATTTCACCCAGGAGGTTTCGGATGGGATAAACTCAAGACACCCTCCGAAATACCTCCTGCGCCTGGGTGGCTTGTAGAGTATCACGAAGTAACAGCAGTCCAACTCGTACTTCTTGTCAAACATCTTTAATAAACCACAGGGTGGGAGTGAATGTAATTTCTCAACGCGTTTCGGGGCATAGGTAGAACCCCTTCATCAGGAGAATATAACATTGGGTACATGGTGTGGGGTATAAATACACAAAACTGTTTGAAAAAAGTGCCAAAACGGAGAGAGGGACGTCACTTCTGGTATGCGCTCCAGCGTGGAACGCAACCGGAAGGGACGTACCGCTCCTCCTGGATTTATATTCGAATATACTTCAAATTATACTAAAAAAATGTTCATTCAGGGGCCTTGGTAGAACCCCTTCATCGAGAGCATATATCATTATGTGCATGGCATAGGGTAAAGGTACATAAAACTTTTTGAGAAAAGCGCCAAAACGGAGTGAGGGACGTCACTTCCGGTTTGCGCTCCAGCATGGAAGTTACGTACCTCTGCTCCAGAATTTGAATTCGAACATTCTTCAAAACACAAGCATCAGAATGACTGATAGAGTGATCATTTGGGAATATTTGTTAGCGGGATATTCATACTGCAATAACCCGTTGTGGGGGCCGAACGTGTTTGGCTAAAATCTCCTTCCGGTCACAGGAGCTTGGAAGTGTAGACACCTCCGGTCTTTGGAACACATGATGATAATAATAATATAATAAAAAAATAATAAATAATAAATATATTTACGTGTATGTTTAAATATAGGTATATAGTGGTGATAGTTAAAATCACTCTAATAAACACTCTAATAAAAACCCAAAAGTAGCGAAGGTGATATATATATGTGTGGAATGTATATAAAAACATATAGAAAGAGAGATTATAGCTAAAATCATTGATAAGAAACACTTAAAAGTGTATATACTAAAGTATATGTGGATAGTTTTTCTGTATGTAAAAAAATATATATACTAAGTTATGTTTGGAGAGTATATATTGAAATATATGTAGAGAGTTTTTCCTCTGTCGTCATCCCTTTGTGGGGAGTGGAAAAATTACATGGGGAGTGTACTTTGGGGTCTGTATAGTGCAATGTGCTCCAAAGTATGTATAGTGGTTGATATCTGTAGGATAAATGAGTATATATATCTCTAGATGTGAACAGACATCTGGCCTTATTTCTGAGATGTTATATGGATTAGCTGTTGATCCCATTAGGACTTATTACTAGGTAGCTTTATTTCTAAGAGGGGGGGGGGATTAATAGTCTTCTGAGCTTAGTGATATGAGAAATATGAGGTATTTTAGAGGGTGTCGAGTTTATCCCATCCGAAACCTCCTGGGTGAAGTGAGTTTATTCATATTTTTATATGTTTTAATCCATGTTATTGTTTTTATACAAAAAAACTTCTAAAAATAACTCATGTATGTAAAGCTCATACTAATGAGAAAAACTCCCTTTTATTCTGAGTAACAGATCACATGCCATATATATTTCTAATTGAGGAGCTGTGGCGCCACCTGCCTTTTTTTTCCGCCTTGAATACACCCATTTAGGATTACTCCTGGATGGTCATTTGCCCCTGGCAGCCTAAAATTTCCTCTGACATCCATACTACCATTTCCTCCCTTATTATAAATCAGCAGGTCCTTTCTCTGGCGCCCTGCCAGGTACGCTCAATCTTTTAAAGATTAGAGACTAACCCCCCTTCTTTTTTCTTACCCCTACCATACGTTTGTTGAGTCGATGGGAGACCAACGACCGACCAGGGGTTCGGTGGCAGACTCAGGTCGGATCTGCTTCGAAAAAGATATACCAGATCTCTTCACGAGAATAACAAAAGAAATTAGAAGAATACCTCTACAAGATGAACTGCAATTGCCAGACCCCATCCCAACCAGCACTTGGTCAACCCTATCTGAAATATTGCAAGAACAGACCAAGGGAAGTACCCATGGAAATCAACGTAAGAATCCGAACATATCAATCCTGGACATTATCAAAGACTTCCTGAGGAACAAAATTGACTGGTTCTTTCTATCCATATATTCATACCTAAAAATCATCCCACGAGGTCTTAGAATTCCCCTCAAACCCACCTATGAAAAAGACCCAGCTTTCATCAGAAACTGGCTTTCACTAAACAACACCTGTTCTCTAAACTTAATAAAGCTACTAATAACAAAAAGAAAAACAATTTGCCAAGATCTAGGCACATCTCTCAAACACCTCCTGGCAAATCAGTCCCACAAGCACAATACAAACCATATTACAAACTTAACGAGATTATTTGAATATAACGAAGTAACAAAAAAATGTAGAAAACTGTTAAAAGATCTAGACGATTACAAATTCAAAAAGATCAGACTGTGGGAGAGAAAACACCCTCGCCAGGCCAAACACACTATGCCCTTACTCAAAAATCCATACCCAACACACCCCCCAAGTTCCAACACAGAAACTCTAATACAGACCCAATCACAATACCAACCCCCGAAACCCATTTTACTTGGGAGGTCGTTTTTTAACAGCAAATATCAAAAACCATATAAACCCCCACTCAAAATAGCACCCGAAACCGCTGATATTCATCCCCCAAACCAAGAATCCATTAATTTGCCAAAAATAAATTCACGAAAGCTATGTGAAAACAGTATTCAGATCGACTCACCCAAATCAGACACGCATCGCACACATGCCAGCCCGCCCTCTGAAACCGCAACTAGGAACTCTCCCCCATCTGGGTCACCTTCGGCCCTGATCAACCTCACCTTACCCCACTCTCCAGAAAACAATGTTCCCATTGAAAACAATAGTATCACTGAATCAGTTCTTAATGCCTCCATCCACTCCCATTCCAGCAATCAATCGGACAACTTTCTAGCATTACCCTCTAACCTATCTGACAACTCCTCTTTTTTAGGGAAACTTTCGCCTGCACCACCGGTGATACCCTCGCACACTCCATCCAGATACAACCTGTCCACCATACAGATTCTCAGTCCTTTCTTCACCCCAACGGGCCCATCACCACTTCCAAAATCTCATCCCCAGAATCAAAAAAAAATCACACAATTTTTCAGCCCAATACCATTAACAAGAAAAAGACCAATAAAAGAACACGAGGATGCAGAGGTAGAATTTCTAAGAACGCCAAAAAAGAAAAAAAATCAATTCCACTCCACCAGTCTGCACTATTGAGTCCTCCATCGTCTACAACACCTACCTCAATTGAAGACCCTACCTCACTAGCCTGGATAAAAGGAATTTTTAATCTATCCAAACACACTCTGACCTCTGACGAAAAATACTTCTCCTAAGCAAAGGCCTCTCTTTTTGTCCCACCCAATATCCTGACTCTTTTGAATTATTTGTGGATCTTAATCAATACAGACGCAAACTCACCCTAAAAAGACACTTTGCAATAAAGTATCTCAGGAAAGAAACGGGCTTAACTCCCACTGCTGACACCAACACCACACCATCCAAAAATCCAATCAATCCAGAATTTTATGAACTAACACCAATTCCGTCTAACCTCAGACCCAAATCAAACTTTTATCCCCTAGAAAGTAGGGGCCCACACCTAGAGAGTTTTTTTTTTATATTGTTCTCAATGAACTTAAAACGCTCACAGAAACACAACCAAACAAACCCACAATTAATCTGACTAAACGAGAAAATTGAGCCTTGAAACAACTAAAACGAAATAACGATGTAGTAATAAAAAGCGCAGATAAGGGAGGAGGAATAGTCATCATGGACCAAGATTATTACTTAAAAGAATCACTCAGAATCTTGTCAGATACTGATTATTATAGAGTCATCAATGAAGATCCAACTACATTATATAAAAAAGAATTACAAGCATTAATCAATTTTGGATATAACGCTGGAATTATCAACAAAAGCGAAAAGTCTTTTATTTTCAACATTCACCCAACACTAGCCAGGTTTTATTTCCTCACAAAAATTCATAAATCTATCACATGTCCACCAGGTAGGTCTATCATCTCTGGCATTGACTCTCTCACCTCCAACCTTTCTGCTTATATTGATAAATACCTACAAAGATATGTCCTAAAACTCCCCTCTTACCTTAGAGACTCTTCCCATCTCATCAACATTCTAGATCAAATCAAATGGAAGAACAATTATGTTTGGGTTACACTAGATATTGCTTCACTATACAGTAATATTAAACATGATTTGGGCCTGAAGGCAGTAGAACATTTCTTGAACCATGATCAAGAAATGTCCCAAACACAAAAATAATTTATTCTAGACGCAATCTCCTTCATTCTACAACATAACTATTTTCTATTCAGTGATAAATTCTATATACAAAAAAGAGGAACAGCCATGGGGACAAAGTTCGCCCCCTCCTATGCCAATCTGTTCGTAGGACTATTCGAACAAGAAATGGGGCTAATGACACATAAAAACATTGTAACATTTATTAGATACATCGACGACATCATTTTTGTATGGGATAACACCACTGAAAAGTTGGTGGAATTCATTGCGGAAATAAACCAAAATGATTGTGGCCTACAATTCACCTCCGAGTACCACTCAAACGAAGCAGTCTTTTTAGATAGTCACATCAAAACAATAGCCAACAAAATCACCACCAGAACTAATTTCAAAAAAGTTGATTCTAATAGTTACTTGGACTATTCAAGCTGCCACTACTCAAAATGGAGAAACAATATACCCTATGGGCAAATGAAAAGGGTCAGAATAAACTGCTCAGACACAAAAGTAATGAAGGAACAAATAAAAATCTTAAAAGACAGATACAAAGAAAAGGGATACCCAAAAGGGTTAATCAACACCTCAGCTAGACGAGCAACCTCTGTAAGTCAACATACTGCTTTACAACCCGCTCCACCCAAAACTGTCAAAGACGACAGATATCAATATAACCTTATTACCTGTTACAATATCCACCACACTAACATTAGACATATGTTAAATAAACATTGGGATATCCTTCTTAAAGACCCCATCCTCAAAAAAATCCTACTAAAACAACCTTCCATCACATTTAGGAGAGCCAAAACCCTCAAAAACCTCATTGCCCCTTCCTGTCCCAAACTAACTACCAGAAAAAACCTAGAGGCCACATCCATCCTCTGTCCAGAAAAGATAGGGGTACAAAAATGCTTTTCCAAAAAATGCTTTTGCTGTCCAATAATTTCACATGGGGTCAAAACAATAACCATCCAAAACCCAAAGCTAACAAAAGATCACTCTTCCTTCACTATCAAACAAGAACTGAATTGTGGGTCAAAAACTGATCTACCTCCTATACTGTCCATGTGGACTAAAATATATTGGAAAAACCACACAGACAGTTAGAGAGAGAATGAACGAGCATCGCTCGAACATTAGACGCAGTATCCTCACACACAGTGTATTGAAACACTATTTTGAGACACATAATAGTGACCCATCCAGTTTAAGAGTCTCACCCTTAGAACAAACACCTACCTACCAGCAACTGTGCTGCAAAGAAATGTATTGGATACATACCCTCAATACTATTTCCCCATTTGGACTCAACGAGACCCTTGAATATTCCAATTACTGATAATTCCCCGTTCTCATATCGCTCCCCGTTCTCTAACATCTAATCCATATAACATCTCAGACATAATCCCAGATGTCTGTTCACATCTAGAGATATATCTAGAGATATATATATATACTCGTTTATCCTACAGATATCAACCACTATACGTACTTTGGAGCATATTGCACTATACAGACCCCAAAGTACACTCCCCATGTGATTTTTCTACTCCCCACAAAGGGATGATGACAGAGGATGACGACAGAGGAAAAACTCTCTATATATATTTCAATATACAGTTGTGTTCAAAATTATTCAACCCCCACTAAAATTGAGTGTTTTGGCCAGTTTGACATTGATTTTGATCATTTCAGTCATCTTGTTTACAATTAAATCAAAGAGGCACTTGTAAGTCAGACAAATATAACATAACATTTATAATGAAATAACCACAAATGTCTTTGTCATTCATTATCAGTTTTATTCAACCCCCAAGTGACATTCAATCTTAGTACTTAGTACAACGTCCTTTTCCAGTTATAACAGCTTTTAAACGTGAAGCATAGCTTGACACAAGTGTCTTGCAGCGATCTACGGGTATCTTTGCCCATTCTTCATGGGCAAAAGCCTCCAGTTCAGTCACATTCTTAGGCTTGCGCGCTGCAACTGCTTTCTTTAAGTCCCACCAGAGGTTCTTAATCGGATTTAAGTCTGGTGACTGCGATGGCCACTTCAAAATGTTCCAGCCTTTAATCTGCAACCATGCTCTAGTGGACTTGGAGGTATGCTTGGGATCATTGTCCTGTTGAAAGGTCCAACCTCTCCCAAGCCTCAGGTTTGTGACAGATTGCATCACATTTTCATCTAAAAGCAAAACTACCCAAAGCATGATTGACCCCCCGCTATGCTTCACAGTAGGCAAGGTGTGCTTTTCTTCATAGACCTTGTTCTTCCTCCTCCAAACATAGCGTTTATCCATGGGCCCAAACAGTTCTAATTTGGTTTCATCAGTCCACAGAACACTATCCCAAAACTTTTGTGGTTTGTCCACATGACTTTTGGCATACTGCAGTCGACTCTTCTTATTCTTTGGAGACAGCAAGGGGGTGCGCCTGGGAGTTCTGGCTCGGAGGCCTTCATTACGCAGTGTGCACCTTATTGTCTGAGCTGGAACTTCAGTACCCGCATCTGACAAATCTTTTTTCAGTTCCTCAGCAGTCACAGGGGGACTTTTCTCCACTTTGCACTTCAGGTAGCGCACAGCAGTCGAAGTCCGCATCTTCTTTCTGCCACGACCAGGTAGCGTTTCAACAGTGCCCTTTGCCTTGAATTTGCGAATGATGCTTCCTATGGTGTCTCTTGGTATGTTTAACATCTTTGCAATCTTCTTATAGCCATTGCCCTTCCTGTGAAGAGAAATCACCTCTTCTCTTGTCTTCCTGGACCATTCTCTTGACTTCACCATGTCTGTAAACACACCAGTAAATGTCTAGAAGGAGCTGAGTATCACAGTCATTTTACATCTGCCTAATTGGTGCCTATTCTGCTTGATTGCTGCTTCTTGACATCCAGAGGTGTTTTCAATACCTGATCGAAAACACTTAAATGAACCTCTGTTCTTAAGAGTGGTTGCCTTTAAGGGGTTGAATGATTGTGTCAATGAAGAAATCACAAAAAAAAAAAATATTTAATACTGTATTACAAAAACAATTGATGTCATTTTAGTTGCATTTGGTTTTTTAAAAAGTCCTTGTAAGATTTCATTCTGAACACAGTTACAAATGTACACTAAATTCCCTAAAACCCTTTACAGCATTAAGGGTTGAATAATTTTGAACACAACTGTATACTCTCAAACATAATTTAGTATATATATATATATATGTTTTACATACAGAAAAACTATCCACATATACTTTAGTATGTACACTTTTAAGTGTTTCTTATCAATGATTTTAACTATATTCTCTCTTTCTATATGTTTTTTATATACATTCCAGCATATTAATTAGTTAATATATGAACTACTCGTAATATATATATATCACCTTCGCTACTTTTGGGTTTTTATTACAGTGTTTATTAGAGTGATTTTAACTATCACCACAATATACCTATATTTAAATATACACTTAAATATATTTATTATTTATTGTTTTTTATTATATTATTATTATTATTATTATTATCATCATGTAAAAATGCTATTGCATATTGCTTTCCAAAGACCGGAGGTGTCCACACTTCCGAGCTCCTGTGACCGGAAGGAGATTTTAGACAAACACGTTCGGCCCCCACAACGGGTTATCACAGTATGAATAGCCCGCTAACAAATATTCCCAAATGATCACTCTATTAGTCATTCTGATGCTTGTGTTTTGAAGAATGTTCGAATTCAAATTCTGGAGCAGCGGTACGTCACTTCCCGTGCACTCCACGCTGGAGCGCAAACCGGAAGTGACGCCCCTCGCTCCGTTTTGGCGCTTTTCTTAAAAAGTTTTATGTACCTTTACCCTATGCCATGTACATAATGATATATGCTCCTGATTAAGGGGTTCTACCAAGGCCCCTGAATGAACATTTTTTTAGTATAATTTGAAGTATATTCGAATATAAATCCAGGAGGCGTGGTACGTCACTTCCGGTGCGTTCCACGCTGGAGCGCAAACAGGAAGTGACATCCCTCACTCCGTTTTGGCGCTTTTTTCAAACAGTTTTGTGTATTTATACCCCACACCATGTACCCAATGTTATATTCTCCTGATGAAGGGGTTCTACCTATGCCCCGAAACGCGTTGAGAAATTGCCTTCACCCCCACCCTGTGGTTTATTAAAGACGTTTGACAAGAAGTACGAGTTGGACTGCTGTCACATCGGAATTACTGTCCCAAGAGGTTGATAAAGATAAATAGACACAATTGTCATTCACTGAGTTTGTGCTTAGGTTAACAAATCAGGAGGATGATCAGAGTGAGGAAGTGCAAGAGGAGTTGGTGGACGATGAGGTCACTGACCCAACCCGAGAAGGTGGAAAGCCGAGCGAGGACAGAAGTACAGAGGGGGAGGGATCTGCAGCACCGCAACAGGCTGGAAGAGGCAGCGGGTTGGAAAAAGGGAGAAGGTGGGCCACACCAAACAGGCCTGCAACTGTTCCCTTGCGGAAATCTCCCTTGCCAAGGGGTAGGTGTTCCGCAGCATGGCGCTTTTTTGAGGAAAGTGGGGACGACAAAAAAATAGTAGTTTGCAACGTGTGCCATACCAAAATGAGCTGGGGCATGAACACTAGCAACCTCACCACCACCAGCATGATCCGCAACATGTCATCCAAGCACATTAATAAGTGGGCCGAAAACCTGGGTCCACAATCTGGGTCTGCGGGTCACACCACTGCCTCCTCTTCCACTGTGTTACGCACTGCTGGCCAATCCCCTGTCGAAGGCGCAGGCCCATATGCCCCTCACCATGCACCTGGACCTTCGCGTGAATCGTCAGCAACAACATCCACTTCCCTGTCCCAGCGCAGTGTCCAAATGTCGATAACACAGGCATTTGAACACAAGCGCAAATACCCACCCACCCACAGGCCATAGCACTAAATGTGCAGCTTTCCAAATTACTGGGCTTGGAAATGTTGGCATTTAGGCTTATAAACACTGAGGCCATGTCTGCGGCTGTCCTGCGTTACGCAGTCTCCAGCTGCCACTATTTTTCAAAGTGTGCCGTGCCTGCTTTACACCATGTGTCCTGAAACATCACACGTGCCCTGACCAACGCAGTTACTGGAAAGGTCCACTTAACCACGGACACATGGACATGTGCATTCAGCCAGGGATGCTACATTCCCCTCATGGCACACTGGGTGAACGTTGTGGAGGCCGGGAGAGAGTTGCTACCAACCCCGAGGATTGTGGGCCCTACGTCGATCAGGATTTCTGCCAGAACCTACGTTTGTGGCTCCAACCCCCACTTCTCCGCCTTATCCTCCACTTCCACCTCCGAATTATATGCATGCAGCGCCAGTCAGCGATCAGCTGATAGCTGGAAGCAGTGTAGCACTGCTGTGGTAAAGAGCCAACAGGCTGTGCTGAAGCTGATATGCTTAGGGGACAAACAGCACACCCCCGCAGAGCTGTGGCAGGGGATAAGAGACCATACTGAGCTGTGGCTCTCGCCACTCAAACTACATGGTTGTGTCCGATAACAGCCGTAACTTGGTGGCGGCTTTGGAACTCGGCAAGCCTACACACATCCCATGCCTAGCACACATCTTTATCTTTAGTGGTTCAGCGGTTTATCAAAGCCTACCCTAATTTGCCTGAGCTACTGGTGAAGGTTTGCCGCGTGTGTGCAGATTTGAGCAAGTCATCGTCAGCTTCAGCCAGTCTGTGAACCTTGCAGCAGCATTTGAAATTGCCAGCTTACCAGCTGTTGTGCGACGTGAGCACGCGCTGGAACTCTATGTTCCACATGTTGGCCAGTCTTTGTGAGCAGCAGAGGGCAGTGGAATACTAGCTGCAACATGGTCATAGCCTTTCTAGTCAGCTTCCACTCTTCACAAGCGAGGAGTGGGCTTGGATGTCTGACCTCTGTGAGATTTTAAGAAACTTTTATGAATCCACACAGATGATGAGCGGCAATAACGTGATTATCAGCGTAACCATCCCATTTCTGTGTCTACTCAAACGCTCCCTGCTCACAATTAAGGCCGACACTTTACATGTGGAAAAGGTGGAAGTGGGGGAAGAAGACATTACACAGGGTAATTGGAAGACCACCCTCAGTTTGTCTTCTCAGCATGAATTGGACGATCAAGAGGAGGAGCAGGAGACGGTTGCCTGGCTACGGAGAGTAGTACCCATGGAAGTTTAATTCCATAGGTTCAGCATGGGTGGGCAGAAGAGGATGAAGAGGATGAGGAGATTGAGAGTCATCCTACTGATGACGACAGCGATGTCTTGCCTGTTGGTAGTCTGGCACACATGTCTGACTTCAAGTTAGGCTGGCTTTCCCGCGACCCGCGCGTTATAGGCATTTTAGACAATACGGATTACTGGCTGTTCACCCTTCTGGATGAACTTCTCATCTCTCATTCCTTTGGTGGAAAGGATGAGCAAAATGGTGCAATACCAGAATGTCCTTGTTGAAAAATTGTTCCCAAAATTTCCATCTGACAACGCCGGCGGCAGAATCCATAGTTCCTTGGGCAACCGAGGTGGGAAGACAAGGGGAACACACAGCAGTTCCAACAGAGGTAGGGAAACACTATCCAAAGCCTGGTACAGTTTCTTGACACCCCGCCAGCACCCTCATCCTGATGCACGGCATACTGTCACAAGGAGGGAAACATTTTGGAAGATGGTGAAGGAGTACATAGCAGACCGTGTCAGCGTCATTAACGATCCCTCGGTGCCTTACAACTACTGGATGTCCAAGCTGGACACATGGCAAGAACTGGCGATCTACGCCATGGAGGTGCTGGCCTGTCCTGCCGCCAGCGTCTGAGTGGGTATTTAGTGCTGCTGGTGGCATTATAACAGATAAGAGTATCCATCTGTCAAAAGAGATGTCGCGAACATAATATTTTCCTCTCGCGAACGGTGATAGCAAATTTATGCAAATGTTCGCGAACAGGCGAACAGGGCGAACCACCATAGACTTCAATAGACAGGAGAATTTTAAAACCCACAGGGACTCTTTCTGGCCACAGTAGTGATGGAAAAGTTGTTTCAATGGACTAACACCTGCACTGTGGCATTTCGGAGGGGGATCCATTGCAAAACTCCTATGGAAAATTACGTAGTTGATGCAGAGTGTGCTAAGTTGAATTCGCAATGCGATTAATATAACCTGTATTAATCGCATTGCAAATTCAACTTAGAGCTGGGTTCCTAATGGTTGTATTGCTAGAATATAACGAAGATTGAGAATATACTGTAGCACTATATTCTCAATCTTTGTTATATTCTAGCAATACAACCATTAGGAACTCAGATCTAAGTTGTAATTGCAATGCAATTAATATAACCTGTGTTAATCGCATTGCGATTACAACTTAGATCTGAGTTTCTAATGGTTGTATTGCTAGAATAGACGAATATAATGAATATAGCACTATATTCTCAATCTTTGTTATATAATTCTAGCAATACAACCATTAGGAACCCAGCTCTAATTTAAATTTGCAATGAGATTAATACAGGTTATATTCATCGCATTGCGATTACAACTACTAACACTGCAGCTTCAGAATGAATCTAAGACGGATGCCGTCCTTGCTTTTTGATAGGAGGTGGGTCTGGGAGGGAGGGTATGCTAATTGGCTAAAATGTGTCTGCTGACTGTGAGGTACAGGGTCAAAGTTTGCTCAATGATAAAGTATAGGGGCGGACGCGAACATCGCATATGTTTGCCCTCCGCGGCGAACGCGAACAAGCGAATAGTTCGGGTCATCACTAGTGACAGACCAAACTCTGACAGACCAAACTCCCCGTTTAATGCACCGCAAACAACCGCAAACAGTCAGTCAATTTGAACTCCCTTTTTGCACAAGGTTGGATACCAAGCTAGCCATGTCCCGTTCCTTGTCCTCACTGATGTGATTGAAGGACTCTTCCTCCACCCAGCCACGTACTACACCAAGGGTCCAAGAAAGGTGACAACAGGCCCCCTGGGACGCCTGCTGTGGTTGGTCTTCCACCTCCTCAAAGCCACCTTCCTCCTCTGACTCCTCTTCTTCAGACTGCTCTCTCTGCTTTGCCGCAGGTCCAGCAATCGACGACGACAAGGCTGCTTCTGGTGGTGATGGTGACCACAACTCTTCTTCTTCATGCTCATCTACGGCCTGATCCAGCACTCTTGGCAGGGCACGCTCCAGAAAAAACGCATATGGGATGAGGTCAATGATGTTGCCGGTGTATGGAATAGATTTTAGGAACCGGGAGATGGAAAAATATGCTTGGTCGGTCCTCTTACTTCCAATTTGGGGCACTGCGCGTACGGCTTGCAATGTACTGTGCCACCAGATATGAGTGGTGTGTTTAAGTAGTACTATTCCTATTAGTTTAATCCCTGTTATGTCCCATATCAGGGGCCGGTCTATGGAATAAATTTTAGGAACCGGGAGATGGAAAAAGATGCTTGGTCGGTCCTCTTACTTCCAATTTGGAGCACTGCGCGTACGGTTTGCAATGTACTGTGCCACCAGATATGAGTGGTGTGTTTAAGTAGTACTATTCCTATCAGTTTAATCCCTGTTAGGTCCCCTATCAGGGGACGTGTATGGAATAGATTTTAGGAACCGGGAGATGGAAAAAGATGCTTGGTCAGTCCTCTTACTTCCAATTTGTGGCACTGCGCGTACGGCGGCATGTACTGTGCAATCCCAATATGAGTGGTGTGTTTAAGTAGTACTATTCCTATCAGTTTAATCCCTGTTTCCTCCCCTATCAGGGGACGTGTATGGAATAGATTTTAAACAACCGCAAAGAGTTGTCAATAGTTGACACACTCATGACATAAATTTTATTCCTCTATGCGTTAATCTTGGTGTAGTGATGACTGTGCTCGTGCACATGTTTGTGAGATTGCAAGCGATAGGCTTTGAAAAAACAATTTGGTCGTGCTGAGGAACTTCATTGACAGTTAAGTGACCCAGAAAACAACGATACTGCAGTGTGGGCCCATTGTTGGCCTAGTAGGCTGTAATGATCACCTTAGATGATCACAAAGAAAATTAATGTTTTTTCTATGCAAAATTATCCAGCTGATTGCTTTTGGTCTGTTCACAATGAAGCAACGACCTGATCATCTGGGGTGTGCCAACATTGCCATTGCCAACACACTCATAGAGGTGGTCACTTCATTGTGATACGCAAGCCCCTTCACCACAACAAGCTAACGATCACGAAGGGGAATTGACACATGTATGTGCCTTTTTTTGTTTTGTTTTTGCAGCCACAGTGCCAGAAAATTAATGTTTTCCAGGCAGAAAGTGCACTTAAACATTGCGGCTTGAAACCTAGTAGGTGGCGGATAAGTCATGCAAGTCATCCGGCATGCAGAGATAAAATACAGCAGCGTGTGGACCATTTTTAGCCCAATGCAACTCATCTCATCAGGACTTTTTTAGTCAAATGTATCGCCCACTGTCAGTCCCTTCGGGATCCAAGCCTCATTCATCTTAATAAAGGTGAGGTAATCTAGACTTTTTTGACCTAGGCGACTTCTCTTCTCAGTGACAATACCTCCTGCTGCACTGAAGGTCCTATCTGACAGGACACTTGAAGCGGGGCAGGCCAGAAGTTCTATCGCAAATTGGAATAGCTCAGGCCACAAGTCAAGCCTGCACACCTAGTAGTCAAGGGGTTCATCGCTCCTCAGAGTGTCGATATCTTCAGTTAAGGCGAGGTAGTCTGCTACCTGTCGGTCGACTCATTCTCTGAGGGTGGACCCCGAAGGGCTGTGGCGATGCGTAGGACTTAAAAAGCTCCGCATGTCCTCCATCAACAACACGTCTGTAAAGCGTCCTGTCCTTGCCGGCGTGGTCGTGGTAGGAGGAGGATTACTTTCATCTCTTTACCTGTTAGATTCCCATTGTGCTGTGACATCACCCTTATACGCTGTGTAAATCACACTATTTAATATATTTTGGAACTGCTACATCCTTTCCGACTTCCGGGAATTCTGAAACATTTCAGGCACTTTCTGCTTATACCGAGGGTCTAGTAGCGTGGCCACCCAGTACAGATCGTTCTCCTTCGGCCTTTTTATACGAGGGTCCCTCAACAGGCAAGACAGCATGAAAGACCCCATTTGCACAAGGTTGAATGCCGAGCTACTCATGTCCCGTTCCTCGTCCTCACTGATCTCACTGAAGGTCTGCTCTTCCCCCCAGCCACGTACAACACCACGGGTCCCAGATAGGTGACAACAATGAGCACCCTGGGATGCCCGCTGTGGTTGGTCTTCCTCCTCCTTAAAGCCACATTCCTCCTCTGACTCCTCAGACTCCTCTTCCAGCGTTGCCGCAGGTCCAGCAATAGAGGAGTATGACTATGCCACTAGCTCCTTGTGACAACCTCCCCCTACTTTCAACTCATCTCCTCCTCCTCTCTGTCTCCCCATCTTAACTTTCCCCCTGTTCTTCTTCTCTTTGAGCAGGCACCCACGTGATATCCACGGACACATCATCATCATCAACAGCTTCACTTGTATCTGACAACTCAGCAAAGGAAGCAGCAGCAGGTACAACATCATCATCACACCATACGTCCATGTGTGGACGTAATGGTTGCGCATCACTCATTTCTTCCAACTGATGTGTAAATAACTCCTCTGACAGATCAAGTGAAGCAGCTGTGGTGCTAGTGTTGGTGGTGGCGGCAGGCGGGCGAGTGGTAACTTGAGAGGTGCCCGAAGCTGAGCTGGAGGAGGATGGTGCGTCAAGGTTCCGAGCGAAAGCTGTAGAAGATTTGGTGTCCTGTGTTAGCCAGTCAACTATGTCCTCAGAATATTTCGAGTTCAGCATACGTGGCCTCTGAACATTGGGAATCACAGCACCACGACCACGACGGCCTCTGCAGGGTGGCCTGCATCTGCCTGTTATTTTTTTTAGATTAGTTTAGTTGTACTATGCGTGCAAGCTACTGTGACACCAGATATGAGTGGCACTGTGCACTGGCAGAAGTTTGCAGAGTAGACGCTGTAGGCCAGACACACACGCTTGCAGACAACTAACTGCTAGTCAATGTATTACAGTCAAAATTGTTGTTATTTTTTTAAATGTAATCTACTGTGACACCAGATATGAGTTGCACTGGTGACACTGTGTACTTGCAGGGCCTGAAACACACATGCTTGCAGGCAACTGACTGCTATTATATTACAGTCAAAATAGTTTTTTTTTTTTTTTTTTTATCTGTGACACCAAATATGAGTTGCACTGGTAACACTGTGGACTTGCAGTGCCTGAAACACACACGAGTGCAGGCAAATGACTGCTATTATATCACAGTCAAATAAGTTTTTTTTTTTTTTCTAAATGCAAGCTTCTGTGACACCAGATATGAGTGGTGGCACTCGACAAGTGGGCACAGTATACGCTGTGAGCCTGACACACATGCTGGTAGGCAACTGCAATTTGATTACACAGGGAAAAAAAAAAAAAAAAAAACAGACTGATGTACTAGCCCTAAAAAGGGCCTTTTGGGGTGCTGTCAGGACACTGTCCTTACAGCAGAGATCAGATGAGTCTTTCAGGACTGGAGTGGACACCTAATACACTAGCCTAGCTATCGATTTCCCTATTAAATCAGCAGCAGCTACACTGTCTCTCACTAAGACTGCAGCTAACGAATGAATCTAAAATGGATGCTGTCCAGGAGATGGGAGGGTCTGGGAGGGAGGGTATGCTGCTGATTGGCTGGAATGTGGCTGCTGACTGTGAGGTACAGAGTCAAAATTTACTGAATGATGATGAATAGGGGCGGACCGAACATCGCATATGTTCGCCTGCCGCGGTGAACGCGCACAAGCTATGTTCGCCGGAAAATAGTTCGGGACATCTTATTTGCAAATTCAACTTAGAGCTGGGTTTCTAATGGTTGTATTGCTAGAATATAACGAAGATCGAGAATATAGCGCTATATTCTCAATCTTCGTTATATAATTTTAGCATTACAACCATTAGGAACCCAGCTCTAAGTTGAATTCGCAATGCGATTAATATAACCTGCATTAATCGCATTGCAAATTTAATTTAGAGCTAAGTTCCTAATGGTTGTATTGCTAGAATATAGCGCTATATTCGTTATATTCGTCGATTCTAGCAATACAACAATTAGGAACTCAGATCTAAATTGAACTACTTAACACTGCAGATTCAGAATGAATCTAAGATGGATGCTGTCCTTGCTTTTTGATAGGAGGTGGGAGGGTGTGTCTGCTGACTGTGAGGTATAGGGTCAAAGTGTGCTCAATGATAAAGTATAGGGGCAAACGCGAATATCGCATATGTTCGCCCGCCACGGCGGACGCGAACAAGCTATGTTCGCCGGCGACTAGTTCGGTACATCTCTATCTGTCAACAAGGCCTGGATTGCCTTGTAGCACTGTAATGATTTCATGCTGATATAGTGTTATCCAGCTTAATAGGGTTAGAGAGGCAACATTTCTATGAGGTATTAATTTCCTGATAGAAAATATCAAAAACGCAATTCAAGTGCCTCCCCTCCACTAGTTAAGATCAAACCCTAGCCTAAGTCGCTCTCTTCATGAGTGAAAGCTCTAATTCCAGTTTTAAAGAGATATCACACAATAAAGGTTTATTATTTTATTTTAACGTTCTATTCAGGCAAGTTTGTTAGTTATAAATTTGAGGGACATAAACAACTCTCAACCAGTTTATTAGATTAGGTTTTTTACTTGAGGTACTTTCACACTTGCGGCAGGACGGATCCGACAGGCTATTCACACTGTCGGATCCGTCCTGCCGGACTGCCGCTCCGTCCCCATTGATTGGGACGGATCTACGACGCAGCATGGCAGTGCACGGTGAGAGGCCGCCAGACTAAAAGTACTACATGTCCGACTTTTTAGTCCAGCGGCCTCTCGCCATGCACTGCCGTGCTGCGCCGTAGCCCCAACCCCCCCCCCATTATTGTCAATAGGGATGGAGCGGCAGTCTGGCGGCATGGTGAAACAGCGGCAGGACGGATCTGACAGGATGAACAGCCTGTCAGATCAGTCCTGCCGCAAGTGTTAAGTACTCTTAACTGATGACCTATCCTCTGGATAGACAATCAGTATCTGATTGGTGGGAATACAATATTTGGGACCCCACCGATCAGCTGTTTAAGAAGTCGCCAATGCTTTCACTAGCACAGTAGCCTTCTGCAGCTTTTCCTAGGACAGTGATCAGTACTCCAGCTGCTGTGAAACTACAACTCCCAGCATGCCGATTTACTCTGCAGTTATTGTAACTCCCATAGATTTAAAAGGAGGAATCTGGTAGCTATAGTTTAAGAACAGGAGGGCAGGAGGTTTCGGATCCCTAGACTAAGCCATGTCTGAGGAAGGCTAACACAGCCGAAATGTGTCACATGAAATGATAATGTGACAATAAATCACTACATTCATTCAAGCAAGTGAGTGCGGTCTTCTTTCTACATAGTTGTCATGGAGTGCCTCCCCTAGGATGCGTACACCACAAACACCTTACTCGAGTGCCGACCTATTATCCATATGATGTCATGTTCATCGGTCACATGATCTAGGTCCAGCTCAGCCCCATTGAAGTGAATGGGGCTGAGCTGCGTTACTAAACATAGCCGCTATACAATATACAACGCTGTATATCTCAGATAGATAGATAGATAGATAGATAGATATGCTTGTGTATGTATATAATTTTACTATGTTGTATCAGAGCTAATTGTGCCAAATGTCCTGCATTACATAGTGACATCGTTTGTAAGGCTTAAAAATGAAATCTGTCCACCCAGTTCAGTCTGTTATTCTGCACGTTTTGTCCTAATAACATTCATGGAATAGTAACTCCATTTAAGTTTATTCATGTTTAACCCTATGAATTCTGACAAATCCTTTTTTGTTGTTGTTTTTACACTTTTTAGGACCCATTGTGGAAAGCATATGAGTACAATAATGAAGCATCTTTCTACTAAATAGAGTAGTGCTGGCGGAGCTGCATTAGCCTGTACATTTAGTGTTGGGATTATTGTTGGATGATACCTTTGAGAGCAGGTATGCAGTTTTGCTGTGTTTGTTATATGAAAAGATAATCCGCCTTTAAAGGCTAGAGGTGATGCAAATGAGTTGATGGCGAGCTCTGCCTCTGATGCCACCAGATGTAAGGTAGCTATTCTATACGTCAATTTTTTTGTCACATTACATTACAAAAAGTGCAACACCTAGCGAACAAAATGGTGTATGCCCCCCAAAATAGTACCAATCAAACCGTCACCTAATCCCACAAAAAATTAGCCCCTACATAAAACAATTGGGCAAAAAACAAACAACACTATGGCTCGCAGAATTTGGAGACACTAAAACATGATTTTTTTTGCTTCAAAAATACTTTTATTGTATAAAACTTAAATAAATGTAAAAAAGTATACATATTGTCTATCGCCGCATCCGTAACAACCTTCTGTATAAGAATATCACATGACCTAACCCCTCAGATGAACACCGTAAAAAAAAAAACTGTTATGTTACCTTACATAACAAAAAGTGCAATACAAGCAATAAAAAAGTCATATGCACCCTAAAATAGTACCAATCAAACCGACATCTCATCCCAAAAAAATAAGCCCCTACATAAGACAGTTGCCCGAAGAAGAAGAAAAAATATGGCTTTCAGAATATGCTTTTTTCAAATTTTTCAAAAATGCTTTATTATGTAAAACTGAAACAAACAACCAAATTTTTTTTTTTTTTTTATAATGTTATGTCCATAACAACCTGCTCTATAAAACAGCACAAGATCTAACCTGTCAGATGAACATTGTAAAAAACAAAAAATAAAAACTGTACCAAAACAGCTATTTTTGTGACCTTGCCTCACAAAAAGTGTAACATAGAGATACCAAAATCATATGTTCAAAAACACAAATGATGAGGCTCTACCAATCCAGCTGAAATGGTTTGGTGCAACCGGCCAGTAATCCCCCTAATTACCAAAAAAGGTACAATATTGAATAAATGTCAGTTGGGCACTCAAATACTGGATCTCCTGACCAGGTGGAAAATCGCCAGTATAGAGAAAATGTATTAAATCGTCATGTAAAACAAATACATAAAATAATTGTATTTCATAATAAACAATCAAAATGGGTAGCTTGATTTCAATTAACTTCTTGCCTCCATGATCATTACACCGGACTAAAATGTTAAAATGTTGTAAAGTATCCCTTGTATGTACAGTTGTGTTCAAAATTATTCAACCCCCACTGAAATTGAGTGTTTTGGCCAGTTTGACATTGATTTTGATCATTTCAGTCATCTTGTTTACAATTAAATCAAAGAGGCACTTGTAAGTCAGACAAATATAACATAACATTTATAATGAAATAACCACAAATGTCTTTTCTGTGCTCACATCATTATCAGTTTTATTCAACCCCCAAGTGACATTCAATCTTAGTACTTAGTACAACATCCTTTTCCAGTTATAACAGCTTTTAAACGTGAAGCATAGCTTGACACAAGTGTCTTGCAGCGATCTACAGGTATCTTCGCCCATTCTTCATGGGCAAAAGCCTCAAGTTCAGTCACATTCTTAGGCTTGTGCGCTGCAACTGCTTTCTTTAAGTCCCATATCGGATTTAAGTCTGGTGACTGTGATGGCCACTTCAAAATGTTCCAGCCTTTAATCTGCAACTATGCTCTAGTGGACTTGGAGGTATGCTTGGGATCATTGTCCTGTTGAAAGGTCCAATGTCTCCCAAGCCTCAGGTTTGTGACGGACTGCATCACATTTTTATCCAATATCTCCTGGTACTGAAGAGAATTCATGGTACCTTGCACACGCTGAAGCTTCCCTGTACCTGTAGAAGCAAAACAGCCCCAAAGCATGATTGACCCCCCACCATGCTTCACAGTAGGCAAGGTGTTTTTTTCTTCATAGGCCTTGTTCTTCCTCCTCCAAACAGCATTGATCCATGGGCCCAAACAGTTCTAATCAGTCCACAGAACTCTATCCCAAAACTTTTGTGGTTTGTCCACATGACTTTTGGCATACTGCAGTCGACTTTTCTTATTCTTTGGAGACAGCAAGGGGGTGCGCCTGAGAGTTCTGGCATGGAGGCCTTCATTACGCAGTGTGCACCTTATTGTCTGAGCTGAAACTTCAGTACCTGCATCTGAAAAATCTTTTTTCAGTTCCTCAGCAGTCACACGGAGACTTTTTTCCACTTTGCGCTTCAGGTAGCGCACAGCAGTCGAAGTCAGCATCTTCTTTCTGCCACAACCAGGTAGCGTTTCAACAGTGCCCTTTGCCTTGAATTTGTGAATGATGCTTCCTATGGTGTCTCTTGGTATGTTTAACATCTTTGCAATCTTCTTATAGCCATTGCCCTTCCTGTGAAGACTAATCACCTCTTCTCTTGTCTTCCTGGACCATTCTCTTGACTTCACCATGTTTGTAAACACACCAGTAAATGTCTAGAAGGAGCTGAGTATCACAGTCATTTTAAATCTGCCTAATTGGTGCTTATTATGCTTGATTGCTGCTCCTTGACATCCACAGGTGTTTTCTTAATACCTGTTCGAAAACATTTGAATGAACCTCTGATCTTAAGAGTGGTAGTCTTTAACCCTGGGTTCAGACCTGAGCGTTCTAAAAACGCGCGTTTTACGCGCGTTTTTGTCGCGCGTATTTCAGCGCGTTTTTGCAAATAGGAAACGCGTAAGCACGCGTTCTTGTGATTGACTACTGTGGTGTCAATCACAAAGCGCGTCAAACGCCCCAAAAGAAGCTCAAGTACTTGTTTATGCGTTGGGCGTTTTACAGCGCGTTCAAACGCGCTGTAAAACGCTCAAGTGTGAACCACTCCCATAGGGATGCATTGGTTTTAATCTGTTGAGCGTTTTACAGCGCGTTTGAACGCGCTGTAAAACGCTCAGGTGTGAACCCAGGGTAAGGGGTTGAATAATTGTGTCAATGAGGAAATCACAAAAAAAAAACATTTAATACTGTATTACAAAAACAATTGATGTAATTTTAGATGCAGCATTGGGAATTTAATAAGGCAGCAAAATGTAGGTAAATCCCCTGCATACAAATGTGGATAGGGAAATGAATTAAAATACCATAAAATAAATAAAAATTAAGCAATATCAATTGGAGAGAGGTCCCATAGCAGAGAATCAGGCTTCAAGTCACCCACCAAAGGAGAAGGCCACTTTCATTTATTTAGGCCCCAGCACCCAGACAGAGGACAGTTGTCGCATAGCAGAGAATAAGGCGTCATGTCACCCACCAATGGAGAAGGAAACATTCATTTGTTGAGGCCCCAGCACCCACACAGAGGACATAGGTCGCATAGCAGAGAATCAGGCGTCATGTCACGCACCAATGGAGAAGGCCACTTTTCGATAATTAGGCCCCTGGCACTCAGATGGAGGAGAGAGGTCGCATAGCAGAGGATCAGGCTTCAGGTCACCCAGCAATAAAGAAGGCCACTTCCAGATATTTAGCCCACGGCACCCAGATAGAGGACAAAGGTCGCATAGCAGAGAATCAGGCGTCATGTCACCCACCACTGGAACAGGCCACTTTCAGATAATTAGGCCCCTGGCACCTAGACGGAGGAGAGGTTCATTCAACTTTTGGTTGCACCGCAATATAATGGTAAAATTAAAAAAAGAGGATTCAGAAGTGCCCCGGAGTACAAGAATATATGGTTGAGGGGGAGGCAGTTATAAATGTCTATTCTGCACAAGGGATGGTTCATTTTTTTGAAAGTCAGCTTGTCCACGTTGGCTGTGGACAGGCAGCTGCGTTTGTCAGTAATGACGCCCCCTGCCGTGCTGAATACACGTTCAGACAAAACGCTGGTCGCCGGGCAGACCAGCACCTCCAAGGCATAAAAGGCTAGCTCTGGCCACGTGGACAATTTGGAGACCTAGAAGTTGAATGGGCCGAACCATCAGTCAGTACGTGGAGGGGTGTGCAGATGTACTGAACTGATGGTCATGTTAGTGAAATGCTGCCTCCTGCTAACCCGTTCCGTATCAGGTGGTGGTGCAGTTTGCTGTGGCGTGGTGACAAAACTTTTCCACATTTCTGCCATGCTAACCCTGCCCTCAGAGGAGCTGGCCGTGACACAGCTGCGTTGGCGACCTCTTGCTCCTCCTCTGCCTTCGCCTTGGGCTTCCACTTGTTTCCCTGTGACATTTGGGAATGCTCTCAGGAGCGCGTCTACCAACGTGCGCTTGCACTCGCGCATCTTCCTATCACGCTCCAGTGCAGGAAGTAAGGTGGGCACATTGTCTTTGTACCGGGGATCCAGCAGGGTGGCAACCCAGTAGTCCGCACACGTTAAAATGTGGGCAACTCTGCTGTCATTGCGCAAGCACTGCAGCATGTAGTCGCTCATGTGTGCCAGGCTGCCAAGAGGTAAGGAAAAGCTGTCCACTGTGGGAGGCATTTCGTTATCGTCCTCCGTATCCCCCCAACCACGCATCAGTGATGGGCCTGAGCTTTGTTGGGTGCCACCCCGCTGTGAACCTGCTTCATCCTCATCCTCCTCCACCTCCTCCTCATCCTCCACGTCCTCCAGTAGATGGCCCTGACTGGCCACATTTGGACCTGGCCTCTGCTGTTGCAAAAAACCTCCCTCTGAGCCACTTCTAACAGACTAGTCTGAAAGTGCTAAAAGTGACTCCTCATCCTCATCCTCCTCCTCCTCTTCCATCATCTCCCTAAGTGTTTTCTCGAGGAGACATAGAAGTGGTATTGTAACGCTGATAACGGTGTCATCGCCACTGGCCATGTTGGTGGAGTATTCAAGACAGCACAACAGGGCACAGAGGTCTCGCTTGGAGGCCCAGTCATTGGTGGTGAAGTGGTGCTGTTCCGCAGTGCAACTCACTCGTGCATGCTGCAGCTCAAACTCCACTATCGCCTGCTGCTGCTCGCACAGTCTGGCCAGCATGTGCAAGGTGGAGTTCCACCTGGTGGGCACGTCGCATATGAGGTGGTGAGCGGGAAGCCCGAAGTTGCGCTGTAGCGCAGACAGGTGGGCAGCGGTACTTTATGCAGCAGCTCTGACATGTCGGGGTAGTTGTGAATGAACTTCTGCACCACCAAATTCAGCATATGTACCAGGCAAGGGATGTGCATCAAACCGGCTAGTCCCAGAGCTGCGTCAAGATTTCGCCCATTATCACACACCACCAGGCCGGGCTTGAGGACCATTGGCAGCAACCACTGGTCGGTCTGCTGTTCAATACCCCGCCACAAATCCTCCATTGTGTGGGGCCTGTCCCCAAACATACGAGTTTTAGAACGGCCTGCTGATGTTTACCCCGGGCTGTGCTGAAGTTGGTGGTGAAGGTGTATGGCTGACTGGATGAGCAGGTGGAAGCAGAGGAGGAGGAAGCCGAGTAGGAGGAGGAGGCTACAGGAGGCAAAGAATGATGCCCTGTGATCCTTGGCAGCGGAAGGACATGCGCTCTCCGCCTGGGGCCCAGCCGCCACTACATTTACCCAGTGTGCAGTTAGGGAGATGTATGCGTCCCTGGCCGTGCTTACTGGTCCACGTATCTGTGGTTAGGTGGTCCTTGCCACAGATGGCGTTGAGCAGTGCACACTTGATTTTATCGGATACTTTGTTGTGCAGGGTAGGCACGGCTCTCTTGGAGAAGTAGTGGCGGCTGGGAACAACATACTGTGGGACAGCAATCGCCATCAGCTGTTTGAAGCTGTCTGTGTCCACCAGTCTTAATGACAGCATTTCAAAAGGCCAGTAGTTTAGAAATGCTGGCATTCAGGCCCAGGGCTTGAGGGTGGCTAGGTGGGAATTTACGCTTTCTCTCCAAGGTTTGTGAGATGGAGAGCTGAACGCTGCCGGGTGACATGGAGGAGACGCTTGGTGACGCAGGTGGTGGTGTAGGTGGCACATACTCCGTTTGGTGGGCGGCAGGTGCCAACATTCCTCCCGAGGCGGAGAAAGAGCCCGAGGCAGCAGCCGAAGAGGGAGCAGGGGGAGCCTGAGTGAGTTCCTTGCTTTTAAGGTGTTTACTCCACTGCAGTTCATGCTTTGAATGTAGATGCCTGGTCATGCAGGTTGTGCTAAGGTTCAGAACGTTAATGACTCGCTTCAGGCTCTTATGGCACAGCGTGCAAACCACTTGGGTCTTGTCATCAGCACATTGTTTAAAGAAGTGCCATGCCAAGGAACTCATTGAAGCTGCCTTTGGGGTGCTCGGTCCCTGGTGGTGGTGGCCAGTAGCAGGCGAACTCTCTTGGCGGCAGCTGTTCTGCTTTTGCCCCCTGCTCCCTCTTTTGCTACGCTGTTGGCTTTGTCTCACCACTGCCTCTTCCTCTGAACTATGAAAGTCAGTGGAACGACCTTCATTCCATGTGGGGTCTAGGACCTCATCGTCCCCTGTATCGTCTTTCACACAGTCTTCCTCGCTGTCCTCCTGTTCGGTCTGCACACTGCAGAAAGACGCAGCAGTTGGCACCTGTGTTTCGTCATCATCCAATGTCCTCATCATCAGGAAACATCAGTGGTTATGCATCAGTGCATTCTATGTCTTCCACCACTGGGGAAGGGCTAGGTGGATTCTCTTGGAAAACCCTGCCAGCAGAGTCTTCAAACAGCATAAGAGACTGCTGCATAACTTGAGGATCTGACAGTTTCCCTGATATGCATGGGGGTGATGTGACAGACTGATGGGCTTGGTTTTCAGGTGCCACCTGTGCATTTTCTGCAGAAGACTGGGTGGGAGATAATGTTGTTAACGTGCTGGATCCACTGTCAGCCACCCAATTGACTAGTGCCTGTACCTGCTCAGGCCTTACCATCCTTAGAACGGCATTGGGCCCCACCAAATATCGCTCTAAATTCTGGCGGGTACTGGAACCTGAGGAAGTTGGTTCACTAGGACGTGTGGCTGTGGCAGAACGGCCACGTCCTCTCCCAGCACCAGAGGGTCCACTAACACCACCACGACCACGTCCGCTTCCCTTACTAGATGTTTTCCTTATTGGTACCATTCACCAAGCACCACAATAAGAAAAAAAATATTTGGCCCAATGTATTGATTTCAAATTCAGAGCCTTTTTTACAGGCACCTAACACTATCTGCCTATTTATTTATGTACCGTATTACACTAATCCAGGCACAGCATTAACCACTGATTTAGGGGAATATCAAATGTAGGCCTAGTATTTAGGCCCTGAATGAAAGGTATCCTTTTATGGACAGATTTACACTTGGAGATGCACAGTAGCATGTTAAAAAATTTGTAGGATTATGCCTTCAGCAATTGTATTTTAACACTTTGTGTAATATACCCTTTAACAGACAGAAATACACTTGGAGATGCACGGTAGCGTGTGAAGTTATTGGGGATGATCCTCTCAGCATTTGTATATACACCTTGAGTGTAATATACCCTTTTACGGACAGAAATACACTATGAGATTCACAATAGTGCGTGCAGATTTACAGGATTATGCTTTCAGCAATTGTAATGTAACACTTTTTGTAATTGTAATTTGTAATTTACCCTTTTACGGAAAGAAATATACTTGTAGATGCATGCTGAGTGTAATTTACCCTTTTACGGACAGATTAACAATTGGCCTGTAACAGCTGGAACACCAGATTCAGGGTATTGCTATATTGGCAAGTGAATTTCACCCCAGAACAAAATCTATCCTTTGACGGATACTATTAAACTTGTCCAGTCACAGCTGGAACACCAGATTTACTGTATTTCTATTTTTGTAACTGTATTTCACCCCAGAAAATAATATATCCTTTGACGGACACTAGGGAAATTGTCCAGTCACAGCTGGAACACCAGATTCAGGGTATTGCTATTTTGGCAATTGATTTTCACCCCAGAACAAAATCTATCCTTTGACGGATACAATTAAACTTGTTCAGTCACAGTTGTGACACCAGATTCAGGCTATTGCTATTTTGGCAATTAAATTTCACCCCAGAAAATAATATATCCTGGGACAGACACTATTAAACTTGAGCCAGCCACAGCTGAAACCACTGATTTATAGTATTGCTATTTTGGCAATTGAATTTCACCCCAGACAAAAATATATCCTTTGCCGGACACTATTAAACTTGTCCAGTCACAGCTGGTACACCAGATTCAGGGTGTTGCTATTTTGACAATTGAATTTCACCCCAGAAAAAAATATATACCCTTTTTTAATATACCCTTTTACGGAAAGATTTAATCTAGGCCTGCAACAGCTGGAACACCAGATTTACTGGACTTCTATTTTTGCTACTGACTTTCACCCCAGAAAATATTATATCCTTTGATGGACACTAGGGAAATTGTCCAGTCACAGCTGGAACACAAGATTCAGGGTATTGCTATTTTGGCAATTAAATTTCACCCCAGAAAAAAATCTATCCTTTGACGGATACTATTAAACTTGTCCAGTCACAGCTGGAACACCAGATTTACTGTTTTTCTATTTTGGCAACTGAATTTCACCGCAGAAAATAATAAATCCTTTGACGGACACTATTAAACTTGGCCAGCCACAGCTGAAACCCCTGATTTATGGTATTGCTATTTTGGCAATTAAATTTCACCCCAGAAAATTATCTATCCTTTGCCGGATACTATTAAACTTGGCCAGCCACTGTTGGGACACCAGATTTACGGTATTGCTATTTTGTCTATTCATTTTCACCCCAGAACAAAATATATCCTTTGCTGGACACTATTAAACTTTGCCAGCTATTGCTGGGACACCAGATTTAGGGGATTGCTATTTTGGCAATTGAATTTCATCACAGAAAAAAAATCTATCCTTTGCCAGACAGCAGACAGTATTACACTAGGCTAGCCACAGCTGGAACACCAGATTTAGGGGATTGCTATTTTGGCAATTGAATTTAACCTCTTAATAAAATATTATGTGTTTTTGCTGACTTTTCCCTGCCTAATCTCGCCCTCACAGAAGCTGCGTCCTCTCCCTACACTAATCAGAGCAGTGTGATGTGCGGCGCTACGTGACTCCAGCTTAAATAGAGGCTGGGTCACATGCTGCACTTGGCCAAGCACAGCCATACCATTAGTAGGTATGGCTGTGATGGCTTCTTAGGGCAAGAAGTAAGACGCTAGCTGGAAGAAGCAGGAAGAAATTGCCGAACAACGGACCCGAACCCAAACTTTCTTGAAAATGTTCGGGTCCGGGTTCATGTCCCGAACACCCCAAAATTCGATACGAACCTGAACTATCCAGTTCGGGATTGGCTCATCCCTACGCCAATCCCGTTAGAAGTAGACAAGCAGTTAAATATTAGCTTCCTTAACGTGGTCCACACATGGCTGCTTTCAAACCACTTTACATATGTTGGGTTCTGTACACTCCACTGTCAAAAGCGCCAGACTCGTTTCCGAAACTCTGTACTTCTTGTCCCTTCCTCAGTGGCAAAAATCATATGTACCCTAAATTAGGGCCAAGAAAACTGCCACCTTATCCCATAGTTTCCAAAATGGGTTCACTTTTTTGGAGTTTCTACCGTAGGGGTGCATCAGGGTGTCTTCAGATGTGACATGGCAACTTAAAATTAACCAAGCGAAATCTGACCTCCAAAACATATGGCGCTTCTTTTCTTCTGCGCCTTGCCGTGTGCTCGTACAGCGGTTAACGATCACCAGTGGGGTTTTCTGTAAACTACAGAATCAGGGTAATAAATATTGAGTTTTGTTTAGCTTTTAACCCTTGATTTGTTAAAAAAATTTATTAAAATGGAAAATCTTCCAAAAAAATTAAATTCTGAATTTCATCTACATTTTCCTTTAGTTCTTGTGGAACACCTAAAGTGTTAACACGTTTTGTAAAATCAGTTTTGAATACCTTAAGGGGCGTAGTTTCTAAAATGGAGCAATTTATGGGTGGTTTCTATTATGTAAACCCCACAGTGAATTCACATAACTCAACTGGTTCTTAAAAAAGTGGGTTTTGGAAGTTTTCTGAATTTTTTTTCAGAAATGCCTTCTAACGTCACGAAAAAAAAGGCATTTACAAAATGATCCAAACATAAAGTACACATATGGGAAATACAAGGTACTAATAACTTTTATATGAGGTATCACTATCTGTTTTAAAAGCAGAGAAATTGAAATTTGGAAAGTTGCACATTTTTATAATTTTTTGATAAATTTGGGATAAAAAAAAGTGAAAAATATTGACTGAAATCTACTACTATCGTGAAGTTAAATGTGTCATGACAATCTCAACAAACAATCTCAGAATTGCTTGGATAAGTAAAAGGATTCCAAAGATATTACCACATAAAGTGACACATGTCAAATTTCCAAAAAACCACCTGGTACTTAAGGTGAAATATGTCCGGGTCCTGAAAAGGTTAAACAGGCCTTCACTATTTTTATTTATAGTAAATAAGGTTAAAAAAAGATTTAAGTCTATCTAGTTCCTTCCATTTTTCAGTTGTGTTAATACAGAATAAGGCAAAGAAAATTATTTCACTCATGGTTGTTATAATACATGACTTTAGAGGTGATATGCCTGTATACGGCACTAATGCCCTCCTGCAACCAATCACTAGCCTCAATGATCTTGTGTCTAGACCTCTGAGGCTGGTGATTGGCTGTAGTGTCCATGTGTGGCACACAGGCTTATCATTACTGCAGTCAAATCATGATTTGATCATGTCAGGAGTGGGGATAATTGGTGTGATGGCTCTGGAGTCGAGGGTGATTTTAATAGTGAGTATATTTTTTATGTTATTTCAATACTTTTCCTACCTTTTATGTATATATAAAAAAAAATTCAAACATATGCTTTAAGAAAGGCATTCAGACTCCAAATATGAGTATAGTACAGGTGTAGCCAGTATTATTTTGACACCAGCTCCGCCAGGATGGTCACTTTAATGGAATTTGTTGTATTACTGTAATGTGTTTTTGACAGTTAAAATAATAGTGGCTGCTAGAGATGAGCGAATTTCTCAAAAATTCGATTCGGCTGGTTCGCCAAGTTTTCCTAAAAGATTCTATTCGATCCCAATTTGTGGCGAATCACGTAAAAAAAAAAAAAAAAAACAGCTATTTCCTGACTGCATAGGGCCTATGAAGTGGTGTAGAACACTGTGCCTTGCAGTAACACGCATAGGGAGTCTGCTGCAGTAGTGAAACAATACTGTGAGTCAGAATGACACGCACATGGCAGGCGTCGCTCTTAGAAACACTGCACACTTCACTTATTTGGGCAGTGATGGGGCCAAAAGTGACCAAATGACTCAATTGTGAACTCAGCCTCACAGGTTAATGTTAGCACCAGGTATAAAGAACCATGCAGAGGCACAAAATCCTAATATAGTGTGAAAGAGCGTACTCTTTTCACACCGTCGTCAGCTGATTCCACATAGATGTCTACAGAACCTGTTCTATTAAATGCTTATGCAAGTAGAGCCCCCCAACAGAGTGGAGAGGGTGTCAGCAGTAAGTTTGTGTTGATGTCACAGATTTTTTTGCCCTTCCTCTGATCCGACAAAACAATAACCCCCGTAAAAAGGGATCCTGTCTGTTGAGCATCCGCCTTCACTCAGTCAGCTTTGGTCAGTAATCTATCAGTATTGCTAAAGCAAAAAAAAAAAAATAATGGAGGGGATCCAAAACAGAGATGACATGTGAAAGAAATATTTTCATGTCTTCGGTTTTTTGTACCTACTCCTGCTTATGGCTACCTAATCATAAGCCAATTCAGATGGAACCATACAGGTCTATAGCTGCTACAAAGACAGGATCAATTTTGCGTCTCATTTTTCCTTCCTTCTGAAAAATCAGAAGAAGGGTCAAATAAAAGATGATGTCAACAAGGCCAAAAAAGGCAAAATGCTACTCTGGCCGAACTGTTGCATTTGGATTAAAGATTTCACCTTGGACGTGCTGTCTCCATCCCTTTTTTTATGTTTATTTCATTGTTTGGACTGATCCACGCCTGATTCATCTTGACAAAGGTCATTCTCTCCACATTTTGGGTGGAGAGGCGAGTTCTCCTTTGGGTAACTATGGCCCCCTCCGCACTAAACACCCGCTCTGATGCCACAGTACTGGCAGTGCAGGATAGCTTTTCCAGGGCAAACTTGGCCAGTTGCGGCCACAAATCCAGTTTGGCTGCCCAGTAGTCCAGAAGATCTGCATTGTGTGGTGGCAGGGTGCTGTCCAAGTATGCCTCCACCTGCTGGTTAAGGTTCTGCTCCAGTTCTAGCTGCTGCTGCTGGCGAGTAGTTTCTTCTAGGCGGGTGAAGATAGCTGCTCATCAGTAACTCTAGACTAAAGCTGCTGCTGATGGAGCTGGTACTGCTCCAACACCCCACCCCACCTCAGCAGCCATGGCAGTGGAACAAGAGCGCAGAGGGCCCCACGGTCAGACCTGCGGAGGGATAGACAATGGCGCAGATAGGCAGCGGACAACTGACTACATAGGATGTGTCTATAGTAGTTCAGTTTGTCCTCCCTCTCAGCGAGGATAAAAAAAGGCCTCCATTTTGGACCGGTAGCGAGGGTCCAACAAGATGGAGAGCCAGAAGTCATCCCTCTGCTGAATGGTGACAATTCGGCTGTCACTAGTATACCCAACCAAGTGAGCATGCAGCAGGCTATTTGCGCAAGTAACTCCCTGCCTCCATCTTCACTGCATACTGCCCCGGTGTGTCTGGGTCATCTGCCTAGTCTTCCTCATCTCCCTCTTGCTCCTCCAGCTGCTCCTGCTCCTCCTTTCCTGTCACCTGTGTAGAAAAACCACCCATTTTGCTATATATTGCTTGTGCTCCAATGTCCTTCTCCTCCTCCAGTTCTGCCCCCACAGGGCTCATGTGGCTATGAGATCTAGGCGTCGCATCTCCAGTGCCCTAACCAGCCAGATTTACCAGCATCTGTTCCAGGATATGAAGCAGTGGAATGAAGCTGTTCATCCCGTAGTCCTGGCGACTGACAAACCGTAGGTGTCCCACATGGGCTGCCACTGGCCGACATCGAAGTTACACAGGGGAGTACTCCTGTCCGCTTGGATCATTAAGAAATCGTTTATGACCTTTCTCTGTTTGTATAGTCAGTCCAACATATGGAGGGCGGAATTCCAGCAGGTGGAAACATCGCATATCAGCCTATGTTGGGGAACGCCGTTCTGCCGCTGGAGGGTGTGCTTGGCGGTGTACATGTGGCTGAAGTGCATACAAAGTTTCCGGCCCATTTTTAGGATGTCTTACAGATGGGTTGAAGACTTCAGGAACCGCTTGACAACCAGATTGAACATGTGCTCCATGCAGGGCGCATGGCTCAGCCCTCCTTGGTGCAGCGCTGACACCATGTTCTTCCCATTGTCTGTCACCATGGTTCCGATTTTCAGTTGCCACGGAGAAAGCCAGGATTCAATTTCTTGATGAAGGACACGGATCACTTCCTCCCCTGTGTCACTCTGTTCGCCCAGGCAAACGAGGTGTAGAGCAGTGCGACACTGCTGTGCAATGCACATGTGGTATGTAGTGTTGAGCGCGAATATTCAAATTTTGAATTTTTATCATGAATATTTCGAATATAGTGATATATATTCGTAAAAATAAATATTCGGGTTTTTTTTGTTTTTTTTTCATCTGAACCCATTACCTATTATAGCTACCTGTTTCTTGCTTGTGGGCCAATGTGAGAAGACTGCAATATTGTAGTCTGTAGTGAATTAGAATATTCTTCATTATTTAATTCTTTTTTTCTCTTATGCAAAAAATCGGCAATGTAATATTCGCGTAATGCGAATATTCTAAAACACAAATATATAGCACTGTAGAATATAGTGCTATAAATTCGTTTTTTGGAATATTTGTCATTTTTTCCAATTTATTGTGAACAGTCATTGGCCAAAAAGCAACTTGCGCAGGGGGGAATCATGACTTCAGATGGGAAAAAGTGATGAATATTCTAAAAAATAAGAATATATAGCACTATATTCAATAGTGCTATATATTCGGGTTTTAGAATATTCTCATTACGCAAATATTTTATTGCCAATTTTTTGCAATCAATAGAATAATCTTCGCAAAATATCGTGAATTTGAATATTGCCCCTGCCGCTCATCACTAGGGGTATGTTGGAGGAACACTGTGAATTGTCCCTGCAGTGGAGGCTGAGGAGACGGTGGTGGATAAGGATGCAGAGGCAGACATTGTCGCAGGACCAACGGCATGAGAACGTGGAGGCGTAAGCGGTGTGAGCTGGCCAATTTGCTGGTGTGGCTGGGCAGGAACCACATTCACCCAGTGAGCCATAAAGGACATGTATTGTCTCTGACCGTAGTTAAAGCTCCACACGTCGGCGCTGCCATGCACTTTGGCAGACACCAACAGGCTCAAAAACTGGCTCACCTTCTGTTCTACATATGTGTGCAGGGCAGGAACTTTTTGGCAAATAAATGACAGCTTGGGACTATCCACCTCTGCTTATTCACTTGGACTCTCCACCTCTGCTCAGATCAAGTCTCTGAAAGGTGTAAAGTCCACCACTTGGAAAGGGAGGGACTGCAGTACCAGCAACTTGGCATTGAGCACGTTCAGCTTCTCCGCCATAGGATGACCACACGTGTATTGCTGTCTCTTGGCAATCGCTTTGGTGATCGACTGTTGACTAAATGAGTGACGAGGAGAAGGAGGAGCAGGAGCACCAGGACCAGTAGATGATGGTAAGGACAGACAGCTCCCGTCGGCTGAGGTAGTGGAGCCTTGGCTGCCTGAAATGGGGTGCGTGCCACTGAGTGATGCAGCAGTTGCTGCGGCAGGCTGGACCACCACATCGGAGACACGGTTCTCCCAGGCCATTTTATTGTGGCGTTGCATATGTTGACGAAGGGCCGTGGTGCCAACATTGGCACCCTGGCCCCGCTTCACCTTCCGCCCACAGATTTGGCAAATGATCATGTTCACCTCCTGCGGTGGCTTAACAAAAAACTGCCACACCGCCGAGTAGGTGATTTTACCCCCAACATTCCACACTGATTGACTGCTACGGCCATTGCCTCCGTGAACCCCTCCACCACTACTTTCTGGGCAGGTAAGCTTCTGCCCACATTTGGCTCCTGAGCTCCCACTGCTGCCAACCTGCTGACTCCCAACCACACTACCGACTTGCTGGCTCGGCCGCTGCCTCACACACAAGCTGCCATCCTCTTCTCCTGATGATGAAGCCCCTTCGTCACCTAGCACCCAATTGTGATACATCATCATCGAGTACTGTCTGCATGTCACCGATGTCCACCTCAACGGTCTTTGAGCCAGGAGTCTGACCGCTCACAACACCAGCTCCCACACCACTTACCTCATCACTACTTGCCTGCCTACAGGATGAAGCAGTGGATGTCTCCTCTAGATCTTGGCTGAGCAGTAGCTGCTGATTGTCATTTAGTAGCTCCTCCTCTCTGTATAGTGGAGCTGAGCCCACAGCATTTAATACTTGTCTGGCTGAGGGAACAGAAAAAGACAGAGGCAGGTTGAGGACAGGTGAGGGCACAGGGCCTGCTCCCGGGCCATGCCAACTAAGGGTTTTGTCTGATGAACCCACAGACTCGGGTTGTCTGATGTCACTTGGGACGAAGTGGATGACCGAGTCAACCATTCAAGCACCGCTGGGTTGCTGGTCAAGACACGACCGCTATATGACACAGGTAGCACAGGCCACTTGAACTAACCTCTGCTGCCATGCCCACTTAGTCTGCTGTGACTTGTGCCTCTCTTAGAAACATTTAGGACTGTGCTCCTCCCCTGTGCAGGGCCTGTTACATCAAATAAATAAATAAAAAGGTAATGAATAAATCCCAAAAAAGGCTATAATTTTGTCACTTCACTGCACAATGGCTAACAAGCCTTTTTTTCCACTGATACACCCACAAAAAAAGTTTAGGAACATATTCAGTAACTGAATGGATAATAATACTTTTTTCCCCACAAATACACCCCCAAAAAGGCTGTACTTTTGTCACTTCACTGCACAATGGCTAACAAGCATTTTTTTCCCCACTAATACACCACAAAAAAGGCTTTAGAAATGCACCGCTGAATGGCAAAACAGGCATCCTCAAACTACGCCCTCCAGCTGTTTCAAAACTACAACTCTCACCATGCCCGAACAGCCTACAGGTATCAGCCTACAGCAGGGCATTGTGGGAGTTGTAGTTTTACAACAGCTGGAGGGCCGCAGTTTGAGGATGCCTGCTTTAGAACATATAACTCCACAGTTTAATGGCAAATAAGCCCTTTTACTCCCACTAAAACACCTAAAAAAAGGCTATCATTTTGTCACTTCACCACACAGTGGCTAACAAGCCTTTTTTTCCACTAATACACCACAAAAAAGGCTTTAGAACATATAACTGCACTGCTGAATGGCTAATATGCCCTTTTTTCAACAAATACGCCGCAAAAAATGCTTTAGAACATATAACTGCACCGCACAACGGCTAATAAGACATAGAAATATTTCTGAGTAATACACCCTGTTAATGGCTGTTTCGCACAGCACTTGCACCCCAAGAGAACGGTTTGCTGGAATTACAGAGGTATTATCTATTGCAAACCTAAAAGCAGCAGTATAATGGCAATTTGTATCCCCAATCAATGTAGCAAGGTGTAATAGGATTTTTCCTATTACCCAGGCTGTACACTCTCCTATTGCACCCTGTTCTCCTTTTATAGTGTTGAATAGAGTTGAGCGAACACCTGGAAGTTCGGGTTCGAGAGGTTCGGCCGAACTTCCGGAAAATGTCCGGGTTCGTGATCCGAACTCAACCCGAACTTCATCCCGAACCCCTCAGAAGTCAATGTGGACCCGAACTTTTGGGCACTAAAAAGGCTGTAAAAGACTCCCGGAAAGGGCTAGAGGGCTGCAAAAGGCAGCAAAATGTAGGTAAATCCCCTGCAAACAAATGTAGATAGGGAAATGATGACTTAACATAAAATAAATAAAAATTAACCAATATTAATTGGAGTTAGGTCCCATAGCACAGAATCAGGCTTCAAATCACCCACCAATGGAGAAGGTCGCTTACTATTATTTCGACCCCAGCATCCAGACAAAGGAGAGAGGTCCCACAGCAGAGAATCTGGCATCATATCAACCACCACAGGAGAAGGCCACTTTCAGTGACTTAGGCCTTAGCACGCAGACAGAGGAGACATGTCAGATAGCACAAGCATTACAGAAAGAGGAGAGAGGTCCCACAGCACATATTCAGGCATCATATCACCCACCACAGGAGTAGGCCACCATTTAGTTAATTTGACCCCTGCACCCATGTCAGATGGTACAAGCATCAGTTTTACATCACCCAGCACAAGAGAAGGCCACTTTTAGAGACTTTGACCCCTGCACCCAGACGGAGGAGAGAGGTTTCACAGCACCCAGACGGAGGAGAGAGGTTTTCACAGCAGAGAATCAGGCATTTAGATCACCCACCACAGGAGTAGGCCACCATTTAATGGGACCCCGGCAACCATGTCAGATGGCACAAGTATAACATTTATATCACCCAGCACAGGAGAAGGACAGTAAAAATCAAGTCAAGACCCCATTGATTTCACCCAGCAGTGCCACAGGCCACAATCACTAATTCAGGCCCATGGCACTCGCAAAGAGGAAAGTCCAAATCACGCCAAGACAGGCATTTAGATCACCCACCACAGGAGTAGGCCACCATTTAATTGGACCCCGGCAACAAATGTCAGATGGCACATGTATCCCATTTATATCACCCAGCACATGACAAGGCCACTTTCAGTGAGTTAGGCCTTAGCAACGAGACAGAGGAGACAGGTCAGATAGCACAAGCATCAGTTTTACTGATCAGCCACTACAGGAGTCGGCCACCTTTAGTTAATTTGACAGCTTAAACCATGTCAGATGGCACTTGTATCACATTTATATCACCCAGCACATGACAAGGCCACTTTCAGTGAGTTAGGCCTTAGCAACGAGACAGGTCAGATAGTGCAAGCATCAGTTTTACAGATCACCCACCACAGGAGTAGGCCACCTTTAGTTAATTTGACCCCTGCACCAGGAAAGAGGAGAGAGGTCCCACAGCACATAATCAGGCATCATATCAACCACCTCAGGAGAAGGCCACCATTTAGTTACTTAGGCCTTAGCACCGACACAGAGGAGACAGGTCAGATAGCACAAGCATCAGTTTTACATCAACCACCACAGGAGAAGGGCACTTTTAGAGACGTTGACCCCTGCAGCCACACGGAGGAGAGAGGTCCCACAGCAGAGATTCAGGCATTTATATCAGCCAGCACAGGAGAGGGCCGCTTTCAGTGACTTAGGCCTTAGCACTGACACAGAGGAGACAGGTCAGATAGCACAAGCATCAGTTTTACATCAACCACCACAGGAGAAGGGCACTTTTAGAGACCTTGACCCCTGCAGCCACACGGAGGAGAGAGGTCCCACAGCAGAGAATCAGGCATCATGTCAACCACCACAGGAGTAGGCCACCTTTTGTTTCTTTGACCCCTGAACCTAGAAAGAGGAGAGAGGTCCCACAGCAGAGAATCAGGCATTTAGATCACCCACCACAGGAGTGGGCCGCTTTCAGTGACTTTGGCCCCCTGCACCCACACAAAGGAGACATGTCAGACAGCACAAGTATAACATTCATATCACCCAGCACAGGAGAAGGACACTTTCATGTACTTTGGCCCCGGCACCCAGACAGAGGGAAGGTTCATTCAACTCTAGGTTGCACCCCAAGATCCGAGTTAATTTAAAAAATTGATTTTTCAATGAAGAAGTGGCCAGGAGTACAAGACAACATGGTTTAAGGCAGTTATTAAGGACTACTCTGCACAAGGGAGGGTCAGGTCTTGTGGGATCCATGCCTGGTTCATTTTTATAAATGTCAGCTTGTCCACGTTGGCTGCGGACAGACGGCTGCGTTTGTCAGTAATGACGCCCCCTGCCGTGCTGAATACACGTTCAGATAAAACGCTGGCCGCCGGGCAGGCCAGCACCTCCAAGGCATAACATGCTAATTCTGGCCACGTGGACAATTTGGAAACCCAGAAGTTGAATGGGGCCGAACCATCCATCAGTACGTGGAGTTGTGTGCAGACGTACTGTTCAACCATGTTAGTGAAATGTTGCCTCCTGCTAACACGTTCCGTATCAGGTGGTGGGGCAGTTAGCTGTGGCGTGGAGACAAAACTTTTCCACATTTCTGCCATGCTAACTCTGCCCTCAGAGGAGCTGGCCGTGACACTGCTGCGTGGGCGACCTCTAGCTCCTCCTCTGCCTTGGCCTTCCACCTGTTCCCCTGTGACAGTTGGGAATGCTCTCAGGAGCGCGTCTACCAGCGTGCGCTTGTACTCGCGCATCTTCCTATCACGCTCCAGTGCAGGAAGTAAAGTGGGCACATTGTCTTTGTACCGTGGATCCAGCAGGGTGGCCACCCAGTAGTCAGCACACGTTAAAATGTGGGCAACTCTGCTGTCGTTGCGCATGCACTGCAGCATGTAATCGCTCATGTGTGCCAGGCTCCCCAGAGGTAAGGACAAGCTGTCCTCTGTGGGAGGCGTATCGTCATCATCCTCTGTATCCCCCCAGCCCCTGCTTCATCCTCATCCTCCTCCACCTCCTCCTCATCCTCCTCGTCCTCCAGTAGTGGTCCCTGGCTGGCCACATTTGTACCTGCCCTCTGCTGTTGCAAAAAACCTCCCTCTGAGCCACGTCTAACAGACTGGCCTGAAAGTGCTAAAAACGACCCGTCATCCTCCTCCTCCACCTCCTGGCCCACCTCCTCTTCCATCATCGCCCTAAGCGTTTTCTCTAGGAGACATAGAATTGGTATTGTCACGCTGATAACAGTGGCATCGCCACTGGCCATGTTGGTGGCGCACTCGAAACAGCGCAACAGGGCACACAGGTCTCACATGGAGGCCCAATCATTGGTGGTGAAGTGGTGCTGTTCCGCAGTGCGACTGACCCGTGCGTGCTGCAGCTGAAACTCCACTATGGCCTGCTTCTGCTCGCACAGTCTCTCCAGCATGTGCAAGGTGGAGTTCCACCGGGTGGGCACGACGCATATTAGGCGTTGAGCGGGAAGGCCGAAGTTCCGCTGTAGCGCTGACAGGCGAGCAGTGGCAGGATGTGAAAGCCGGAAGCGTGCACAGACGGCCCGCACTTTATGCAGCAGCTCTGACATGTCTGGGTTGTTGTGAATGAACTTTTGCACCACTAAATTCAGCACATGCGCCAGGCAAGGGATGTGCGTCAAACCGGCTAGTGCCAGAGCTGCCACGAGATTTCGCCCATTATCGCAAACCACCAGGCCGGGCTTGAGGCCCACCGGCAGCAACCACTGGTCGGTCTGTTGTTCAATACCCCGCCACAACTCCTGCTTGGTGTGGGGCCTGTCCCCCAAACATATGAGTTTCAGAATGGCCTGCTGACGTTTACCCCGGGCTGTGCTGAAGTTGGTGGTGAAGGTGTGTGGCTGACTGGATGAGCTGGTGGAAGCAGTGGAGGAGGAAGCCGAGTAGGAGGAGGAGGCTACAGGATGCAGAGAATGATGCCCTGCGATCCTAGGCGGCGGAAGGACGTGTGCCAAGGAACTCTCCGTCTGGGGCCGCCACTACATTAACCCAGTGTGCAGTTAGTGAGATATAGCGTCCCTGGCCGTGCTTACTGGTCCACGTATCTGTGGTTAGGTGGACCTTGCCACAAATGGCGTTGCGCAGTGCACACTTGATTTTATCGGACACTTGCATGTGCAGCGAAGGCACGGCTGTCTTGGAGAAGTAGTGGCAGCTGGGAACCACATACTGGGGGACAGCCTTGGCCATCAGCTGTTTGAAGCTGTCTGTGTCCACCAACCGGAATGACAGCATTTCAAAGGCCAGTAGTTTATAAATGCTGGCATTCAGGCCAAGGGCTCGAGGGTGACTAGGTGGGAATTTGCGCTTCCTCTCAAAGGTTTGAGAGATGGAGAGCTGAACGCTGCTGTGTGAAATAGTGGAGACGCTAGGTGACGGTGGCGGTGGTGGTGGTGTCGGTGGCACATCCTCTGTTTGCTGCTCGGCAGGTGGCAACATTCCTCTCGAGGCGGAAGCCGAAGCAGCAGCGGTAGAGGGAGCACGGGGAGCCTGAGCGGGTTCCTTGTTTTTAAGGTGTGTACTCCACTGCAGTTCATGCTTTGCATGTAGATGCCTGATCATGCAGGTGGTGCTCAGGTTAAGAACGTTAATGCCTCGCCTCAGGGTCTGATGGCACAGCGTGCAAATCACTCTGGTCTTGTCGTCAGCACATTGTTTGAAGAAGTGCCATGCCAGGGAACTCCTTGAAGATGCCTTTGGGGTGCTGGGTCCCTGTTGGCGCTGGCCAATAGCAGGCGAACTCTCTGGACGGCGGCTGTTCTGCTTTTGCCCCCTGCTCCCTCTTTGGCTTCGCTGTTGTCTCGGTCTCACCACTGCCTCTTCCTCTGAACTATTTAAGTCAGCGGCACGACCTTCAGTCCATGTGGGGTCTAAGACCTGATCGTCCTCTGCATCGTCTTCCACCCAGTCTTCCTCCCTGACCTCCTCCTGTTCAGTCTGCACACTGCAATAAGACGCGGCAGTGGGCACCAGTGTTTTGTCATCATCAGAGACTCGGTCACTCTGCTGTGGTGGTATTCCCATGTCCTCATCATCTGGATACATAAGTGGTTGTGCGTCAGTGCATGGAATGTCTTCCACCGCTGGGGAAGGGCTAGGTGGACGCCCCTGGGAAACCGTGCGAGCAGAGTCTTCAAACAGAATAAGAGACTGCTGCATAACTTGAGGCTCAGACAGTTTCCCTGATATGCATGGGGGTGATGTGACAGACTGATGGGCTTGGTTTTCAGGTGCCACCTGTGCGCTTTCCGCATTAGACTGGGTGGAAGACAATGTGGTGAACGTGCTGTAAGCACTGTCGGCCACCCAATCGACTAATGCCTGTACCTGCTCAGGCCTTACCATCCTCATAACGGCATTGGGCCCCACCAAATATCGCTGTAAATTCTGCCGGCTACTTGAGGGAGTTGGTTCACTACTTTGTGCGCCTGAGGCCGAACGGCCACGTCCTCTGCCAGCAACAGAGGCTCCACGGACACCACCACGACCGCGTCCTCGTCCCTTAATAGAATGTTTCCTCATTGTTGCGATTCAACTTGCACCACAATAAAATATATTATTTTTTAGCCCCAAAATTCACACACTGGAAGATATAATTCCTTTTTCCAGTATTAATTACAAGAAAACTGCTGCAAATTGGACACCACAATTTTTAAAATGCTAGTTTTGGTACATAGTTTCCCACACGGGGAGATATAATTCCTTTTTACAGGAGTAAAAACGTGCGGCCTACTGTTTCTGGTCTAACTAACACCAGATTGATTAAATTGGCCTTTTTTTCACCAAAATTACAACACTGGACAATGTAATGCCTTTTTCAGGTATTAATTACAAGAAGACTGCTGCTAATTGGACACCAGAATTTTAAAAATGCTAGTTTGTGTACATAAATTCCCACACTGGAAGATATAATTCCTTTTTCCGGTATTAATTACAAGAAAACTGCTGCAAATTGGACACCAGAATTTTTAATATGCTAGTTTTGGTACATAGTTTCCCACACGGGGAGATATAATTCCTTTTTACAGGAGTAAAAACGTGAGGTCTACTGTTTCTGGTCTAACTAACACCAGATTGATTAAATTGGCCATTTTTTCACCAAAATTACAACACTGGACAATGTAATGCCTTTTTCAGGTATTAATTACAAGAAGACTGCTGCTAATTGGACACCAGAATTTTAAAAATGCTAGTTTGTGTACATAAATTCCCACACTGGAAGATATAATTCCTTTTTCCGGTATTAATTACAAGAAAACTGCTGCAAATTTGACACCAGAATTTTTAATATGCTAGTTTTGGTACATAGTTTCCCACACGGGGAGATATAATTCCTTTTTACAGGAGTAAAAACGTGAGGCCTACTGTTTCTGGTCTAACTAACACCAGATTGATTAAATTGGCCTTTTTTTCACCAAATTTACAACACTGGACAATGTAATGCCTTTTTCAGGTATTAATTACAAGAAGACTGCTGCTAATTGGACACCAGAATTTTTAAAGTGCTAGTTTGTGTACATAAATTACCACACTGGAAGATATAATTCCTTTTTCCGGTATTAATTACAAGAAAACTGCTGCAAATTGGACACCAGAATTTTTAATATGCTAGTTTTGGTACATAGATTCCCACATGGGGAGATATAATTCCTTTTTACAGGAGTAAAAACGTGCGGCCTACTGTTTCTGGTCTAACTAACACCAGATTGATTAAATTGGCCTTTTTTTTCACCAAAATTACAACACTGGACGATATAATGCCTTTTTCCGGTATTAATTACAAAAGGACTGCTGGTATTTCAGAACACCGGAATTTTTAAAATGCTAGTTTTGCTAGATAAATTTCCCACACTGGGAGAAATATTGCCTAAGCCTTTTTACAGTATTAATTACAACAGGAGTGCTTCTTCTGGTCTAACACCAGAATAATTGTATTATTACGGTGAAAGCTTTTTTTAATTTATATTTCTGGCACATAAAAAAAATATATATATTTCTGGCTGACAGTATTGGACTTGGCTGTAGTGGCACTGGCTAGCCTAGCTGGAACAGCACATTCATGGGATTTGCTATCCAAGTGGGTTACTTTCAGTTTCACCACTGATATATTAAATATCTTTGCAGTTAGTAGGGGTGACACAAGCACAGCCAAACCCCTGATGTAGTATATCTATGAAAAAATCGACTATTACATGAGATTAATGGACGTTGTGGCAGCTTTTGCTGTAGCACCACAAGTCCCAAAATGGCCGCCGCCTATCAGCCCAGTAACATGTGCCAGAAAACGGTCTGCCCAGCCATAAAAAAAATTGACTTTGACTGAGCAGCTGAATCGCTGTTGTTCTGATTCACAGGTGTAGATTTTTCACTTCTTTGGAGCTTTGGTTTAGACTCTGTGGCAGCTTGTGCTGGCGCACCACAAGTCCCAAAATGGCCACCGCCGGTCAGCCCAGTTACATGTGCCAGTAAAAATCGCTCTGGCCAGTCTCAACAAAATAGTGACTTTCAGTGAACAGCTCAGCTGAGTTGTTCTGATACACAGGTGTAGATCATTCACTTCTTATCAGGTTTTCTTCCTCAATTATCCCTGCCTATCTCGCCCTCACAGCAGCTGCATCTATCCCTGGTCTAATCACAGCGGGAGTGAGCACGTCGCGACGTGCGCACAAGCTTATAAAGAGGCTGAGTCACATGCTGCACTTGGCCAATCACAGCCTTGCCAATAGTAGTATGATGCATGTTGATTGGCTGCTTTGCAGTCTTTCAAAATGCGCCATAAAACATGACAAACTACGAACCCGAACCCGGACTTTTATGAAAATGTCCGGGTTCGGGTCCGTGTCACGGACACCCCAAAATTCAGTACGGACCAGAACGATTCTCGAACTGTTCGCTCAACACTAGTGTTGAATAATTCTTCCCTATCCTTTCCTTACACGTCTAATCAGGGGCGTACATAGAAATCACTGGGCCCCATAGCAAAAATCTGAATTGGGCCCCCTTAACCCCGCCTACTACCCACCATGGCTCCTCCCCTGCCACACCCCCATGCTGGTTGGTGGAATATCATTTTGTGCACACTCAGCATTAGCAGCAAGGAGTTAGAGGGGTTAAAGGGTTTCTGTCATCAGGTTTACACATTATAAGCTGTCTGACATTAGCTATGTGCTAATGTCAGAGCAGCTTGATAATGTGTTTTTTATGTAAATCCAAGTTATATTTATGCTAAAAAAACGTATTTTTATAATATGTAAATTAGCCTCTAGGAGCAGCTCCTAGAGGCTCCGTGCGCCAACCTGCTGCCATGCCTCTTCTTTCCTTGATTGACAGTGCCGGGCAGCGATCCTCTGCTGCCTCCGGCACTGTCTCCTTGCGAAATCCCGCGCCTGCGCCGCCGTTCTGTATTCGGTGCAGGCGCGGTGAGCTGAGGACAGCAGGCACCAGCGTCCTCAACTCACCGCGCCTGCGCCGAATACAGAGCGGCGTCGCAGGCTCGGGATTTCACAGGAGACAGTGCCGGAGGCAGCAGAGGATCGCTGCCCGGCACTGTCAATCAGGAAAGAAGAGCGTGGCAGCAGTTTGCGCACAGAGCCTCTAGGAGCAGGGCAACGCACCCTGCTCCTAGAGGCTAATTTATATTATAAAAATACTTTTTAGCATAAATATAACTCGGTTTTACAATAAAAACACATTATCAAGCTGCTCTGACATTAGCACATAGCTAATGTCGAACAGCTTATAATGTGAAACCTGATGACAGAAACCGCTCAATATCCAACCCTAATGCCCTCCAAAATGCCAGGGGGTGTTAGGAAGGGGAAGGTGTAGGAGGAAAGCACACTGTCCTGTATGAGCCCCCCCCAACCCCTAATGCCCCCCAAATTCTCAGGACAGTGTGCTTTCTTCCTACTTCTCCCCCATGGGCATTTTGGGGGGCAGATTGAAGCATGTCCCACACTGTCCCCCTCCCTACCCCTCCTCTCTCTTGCTGCCTGGCCAAATTCCACCCTCACCTGAGTGTCAGACTGTCAGTATCTGACAATCTGACATACCAGTCTCTGCTGAGTCTGCTCTCTCAGTCTCAGGCAGCCTGGGCCAGGCACGGCAGCATGCCAGCATTCAGGAAGTTCAGGCCAGGAAGAAGAGCCGGCTGCAGAAAGAAAAGTGCCGGGCCAGGGCCCGCCGCGTGTCATGGGTGGGCGGGGCCAAACAATGTGGGAGGGGCCACATAATGCAGGCGGGGCCAAATAATGTGGGCGGGGCCTTCTCTGCGCTCCGGCCCTCCAGTGCTGCGGGCCCCATAGCAGTGGCGTGGTCTGCCTCTATGGGCGGTACGCCACTGCATCTAATGATCTTTCCCTGAACTTCTATTCAGCCAAAACAAAGTCTTTCCTACCACTTTCCCTTAGCGCCTGTTGACGTCTCTCCCTGCACTAAGTACACTGGAAAATGGTTGAATCCAAGATGGCTGAGGCCATTTATAGGGCTGGCTGTTGATTGGATGAATGCATGGCATTGTGGGTGATCCCTCGTTCCCAGAATTCTTGGCTTCATGTCCTAACACATGCAGCAGCCATTTTAGGAAAACATTTGATTTGTTACCACAAAGTGTGAGGAAATTCGGATTAGGTGCAAATCAAATTTTTCCTGAAATTCGGATCAAATCCACTTCGTCAACTTCGATTCGCTCATCTCTAGTTGCTAAGTCTGTAAGTGATATAGTCCTTTCCCCAACAGAATATCAGATTGTTAGGCAACTATTTCATTGCTTCTTTTTGGGTTAGTACAGTATATTGAAACAGACAAATGACAAAGGCATACAATTGTAATTCACTTTTCTCAAAGGCGCAAGTGCAGGGAAAGTTGTGTAACTGTAAGTTAGTGGCTGCCATATAGGTGCTCGACCCCAACACACACTAAGGTCGATTTTGTAAAAAGCCAATTTTGCCTATTTCTATATTTTTGGAGTGAGTGAGGAAAATTGAGTACCCAGAGGAAAACCATGCAAACATGGGGAGAACATACAAACTTCTTTCAGATGTTTTTACTAATCAGATTCGAGCACCAGTGCTATCCACTGAACACTGATGCCCTATATTATTGCATTCAAAATAGTGACTTGTTACTATGGTGGTTAGTGGCCACCTATGCACATATGGTATATGCCAGCTTTCTGTGTGTGAATTAAGGTTTCTATTCATTGTACCTCTGTCTTCAGGGCTGCTAGGGTTAATCTCCTGTTCTGTGAGCTGCTGTTAGCTGTGTCCAACTGTTAGTCAGCTTGCCTGACATAGCTGTGCTGCTGACCTTACCTCCTTGCCTGTGCAATGGATCTCTTTTGGTTTAAAGAGCTTGATCTTGCTAGGGGGTCTCTCTAGCTAGCGCCTGTCCAAAAAATATATCAATTTGCCTGCCTGTATACCCGACCTGCGCTTGTTCATCATACTTTTCCATTGAATTGTTTCACAGATTAAAACAAATTCTGCCAGCCCAGGCTTCTGCCTGTTTCCTGGCTATGTGTATAGCCTATTCCACAGTGGTATGCATCGGTATATCTGATCACTGGGAGTCAGCAGTTACCCACATGGGGACTATTCCAAAGGGTAGAGGCATAGTGGTCACCCAGGCAGCAAGTCTAGATCCCTGTATAGTGGTTAAAGGGTGTATACCAGGAGAGCACCAGTATAACACCCTTAGGTTTAGCCCAATGTAGAACCTGTTGGTTGGCAAAATGGTTCTGCACCCACTGTTTGTAACATGACTCTTGTCAACCACTAACATTTTAAATGTCGACCAGAGTTAGGGACCTCTACAAGCTCCAAAATTCAACTTACCTGAAATATTCGATTACAGAGACTCCTTGCTTTCATTTATTAGGTAGCAGCTGAAGCTAGTGCTGATCATTAACATAATCCAAAGCATCTTGCTAAAAGTTAGACAATGTTGCCTAACTTTACACACCTATTGGTTAGCTTACATTGCACAAAGTATTGACACAAGTTCTTGCATTTAAGCCATGCCTCTACCCACTAAGCCACAGACTGTTTCCCTCTAAGTTATGACCACTTGTTTAGAGAGTTGCAAAAAGTATCCAAAGAATAAGAAATGTGGTGAAAGGCATATATACCAGTATTTTGGCACAAACTGAACCGAAAGTCTTGTGCATTTAGCTTAGTTAATCTTCACTACGGCTGATTTTCCATTTTTTTCAATTTTTCCATTTACCTAAATGTGTACCATTAAATGTCATGCTGATTTACTTATTACAATGGCAATCAGCATATATGAGAATGTAACTTTAAGCCACTAAATAGCAATTGACTGTGCCGGTGAATTCTACATTTTTGTTGCTTGGCGCTTGTTTACCTCTATCTCCATTTAATGATCCTTGAGTTAATTCTCCAACATGTATTCGATACTGAACATTGCATGTAGAGACAGAATCAATGCACAAATTTTTACTGCTAAAAAAAAGGGATGCAGCAAACTAGTGCTGAGCCGCCTCAATCTAGGTGCCCCAAAGCAGCAGCATCCTAGGCTGCCTATATGCTAAGTAGACTGTAGAGAGGAGCATAGCTTCTGTACTTCTTCAGAAATCTGAATGTATTGTGCTATCTGATGTCAACAAAAGGGCATCAACAAATGAAACAGGAACCACTATCTTCAAAAGTTTAAATAAAAACCTAATTTAATCTTCAATCAAGCCATTACTTCACAAACTATTTTTAGGATTTGACACAGGACTTATCCTTACCAATAAAGCTTTAGTGTATGAAATAATACAAAATAATGAAATATAAAGTAAACAGGATTATTCTACATGTCATATTAACAGAAAACAATATTCAAAGACTCAAATTTTTTAAACTGAGATCTCTGCTTTATGTTTATTGTACAGAATTATGGAGCAAAATGCTTTAGGTCCAGTCTTAACTGTAACACATGGCAAGTTAAAAATGTTCTATATGGAAATTTTGTCAAACAAATGTCTACTTTAAAGTCCTTCTGATTTCAAATTACAGAAAATTAAATGTCATACAAACACTATGATGATGCATTTTCTAAGTGTCACAAAAAACTCTTAACGGTAATGATCTTTACATGAGAAAAGACAAGCATCAATTATATAGTTTTATAATTTCTACTACCCCAATTAGGCAACATAATTGCATTTCTATGAAAAATGTAAATTAGTCCATCCCTTCAAGTGTACTCGGAAATGATAATTGTATCATTTGTTGGAAACAGTGCATAAAAATAAAACGCTAACTACTAGTATTCAGTAGTTCTAAATTACAGTTTGAGATTTCAGTATCCATCAATGTATAAACTGGATAATGTGGTCAATTATCAAAAACAAATCCCAAGGATATCAGACTGGTCAGCAGGAGACAGTATCTACTCTGATCTCACCGTCTTAAAACCATTATTTTTAATGATTTTTTTAAATATTTAAAATAAAAATGTAGTAACCGTGTGTTTAAGTTATCAATTTGCTAATAAACATTCTCCTTTAGAAGGCTCCATTCTTTTATCTTCTGCAATTCTTATGGTATCTCCAAACTTGCTAGTATACATGGTAGAATGTGGCCTAGTTTTGGCCTTCGGGATACAGCTTTTATTCTTCATTTTTTCATCTCCATTCTCCACATTCCAAAATACATTTATTTTTGCTGAAAGAAGACTTGTTTTTGTGAAATGAGTTGTACTGTATTTTTTATGAAACCATATTGGGGGTACACCCAGTGCCTTACAAACATATTCACCCCTGGTGGTTTTCTGTGTTGTTGCATTACAACTTAGAATGACAATGGATTTTTTGGGGGTTTGTACCATGTATTTACACAACATGCCTACCACTTTGAAAGTGTAAAATATTTTTCAATGTGATGATAAGAAATGCAAAAATAAATAAATAAATTAAGATGGGAAGTTTACCCACCAAACTGGAGTCCAGCTCCAGCAGTGGGAATAGTAGGGAACTGGAGGGGGGCTGGTTTAGATGCAGCTATCTCCTGAATGGTGGCAGCTAGAAACATGCAACTGGTCTTGTTTGAAAGCTGACATTCAGACAATACCAGAATGACAATGACAGCAATCAGTACAATGGAAGATATCACTGATAGAAATCGACAAACTGTGAATGCAGCTGAAAGTGAAAGTAAAAACAGGTTTTACCGATTATTCCCAACTTGATTTCTAACATCGATTTCTCCTCTGTTGCTGGAATGTCAGCTTTCAAACAAGACCAGTTGCATGTTTATAGCTGCTACCATTTAGAAGATAACAGCATATAAAACAGCCCTCCCCCTCCAGTTAGCTACTTTTCCCACTGCCAGAGCTGGACTTGGGCAAACAGTTAGGTGGTTAAGGTGATTAAGTCTTCACCTCCAGCAGTCAACACTTTGTGGAGCCACCTTTTGCTGCAATTAATGATGTGAGTGTGTTGGGGTATGTCTATATTAGCATAGCACAACTAGACACTGGAATGTTTGCCCTTTTTCCTGGGAATTTCTCCAAGATGGATTGCATTGCTGTACAGCAGTCTTAAAGTCTTGCCACAGATTCTCCATTGGATTGAAGTTTAGGCTTTGACTTGACAATTCCAAGACATTTAAATGTTTCCCATAAACCACTGTAGTGTAGATTTAGCAGTATGTTTAGGGCATTGTCCTGCTGGAAGATAAACCTCCAACCCAGCCTCAAATTTCTGGAAGACAAAAACAGGTTTTCCTGAAGAATTGCTCCATCTTTACTGCCATCAATCTTTGAATCAATCCTGACCAGTCTTTTAGTCCCTGCCAATTAAACGCATCCTCGCAGAATGATGCTGCCACCACCATGCTTCAATGTGGCAATGGTCTTCTTCTGGTGACGAGGAGTGTTGGATTTGCGCAATACATACTGTTTCCCATGATAGACAAAAAGTTGCATGCATTTTAGTTTCATCTATCACATGCTATTTGGTGAACTCCAAACATGTTTTCTTATGTTTTTCTGTAAAGAGTCACTGTACTTTTACACAATTTAATTGAGAATGGTATAATTTGCAAATTGCTGAATCAATTTATTTTAAAAAAAAATCTGCCTGCATTGACTTAAAAATGGTGTAAAATCATGGCCACTTTCCCCGAATTTGCAGTCTGCTGCCTATTTTTAGGAACAGTCTTTCTTGGAGATAAGAGATGGCTCATGGGAAATGGGAGTTTGTCAGAATGAGCCCTAATAGAAACACTTCCTCTTCATAAATAATCAAGAGCAGAGAATCGTCCAGTTTGTCTGTGCATTTACTCTCCCATCCTCTGCTGTGTTGTGCCTAGCTGAAAACAAACATAGTGGGAAGTAAGGGAACTAAAGTCACTGCCAGTATAGAACTAGCAGACTTCCATAGAAAGGTGATGCCCCCTGCTTTTGAGAGAAATGAATTTAGGTGTGCAAGGCAAACAGGGAATAATTTAGTTAAGGAAGACACTAGGAAGCCTAAAAAATACCTATGCTTTCACAGTTATGATTGTACAATGAAGCATGGCCATTATACACATGCAAAGGTACATTTTTAAGCAATGGCTTTATTTCTGGCCACTTTTTCATAAAATCTAAATCTTGGATCTCTGGAGCTTCTCCAGTATTATTGTTGGTTTCCTTATTATATCTCTGATGAATTTCCTCCTTGTCCAATCTGTGAGTTTTGGTCATTGGACTTTTCCTTTTAGGTTTGTAGTGGTGCCATAATCTTTTTATTTTTGTTATAATGAATTTAATTATGCTCCATAGAATGATCAAAGTTTGGGATACTTATTTTTATTTTTTTAAACCAAGCCTTGATCTTATACTTCCACACAATTTTGACTCTGATCTGTTTGGAGAGCTCCTCGAAATTAATCTTGCTTGCTGATTCAAGGGTCTTTCGGAACAGGTGCATTTATATTCATATCATGTGACACTTTGACTGCACACGGGAGGCTTTATTCAAATATTTATGTGATTTTTTAAGTTAATTGTTTGGATAAGAACTTTTTTAGGGGTTTCATAGCAAAGGAGATAAATACACACTCACAAATTTTCAGTTTTTATTTACAGCGTGTATATTTAAAGAGTGGCTAAACTTTTTAAAAACTTTCTTTTAAAATGTTCTAAATTGCCAAAGATTATTTTTGTAATATACTTCATCAATCAATTAAACTGGGTGCTATCACACCTTAAAATTATTCTAGTATACCGCTGACATATCATATTCTGTACTGGAATGTGGATTTCACTGGGGACAACAGCAAAAGCAGCACAGGAGAACACATTGTTGCTGTGCTATGTCAGGATTTTGCTGAGCAGAGTGGGCTCCTGCCTGCTCCTGTACTCCTGTACCAATGTGCTATATAGAGCCTTGAGCTGAGCGGAGTTGGCTCTGGCATGAAATCCACTAAATCTTTATATATGCCCCCTTTGCACATTTAAAAATATTAATAAATAAAAAACGCTGGATCAGCATGCACCTGTTACTGAATGGCTCAATACAGTGGCACACCACCTGATGTCCTCTGTGTGTTCCTGACTTCCTGAGATCTCATACACTCTAGGAAACATTTTCAAACCTATAGTAGGCCACAGGCATAAAGCAACCGGGATGTTTTGTCCACATTATGTGTGACTGTTAGGGGTTCAATAGACATTTCCTAAAAAGATTGTTACCTATGCTAACTTTATTCAAACTATTATTAGTATAGAGTTCAATCATTGTATTACTTTATAGAACATCTGTTTGCTTTAGCATTATGCTGGGCAGTTTTGTTATGCGATTATTACATTCAGTCATTTTAGAGGCTGCTGCACTTTTCATAGTATATTTTCATATATCTGCGTACAATTGATGGGCCAATCATAGAAATCCACTTACTTTCACTCATATGCCTTTGATTAATGAAAGTTTTTCCGTCACTTGCTGTAACCTACGTTTTGCTTAATGCCAGTGCATACAGCAATAAATCAATATGATGGTTTCATCATTCATGATAATATTTTATGCAGTTTATCTTCAAGGAATATACTGTGAAAAACTTTGTGTTCCTTTCAAAGAGATCACTTATGAAAGGTCCCAAAGAAAATTCATAATGCATTTGTAGAAATTCTCAGAATGTAACCCAATAGCTCAGCAGAATGAATTTATAGATTTTATTTGTTTTATGTTTTATGAAATAAACAAATATCCTATTGAATAAAATGTTACAAATAAAGTAGGTAACCAATTCTACATGCTGATGGATAATCTCAGAATGTGAAAGTGAAAAGGCAGAAGATTGCAAACTTGATCCATGAGCTTTTGAGAAACAAAAATAAACTACAAATATGGGATCTTATGCACAAGCACTATCACCACATTACACCATGAAGTGGTCTAGCTGCAAGTGAGCCACAAACCTATCAATTCCCAGTAATTCCAATAATGAATATTTGTGGGTCTTAACAAAGACTGCCCCCCCCCTTCCCATTCTAAAAAAGGAGTAAATCTCTGATACACACAGGATCTCCCCCCTACCTGTTCTTGTGCAATACTCTACAGACACTTCTTCATAGCCAGCATAAGAGTACAGAAGAGAGAACTCCTCCAGTCTTTGTCAGCTCTGTGTTTGCAAGTTGAGGGGGGAGGGAAGATCCTGTTCACAACATTTGTCTCTTCAGTGCCTGGAGAAGAGGAAACCCTGCAGTTTCTCATAACTGAGGCAGATCCTCCAACCCTTAATCTGTGCTGCTAATAGTAGAAGGGGTTAAACTTTGCTCAAGAATCCAGTGGGAGGGGGGACACAGGGCAGACAGTTTAGGCAGCAGATCGGGCAGTGCAGGGAGTGTGGTTTGTTGCTCCATCCGACACAGCCTTCACAGTGACGTTTTGTGCACAGAGGCAGGCCTGCTCCCTCCTGCTCCCTCAGGCTTGTGCAAAGAATGTCATCAGAGCAGGGAAAGAAGCTGACATCACAGGTCATATGTACAAAGAAACAAACAAATCTTGGACAACCCCTTTGCAGCATCAAGTACTTTTACACCTGATGGTTTGCCAAAGGTGCCCTTCTGAATTCAACGGCATCACTGGTGTTATTTTAGGTTGCACTGTAATATTTTGATTCTGCTGGGGTTGTACTTGCTGAACTATTGTATTGCTGAGCTTATCTTGTGCTGAACTATGGTATTGCTGCCCTCTCCTACTTCCGGTAGCCCTACCACTTCTTCTTGTCCCACCTTCTGTCAGTTTGGACCGGTCAAAAACATGGAGCTACTATTAGTATATTTTCCAGGGCCACTTTAAGTTGTAAATCCGATGCTGATCCAGTATTACCTCCTCTAGTGCCAATCACCATAAGTTGCAAATGCTGTATATACACTACCAAGGCCGGTAGGGCACCGATGGACATATCTTATTAGTGTAACTAGACTCAGTTACCAGAAGTTTCTGAAAGTAGCTGAAGTAGGTTTGATTGTATATCCGTCCTCAGGCACTGCTAAAAAGTTATCCTAGACATTGATCAAATGCATAATGTAAAATTCCTAGTGTCCCAATTAAGTTTGCAGCCTCGACCGTCGGCTATCACTTCCATATGTGGATGCTGCTAAACTTCCCCAGTCCCATGAGAAATCACACTTCCACTTCCTACGCCTTTCAGAATAATCATACTCCTTCCTCTGGGATGATGCCCATATCTGCTAGTAGTCTTTATATAAAATCAAAGCCTCCATAATGATTTCTACAGTAACTCATTGTTTCCATATCAGGATTAAATATTATTATGATCCTGTCAGTGAATGTTCTTCAATACACATTTCAATAGAGTGCAGCTATTTTCATTGTGTTTGCTTTATTAAAATTATTTCTGTAGATGGTTTAGTAGATTGTCAGTCCATTCTATACATAGCTTGACTTGTACCCTGCAAGTCCACATGCTTCAGCACATATTTGTTCTAAACACAGTTCACAAGGAAATGTCCTTATAATGTTCATAACCCCCAAGATCCATGCAGACCACCTTTTCTAGAAGTTCCAGCAATGTTACATTTTGAAAATGCAAAGAACTCAGTTTCACTGTTCAACCCTGCTGGCATCAAACTATCCAGATTGTTGATCCATCTACTCTAGCTTTGCAACATACATTTTAATATCATCTGCTCCATGCCAGTCCTTTAACTTTTCAGTGGTGGTTGTTTCTGAGCCTTCCACATGTCTGCCATGTTTTTCTTAATGGTGAGGAGATAAAGGAAGGCCGTTGTATTCCCTCATTATAATATACAAATGTTCACCTATTCTTTTATATGGTGAGTTTTGTGTGGCTCACATACAGAACATTTTATTGCAAGGACATTTAATATAATATATCTCTCCCCTGGTATGGCAAGTTATCGGATCCCTGACAGTATACTTAACCTCTTTATTAAAACTCCTTTATAACGCTAATATTTTTTTTTAGTTTCTTACAGATTTTTCCCTTTTCATGGAAAAAAATTGTATTTTGAGCACTGTGTAGTGGGTGCTATCATGCTACTTACATTCCTGATTTTTAAAAAAAGACCACTTTGCTCATCAAAACATTTCCATAGGAGCTGTCCAGATGCAAAAATGTAAAGCATCTTCAAACCTACCCAAATACAAATTAACATAACTCGGCTTTAACCTGGTCCGCATCATTGTTCCCAATTTCTGTACAAAAAAAATAATTCTGATTTAAAAATAGTTGTCTGTTAAAATGAATTCTATATAGTCTCCAGTGTACTGTACCTGTTGCTTAGAAAAAATTATAAAGACGTTTAAAGAAAAAATATTAAGGCCTCACAACATTATAAAGTTATAAAAATGTGACATCCAAAGTCCTTATGATGAAGTATTTCATCCAAATAATAGAATGTAATATTTACAAAATATGTTTAGTGTCCATCAGGTACAGTGGGAGTGTTTGTACACACCTCTGTAACTAAAGGTCTACATATTTGGATACATTTGCAATCTATCCCCAATACTCGGTGGCCTTGTGGTTGACTTGTGTATACAGATATAGTCTAATCTACTCATGAGAACTACGAGTAACAAAGCCTAGTTACATTAGTAAGATACATGCATTAGCACGCTGCCTGCACTGGTAGTATATGCATTTGAAGTTTATGGTGATTGGCCTAAGAGGAAATTCTGAATATTGCTTTTCGGTGAAGGTAGAATAGAGAAGTTGCACAAACCAACCATTGTGAATCCTGTTATAGTATATACTGTAGACAGTAAAAGAAATTGCCACAAAAAGTTCTTTTTTAATGATTAGTTTTATGCTAGTTATAGTTTTAACATTAAATATTGTACTGGTCATTTAAGGCTATGGCTACATAAAACTTTTTGTAGCTCTACTGATTTTAACTATTGAGTGACAACTTTAGTCCACAAGACTGCATACAACTTAATATACTACTTAAGACAGCAGCAGTAGCTTGAAAATCAGCAGCACTACAACAAGTCTCTGTTTAGCACAAGCCTAAAGAGGACTGGTCATTAATTATTCCTTTTGTTTATGATAGTTGTATGGTTTTGACTGGTTTTGAAAAATTGTTCAAAATGTAGAAAAATGGAGTAAGGAATATAACCAATATTTGTCCATCTTCACACTTCTCAGAAATGGTACGTATAAAGTATCTACCACTAATTTTTATAAAAAATAGTGCATTTATATATATTAAACAAGTTAAGATTAAAGATGAGCGAACACCTGGATGTTCGGGTTTGAGAAGTTCGGTCGAACTTCCCGAAAATGTTCGGGTTCGGGATCCGAACTCGACCTGAACTTTATCCCAAACCTCATTGAAGTCAAAGGGGACCCGAACTTTTGGGCACTAAAAAGGCTGTAAAATAGTCCAGGAAAGGGCTAGAGGGCTGCAAAAGGCAGCAAAATGTAGGTAAATGCCCTGAAAACAAATGTGGATAGGGAAATTAATTAAAATAAAATAAATAAAAATTAACCAATATCAATTGGAGAGAGATCCCATAGCAGAGAATCATGTGTCATATCACCCACCACTGTAGAAGGCCACTTTCAGTTATTTCGGCCCCAGCACCCAGACAGAGGAGAGAGGTCCCAAAGCAAGGAATCATGCGTCATATCACCCACCACTGGAGAAGGCCACTTTCAGTTATTTCGGCCCAGCACCCAGAACGAGGATACAGGTCCCACAGCAAGGAATCATGCGTCATATCACATTCCATTGTAGAAGGCCACTTTCAGTTATTTAGGCCCCAGCACCCAGACAGAGGAGAGAGGTCCCACAGCAAGGAATAAGGCATCATAACATCCACCACTGGAGAAGGCCACTCAGTTTTTTAAGTCCCAGCACCCAGACAGAGGAGAGAGGTCCCACAGCAAGGAATATGGCGTCATATCACCCACCACTGGAGAAGGCCACTCAGTTATTTAGGTCCCAGCACCCAGACAGAGGAGAGAGGTCCCACAGCAAGGAATCATGCGTCATATCACCCACCACTGGAGAAGGCCACTTTCAGTTATTTCGGCCCCAGCACCCAGACACAGGAGAGAGGTCCCACAGCTAGGAATCATGCGTCATATCACCAACCACTGGAGAAGGCCACTTTCAGTTATTTAGGCCCCAGCACCCAGACAGAGGAGAGAGGTCCCACAGCAAGAAATCATGCGTCATTTCACCCACCACTAGAGAAGGCCACTTTCAGTTATTTCGGCCCCAGGACCCAGGCAGAGGAGAGAGGTCCAACAGCAAGGAATAAGGCGTCATAACCCACCACTGGAGAAGGCCACTTTCAGTTATTTCAGCCCAGCATCCAGACTGAGGAGAGAGGTCCCACAGCAAGGAATCATGCGTCATTTCACCCACCACTGGAGAAGGCCACTTTCAGTTATTTTGGCCACAGCACCCAGACAGAGGATACAGGTCCAACAGCAAGGAATCATGCGTCATATCACATTCCATTGTAGAAGGCCACTTTCAGTTATTTAGGCCCCAGCACCCAGACAGAGGAGAGAGGTCCCACAGCAAGGAATCATGCGTCATATCACCCACCACTGGAGAAGGCCACTCAGTTTTTTAAGTCCCAGCACCCAGACAGAGGAGAGAGGTCCCACAGCAAGGAATATGGCATCATATCACCCACCACTGGAGAAGGCCACTCAGTTATTTAGGTCCCAGCACCCAGACAGAGGAGAGAGGTCCCACAGCAAGGAATCATGCGCCATATCACCCACCACTGGAGAAGGCCACTTTCAGTTATTTCGGCCCCAGCACCCAGACACAGGAGAGAGGTCCCACAGCAAGGAATCATGCGTCATATCACCAACCACTGGAGAAGGCCACTTTCAGTTATTTAGGCCCCAGCACCCAGACAGAGGAGAGAGGTCCCACAGCAAGAAATCATGCGTCATTTCACCCACCACTAGAGAAGGCCACTTTCAGTTATTTCGGCCCCAGGACCCAGGCAGAGGAGAGAGGTCCAACAGCAAGGAATAAGGCGTCATAACCCACCACTGGAGAAGGCCACTTTCAGTTATTTCAGCCCAGCATCCAGACTGAGGAGAGAGGTCCCACAGCAAGGAATCATGCGTCATTTCACCCACCACTGGAGAAGGCCACTTTCAGTTATTTTGGCCCCAGCACCCAGACAGAGGAGAGAGGTCCCACAGCAAGGAATCATGCGTCATTTCACCCACCACTAGAGAAGGCCACTTTCAGTTATTTCGGCCCAGCACCCAGACGGAGGATACAGGTTCCACAGCAAGGAATCATGCATCATATCACCCACCACTGGAGAAGGCCACTTTCAGTTATTTCGGCCCAGCACCCAGACCGAGGAGAGAGGTCCCACAGCAAGGAATCATGCGTCATATCACCCACCACTGGAGAAGGCCACTTTCAGTTATTTCGGCCCCAGCACCCAGACAGAGGAGAGAGGTCCCACAGCAAGGAATCATGCGTCATATCACCCACCACTGGAGAAGGCCACTTTCAGTTATTTTGGCCCCAGCACCCAGACAGAGGAGAGAGGTCCCAAAGCAAGGAATCATGCGTCAATTCACCCACCACTAGAGAAGGCCACTTTCAGTTATTTCGGCCCCAGGACCCAGGCAGAGGAGAGAGGTCCAACAGCAAGGAATAAGGCGTCATAACCCACCACTGGAGAAGGCCACTTTCAGTTATTTCAGCCCAGCATCCAGACTGAGGAGAGAGGTCCCACAGCAAGGAATCATGCGTCATTTCACCCACCACTGGAGAAGGCCACTTTCAGTTATTTTGGCCACAGCACCCAGACAGAGGATACAGGTCCCACAGCAAGGAATCATGCGTCATATCACATTCCATTGTAGATGGCCACTTTCAGTTATTTAGGCCCCAGCACCCAGACAGAGGAGAGAGGTCCCACAGCAAGGAATAAGGCGTCATAACATCCACCACTGGAGAAGGCCACTCAGTTATTTAGGTCCCAGCACCCAGACAGAGGAGAGAGGTCCCACAGCAAGGAATCATGCGTCATATCACCCACCACTGGAGAAGGCCACTTTCAGTTATTTCGGCCCCAGCACCCAGACACAGGAGAGAGGTCCCACAGCAAGGAATCATGCGTCATATCACCCACCACTGGAGAAGGCCACTTTCAGTTATTTTGGCCCAGCACCCAGACAGAGGAGAGAGGTCCCACAGCAAGGAATAAGGCGTCATATCACCCACCACTGGAGAAGGCCCCTTTCAGTTATTTCAGCCCCAGCACCCAGACAGAGGAGAGAGGTCCCACAGCAAGGAATAAGGCGTCATAACATCCACCACTGGAGAAGGCCACTTTCAGTTATTTTGGCCCCAGCACCCAGACAGAGGAGAGAGGTCCCACAGCAAGGAATCATGCGTCATTTCACACACCACTAGAGAAGGCCACTTTCAGTTATTTCGGCCCAGCACCCAGACGGAGGATACAGGTTCCACAGCAAGGAATCATGCATCATATCACCCACCACTGGAGAAGGCCACTTTCAGTTATTTCGGCCAGCACCCAGACCGAGAAGAGAGGTCCCACAGCAAGGAATCATGCGTCATATCACCCACCACTGGAGAAGGCCACTTTCAGTTATTTTGGCCCCAGCACCCAGACAGAGGAGAGAGGTCCCACAGCAAGGAATCATGCGTCATATCACCCACCACTGGAGAAGCCCACTTTCAGTTATTTTGGCCCAGCACCCAGACAGAGGAGAGGTTCATTCAACTTTGGGTTGCACCGCAAGATCATGGTAAAGTTAAAAAAATGAGGATTCAATAAATAAGTGGCCTGGAGTACAATAATACATGGTTGAGGGGAGGCAGTTATAAATGTCTATTCTGCACAAGGGAGGCACAGGTCCTGTGGGATCCATGCCTGGTTCATTTTTATGAAAGTCAGCTTGTCCATGATGGCTGTGGACAGGCGGCTGCGTTTGTCAGTAATGACGCCCCCTGCTGTGCTGAATACACGTTCAGACAAAACGCTGGCCGCCGGGCAGGCCAGCACCTCCAAGGCATAAAATGCTAACTCTGGCCACATGGACAATTTGGAGACCCAGAAGTTGAATGGGGCCGAACCATCAGTCTGTACGTGGAGGGGTGTGCAGACGTACTGTTGAACCATGTTAGTGAAATGCTGCCTCCTGCTAACTTGTTCCGTATCAGGTGGTGGTGCAGTTAGCTGTGGCGTGGAGACAAAACTTTTCCACATTTCTGCCACGCTAACCCTGCCCTCAGAGGAGCTGGCCGTGACACTGCTGCATTGGCAACCTCTTGCTCCTCCTCTGCCTTCGCTTTGGGCTTCCACCTGTTCCCCTGTGACATTTGGGAATGCTCTCAGGAGCGAGTCTACCAGTGTGCGCTTGTACTCGCGCATCTTCCTATCACGCTCCAGTGCAGGAAGTAAGGTGGGCACATTGTCTTTGTACCGGGGATCCAGCAGGGTGGCAACCCAGTAGTCCACACACGTTAAAATGTGGGCAACTCTGCTGTCGTTGCGCAGGCACTGCAGCATGTAGTCTTTCATGTGTGCCAGGCTCCCCAGAGGTAAGGACAAGCTGTCCTCTGTGGGAGGCGTATCGTCATCGTCCTCCGTATCCTCCCAGCCACGCACCAGTGATGGGCCTGAGCTGTGTCGGGTGCCACCCCGCTGTGAACCTGCTTCATCCTCATCCTCCTCCACCTCCTCCTCATCCTCCTCATAATCCAGTAGTGGGCCCTGGCTGGCCACATTTGTACCTGGCCTCTGCTGTTGCAAAAAACCTCCCTCTGAGCCACTTCTAACAGACTGGCCTGAAAGTGCTAAAAATTACCCCTCATCCTCCTCCTCCTCCTCCTCCTCCTCCTGGGCCACATCCTCTTCCATCATCGCCCTAAGCGTTTTCTGAAGGAGACATAAAAGTGGTATTGTAACGCTGATAACGGTGCCATCGCCACTGGCGATGTTGGTGGAGTACTCGAAACAGCGCAACAGGGCACACAGGTCTCGCATGGAGGCCCAATCATTGGTGGTGAAGTGGCCTGCTGCTGCTCGCACAGTCTCTCCAGCATGTGCAAGGTGGAGTTCCACCTGGTGGGCACGTCGCATATGAGGCGGTGAGCGGGAAGGCCGAAGTTCCGCTTTAGCGCAGACAGGCGAGCAGCGGCAGGATGTGAATGCCGGAAGAGCGCACAGACGGCTGCACTTTATGCAGCAGCTCTGACATTTCGGGGTAGTTGTGAATGAACTTCTGCACCACCAAATTCAGCACATGCTCCAGGCAAGGGATGTGCGTCAAACCGGCTAGTCCCAGAGCTGCGACGAGATTTCGCCCATTATCGCACACCACCAGGCCGGGCTTGAGGCCCACCGGCAGAAACCACTCGTCGGTCTGTTGTTCAATACCCCGCCACAACTCCTGTGTGGTGTGGGGCCTGTCCCCCAAACATATGAGTTTCAGAATGGCCTGCTGACGTTTTCCCCGTACTGTGCTGAAGTTGGGGGTGAAGGTGTGTGGCTGACTGGATGAGCTGGTGGAAGCAGAGGAGGAGGAAGCCTAGTAGGAGGAGGAGGCTACAGGAGGCAAAGAATGATGCCCTGCGATCCTTGGCAGCGGAAGAACGTGCGCCAAGGAACTGTCCGCCTGGGGCCCAGCCGCCACTACATTTACCCAGTGTGCAATTTGGGAGATATAGCGTCCCTGGCCGTGCTTACTGGTCCACGTATCTGTGGTTAGGTGGACCTTGGCACAGATGGCGTTGCACAGTGCACACTTGATTTTATCGGATACTTGGTTGTGCAGGGAAGGCACGGCTGTCTTGGAGAAGTAGTGGTGGCTGGGAACAACATACTGTGGGACAGCCATGGACATCAGCTGTTTGAAGCTGTCTTTGTCCACCAGCCTGAATGACAGCATTTCAAAGGCCAGTAGTTTAGAAATGCTGGCATTCAGGCCCAGGGCTCGAGGGTGGCTAGGTGGGAATTTACGCTTTCTCTCCAAGGTTTGTGAGATGTAGAGCTGAACGCTGCCGTGTGACATTATTGGAGATGCTTGGTGAAGCAGGTGGTGTTGTCGGTGGCACATCCTCTGTTTGGTGGGCGGCAGGTGCCAACATTCCTCCCGAGGCGGAGGAAGAGGCCGAGGCAGCAGCAGAAGAGGAAGCGGAGGGAGCCATAGTGAGTTCCCTGATTTTATGGTGTTTACTCCACTGCAGTTCATGCTTTGCATGTAGATGCCTGGTCATGCTGGTTGTGCTAAGGTTCAGATTGTTAATGCCTCGCTTCAGGCTCTGATGGCACAGCGTGCAAACCACTCGGGTCTTGTCGTCAGCACATTGTTCAAAGAAGTGCCATGCCAGGGAACTCCTTGAAGCTGCCTTTGGGGTGCTCAGTCCCTGGTGGCGGTGGCCAGTAGCAGGCAAACTCTCTTGGAGGCGGCTGTTCTGCTTTTGCCCCCTGCTCCCTCTTTTGCTATGCTGTTGGCTCGGTCTCACCACTGCCTCTTCCTCTGAACTATGAAAGTCAGTGGCACGACCTTCATTCCATGTGGGGTCTAGGACCTCATCGTCCCCTGCATCGTCTTCCACACAGTCTTCCTCCCTGACCTCCTGTTCGGTCTGCACACTGCAGAAAGACGCAGCAGTTGGCAACTTGTGTTTCGTCGTCATCAGAGACGTGCGGACTGCGATGAGATGGTATTCCAATGTCCTCATCATCAGGAAACATCAGTGGTTGTGCATCAGTGCATTCTATGTCTTCCACCACTGGGGAAGGGCTAGGTGGATTCCCTTGTGAAACCCTGCCAGCAGAGTCTTCAAACAGTATAAGAGACTGCTGCATAACTTGAGGCTCAGTTTCCCTGATATGCATGGGGGTGATGTGACAGACTGATGGACTTGGTTTTCAGGCGCCACCTGTGTGCTTTCTGCAGAAGACTGGGTGGGAGATAATGTTGTGAACGTGCTGGATCCACTGTCGGCCACCCAATTGACTAGCGCCTGTACCTGCTCAGGCCTTACCATCCTTAGAACGGCATTGGGCCACACCAAATATCGCTGTATATTCTGGAGGGTACTGGAACCTGAGGTAGTTGGTTCACTAGGACGTGTGGCTGTGGCAGAATGGCCACGTCCTCTCCCAGCACCAGAGGGTCCACTAACACCACCACGACCGCGTCCGCATCCCTTACTAGATGTTTTCCTCATTGTTACCGTTCACCAAGCACCACAAAATGAAAAAAAAAATATTTGGCCCAATGTATTGATTTCAAATTCAGGCCTTTTTTTACAGGCACCTAACACTATCTACCTATTTATTTATGTAGCGTATTACACTGATCCAGGCCCAGCACTAACCACTGATTTAGGGGAATATCTCTTTTAGGGCTAGTATTTAAGCCCTGGATGAAAGGTATCCTATTATGGACAGATTTACCCTTGGCCTGCAACAGCTGGAACACCAGATTCAGGGTATTGCTATTTTGGCAATTGAATTTCAACCCAGAACAAAATATACCCTGTTACGGACAGATTTAAACTAGGCTTGCAACAGCTGGAACACCAGATTCAGGGTATTGCTATTTTGGCAATTGAATTTCACCCCAGAACAAAATATATAATTTGCAGGACACTATGAAACTTGGCCAGCCACAGCTGAAACCACTGATTTATGGTATTGCTATTTTGGCAATTGAATTTCACCCCAGAACAAAAGATATTTTTTGGCGGACACTTATATTGTTTGCCAGCCACAGCTGTGACACCAGATTTATGGTATTGCCATTTTGGCAATTGAATTTCACCCCAGAACAAAATATATGTTTTTGCGGACACTATTATAGTTTGCCAGCCGCAGCTGTGACACCAGATTTATGGTATTGCTACTTTGGCAATTGAATTTCACCCCAGAGCAAAATATACCCTGTTACGGACAGATTTAAACTAGGCCTGCAACAGCTGGAACTCCAGATTCAGGGTATTGCTATTTTGGCAATTGAATTTCACCCCAGAACAAAATATATAATTTGCAGGACACTATGAAACTTGGCCAGCCACAGCTGAAACCACTGATTTATGGTATTGCTATTTTGGCAATAGAATTTCACCCCAGAACAAAATATATGTTTTGGCGGACACTAATATAGTTTGCCAGCCACAGCTGTGACACCAGATTTATGGTATTGCTATTCTGGCAATTGAATTTCACCCCAGAACAAAATATATGTTTTGGCGGACACTATTATAGTTTGCTAGACAGTGCTTGGACACCAGATTTATGGTATTGCTATTTTGACAATTGAATTTCACCACAGAAAATAATCTATCCTTTGCCAAACAGCAGACAGTATTATACTTGGCTAGCCAAAGTTGGAACACCAGATTTAGGGGATTGGTATTTTGGCAATTGTATTTAACCCCTTAATAAAATATAGAAATTGCTATCCTGAGTTTCTAGGGGTGACAATTAGCACAGCAAAGCCCCTGATGTAGGATATAGCAAAAAAAAAAAAAAAAGACTAGTATTGATGGATTGATGGACTTGGTGGCAGCTTGTTCTGGTGCACCACAAGTCAGAAAATGGCCGCCGATCACCCTAGAAAATAAGTGACAGAAAAACGCTCTGTGCAGCCTAAAAACCAGTGTGCAAGTAACTAGCAGAAGTTCAATCATTCACAGCTGTAGATCGATCACTTAATTAGGTGCTTTTGCAGACTTTTCCCTGCCTAATCTCGCCCTCACAGCAGCTGTGTCCTCTCCCTACACTAATCAGAGCAGTGTGACGTGCGGCGCTACGTGACTCCAACTTAAATAGAGGCTGGGTCACATGCTGCCCTTGGCCAATCACAGCCATGCCTTTAGTAGGCATGGCTGTGATGGGCTCTTAGGGCAAGAAGTAAAACGCTAGCTGATTGGCTGCTATGCAGCCCTTCAGAAAGCGGGAAAAAAACGCCGAACAACGAACCCGAACCCAAACTTTTTATAAAGTGTTCGGGTCCGGGTCTGTGTCCCGAACACCCCAAAATTCAGTACGAACCCGAACTATTCTCGAACTGTTCGCTCAACACTAGTTAAGATCACATCTGGGGTGTGGGTTGATTTAAAGTATATTCTGCACATCTTATTAGTAACCAGTTACTTTTTCTACATGCCTTCTTGCTCACATGACAGCTTGTAACTCCTTATTTGTGTAAAATGTGAAGGGGTTCTCATGGAATAGACTAAGCGGGTGTATGGAGAATTATTTTTAGGTAATACTCCATGCGGGAAATATGCAATTTAGCTAATGTCAAATCAGAGGACGAGCCAGAAGTGAGCCCAACAGAAGTAGAACTAAAGTCCTAAAGGAGCAAGTGGGGACTGAGCATGACAATCCTTAATGGAGGTTGTCAGATTTTAGGTCTCCTTCAGACCCTCAGAAGCCCAAAGACATTACCGGTTGATATTCCCCAGCTATTCTTGGATCTCCTGTGCTTGGAAAGTGATGATCAGGTGGCAATTGAGAGGGTGCACAAAGCCTTGAAACCTATCCCCGCAATGGAAAATTCACCTTAAGATGCTATATGTGGGCTATTGAGCTTTGCAGCACTTCAGCCATCTTATTCAAGGCAAATTAGAAAGGAGAGAAAAAAGGTTTGCTACAATTATTCCAATGATTTGGCTCCATCCACATTTCAAAGGTACATCTGCTCAAAATGCTCACATATCTGTTCCATGAGCAGAAAATTGTTTCATGAAAGTGGTAGTTCTATTACTATTATGATAGGTGAAGAAGACCTAAACCTTACTTTAAATCCTCTCTTGGATTTCTTGATTAGAAAATCACCTTCAGAACCCATGGAGGTTTGTAGCATTCATTTGAATATATTTGCCTGATTGATGTCTAGTGCACTTTGTATGCAGATGTCAGGGATTATGCATTCCACTCCAAGACTCATCACACTTACTAGTGTCTCGACTATTTGCTATGTCGTGAGTCGTGAACAGTGCCTAGCTCAGGTCATTGACTCCTCTAAAGGGATCATTTCCATATCAAATCATGCCTCCAATTTTCTCCCATAGAGCGCGGACCTATGGCATTTGAATTCGACTTTGCTAAGCCCAAACAGAGAGGAGATTTGCTGGTCAGATTTGGACACTTTCTGGAAAACACATCCTCTACAGACAATCAGGCCTCTATTTGGGAGGCCCATAAGGCCTGTATCAGGGAAGAAATTACTTCTCTTGGTGCTTTCCTTAATAGAGGGTGCCTCTCCCAAATCATAAGGGACCCACCCAAGAAGAGGACTAAACAATTTAATTGTCAGGGCCCCCTCAAAAGTATTATACATTGATATAATATACAGAGACACCATAGGAAATGGATGGAGAGGCTGCTGTGCCTCGCCTTAGAGAGCAATCTTGACTAGCCACTGGAATTGGGATGCATGGGAGAAAGGGGTTGCAAAGAAGTTACTGGGAGGGGGCCCATTAAAAAATGTGTTGTGGGGTCATTTCCCCTGTAATGATCCAAGAACTCCAACCAAGGTTTGACTGTCCATCTGGCAAATTCCAGATGGACTGGTGCTGATGTGGGCCACTTCAAACCCTGAAAGTAGTTTCTGCCAGAAATACAACTGAGGATAGAAATACAGTTAAGTAGTGTAGCAGGGCATGGGAACCAATGGTTTTTGGCCCCATGACTCCCTCTCATAAGCCACAGGCCACTACTTCTAACAGGGGCACTCTCAGGGAGCATTAACATTGTAGGAGGAGATATTAGTAATGAGGGCACTCTATTACTATTGATGGAACTTTTGGGAGCACTATTACTATGGGGGACTATCTGTATGGCACTATAATTTCTGCAGTATAGTATTTGGGGGCATTGAGGAGCACATCAGTCAAGAATTTGGGCTATCAGTAGGATAACACTATTGGTGCTCCAGGAGGGGAAGAATGATTGAATTTTAAGGAACATAAGATGTCTGTGTGTCAAACTCTGCATATATGCGACATGGCTAAAAGATGTTATCATTACAGTCGGCTCCCAATGAAGAACATGAGGAATTAGAACATCCACATTAGAGGAAACGTCACTGGATGTAATAGTTATTTAGTGCTGTTTCTTCTGTATGTTTAGTAGTGGTGAATGTAATGTCGATCCTAAAATTAGCACTGGAGGGAAAAGAGGGTGCAAACATACAGTATTTCACATTCATCACTAGTTTCTTAGATTTGAAGTAACTTTGGTCAAAACTCCTCTTAAAAACTTTATGGAGATTCCTCTCCGTACAGTATTCAAATATATGGGATCCACCAAAGTGAAGTGAGTTATCACTGCAGTCTCTCGAGACTTCAGGGAATAACTTTGGCATTTGATTATTAAACTAGAAAACCATTTTAAAACAGGTAAACAAAGTCAGCTTCAGTACAAGCTGGGACCTCGGTACCGAAGTTGACTTTGGAACCACATTTTAAAATGGTTTTCAAGTTGAAATATCAAATCCCGAAGTCTCACGTTACTTGGGTGATAACGAACTTGCCGCCATGAAGCCCATACCTTTTAATGCTGTACGGAGACAGATCTCTGTACATCATTAAGACAAATTTTGAGTGAAGTGACTTTGGATCTAGGATTCGAAGCTCGCTGTGCTCATGCCTATTTATCACACAAAAATAGGCCTGCCTATTTTAAAATGCCAGCTCTGAATCTTAGTCGAAGTCCGACGCTGACTCAAAGATGTCCTGAGCTTGGTTCCTAGTGGTAAAAGTCTATGCCATAATGGGTTTACTGTATCCTATTATAAAAACGTTTTCCAAGAATTAGCTGCCGCACTAGTGACTTTTTTTAATGGCTTCTAGGTGGTTAAATATAAAAGGCAGGTGTAATATGTCACTGTGTGCATCACTGTGCAGTACACTGACATTCAGAGGTAATCTGTCATTTTTGTGCTACAGTTACTGTGCCTCAGTATTAAAGACAGGTGTCATATGTAGTCGTGTGCATCACTGCTGCTACTGCTGACACCTTCCCTACTGTTTCATTGAGTCCACTACTGTCACTGTTACTGCTGCTGCCACTCTCCCCACTCTGTCATGGCACCACTACTTTTACTGTTACTGCCACATATGGAGCGGGCTCACTGCAGCAGCCCTCTCCATACATTCTTTCAGCCACTCTGACATACAGGTATACCTGATGTAAAGTGATTCAGGACGAATTAATTGAGAACTAATCTTGGCAAACTTCAGCAAATCAGCCTAATCGATTTTTCAAAACTTCGCTCAGACTGTATCTATTATCGATCTATCTATCTATCTAAAAAAAGGAAAAGAAGAAGCAGCACACTACATTGGGGTGCAAAGTCCCACAAGAGCCAGCAACACGGTTCTTTGTAATATAGGTAGTCCAGAAAAGCAGGCAGCACTCCAGGAAGTAAAATTCATGTGCGTTTATTGACGTTGCTGGAGCACTGGGTCAATAAACGCACATGAATTTTAGTTCCTGGACCAGACCATCACTGACTGTGGGTACTTGACACTGGACTTCAGGCATTTTGGCATTTCCCTCTCCCCAGTCTTCCTCCAGACTCTGGCACCTTGATTTCCGAATGACATGCAAAATTTGCTTTCATCCGAAAAAAGTACTTTGGACCACTGAGCAACAGTCCAGTGCTGCTTCTCTGTAGCCCAGGTCAGGCGCTTCTGCCGCTGTTTCTGGTTCAAAAGTGGCTTGACCTGGGGAATGCGGCACCTGTAGCCCATTTCCTGCACACGCCTGTACACTGTGGCTCTGGATGTTTCTACTCCAGACTCAGTCCACTGCTTCCGCAGGTCCCCCAAGGTCTAGAATCGGTCCTTCTCCACAATCTTCCTCAGGGTCGGGTCACCTCTTTTCGTTGTGCAGCGTTTTCTGCCACACTTTTTCCTTCCCACAGACTTCCCACTGAGGTGCCTTGATACAGCACTCTGGGAACAGCCAATTCGTTCAGAAATTTCTTTCTGTGTCTTACCCTCTTGCTTGAGGGTGTCAATGATGGCCTTCTGGACAGCAGTCAGGTCGGCAGTCTTACCCATGATTGCGGTTTTGAGTAATGAACCAGGCTGGGAGTTTTTAAAAGCCTCAGGAATCTTTTGCAGGTGTTTAGAGTTAATTAGTTGATTCAGATGATTAGGTTAATAGCTCGTTTAGAGAACCTTTTCATGATATGCTAAATTTTTGAGATAGGAATTTTGGGTTTTCATGAGCTGTATGCTAAAATCATCAATATTAAAACAATAAAAGGCTTGAACTACTTCAGTTGTGTGTAATGAATCTAAAATATATGAAAGTCTAATGTTTATCAGTACATTACAGAAAATAATGAACTTTATCACAATATGCAAATTTTTTGAGAAAGACCTGTATTGGCAAACAGTCTCAGCTTTTAATATCTGCTTGTTTGACTAGCTAGTATAGTCAGTGGCATATCCATTTGGTGCATTTTTTTTCTATAATAACAGCCTGGACATGATATGAGTTGTAGTTCCCTCCTGTTATACCGCTTCATCCTGTAAAGTCCTCTGATATCATATAATAACAGCCTGGAAAAGCTGAGAGTTGAACTTCCCTCCTCTTATACCTCAACCTGTAATGTCCTCATATATCACATAATAGCCGGGACATGCTGGGAATTGTAGTTCCTCCTTTTATACCTTCTCTTGTAATGTCCTCTGGTATCACATGATAATGGCCTTGAAATGCTGGGAGTTGTAGTTTTCTCCTCTTATACCTGCACCCTGTAATATCCAGTAGCAAACTCTTCGAATGAAGCAAGTAACTGCATTAAATATCACAAGTAGACACCAAGTTTGGTGAGTAAAGCAATGTTTTATATCATAGAGTTCTAGTTTCATTTGGATGACGCAGATCATGGTTTTGATTCTGTGTGCTGTATCATCATCACCCGGTCCTGGGTATGATGTCCTCCTTTTGGGGGTGCAAGGTTCTCCTTTTGGGGGGCAATTTTCTCATTTTTGGTGTTATGAAATTGGCGACACTATTGTCAGTACGCACACATAGTAAAAATGACTAGTGTTGGGCGCAAATATTCAAATCAAGAATTTTAATTGCGAATATCCCAACTTAGAGAATTTGCAAATATTTAGAATATAGTGATATATATTCATCTTTTTTTCATCATTAACCTCTTTCTTTGCTTGTGGTCCACTGAGAAGGCTGCAATGTCTTTATCTGAGCTTAGCAACATTCCTAGCAACCAATAGGAAAGTTGCCTACCTCTTTAGTATATAAGAACCTCCCCACAGCCATTTTCTACAGTTTATTACAGTTATGAGAGAGACAGCAGTGTCATTTCTGTGCTCTCTGCTTTCCATTCATTACATTAGATAGTTAGATAGCTTATATATATATATATATATTCAGATAATTAGTGGGAGATAGTGTAGGTTAGATTGTGATATAGTGTATCTGTGCAGGGTGTTAGGTAGTGTTAGGTTCTGTTGTCCATACATACATGCTACATACATAGTGCTGTATGTATGTATGCTACATACATACATACATACATAGTGCTGTGATGTCACAAGTTCACAACAATACTTAGTGCACCAATCACTAATATGTAGTTAGACCTGCTAAAATGTGAAGTTGCCCGTATTGCCCAAAAATATGTGCATCATTAATTGCCGATTTGCGCAATCGCGAATATATCGGAGCTCTCTATCTGCATATAAAGCCTAATGTAATGGTTCTGCCGTGTCAACCATTTTCTCCAGTCTCAGGAAACTTTTAGCAGCTTGAAAAATGTACCTATAGTGACCCACACCTGTATTGCACGCACATTACATTGTCGATTTCCACAATTAGGAAAATTACCGAATACATGACAAATATTCTACAAAATATTCGCGAAATATTGCAAATTCGAATATTGTCCCTGCCGCTCATTACTAATAATGACTACTATGTTTTCCCAGATAATGCCCAATCCATAATGGATATCTGTCATCCATTATAGCCCGGGCTTCATTCCCATCATGCTTTCTCCAGCAGGTGAGATGTGGTAGCATTGCCTGCAGGACTCAAATGGGAGGTCAGAAAATTTGAGTTTCAGAAACGTCAGACAGTAAGCTAATGGAGTGAATATACTAAAATCTGCTGAACAGTAAACCAGGACAATTGAACTAAAATAACTAACATTTGAAACTTAGTCCTTTCAAATAGAGCACTTAGTACTCAGATTTTATTATTTATTTTATGCACTTATATAGCGCTAATATACTCTGCAGCGCTTTTTACACATTAGCATCCAGCTGTCTCCAGTGGGGCTCACAATCTAGGCTCCCTATCGGTATGTCTTTGGAGTATGGGAGGAAACCGGAGTTTCCGGAGGAAACCCACGCTAACACAGGGAGAGCATACAAACGCCATGCAAATGTTGACCTTGGTCAGAGTCAAACCTAAGGCTAATCACTGAGCCACCGTGCTGCCTGTCTAGTCCTTCTGATTGTTCAATCAGCTGGGGTCACCGATTGACTGGACAGCTAGGCTTTCTGACTGACGGACCACTTATTGAAACCACTCATTGGCTGGAGGCAGGGACGTCGCTAGGGCTTTTTATCTGGGGCCAGGGCACCGAATCAAACTACCACTGCGCTGAACCTCGCCAGGGCCGTCTTTAACGCGGGGCAAATGAGGCAGATGACCTGAGCCCAGTTGCTCCTGGGGGGCCCAAGGCAGCTGCCTATTGAGCCCTGCTGGCCACTGCCCACAAACTCAATGAAGACCAGGAAGCAGTGAACACTCTATACTCACTGCTTCCTGGTCCTCGGCTCTCCGCTGTGCGCCAGTTCACAGCACAGACTTAAGAGGAAGAGGACCGAGGGCGGACGGTGAGGAGTGGCGGCATCCGGAGCAGGAAAGGTAAGTGTTTTTTTTATTTTACTTATGAGGCTGACGGAGGCATAGGGGCTGATGGAGGCACTGGGGGATAAAGAGAGGCATATGGGGGCTGATGGAGGCAATATGAGCTGATGGAGGCACTGGGAGCTAAAGAGAGGCATATGGGGGCTGAAGAGAGGCATTTGGGGTCTGAAGAGAGGCATTTGGGGGCTGAAGAGAGGCATTTGGGGGCTGAAGAGAGACATATGGGGGCTGATGGATACATATGGGGGCTGAACAGAGGCATACGGGGGCTGATAAATGCACTGGGGGGTGATGGAGGCATATGGGGACTGATGGAGGCATATGGGGGCTGATGTTAATTCTTATTATGCAAATTTCAACTCAGTGGGCTTGTGGCCCGGATGTTTTCAGAACCTAGCAATGCCCCTGGCTGGAGGGTCAAGTATTGTGCACACACATAATGCACATACTACATATTTAGTGCAGTGTTTTACATATGTGATCAAAGGATCACTTGTTCAAGCCCCCTTGTGGGACTAAAAAATATAGTAAAAAAAAAAATGTTTTAATCTTTTGTACACATAATTATACATCCACAGTGCACAATAGATGTATGGAGTAAGCTCATGGCATGGCCAGTGCCAGCTGGCACCTGCCCATAGTGACAGGGATTATAGATAACTCCATTCACTCCTCAGTGGCTGTGATTAATAGCCACTGTGCTATCAATTGAGAGGTTATTAAGAGGGAGGAGGCTCCCTTTGTTCTTCGATTGGCACTCCATGTTAGAATTGCAGGGTGCTGATTGATGACATCCTGAGGCCTTGTAAAGGCTTTCAGGCCTGCAATAGTAAACTACCTGTGACAAGGCTTATCTACTGACATGTCTGCTTTAGTGACTACTTGTGTTCTTGTAATAATTCTAGAGCATCTTTTGTTTTGCCCCCATGTTGCACCATTCTTTTACTATTCCTTCAAGTGGTTTAGGAACAAATTACCAGGAGTCAGCCATAAGGCTAGGTCTACACAACGACATTTGTCGCGTGGCAATTTTTATAATGGTAGTCTATGGTGTCGCACTGCCACACGATAGTCTCAAAAAATCCATTCAAGATGGGTTTTTTTGCGACTGTCGCGTCGCAGTCGCAGCATGTCGCATGTTGCAGTGCGGCACAATAGACTACTATTATAAAAAATGTCGCGTGACAAATGTTGCAGTGTAGTTGTACTGCATGTGTTGCGCGACTTGTTGTCCCCCAACACATGGGTGTTACCAGTTGAGGGTGTATGCCTGTACAGTCTGACAGTATCTAATCAGTGCTATCAGTGTCAGACTGTGCAGTGCTTAAGTAGTCCAAGAAAGGACAGCTGGTAAAATTGTGACAGGGTCATGGGTGCCCAAAGCTCATTTATACATAAAGGGAGAAAAGGCTAGTCCATGTGGTCAGATCCCACAGAACAACTACTCTGGCACAAATTACTGAAAAATTAAATCCTTGTTATAAGAAGTGTGCTAGAACAAACAGTGTTTTATAACTTTATGAATATAGGTCTGCATAGCAGCAGACTGGCCAGGGTACCAATTCTGACCTCTATTTTCTGCTGAAAGCACATGCAATGGACATGTGAGCATCAGAACAGGACTACAGAGCATTGGAAGAAGGTGGCCTGGTCTGCTGGAAAACTTGGCATTCATGTGGATGTTCCTTTAACACGCACAGCTTAGGTCAAGTTCACATTTCAGTTATTTGGTCAGTCATTTCCATCAGTTATTGTGAGCCAAAACCAGCAGTGAAGCCTACACAGAGGTATGAAGGAAAGATTTGCACCTGTTCTATATTTTTGACCCAGATCTGGTTTTGGCTCACAATAACTGATAGAATTAACTTACCAAATAACTGAAGTGTGAACTCAGCCTTATCTGTAGCTGCAGACCAAGAACCCGCCTTCATGACAATGGTATTTCCTAATGGCAGTGACTTCCTTCAGCAGGATATTATGCCCCTCCACACTGCAAAAATTGTTCAGAAATGGTTTGGTTGGTATGAGGAACATGGCAAAGTTCAAGTTGACTTTGTTTCTAAATTCCTCAGATCTCAGTCTAATCATGCATCTGTTGGATGTGCTGAAAAAAAATCTCACTGCGCAGCTTACATCACTTAAAGGGAACCTGTCACCAGGAAATTCACTGATAAACCAGGCATGTTGCCTTGTAGGGCTCACTCTGCTGAATATAATGATACCTTTCACTTAGTGATCTGTTGCTTTATTGTGGAGAAAAAGTATTTTTAATCCATACGCTAATGAGCCGATTTGAGTCCAGTAGTTGATATGAGTCCAGCGGTTTTTTTTTCTATTCAGAGCTGTAGCCACTCCCCTATGTACTTCTTAAGTTGTAAAAGGGGTGTGGTTTATTTATTTATTGATCTATAGAAGTGAATAGGGGAGTGGCTACAGCTCTGGATAGAAAAAACGCTGGACTCATATCAACTACTGGACTCAAATCAGCTCATTAGCATATGGATTAAAAATACTTTTTCTCCCCAATAAAGCAACAGATCACTAAGTGAAAGGTATCATTATATTCAGCAGAGTGAGCCCTACAAGGCAGTGTGCCTGGTATATCAGTGAATTTCCTGGTGACAGGTTCCCTTTAAAGAATCTGCAGTGCCAAATACCATAAGATACTTTCAGAAGATCTTTGAGTACATTCCAAAATGGATATACACTCACTGACAGGTAGAGTTGAGCGAACTTCTGTTTTAAGTTCGGCTTCCAAAGTTCGGGTTCGGGTTATCCAAGCTTACCGTTATGGATTCCGCTACCACGGACCATAATGGCATTTGGAATCTATAAGGGGATTCTTCAATGAACCCAAACCTTGGACAACACGGAGGACCTGGGGTGACGTCACCGTCATGTGATCAGTGCAGGGGGCGTGGCTCAGAACTGGATTAGATAAGAGGTGGTAGCCTATGACCTCTTATTCAATCCAGTACTGAGCCACGCCCCCTGCACTGATCACATGACGGTGATGTCACCCCAGGTCCTTCACCCCGTGTTCCAAATGCAGTTATGGTCCGTGGTAGCGGAATCCATAACGGGATGCTTGGATAACCCGGACCCGAACTTTGGAAGCCGAATTTAAAACAGAAGTTCGCTCAACTCTACTGACAGGAAATAATAAAAACAACGTAAACAGATAGAAATGTCAGATTGCTACAAAACTCGGTATGCATTTATGTCTCGGGTAGATATGTAAATGATTACAGTGTAGATGAGTGAACCAGTCGAGATTCCTTTCTGACCTGAATCGATTTGGGCCAAACCGAAGTTGCTCATATATTTTAGGAAATCTCTTTTCAGACCACACATGGAGTACTGTGTACAGTTCTGGGCTCTTGTGAACAAGGCAGACATAGCAGAGCTGGAGAGGGTTCAGAGGAGGGCAACTAAAGTAATAACTGGAATGGGTGGACTACAGTACCCCAAAAGATGATTCACTTTAAAAATATGACTGAGGGGAGATCGAATAACTATATATAAATATATCAGGGGTCAGTACAGAGATCTCTCCCATCATCTATTTATCCCCAGGACTGTGACGAGGGGACATCTTCTGCGTCTGGAGGAAAGAAGGTTTGTACCCAAACATAGAAGAGGATTCTTTACAGTAAGAGCAGTGAGACTATGGAACTCTCTGCCTGAGGAGGTGGTGATGGTGAGTACAATAAAGGAATTCAAGAGGGGACTGGATGTATTTCTGGAGTGTAATATTACAGGTTATAGTTACTAGAGATGGGTTGTTGATCCAGGGAGTTATTCTGATTGGAGTGAGGATAATTGGCTTCAAAATCAGTTTTTTTTTTGGCCTTCCTCTGGATCAACTTGCAGGATAACAGGCTGAACTAGATGTACAGTTGTCTTTTTTCAGCCTTATAAACTAAACTATGTTAATTTTTATTCATTTTTTTTGGAATGCAATGACAGCAAATGATGTCTGAGTGACTGTGACATACATAGCTATGGGTAAACACACGTTTGACAGCATTAACATACAGCATATTTAAAAACACACCATGTTGACACATGTTATGCTTTTTCATATTTCAAAGCTTCCAATAATTGTCGCTTATCAGGGAAAAATTATGTTTAAACACACAGTGTCCAAAGCATCTAAAAATGATGCTGGGACATGGTTCGAACGCGCTGTAAAACACATAACCGATGCAAACCAATGCTTCCCTATGGGACTGGTTCACATTTTCACATTTTACAGCATGTTCGAACGCGCTGAAAAACGCCTGACGCATAAACAAGTACTTGAGCTTTTTCTGGGGCATTTGTCGCGCGTTTTGGCCCATAGACTTCAATGGGAACGCGCAACGCTTATATTTTGCGCATTTGTGACACTGAAAACGCGCGTTCAAACGCGCGTTTATGAATTTGCAACATGCTGGAAAGGCCAAACTTCATATAGACAGGGATATTTGGTCACTGGACAACACTGCAGTCAATCACACAAACGCGCATAAAAAGCACGTTTACTATTGCCAAAAACGCGCACTAAAACGCGCGGAAAACTCGCATCTCAGAAACGCTCAGGTCTGAACCCAGCGTTAATTGGGAGCAGCAGTGCAATGTGGAAAGGGTATAGTATGGATTTAGTGGAATATGGCTGAAATAGTGGCAGCCGCAGGAACAGTATAGAATGGAACATAAAAGGCTGTCTATGGTTCATCACTGAAGTCCGGTTTCGGGTAGAGTATTCTGGAGAATTTATTATTTTCCCTTATAACATGGTTAAAAGGGAGAATATTAGCATTCTTAATAAAGAATGCTTAGTAAAATGAAGATGAAGGGGTTAAAAATAATAAAACTTAACTTACCTTTGCCACTTGATCGCGTAGTTGCGATCTGTCATCTCTCTTCATGCTTTAACTAACAGCTAAAGGACCTGTGATGATGTCACATCACATGGTCCAATCACATGGTCCATCACCATGGTAAGATGGACCATGTGATTGGACCATGTGATGTGACGTAATCACAGGTCCTTAAGCTGTTAGTTAAAGCATGAAGAGAGATGACAGATCGCAACTACGCGATCAAGTGGCAAAGATAAGTTAAGTTTTATTATTTTTAACCCCTTCATCTTCATTTTACTAAGCATTCTTTATTATGAATGCTATTATTTTCCCTTATAACCATGTTATAAGGGAAAATAATAAAGATCTGGTCCTGTTGCTAAGAAACCATGCGGGAAAATCGCACTGCATCCGCATATGCTTGCGGATGCTTGCGATTTTCCCGCAGCCCCATTCACTTCTATGGGTCCTGCGTTGCGTAAAAACACACAATATAGAGCATGAATGGGTCCGGATTCAGTGCGGGTGCAATGCGTCCACCTCACGCATTGCACCCGCGAGGAAAACTCGCTCATGTGAAAGAGGCCTTACAGAAGATGATGGTCAGCAGGTCATAGCAGTGGCATGATGGAGGTGGAAGAAGCAGCAGCCGTGCAGAACATGATGGTTGGCAAGTCAAAACATTGGCATGATGCAGACGGCAGCAGGAGCCGTACAGAACATGAAGGAAGGCAGACAGACAGTAACAGTGGCAAGATGGGGCACCACCAGCAAGGTTAGATCTATTTTTCAGAATAAGCCAGAGGAGTGTGAAAATCCTACCGAATCCAGGCTTGGTTTATTTTGACAAAAGTAATGTTTTGGACACTGGATATGGATTAAGCAGTGTAGGTGCATTGCACTGCAGATCACTCTGATGCTGCAAGTCCAGGAGAGCATTCCTCACCACTTGAGAATGGTTGAAAAGAATCTCCCAGACATTGCCAGCACCTTGCACTAGCCAGTGCATTTTTTAAAGGACAAGATGTTGTGCCCATTGTCGCTGACCTTACCCCGTTGGAGTCGGTGGGACGACAACCATCAGGATGTTTGCTGCTTGCTGTATTTATTTGCAACCGCTCACCTGTGTGCAGTGGCGTTACTATTAGGGAAGTGACTGCTTCGGGGCCCGAGCTCAGAAGGTGCCCCAGAGCAAAACTGAATGATTTCATTAGATCTACGGCTGCCCCTACTCATAACTGCTGCACTTTATAGAAACAGATGCCACTTACAGCAGCAGTGCTGGAGCTCCTCCCACTGAAGGTCCTTGTTCGGTGAGGAGCAGATACAGTATAATTGCCATCTGCTCCTACTCCTATGGCCGCTCCCAGGCTGGGATCCTAAGTACTGGCACACCAGTTGCCAGTACTGCTTTCTGTTTTCTAGTGGCTGGCAGCTTACTATGACATCAGCAGCCAGCCAATAGCAGAACTTTATGGGATCAAGCCACCCACCAGTGTGAAGCTACTGTAGAGCAGACTGGCTGCTCCAGCACACAGATCTCTACAATGCCTGCCCCCCCATGTGTCTTGTTCTCTTAACCCCATAGTAGGTTACTGATTAACCCCCTGTGGGGGCTGAACTGGAGGAGGAGAAGGAGGACATTGGAGCATAAGCAATGTGTAGTGAAAAGGGTGTTTTTTCCACTGCGTGAAAGAGAGCCGCTCTGGACATCAGAGACATGGAGAATTAACATGGTTGATAATACTCTGTGCCTCTCTGTGACCTTTTTACTACAAAATCACAGTGAGATAAAGTTGTCACCGTGATTTTGTGGTAAAAAGAGAGGCGCTGAGCATTATCAATTATGTTAATGCTCCGAGTCTCTGTTGTCCAGAGTGAGGCTTGGCACTCTTTCACGCAGCGGATTACACACACAGGATCAGCTCATGTTAAAGAACCCTTAGTTGGCATGGCCCGGGAGCAGGCCCTTTGTCCTCACCTATCCTCAACCTGCCTCTCTCCTTTTCTGTTCCCTCAGCCAGACAAGTATTATATGCTGTGGGCTCAGCTCCACTATAAAGCGAGGTTGTTAATAAGTTCCTGAAGTCTTCCACCCATCTGCAAGACATCCTAAAAATGGCCAGGAACCTTTGCATGCACTTCAGCCACTCATACAACGCCAAGCACACCCGCTTTGAGCTGCGGCGGCAGAACAGCGTCCCCCAACATAGGCTGATATGCGACGTTTCCACCTGTTGGAATTCCTCCTTCCATATGTTGGACCGACTAAACTAACAGAGAAATTCCTAAATTATTTCTTGATGATCCAAGTGGACAAGAGCAGTCTGCTGTGTAACTTCTATGTCAGCCAGTGGCAGCTTATGTGTGACACCTGCCATTTTCTCAGGCCCTTTGAGAATGCCACGTTATTTGTGGTAGGGGGTACATGACACGTAACAGTCTACCTGCCTACCTAACTAGGCTAAGCGGCTTGAGTTGTGCCGTATCCGCTGCGTAGGAGAAATGGCTGAAGGGGGGCATGCCCTGCAAGGTGTTTATGAAAAAGAAGGGTGGGTTGGGAGGGTACGCAGCACCGTTGACACACCCAAGGGAGGCACCTGCCTGGTATAAATGTGCTACTTACTCCCCTCCCACAAATACAGGCCAATAAACTGGCCTTCTAACTTGTGGTCGGGGCTACATGACACGTAACAGTCTAGTACGTAACAACAACACTAACATGACCAATCTCTGGAATGCAAGAACATCTCTCAACTAGGCTGAGGTAGGAACCTGCTGAACATGCAGAGCGCCTAATTTCCGGATAACATGAGCCAGAACTATTGTTCCCAGAGGCAGCACATGCTGCACCTGACCTGAAGGAAAGGCCGGATAGCTGTCGGTTTGAACCCTAAAATTGGACACCGGGATAGGACATGCCGCATAACTGAGAAGTGGTGCCGTGAGGACAGCAACAGAGTACTCTTAGGTCTTGGTCTGTTACTGCTGCCAGTAATTGCTGAAAGACACGAAGCCAGGCACTCTTAAAGGAATGTCGGAAAGAGAATGATTATATTGGGGCCAAAAATGGCAACAAAACCAGTGCCAGCAACAACGCCAACATGACCAACCTCTGGAATGCAAGAACATCTCTCGACTAGATTGAGGTATGAACCTAATGAACATGCAGAGCACCACTGACCTAGCTTCCAGATAAAATGGGCTGGAACTTTTGTACCTAGAGGCAGCATATGCCGCACTTCACCTGAAGGAAAGGCTGATAGATGTAGGTTTCAACCCTAATTTGGACATAGGCATGCGGCCGGTCATGCCGCACGACTGAGAGGTGTGAGTAGAGATGAGCGCAAAGACCCACATTCGACCTTGCGACGTCCGACGAACAACCTGCATCACATTCGTCGCACATTCGCAATATAGCAATATTCGTTATTTTGCATGCAATATCATGACTAGCGATTAATTCGAGTAATATTTGCGTGTGCATAAATTGTTCATTATTAATAATGTTTAAACAGCTTTACACGTATAGAAAGCTTGAAATGGTGGGAGTCAATTAAGTGAATGGAAGGGGCAAAAAGACATGTACGGATTTCCACAATACACTCAGCGTACTGGAGTCTGACACGACCTGTTAACGCTAGGTAGGTAAGGGAATGCAAACCGCGAATATAAAAAAGCGATTATTAAAGTGACGAACATTGGCAGGACAGTTTTACCTACTGAATCTCTAATCTGACAGGAATAGTGGGAACTGTGAAAGAAGCAACTAAGGTTGGGGAAATTATGTCTGAATATAATTTTTTTCTTCCTTTTTTTTTTTTTTCTAGATACAGTTTCCCTATCACTCACTATCCATCTCAAGAGCGAATATACGTAATTGTGAATATGGGGTCAAGTATTTGACATATTTGCAAACCTCGAAATCACGATATTCGAGATCAAACTCGCCTTGAGAATACTCGCGCCTAACACCAGTGGCGAGTGGGCCATGGGAACCGCAACAGAGTACTCACAAGGCCTTGGTTTGTTACTGCTGCCAGTAATTGCTGAAAGACACGAACCGGGCAACCTGAATGGAAAGTCGGAAAGAAAATGATTATATAGGGGCCATGAAATGGCAACAAAAGCAGTGCCAGCGGAAGCACCAAAAAAACAAAATAGTTGAAACCACCGTGACCTGAGCGACATGTACAGTTTGAAGTTGTGATACCGCAAACTGATGAAAACGTGACTTACCCAACACTGAACCTATAGCAGTCTTTGAAGAATCATCAAGTAGCGAGTTTGTAAGCCGATAAAGTTTCACATACTTTATTTTCCATTTCATATTAGGTTTGTTTTTTTTTCTAAACGCCCCCTTTTTTTATTTTTATTTTTTTTGCTACCTTAGCAACAGATGTAATTGACCACACCAACTGAGAATGGCTAGCTGTGATGCGACCTGAAAAAGCAAATGACATGCAAAGATGCTCCTGGCTGTGGTACTATGCCGATACGGACGTGATGCCTGCAGGCATCAGAACCAACAAAATGGTTGAAACCGCCAAGGCCTGAGTGACGGGTCAGGTCATATGTTTTGACACCGCAAACTGATGAGAAATGACTTAGGCCTCTTGCACACGACAGTATTTTGCGGACCGTATACTGGCCGTTTTTTCAGTTCAGTATACTGAACCATTCACTTCAATGGGACCGCAAAAAATACTGAAGTGTCTACGTATGCCTTCCGTTTCCGTTTTTCCGTTCCATTTAAATATAGAACATGTCCTATTCTTGTCCGCAAATCACGTTCAGTGGCTCCATTCAAGTTAATGGGTCCGCAAAAAAAAACAGAAAGCATACTGAAGTGCATCCGTATGTCTTCCGTATCCGTTCCATTTTTTGCGGAACCATCTATTGAAAATTTTAAGACCAGCCCAATTTTTTCTATGCTATTACTGTATACTGTATATACCATACCGAAAAACGGAACGGAAAAACGGAACCGAAATGGAAACACAACGGAAGCAAAAAACGGAAAAACTGATCTGAAAAAAACGGACCGCAAAACACTGAAAAAGCCATACGGTCGCGTGCAAGAGGCCTAACTCAACATTCTGAACCTATAATAACCTAAAAAATAAACGTCAAGTAGCAAAGCCCGCAACCTAATGGGCTAATGAAATATACCTCAACACAGAGGAGCTTACCGTCTACTTAATATGCATATCGCAAAATAGCATTTATACTAAAGAAACAATACCACTCTGAAAAAAGCAACTCTGCTCCACCTAGATTTGTGGTCGGATCGGCTATCCGAAAGGTGTACCTAACCTATCTAACCCTATCTACAACAAGCAGTAGAATTATGCCATAACTGCTGCGGTAGGGCAGCCTAAAGGGGGCCACCCTAATATGAAATGACTGTAAGATGGTGTGGGTGCAGGCTCGGACTGGCCCACAGGGGTAGAGGGGAATCCCCCGGTGGGCCCCTAAGCAGGGCGGGCCCCTAGTCTCCCACCCCCTGCACAAGTGGCACATAACACATTAGATTTACTGCACTACATACATATATTCAATGTACAACACCTCAACCAGCCTATGTTCATACAAAAAACTTGTTAAATTATTTATTGTATTTGAATGTATCCATACGGTGGGCCCCAAAATAAATTGTACTGGTGGGCCCTAGGTACCCCAGTCCGACACTGTGTGGGTGGGTGAAATCAGCTGAATCGGCGTCAGCCTGGGCTCACAGGAGCCTGTAAATAGCCTAGCAATCAGCCAGCCTAGGCCCACAGGTGCATGTAACTAGTCTTGTGATCCGCCTCCCCTCCCACAAATGCAGCAAATATATTTGCTTAAAACTTGTGGTCGGATCGGCTATCCGAAAGGTGTACCTAACCTATCTAACCCTATCTACAACAAGCAGTAGAATTATGCCATAACTGCTGCGGTAGGGCAGCCTAAAGGGGGCAAAAAGAGCAGACCTTAGTTTAGAGCAAAATATATACATACCATTACTACACCCACTTTAAACGTAAAAGACATTCCCCGATGAAGGTGCGGAATATACCGTACATATCAGAGTGACTACCATCAACCTTACCTCTGTCATGTGCACCGGCACATCATTCTTGGAGGTGGCTAATGCTGATGCGATTGAAGGAGTGGCCGGTAACCAGAAACTATTTACTCCTATGTATACTAACAACATATGAACATATTACGAGAAGGTCTGGATCCTGAGAGCTGCAGACTGAAACAAACAATGGTGAATCTGTTGGAAGGCCTAAATGAATTCAAAGCATTCGCCGAGGGCCCTGACCGGGCACCAACTGTTCCTGGTTGCAAACTACTACAACTCTACTTATTCCCCAGGCCACACCATATAATATATATATATATATATATATATATATATATATATATATAAAGGCCCCAAAAGTTAGAACATGGCGTATGTCTACTTACTCTATTAGTAGGTTAAGCGGAATATGTGAACACGCCAGGCCTGGGGAACCATCAACACGGATACATGGCTATTTCAATTAACGAGCTAATGTCGCCTGTAGTGAGGACAGAGAACGTACACACCATACCTGCAGTTGTGACAGGAAATAAGCTAAAGGTCGTGATAACTATGAATGCTGTGCCTGTAGTCGTGATAGGACTTGTCGAGTCTGTAGCTGTGAGACATTGTGAATGCGCCTTATTACTGTACCTCCTACTGGAAGACTGACCGATACCCAGGACATAGGCCCGACACCAACACCCTCAGCCCGAGTGGCGAGTGAAGACATGGAAACTACTTGTAGTGGGGCCACGAGGCCCACCTCAAATGATGAAGTCATATATGAAAACATTTAATCGTAGAAGCCATGCGTGAGAGACTAAAGGCGGTGCCATGCGTGAGACACTAACGGCGGAGTCATGTGTGTAAAACATGAACGGAGAAGCCATGCGTGAGAGACTCTAATGGCGAAGTCATATGTAAACACTAATTGGAGAAGCCATGCGTGAGAGACTAATGGCGAGGTCAAATGTCAAACACTAACTGGAGAAACCATGCGTGAGAGACTAATGGCGGTGCCATGCGTGAGAGACTCTAATGGCAAAGTCATATGTCAAACACTTAATGGGATAAGCCATGCGTGAGAGACTAATGGCGGTGCCATGCGTGAGAGACTCTAATGGCGGAGTCATGTGAGTAAAACACAAACTGAAGCCATGCGCGAGAGACTCTAATGGCGATGTCATATGAAAACACTTAATGAGATAAGCCATGCGTGAGAGACTCTAATGGCGGACACTTAAATGGAGAAGCCATGCGTGAGAGACTCTAATGGCAGTGCCATGCGTGAGAGACTCTAATGGTGGACACTTAATTGGAGAAGCCATGCGTGAGAGACTGATGGCGGAGCCATATGTGTAACACTAAATCGGAGAAGCCATGCGTGGGAGACACATGGCAGAGTCATATGTGCAATACCTAATTGGAGAAGCCATGCGTGAGAGACTCTAATGGCAGTGCCATGCGTGAGAGACTCTAATAGCGGAGTCATATGTGTAACACTAAATCGGAGAAGCCATGCATGAGAGACTCTAATGGCAGTGCCATGCGTGAGAGACTCTAATGGCAGTGCCATGCGTAAGAGACTAATGGCGGACACTTAATTGGAGAAGCCATGCGCGGGAGACTGATGGCGGAGTCATATGTGTAACACTAAATCGGAGAAGCCATGCGTGAGAGACTCTAATGGCGGACACTTAATTGGAGAAGCCATGCGTGAGAGACTCTAATAGCAGTGCCATGCGTGAGAGACTCTAATGGCGGAGTCATACGTGTAACACTAAACCGGAGAAGCCATGCGTGAGAGACTCTAATGGCAGTGCCATGCGTGAGAGACTCTAATGGCGGACACTTAATTGGAGAAGCCATGCGTGAGAGACTAATGGCAGTGCCATGCGTGAGAGACTCTAAAAGCGGAGTCATATGTGTAACACTAAATCGGAGAAGCCATGCGTGAGAGACTCTAATGGCGGACACTTAATTGGAGAAGCCATGCGTCAGAGACTCTAATGGCAGTGCCATGCATGAGAGACTCTAATGGCGGAGTCATACGTGTAACACTAAATCGGAGAAGCCATGAGTGAGAGACTCTAATGGCAGTGCCATGCGTGAGAGACTCTAATGGCAGTGCCATGCGTGAGAGACTAATGGCGGACACTTAATTGGAGAAGCCATGCGTGAGAGACCAATGGCAGTGCCATGCGTGAGAGACTCTAAAAGCGGAGTCATATGTGTAACACTAAATCGGAGAAGCCATGCGTGAGAGACTAATGGCGGACACTAAATTGGAGAAGCCATGCGTCAGAGACTCTAAAGGCAGTGCCATGCGTGAGAGACTCTAATGGCGGAGTCATACGTGTAACACTAAATCGGAGAAGCCATGAGTGGGAGACTCTAATGGCGGAGTCATACGTGTAACACTAAATCGGAGAAGCCATGAGTGAGAGACTCTAATGGCGGAGTCATACGTGTAACACTAAATCGGAGAAGCCATGAGTGAGAGACTCTAATGGCGGAGTCATACATGTAACACTAAATCGGAGAAACCATGAGTGAGAGACTCTAATGGCAGTGCCATGCATGAAAGACTCTAATGGCAGTGCCATGCGTGAGAGACTCTAATGGCGGAGTCATACGTGTAACACTAAATCGGAGAAGCCATGAGTGAGAGACGCTAATGGCAGTGCCATGCGTGAGAGACTAGTGGCGGACACTTAATTGGAGAAGCCATGCGTGAGAGACTCTAATGGCAGTGCCATGCGTGAGAGACTCTAATGGCGGACACTTAATTGGAGAAGCCATGCGTGAGAGACTCTAATGGCAGTGCCATGCGTGAGAGACTCTAATGGCGGACACTTAATTGGAGAAGCCATGCGTGAGAGACTAATGGCAGTGCCATGCGTGAGAGACTCTAAAAGCGGAGTCATATGTGTAACACTAAATCGGAGAAGCCATGCGTGAGAGACTCTAATGGCGGACACTTAATTGGAGAAGCCATGCGTGAGAGACTCTAATGGCAGTGCCATGCGTGAGAGACTCTAATGGCGGAGTCATACGTGTAACACTAAATCGGAGAAGCCATGAGTGAGAGACTCTAATGGCAGTGCCATGCGTGAGAGACTAATGGCGGACACTTAATTGGAGAAGCCATGCGTGAGAGGCTCTAATAGCAGTGCCATGCGTTAGAGACTCTAATGGCGGAGTCATACGTGTAACACTAAATCGGAGAAGCCATGAGTGAGAGACTCTAATGGCAGTGCCATGCGTGAGAGACTCTAATGGCAGTGCCATGCGTGAGAGACTAATGGCGGACACTTAATTGGAGAAGCCATGCGTGAGAGACCAATGGCAGTGCCATGCGTGAGAGACTCTAAAAGCGGAGTCATATGTGTAACACTAAATCGGAGAAGCCATGCGTGAGAGACTAATGGCGGACACTTAATTGGAGAAGCCATGCGTCAGAGACTCTAATGGCAGTGCCATGCGTGAGAGACTCTAATGGCGGAGTCATATGTGTAACACTAAATCGGAGAAGCCATGAGTGAGAGACTCTAATGGCGGAGTCATACGTGTAACACTAAATCGGAGAAGCCATGAGTGAGAGACTCTAATGGCAGTGCCATGCGTGAGAGACTCTAATGGCAGTGCCATGCGTGAGAGACTAATGGCGGACACTTAGTGGAGAAGCCATGCGTGAGAGACTCTAATGGCAGTGCCATGCGTGAGAGACTCTAATGGCGGAGTCATACGTGTAACACTAAATCGGAGAAGCCATGAGTGAGAGACTATAATGGCGGAGTCATACATGTAACACTAAATCGGAGAAACCATGCGTGAGAGACTCTAATGGCAGTGCCATGCGTGAGAGACTCTAATGGCGGAGTCATACTTGTAACACTAAATCGGAGAAGCCATGAGTGAGAGACTCTAATGGCAGTGCCATGCGTGAGAGACTAATGGCGGACACTTAATTGGAGAAGCCATGCGTGAGAGACTCTAATGGCAGTGCCATGCGTGAGAGACTCTAATGGCGGACACTTAATTGGAGAAGCCATGCGTGAGAGACTCTAATGGCAGTGCCATGCGTGAAGACTCTAATGGCGGAGTAATACGTGTAACACTAAATCGGAGAAGCCATGAGTGAGAGACTCTAATGGCGGAGTCATACGTGTAACACTAAATCGGAGAAGCCATGAGTGAGAGACTCTAATGGCAGTGCCATGCGTGAGAGACTCTAATGGCAGTGCCATGCGTGAGAGACTAATGGCGGACACTTAATTGGAGAAGCCATGCGTCAGAGACTCTAATGGCAGTGCCATGCGTGAGAGACTCTAAAAGCGGAGTCATATGTGTAACACTAAATCGGAGAAGCCATGCGTGAGAGACTAATGGCAGACACTTAATTGGAGAAGCCATGCGTCAGAGACTCTAATGGCAGTGCCATGCGTGAGAGACTCTAATGGCGGAGTCATACGTGTAACACTAAATCGGAGAAGCCATGAGTGAGAGACTCTAATGGCGGAGTCATACGTGTAACACTAAATCGGAGAAGCCATGAGTGAGAGACTCTAATGGCAGTGCCATGCGTGAGAGACTCTAATGGCAGTGCCATGCGTGAGAGACTAATGGCGGACACTTAATTGGAGAAGCCATGCGTCAGAGACTCTAATGGCAGTGCCATGCGTGAGAGACTCTAATGGCGGAGTCATACGTGTAACACAAAATCGGAGAAGCCATGAGTGAGAGACTCTAATGGCGGAGTCATACGTGTAACACTAAATCGGAGAAGCCATGAGTGAGAGACTCTAATGGCAGTGCCATGCGTGAGAGACTCTAATGGCAGTGCCATGCGTGAGAGACTAATGGCGGACACTTAATTGGAGAAGCCATGCGTCAGAGACTCTAATGGCAGTGCCATGCGTGAGAGACTAATGGCGGACACTAAATCGGAGAAGCCATGAGTGAGAGACAATAATGGCGGAGTCATACATGTAACACTAAATCGGAGAAACCATGAGTGAGAGACTCTAATGGCAGTGCCATGCGTGAGAGACTCTAATGGCGGAGTCATACTTGTAACACTAAATCGGAGAAGCCATGAGTGAGAGACTCTAATGGCAGTGCCATGCGTGAGAGACTAATGGCGGACACTTAATTGGAGAAGCCATGCGTGAGAGACTCTAATGGCAGTGCCATGCGTGAGAGACTCTAATGGCGGACACTTAATTGGAGAAGCCATGCGTGAGAGGCTCTAATGGCAGTGCCATGCGTGAGAGACTCTAATGGCGGAGTAATACGTGTAACACTAAATCGGAGAAGCCATGAGTGAGAGACTCTAATGGCGGAGTCATACGTGTAACACTAAATCGGAGAAGCCATGAGTGAGAGACTCTAATGGCAGTGCCATGCGTGAGAGACTCTAATGGCAGTGCCATGCGTGAGAGACTAATGGCGGACACTTAATTGGAGAAGCCATGCGTCAGAGACTCTAATGGCAGTGCCATGCGTGAGAGACTAATGGCGGACACTAAATCGGAGAAGCCATGAGTGAGAGACTGATGGCGGAGTCATATGTGTAACAGTTAATTGTAGAAGCATTGCATGAGAGACTAACGGCGGAGTCATGTGTGTAAAACATAAAATGGAGAGGCCATGCGTGAGAGACTAATGGCGGTGTCATGCGTGAGAGACTCTAAGGGCGAAATCATATGTCAAACACTAAATCAGCGAAGCCATGCGAGAGGACATGGCGGACACTTAATCGGAGAAGCATTGCTAGAGAGACTATAACGGCGGAGTCATATGTGTAACACTTATTTGGAGAAGCCATGCGCGAGAGACTTAAATGGCGGAGTCATATGTGTAACTCTGAATCTGCGAAGTCATGCGTGAGACTCTAATGGCGGAGTCATGTGAGTAAAACAAACGGAGAAGTCGTGCGTGGGAGACTAATGGCGGAGCCATACATGCGAGACTAATGGCAGATTTATTATTATTATTTTTTTTTTTTATAAAGCACTTAACCCCTGAGCCGAAGTCTGAGCCGAAACGTCGCACTGCCCACATGGGTGAATAAAGCTCGGTTTGTTTGCTTTTTATAATTTTGGAGTGCTGCCTTTTTTCCTGGTATACTTATTTTGAGACTGGCTGGTCTCTGTGAGGCGTGCACCCGCCTTTCGAACTTGATACGGTGCTGCCACTATCTTCTCTATATATATATATATATATATATATATATATTAATTTTTTTTTTTTTTTTTTTAAATGAACAGAAAAAGTAGAAGTAGGCCTTCGGATTGTAACAAACCAACGAGAAAACAAGCAAGCCTGAAAAGAACGCAGCTATTATGTTTATCGGGAGAGCAGTGTCAGAGCGGTGTGCAGACTGTCCTAGTGAAAATACTGGCTTAACCATGATGTAAAAAAAATATAAAAAAAAATAAAAGGAAAATGTAGCTATAGGCAGAAGCAGTGTATAACGCATGGTATAAGAACAGGTGGGTGACTGCAGCTCTGGATGTGAGTAGTGCCCAACACATGGTATGGGCGCAGCTCTGAGTTTGAGCATGATATAAAGCAGCCGTATGAATTCAATCTAAAGTGAGTAGAGTATTAACGTGATACAACAGAAGCATGAACGCAGCTCTGGTAGTGAATGGAGTATAGGACAAAATGTAAATGCAGACACACAGACGTAGCTTTTGCAGGTAACGAACCTAGCCATGATCATTAGTGCCCAACCCCCTTCGCCCCAGAGCGCTAAAAGTCACAGACCGTGTAACCAAGTCCGATCCCACGGTGAATGCCAGTACTCGCCTGGCACCTTCTGCCATTGCCCAGGTGCGAATGAACCTCCACATAATGCTGCAGGATTATTATTATTATTTTTTTTAAATGATGGTCACCACAACACCACCTCGTGTTCCAGAGCATCAGCACTCAAATACAGGCGCCTTTATCAACCTGCTAGTGGCCCCACATTCACCAACACCTTGCGTGTCTGGCGCTAACTGCGGACGTGCGCCCCACATGTACAACAGTGACAGAAACATTAACTTTTTTTTTTTTTATGACCCTTGATACACAACACTTCCAGAGAGATAACTACGTAATACCAACACCAATAACTATATGCAATAGCCCCCAACAATCCCCTAAACAGCTGGACAAAATACTAACAACAGTCACTTGACCATTAGCGCCCAACTTTGCTTCGTCCCAGAGTATTACGAATCACATACCGCAGTGTGGGTCTCATGCCAACAAGTGTGATTCTACAGTGAATGCCAGCGCTCGCCTGGCACTTTGTCGCTGCCCAGGCGTGAATGAGCCTGCACATGATGCAGCTGCGCTACATGTCGCGGACCACAGCGTGGGTCCCGTGCAAACCATTCCGATCCTACCATGAATACCAGTGCCTTCCTGAGAGATTCTGCCATCGTCCAGCCGTAAGGAGCCTCCACACCATGCTGCAGTATCCTGGAGCTGACCCAGAGGTAGTGAAATCAGCTGAATCGGCGTCAGCCTGGGCTCACAGGAGCCTGTAAATAGCCTAGCAATCAGCCAGCCTAGGCCCACAGGTGCATGTAACTAGTCTTGTGATCCGCCTCCCCTCCCACAAATGCAGCAAATATATTTGCTTAAAACTAATCAGCTACCTCACCCTCTATAATGCAAGTAAGGGGATAATGCTGGATTTCAGTGTGAACTAGGCTTTAGTCTGTCGGCAGAAATAATAGCGGATAGTGAGAGAGGTTTGCTGGGAAGATACCTCAACACAGAGGAGCTTACCGTCTACTTAATATACATATCGCAAAATAGCATTTATACTAAAGAAACAATAACACTTTGTAAACAGCAACTCTGCTCCACCTGGATTACTCAGCTGACTGAACGTATCCCTCTATAATGCAAGTAAGGGGATAATGCTGGATGTCAGTGTGAACAAGGCTAAAGTCTGTCTGCAGAAATAATAGCGGATAGCGAGAGAGGTTTGCTGGCGAGCAGAGAAGTGAAAAGCAGACAAGAAAGACATACAGATATATACGGACAAGGTGACCTGTGAAAGACATGGAAGACTGCGAGAAAACGAGATGGAGTCACGCTGACCTCTGCTGCCTAAACATGCCGCCGCGTGGGCTGCCAGGCGCGAGAAAATGAGACGGAGTCACGCTGACCCCTGCTGCCTAACCGTACTGCCGCGTGGGCGCCAAACGTGGGGTTTCCAGGCGGGATCGCTCCGGTGCAGTGCTGCTCCTACTCACCAAAGGAGCTGCCACACCGCCGGCCGGACTAATCGTGCTGCCACATGGGCGCCAAACGTGGGCTGCTAGGCAGATCGCTCCGGTGCAATGCTGCTCCTCCTCACCAAAGGAGCCAACACATCACCAGCCGGACTGTAACAGGACGATGTTGCACGAGATTGCCGCAAACCCTCACCCGACCGGAACAACCTCAACTGGGATCCTGGACACTGACTGGGTATGGAGGCTGCAGATTCAGCCCATGTGCTGCAACAGATGGCTCAGACTGCACACAACTACGCAGCACCATCAACACACCCAAGGGAGGTGCCTGCCTGGCATAAATGTGCTACTTACGCCCCTCCCACAAATACAGGCCAATAAACTGGCCTTCTAAATTGTCAGTCACCAGGACTACGGGATGAACAACGTCATTCCACTGCTTCATATACTGGAACAGATGCTGGTAAATCTGGCTGGTCAGGGGACTGGAGACGTGGCACCTACATCTCACGGTCACATGAGCCTTGTGGGGACTGAACTGGAGGAGGAGAAGGAGGACATTGGAGCATGAGCAATGTGTAGTGAAAAGGGTGGTTTTTCTACACAGGTGACAGGAGAGGAGAAGCAGGAGCAGCCGGAGGAGAAAGATTAAGATGAGGAAGATGAGGCAGATGACCCAGGCAGTATGCAGTAGAGATGGAGGCAGGGAGTCCCTCTGACTCACTTGGGCAAATGGCTCGCTGCATACTCACTTGCTTGTGTAGTGACAGCTGAATTGTCACCATTCAGCAGAGGGATGACTTCTGGCTCTCCATCTTGTTGGACCCTCACTATCTATCCAAAATGGGGGTCTTTTTTACACTCGCTGAGAGGGGGGACAAACTGAACTACTATAGAGATATACAATGTAGTCAGTTAGCTGCTGCCTATCTGCACCATCGTCTATCCTCTCGCTGGTCTCTGCGCTCTCATTCCACTGCCATGGCTGCCGTGGCGGGGTGTGGGAGGGGGGTGGGGTTCTGAGCAGTACCAGCTCTATCAGCAGCAGCTTGAGTCTAAAGTCGATGATAAACATTCTAAAACTCAGCATGAAAATGAATTTGTTTTGTTGCTAGTTAGTCTTGCTTTCAATAGAGTGTTACGTTGTTACATCATAAAATATGTAAACAGATTATTCCCCAGATTGCATTACTGTGTGACAGACATGTCATTTCTGTCATTACAGGTCCAGTAAGCACAATAATGACCTCCGTTGTGGCCCAACGCTTATTATATGTTGGTATAGTCATAAATCATTGCAAAATTTATGAACAGAAAGTATATACCATTGGGAACAGGCAAATTCATGTGGTGGAAAGAATACTGTAAATGTCTAAGTGTTATTTTGATATGAACAACCGTGAAAATAGTATATTTTAGTCATAAAAAGACAGCTTCTCTAGAGAACCGTGCATTCCGTTTTGTATCATCCATCACCATAGCCAGCTTGTTGTGTTTCTAGTTGGGTATGTATTGTCTCCTTTATGCTGGCCTTTTTTCCAGCCTATGGGCTGTCTAAACACATTTCTATTGAGAATTTCACCCTTTTCAGTAAGCTAAAAGAGCCATCACAGTAGTATTATATGACCCTCACCTTATTAAATCCCAAGGACACTGCTCTTGTCTCATTTTGCATGGTTCTTTGGCAGCCCTTGATTTTATGGACCACTCACTTTTCCTAAACACTTCCTATTCCCTTGACACTTGAAACATAAGACTAGAGCTGAACATAGAAAAATGTATGTGGATTAGAGTCACTGACATTTTACTGAATTTCACTGCAGGATGTCATTTTCAGTTGTACTGTATATTTTTGTCATATTGCTTAATAAAATATGTCTTAAGAAATTATTTGATGGAGTATAGCATTAGAGATGAGCAAATTTTTCAAAAAATTTGATTCGCCGGTTGGCCATATTATTCGAGAAAAATGTAATTCGATCCGAATATATCCGCAATATATTTGCAGCGAATTACGTTAAAAAATGTCTATTTCCTCGCTGCTGAGAGCCTTTATAGTGGTGTAGAACGCTGTGCCTTGCAGTAACGCGCATAGGGAATCTGCTTTGGTAGTGAAATAATACTGTGAGTTCGTTTGACATGTAGATGACAGGCGTCACTCTTAGAATCACTGCATACTTCACTTATTTGGGCGGTCACGGGGCCAAAACTGACCAAATACCCATCTGTCCCTGCACTCTAAATGCTGGAAAATGTCTGACTGAAAGATGGCCACCGTATTTATAGGGCCGTGACATCACAGGGCTGGCTGCTGATTGTCTGCATTTAGGCATATCAATCTGGGTGATCTTGCCTTCCAAGAGTTACTTGCCCCATGTTCTCAGACTTCACATGTGTAGCTGCCACTTTAGGAAAATTGTGACTCGTTACCACGAAGCACGAGGAAATTCTAAATGAATTCCACTTCGTCAGCTTTGATTCACTCATCTGTATATAGCATGAGAAATTTGTGCCGCGACTACGTTAATTTATGATTCATTCCTTTTTCATTACAGGTTATACATTATGCAGAAGCACATAAATAGCAATTTGCTTTTTTAATATCAATAGCTTTAAAGATGTTTTTTGAGATTTAGAAAAGGTCAGGACTGTCAGATAGGCAAGTTCTGGCACCTAGTACCCCCGCCGATAAGCTGTTGGAAAAGACCATGATACTCCGGTGTGTACCCTGACGTTTTCCTAGGCCAGTGATGTCACATTCATTGGTCATGTGGCCTAGGTACAGCTCAGTTCCATTTAAGTAAATGAGGTTGAGCTGCAATGCCAAGCACAGCCACCATCCAATAGACGGCACTGTGTACTTTGCTTAGTAAGCTGAGGGAAATCCACAGGGCTCACAAGGGCGCCACAGCCTCTTCAAACAGCTCAAACAACGATCTGATATGGATGACCTATCCTGAGGATAGGTCATCAATATGAGAATCTTTGAAAAAGAAAACCTTTTGAATTTAGCAGAACTGTATGCAGAAATCAGAAGCATTTTACAATAGCTACAAAATGGATGAGATTTTAAAATATCTTATTCACCCTCTGTGGAAAAATCTGCAGCATAAACCGACCTGTGGTGCTACAGATTTCCACTGTGGATTTCACTTTTTGCAAGATATGGGATAAAATGGTATAAAAGTCCCTGCAAATTAATAGCAAAATGTGAAACAAATCTACAGACAACACAGAATTGTGACAAAATCAATAGCAGGAATTTCTTTGCATAAAATCTGTGTTGGTGGCTTTACCATTACAATTTCTAGAACAGAGGTATAAATCTTATTCATAGGCATTAGTCCACATTTATTAATACATTTGTGCAATGTGCGATGTTTGTCTGCACTGACCACATCTGAAAGGTGTTTATGGTTTTAAGGAAGTGAAGTTTTAGAAAATTTTTGCAAAGTTTAATGCAAATCTGAGCCCACCATAAGCTAGCATAGATTTAATTTTCTTACGAGATAGTCCAAATAGCACCAAATTATTAATTGCACTAATTCCCAGTTTTTCCTTAGACTGGTACCTTATGTAAAACTGAAGTCGAAATAATTCTGGCTGCCTTCAGCCACTACTATGGGAAGCTTAGGAGCTCACTGCATACTAAGACACATTGAACTATGTTATAAAATAGTATATAGTAAGCTCTATATATGTATGAATCAATTATACACAAAGTTTTTATAACTTTCCCAAAAATATTCTTTTTTTGGCAAATCCAAAAATTTTAGACTTATCCCTCACAAATTGCTCAAAATGGCAGCCATTATTTTATAGATCAGAAAACATGAAATGTATCTGCTACCAAAAAAGGTTAATATTTGAACTGCTTTTTAATAAAAAAAAAAAACATCCAACAGTGCAGTGTATTTTTAATAAGATGTTATTACCACTTGCTACCCTAGGTTTAGCCACAGCCATATATGTTGCTGTAATTTTTACATTACTAATGCTGTATTGGCATCAAAGAGCTTGAAAGGGGTTGAATACAATTCTAGGAGACCTCAGAATAACATACCCAACCTTTGAGGGTAACGGGACCACTTTCGATTTGGACAAAATCAATTGTGTCAGCTGATTCAACTGAATTGGATCAAAAATTAGTTTTGTGAAAGTCTCTTATCTCTAGTCATCTAGCTCTCATTCTTTTCTTAGTGGTTGTTTCCTCACACAGCCAATCTGGTTCTCAATAACAGGAAAATGGAGCTCCAACCACTGTGGACATATACCTGTATGAAAATATAAATCAAAACATTAAATTAAAAGGCAATACTTTAGAATGCAATGCAAGAAAATGGATCCAAGGCACAAACTGAGGTTTCTTTTTATAACTAATTAAAAATTATATAATTGATTAATTTAATATTTTATGTAGAAATCCCACCTTTAACAGATATTTAGTCAAAAGAGTAGAACGAGGCAGCACTGCATAAACTTCAGGACTTAAAATACATAGGCAATCCTGTGATATGTGTAAAACATCCATGTGGTGCTCTGCCCATAACTAGTCCTTAATAATTCTCAAATGTAGAGTATAAAAGTAAGTCGTCACTCACCATTTGTGGAATAAAAGTCCTTTATTCGTCTAAACAGACATATACATGTGTGGCAGAGGCAGACAAACTTCCATACAGCAAGTGCTAACACAAATATTCATAGTTTTCAAAAGAAAAACGCTGAGGTCATTTTTAACTTTTAAGCCTAATGGACCTAGAGTTCTTGTTCGGATGAACCATCTAGCCTCTTTTTGTAACAACAGGTGGTGCCTATCACCAGCTTGTGGAGGAGGAGGTACATATTCAATACCTGAAAAACTTAAACAGTTAGTATTTCCCCCATCTACTTCCCTTACATGATTTATCAACCTCGGCCATCCTTTATCAGATTATACTAAATTCAAATGCTCTCTAAACCTTTCATAGATACATCCAATGGTTTTACCCACGTAAAACTGTCTGCATTGACACATTACCAGATATACAATGTATGTACTTTTACAAGTTATAAAGCTATTGACTTTGTGGTATATACCCCCAGAATGCAAGATTTTATTTGAGCATTATACCTACAGAAGGCACAGTTTCCACATTTGAAATTTCCTTTTGGTCTCCAATATTGTAACCAATTTTTGTTCTTCTTTTCTACATATCTACCCCTCACCAGCATGTCTTTTATAGATTGGTTTCTTCTGAATGCTACTATCGGTCTGCTTTTAGTATATTCTTCCAGACTTCTATCCCTTTTCAGGATGTCCCAGTTACCCTGTATTATTTTATGTCTGTTTACTGCCAATAATAAAAGAATCTCCCTTTCTGTTATTATTCCCCTTTAACAGATCTTGCTGGGAAAATTTTCTAGCTTTCTCAATAGCTAATTCGAGGGCTTCATTCGGGTAACCTCTCTCCAACAATATTTCCTTTAGTTCGAATTAGAGTTGAGCGAACACCTGGATGTTCGGGTTCGAGAAGTTCGTCCGAACTTCCCAAAAATGTTCGGGTTTGGGATCCGAACTCGACCCGAACTTCAACCTGAAACCGAACCCCATTGAAGTCAATGGGGACCCGAACTTTTGGGCACTAAAAAGGCTGTAAAATAGTCCAGGAAAGGGCTAGAGGGCTGCAAAAGGCAGCAAAATGTAGGTAAATCCCCTGCAAACAAATGTGGATAGGGAAATTAATTAAAATAAAATAAATAAAAATTAAGCAATATCAATTGGAGAGAGGTCCTATAGCAGAGAATCAGGCTTCAAGTCACCCACCAATGGAGAAGGCCACTTTCATTTATTTAGGCCCCAGCACCCAGACAGAGGACAGATTTCGCATAGCAGAGAAACAGGCGTCATGTCACCCACCAATGAGAAGGCCACTTTTAGATAATTAGGCCCCTGGCACCCAGACAGAGGAGAGAGGTCGCATAGCAGAGAATCAAGCGTCATGTCACCCACTAATGGAGAAGGCCACTTTTCGATAATTAGGCCCCTGGCACCCAGACGGAGGAGAGAGGTCGCATAGCAAAGAATCAGGCTTCATGTCACACAGCAATAAAGAAGGCCACTTCCAGATATTTAGCCCATGGCACCCAGAGAGAAGACAGAGGTCGCATAGCAGAGAATCAGGCGTCATGTCACCCACTAATGGAGAAGGCCACTTTTCGATAATTAGGCCCCTGGCACCCAGACGGAGGAGAGAGGTCGCATAGCAAAGAATCAGGCTTCATGTCACACAGCAATAAAGAAGGCCACTTCCAGATATTTAGCCCATGGCACCCAGAGAGAAGACAGAGGTCGCATAGCAGAGAATCAGGCTTCATGTCACCCACCCCTGGGACAGGCCACTTTCAGATAATTAGGCCCCTGGCACCTAGACGGAGGAGAGGTTCATTCAACTTTTGGTTGCACCGCAATATAATGGTAAAATTAAAAAAAGAGGATTCAATAAAGAAGTGTCCCGGAGTACAAGAATACATGGTTGAGGGGGAGGCAGTTATAAATGTCTATTCTGCACAAGGGATGGACAGGTCCTGTGGGATCCATGCCTGGTTCATTTTTATGAACATCAGCTTGTCCACGTTGGCTGTGGACAGGCGGCTGCTTTTGTCAATAATGACGCCCCCTGCCGTGCTGAATACACGTTCAGACAAAACATGTAGTCGCGCATGTGTGCCAGGCTGCTCAGAGGTAAGGACAAGCTGTCCTCTGTGGGAGGCATATCGTCATCGTCCTCCGTATCCCCCCAGCCACGCACCAGTGATGGGATTGAGCTGTGTTGGGTGCCACCCCACTGTGAACCTGCTTGATCCTCCTCCTCATCCTCCTCGTCCTCTGAGGCACTTCTAACAGACTGGCCTGAAAGTGCTAAAAATGACCCCTCATCCTCATCCTCCTCCTCCTCCTGGGCCATCTCCTCTTCCATCATCGCCCTAAGTGTTTTTTCAAGGAGACATAGAAGTGGTATTGTAACGCTGATAACGGCATCATCGCCACTGGCCATGTTGGTGGAGTACTTAACACAGCGCAACAGGGCACGCAGGTCTCGCAGGGATGCTCAGTCATTGGTGGTGAAGTGGTGCTGTTCTGCAGTGCGACTGACCCGTGCGTGCTGCAGCTGAAACTCCACTATGGCCTTCTGCTGCTCGCACAGTCTCTCCAGCATGTGCAAGGTGGAGTTCCACCTGGTGGGCACGTCACATATGAGGCTGTGAGCGGGAAGGCCGAAGTTACGCTGTAGCGCATACAGGTGAGCAGCGGCAGGATGTGAACTCTGGAAGCGCGCACAGACGGCCTGCACTTTATGCAGCAGCTCTGACATGTCGGGGTAGTTGTGAATGAACTTCTGCACCACCAAATTCAGCACATGCGCCAGGCAAGGGATGTGCGTCAAACCAGCTAGTTTCAGAGCTGCCATGAGATTTTGCCCATTATCGCAAACCACCAGGCCGGGCATGAGCCCCACCGGCAACAACCACTGGTCGGTCTGTTGTTCAATACCCCGCCACAACTCCTGCGCAGTGTGGGGCCTGTCCCCCAAAAATATGAGTTTCAAAACGGCCTGCTGACGTTTACCCCCGGCTGTGCTGAAGTTGGTGGTGAAGGTGTGTGGCTGACTGGATTAGCAGGTGGAAGAAGAGGAGGAGGAAGCTGGCTGTGCTTACTGGTCCACGTATCTGTTGTTAGGTGGACCTTGCCACAGATGGCGTTGCTTGATTTTATCGGATACTTGGTTGTGCAGGGAAGGCACGGCTGTCTTGAAGAAGTAGTGGCGGCTGGGAACAACATACTGTGGGACAGCCATCGCCATCAGCTGTTTGAAGCTCTCTGTGTCCACCAGCCTGAATGACAGCATTTCAAAGGCCAGTAGTTTAGAAATGCTGGTATTCAGACCCAGGGCTCGAGGGTGGCTAGGTGGGAATTTACACTTTCTTTCCAAGGTTTTTGAGATGGAGAGCTGAACGATGCAGTGTGACATGGTGGAGATGCTTGGTGACGCAGGTGGTGGTGTCAGTGGCACATCCTCTGATTGGTGGGCGGAAGGTGCCAACATTACTCCCGAGGCAGAGAAAGAGGCCGTGGCAGCAGCAGAAGAGGGAGCAGGGGGAGCCAGAGTGAGTTCCTTGTTTTTAAGGTGTTTACTCCACTGCAGTTCATGCTTTGCAGTAGATGCCTGATCATGCAGGTTGTGCTAAGGTTCAGAACGTTAATGCCTCACTTCAGGCTCTGATGGCACAGCGTGCAAACCACTCGGGTCTTGTAATCAGCACATTGTTTAAAGAAGTGCCATGCCAGGGAACTCCTTGAAGCTGCCTTTGGGGTGCTCAGTCCCTGGTTGCAGTGGCCAGTAGCAGGCGAACTCTCTTGGCGGTGGCTGTTCTGCTTTTGCCCCCTGCTCCCTCTTTTGCTACGCTGTTGGCTCGGTCTCACCACTGCCTCTTCCTCTGAACTATGAAAGTCACTGGAACAACCTTCATTCCATGTGGGGTCTAGGACCTCATCGTAGTGATGAGCGGCAGGTGCCATATTTGATTTCGACGAAATTTGCGAATATTCGAAAGAATATTCGTTTCATATTCGTCGAAATCGAATATTCGTCATTATTCTAGTTATCGCGATTAATATGCGATTTAAATAATCGTGTATTGCGATTTTAACTTAAGGCTACTTTCCTATTGGTTTCATATCTAGAATTATAGCGAAGATGAGGAATATGACAAATGTATTCGTCATATTCCTCAAAACGAAGATAACGAAGTATTCTACATCTTCGTTTTAGCAACCTATTCGTCAACTTCGCTAATTCTAGCAATCAAATAGGAAGTTTGACTATATTAGAGACAACTGGGTTTAATTCGCTATGCGATCATATAATTTTTTTTTTAAATAAATAGAATAATTATAATAATTATATCAAGTAATATAATTATTCTATTAAAAAAATAAAATAAAAAAATTGCATAGCGAATTTAACACAGCTGTCTCTATAGTCAACCCTCCTATTTGATTGCTAGAATTAGCGAAGTTGACAAATAGGTAGCTAAAACGAAGATGTAGAATACTTCGTAATCTTCGTTTTGAAAAATATAACGAATACATTCGTCATATTCGCTATTCGCTAATTCTACCAAGCCAACCATAAACTTCCGTGCTCATGGAGCGTCCCCATCACCATGGGAACATCTCCATATACTAAAATGTACTGTCGGATTTGAGGAATTACGTTGAAATCGCAATGCGATTAATTCAAGTTATATTAATCGCATTGCGATTTCAACTTAGAGCTGGGTTTATAATGGGTCAGCTTGCTAGAATGAACGAAGTTAACGAATATGGAATATAGCAGCAGTGCTAAGTTGAATTCGCAATGTGATTAATTTAACTTGAAGTAATCGCATTGCGATTTCAACTTGCACTGCTAGTGCTATATTCCATATTCGTTAATTCTAGCCTATGTAAGATAGCACTGCCAAGTTGTAATCGCAATGCGATTAATATAACTTGAATTAATCGCATTGCGATTTCAACGTAATTCCTCAAATCCGACAGTACATTTTAGTATATGGAGACGTTCACATGGTGATGGGGACGCACCATGAGCACGGAAGTCGGCAGAAGCGGCAACGGGCACTGACTAGAGCAGCCAGGAAGCCAGGAATCCTCAGGACAGGTAAGAACTACTTTTGGGAAGTGGGAAAGAAAAAAATATAACTAAAAAAACCGAATATTTGAAATAGCGAATTTATAGCGCTATATTCGAAATATTCGCGAATTAGCGAAGTGCCAATATTCGCTAAAAAAGTTCGCTATTCGAATATTCGCGCTCAACACTACCTCATCGTCCCCTGCATCGTCTTCCACACAGTCTTTCTCCCTGACCTCCTGTTCGGTCTGCACTCTGCAAAAAGACACAGCAGTTGGCACCTGTGTTTCGTCATCATCAGAGACGTGTGGACTCCGATGAGGTGGTATTCCCACGTCGTCATCATCAGGAAACATCAGTGGTTGTGCATCAGTGCATTCTATGTCTTCCACCACTAGGAAGGTCTAGGTGGATACCCTTAGGAAACCCTGCCAGCAGAGTCTTCAAACAGCATAAGAGACTGCTGCATAACTTGAGGCTCTGACAGTTTCTCTGATATGCATGGGGGTGATGTGACAGACTGATGGGCTTAGTTTTCAGGCGCCACCTGTGCGCTTTCTGCAGAAGACTGGGTGGGAGATAATGTTGTGAACGTGCTGGATCCAATGTCGGCCACCCGATTGACTAGCGCCTGTACTTGCTCAGGCCTTACCATCCTTAGAACGGCACTGGGCCCCACCAAATATTGCTGTAAATTCTGGCGGGTACTGGAACCTGAGGTAGTTGTTTCACTAGGACGTGTGGCTGTAGCAAAATGGCCACGTCCTCTCCCAGCACCAGAGGGTCCACTAACACCACCACGATCGCGTCCGCATCCCTTACTAGATGTTTTCCTCATTGTTACCGTTTTCCAAGCACCACAATAAGAAAAAATATTTGGCCCAATGTATTGATTTCAAATTGAGGCCTTTTTTTACAAGCACCTAACACTATCTGCCTATTTATTTGTGTACCGTATTACACTAATCCAGGCACAGCAGTAACCACTGATTTAGGGGAATATCAATTGTAGGCCTTGTATTTAGGCCCTGGATGAAGAGTTTCCTTTTATGGACAGATTTACACTTGGAGATGCACAGTAGAGTCTGAAAAGATATGTAGGATTATGCCTTCAGCAATTGTATGCCTTTGCGTAATATACCCTTTAATGGACAGAAATACACTTGGAGATGCATGGTAGCGTGTGAAGTTATTGAGGATAACCCTCTCAGCACTTGTATATACACCTTGAGTGTAATATACCCTTTTACGGACAGAAATACACTATGAGATGCACAATAGAGCGTTCAGATTTACAGGATTATGATTTCAGCAATTGTAATGTAACACTTTTTGTAAAATACCCTTTTACGGAAAGAAATATACTTGGAGATGCACGCTGAGGGTAATATACCCTTTTATGGACAGATTAACACTTGACCTGCAACAGCTGCAACACCAAATTCAGGGTATTGCTATTTTGGCAATTAAATTTCATCCCAGAAAAATATACCATGTATTTCACCCCAGAAAATAATATATCCATTGACGGACACTAGGGAAATTGTCCAGTCACAGCTGGAACACCAGATTCAGGGTATTGCTATTTTGGCAATTGAATTTCACCCCAGAAAAAAATCTGTCCTTTGACGGATACTATTAAACTTGTTCAGTCATAGCTGGAACACCAGATTCAGGGTATTGCTATTTTGGCAATTAAATTTCACCCCAGAAAATAATATATCCTGTGACAGACACTATTAAACTTGTCCAGCCTCAGCTGAAACCACTGATTTATGGTATTGCTTTTTTGGCAATTGAATTTCACCCCAGAAAAAAAAATATCCTTTGCCGGACACTATTAAACTTCGCCAGCCACAGCTGAAACCACTGATTTACGGTAATGCTATTTTGTCAATTGAATTTCCCCCCAGAAAAAAAAATATATCCTTTGCTGGACACTATTAAACTTGGCCAATCACAGCTGAAACCATTAATTTATGGTATTGCTATTTGGACCATTGAATTTCACCCCAGAACAAAATCTATCCTTAGCCGAATACTTTTAAACTTTGCCAGCTACTGCTGGGACACCAGATTTATGGTATTTCTATTTTGGCAATTGAATTTTACCCCCGAAAATAATATATCCTTTGCCGGACACTATTAAAATTGTTCAGTCACAGCTGGAACACCAGATTTATGGTATTTCTATTTTTGAAACTGAATTTCACCGCCGAAAATAATATATCCTATGACGGACACTATTAAACTTGTTCAGTCACAGCTGGAGCACCAGATTTACTATATTTCTATTTTGGCAACTGAATTTTACCCCAGAAAAGAATAAATCATTTGCCGGACACTATTAAACTTGTCCAGTCACAGCTGGAACACCAAACTTACGGTATTGCTATGTTGGCAAATGAATTTCACACCAGAAAATAATCTATCCTTTGCCAGACACTATTAAACTTGGCTAGCCACTGCTGGGACAACAGATTTACGGTATTGCTATTTTGGCTATTGAATTTCACCCCAGAACAAAATATATCTTTTGCCTGACACTATTAAACTTTGCCATTCACTGCTGGGACACCAGATTTAGGTGATTTCTATTTTTGGCAATTGAATTCCACCACAGAAAAAAATCTATCCTTTGCCAGACAGCAGACAGTATTACACTTGGCTAGCCACATCTGAAACACCAGATTTAGGGGATTGCTATTTTGGAAATTGAATTTAACCCTTTAATAAAATATAGAAATTTCTATCCTGAGTTTCTAGTGGTGACAATATGCACAGCCAAGCCCCTGATGTAGTATATAGCAAAATAAAACCTAGTATTGATGGATTGATGGACTTGGTGGTAGCTTGTGCTGGTACACCACAAGACACAAAATGGCCGCCGATCAAAGTGACAGAAAAACGCTCTGTGCAGCCTAAAACCCAGTGAGCAATTAACTAGCAGAGGTTGAATGATTCACAGCTGTAGATCAATCACTTTATTGGAGTTTTTGCTGAGTTTTCCCTGCCTAATCTCGCCCTCACAGAAACTGCATCCTCTCCCTACACTAATCAGAGCAGAGTGACATGCGGCGCTACGTGAGTCCAGCTTAAATAGAGGCTGGGTCACATGCTGCACTTGGCCAATCACAGCCATGCCATTAGTAGGCATGGCTGTGATGGCTTCTTAGGGCAAGAAGTAAAACGCTAGCTGACTGGCTGCTGTGCAGCCCTTCAGAAAGCGGGAAGAAATCGCCGAACAACGGACCCGAACCCGAACTTTTTTGAAAATGTTCGGGTCTGGGTCTGTGTCCCGAACACTCTAAAATTCGGTACGAACCCGAACTATCCAGTTCGGGTTCGCTCATCCCTAGTTCTAATGCTTGTGTTTTTTTACCCATTTTTGTACTATTTATTCTACTTACTATGAAAGCTGTCATGGTGCAGCAAGGAGTTGGTCGCCGTGGGCTTACGATATCCCTCCGTGATCAACTAATCGCCCCTCACCACGACAACCACATCAAAGAACTGCAGAGTCTGATGGGTAAACTTCATATTCATATCATTCTAATTTAAATAGGTTACAAACTCAGCACATTGTAACTGATTTCCTGACCACACTACAAAAACGTAAACGACATACCTCAAATATGTTTTTATGTAACACAAGAATGGATTATCCACTGAAAAGATGAATCTGTCCTCAAACCTTTCCAGTTATATATTCGCAAAAGTGCATGACACTGGTGTCCCCATGGCTGTGCCGTGTTTTTGTTTGTACCACTGCTTTCCAAATTTAAATACATTGTTGGTAAGAATAAATTCTAAACCGTCTTTAATAAATTGACAAAACAGATCACTTTTTCCGGTATTGCCCAACACATCCATTACTGCCGCAATCCCTGCTCTATGTGGTATACCGAATATAAAAATTTTCTAAATCTAAAGAGACCAAGCTATACTCAGTGCCAACAAGAAGTCATTAGTGTATCTTACATATGCAGGGGCATTCTTTAACCCTGGTCTCAATAACCAGTCATAATATTTGGACAGGGGTTCGGTCGCTGAGCCAATCCCCGACACTATGGGATGGCCAGGGGGTCGGCTCGGCGACTTGTGTATCTTGGGCAAAAAATACCACGAGGACTTAGTGGGGAATTGAGGTATTAATTTTTCATCCATTCGATTCGAGATCTCTACAGGACAAGATTTTTCAATTGATGTTGTATCTCCATTACTGGGTCACTGTGTATACTTTCGTAGGTGTTTTTAACTCTCAACTGTCTCAATGATTCCTCAACACAGTATTGTATAGTCATAAGAACCAAGTTGCCCCTCTTGTCGGCTGGTTTCACCTCCAAATCTTCTTGAGCACAGATACATTTGAGTGCTTCTCTCCCTTTGTTACTTATATTATCCCGTGCACAGGGATATATAAGTGCTCTAACTTCTTTTAGGACTTGTTGGTGGAAAATGTCCAAGCTCTCACCAGCTGACAAGGGGGGACAAAATGTAGACCGAACTCTCCCTATGAATTCATGTGCATTTTCATTGCAACATCAGTCAGTTCTGTATCTGTTTGCAACTCCAAACACAATCTTTCTTCTTCATTAAATTTAGTTGAGAAATGAAACCCAAAGGGGCCTGCCCTATACTAACGGGTATTTCACCTTTTTTTCTATCACTCACTACTTGAGGTGTATTACTGAACATCTTGTGTAAATGGAGTTTGCGTACAGATTTAAACATGTCGATCTCAAAGCCCACAATAACAAACCTCTCCATCAGGCTGTATCCCAACCCTTTTTCAAGGACAGATACAGTCCGGCATTAGCTCATAATTAGGGTTGAGCAAACCAGAACTGTATAGTTTGGGTTCGTACAGAATTTTGGGGTGTTCGTGACACGGACCCGAACCTGAACATTTACGTAAAAGTTCGGGTTCGGGTTCGGTGTTCGGAGATTTCTATGGCGCATTTTGAAAGCCTGCAAAGCAGCCAATCATACTACTTGCCCCAAGAGGCAATCACAGCCATGCCTACTATTGGCATGGCTGTCATTGGTCAAGTGCAGCATGTGACCCAGCTTCTATTTAAGCTGGAGTCACGTAGCGCCGCACGTTACTCTGCTCTGATTAGTGTAGCGATAGGATGCAGCTGCTGTGAGAGTGAGATTAGGCAGGGAAAACTCAGCAAAAACACTTAATGAAGTGATCGATCTACAGCTGTGAATAATTCAACTTCTGCTAGTTAATTGCTCACTGGGTTTTAGGTTGCCCAGAGCGTTTTTCTGTCACTTTTTTCTGGGGTGATTGGAGGCCATTTTGTGTCTTTTTTGCTGCCACCAAGTCCATCAATCCATCAATGCTAGTTTTTCTTTTTGCTATATCCTACATCAGGGGTCTTGGCTGTGCTTATTGTCCCACCTAGAAACTCAGGATAGAAATTTCTATATTTTATTGAGGGATGAAATTAACTTGCCAAAATAGCTATCCCTTAAATCTGCTGTTCCAGCTGTGGCTGTGGCTAGCCAAGTGTAATACTGTCTGCTCTTTGACAAAGGATAGATTGTGTTCTGGGGTAAAATTAAATTGCCAAAATAGCAATCACCTAAATCTGGTGTTCCAGCTGTGGCTGGCTAAATTTAATACTGTCCGGCAAAGGATAGATTTTTTTCTGGGGTGAAATTCAATTGCCAAAATAGCAATACAGTAAATCGGTGGTTTCAGCTATGACTAGCCAAGTTTAATAGTGTCCGGCAAAGGATATATTTTTTTCTGGGGTGAAATTCAATTGCCAAAAAAGCAATACTGTAAATTGTTGGTTTTAGCTGTGGCTGGCCAAGTTTACTAGTGTCCAGCAAAGGATATATTTTTTTCTGGGGTGAAATTCAATTGCCAAAATTTAAATACCGTAAATCAGTGGTTTTAGCTGTGGCTGGCCAAGTTTAATAGTGTCCGGAAAAGGATATATTTTTTTCTGGAGTGAAATTCAATTGCCAAAAAAGCAATACTGTAAATTGGTGGCTTTAGATGTGGCTGGCCAAGTTTACTGGTATTCGGAAATGGATATATTATGTTCTGGGGTGAAATTTAATTGCCAAAATAGCAATCACCTTAATCTGGTGTTCCAGCTGTGTCTGGCTAAGTTTAATACTGTCTGGCAAAGGATAGATTTTTTCTGGGGTGAAATGCAATTGCCAAAATAGCATTACCATAAATAGAATGTTTCAGCTTTGGCTGACCAAGTTTAATAGTGTCCGGCAAAGGATATATTTTTTTCTGGGGTGAAATTCAATTGCCAAAATAGCAAAACCGTAAATCTGTGGTTTCAGCTGTGGCTGACCAAGATTAATAGTGTCCGGCAAAGGATATATTTTTTTCTGGGGTTAAATTTAATTGCCAAAAAGCAATACTGTAAATCGGTGGTTTCAGCTGTGGCTGACCAAGTTTAATAGTGTCCGGCAAAGGATATATTTTGTTGTGGGGTGAAATTCAATTGCCAAAATAGCAATACCATAAATCGGTGGTTTCAGCTTTGGCTGACAAAGTTTAATAGTGTCCGGCAAATGATAGATTTTGTTCTGGGGTGAAATTCAATTGCCGAAATAGCAATACCATAAATCAGTGGTTTCAGCTTTGGTAGGCCAAATTTAATAGTGTCCGTCAAAGGATAGATTTTGTTCTGGGGTGAAATTCCATTGCCAAAATAGCAATCTCCTAAATCTGGTGTTCCAACTGTGACTGGCTAAGTTTAATACTGTCCATCAAAGGATATATTTTTTTCTGGGGTGAAATTCAATTGCCAAAATAGCAATACCGTAAATCGGTGATTTCAGCTGTGGCTGGCCAAGTTTAATAGTGTCCGGCAAAGGATAGATTTTGATCGGGGGTGAAATTCAATTGCCAAAAATGCAATACTGTAAATCGGTGGTTTTAGCTGTGGCTGGCCAAGTTTAATAGTGTCCGGCAAAGGATAGATTTTGATCTGGGGTGAAATTACATTGCCAAAATAGCAATCACCTTAATCTGGTCTTCCATCTGTGGCTGGCTAAGTTTAATACTTTTCGGCAAAGGATAGATTTTTTTGTGGGGTTAAATTCATTTGCCAAAATAAAAATACCATAAATCTGTGGTTTCAGCTGTGGCTGGCCAAGTTTAATAGTGTCTGGCAAAGGATAGACTTTGTTCTGGAGTGAAATTCAATTGCCAAAATAGCAATCCCCTAAATCTGTTGTTCCAGCTGTGGCTGGCTAAATTTAATACTGTCCGGCAAAGAATGGATTTTGTTCTGGGGTGAAATTCAATTGCCAAAATTGCTATACCGTAAATCGGTGGTTTCAGCTGAGACTGGCCAAGTTTAATAGTGTCCAGCAAAGGATATATCTTTTTCTGGGGTGAAATTCAATTGCCAAAATAGCAATACATGATGCTGTGTTTCCCTCTTTATGCACTGAAGCTGGCACGATCCCTGAGTTTTTCCAGCAAGATGGTGCACCACCACATTATGGGCATCAGGTCCGAGCATTCCTAGAAGAACAGTTTCCTGGAAAGTGGATTGGTCATCATGGGCCAGTTGAATGGCCCCCAAGGTCTCCCGATCTGCCCCCCTTAGACTTTTTTCTTTGGGGTCATCTGAAGGCAATTGTCTATGCTGTGAAGATATGAGATGTGTAGCACCTGAAACTAAGTATACTGCAAGCCTGTACTAGCATTTCTCCTGTGGTGTTTCTATCAGTGTGTGAAGAGTGGGAGAAGAGGGTTGCATTGACAATCCAACACAAGGGGCAGCACATTGAACACATTTTATAAGTGGTCAGAAACGTGTACATAACTCATGAAAGAATAAAGTTACGTTAAAAACACCATTGTTTTTCTTGTGAAATTCCCAATAACTTTGATTTGTCACATGACCCTCTTCCTATTGAAAAAACAAAAGTTGGATTCAAAATGTCTGACTTCAAAATGGCCGCCATGGTCACCACCCATCTTGAAAAGTTTCCCCCCTCACAAATACTAATGTGCCACCAACAGGAAGTTAATATCACCAACCATTCCCATTTTATTAAGGTGTATCCATATAAATTGCCCACCCTGTATAATACTATTGAGGGGGCCCTGACAAAGTCTTTTAGTCCTCCTCCTCCTACTCCTGGATGGGCCCCTTCTAGGTCAAGGACCCAAAACAGTAGCTTCCCATGTTTCCCTGTAGCTACGCTCCTGGGCAAACTCATCAGTCAGTATGTGTACTCTTCCACCATGTTGCTGAAATGCTGCCTCCTGCTAAGACGTTCCAGATCTGGTGGTGGTGCAGGTTGTTGTGGCGTGATGACAAAGCTTTCCCATATTTGGCCAATGCTAACTCAGCCTTCTGAGGTGCTGATGGTGACCCAGTTGCACGTGAGGTGGCTTGGGTGCGACCCTGCTGAGAACACGTTTCCTCCAACTCCTCCTCATCCTACTTATCCTCCTCATCCTCCAGAACTGTGCCCTGGCTGGACAATTGTGTTCCAGGCCAGGGACTATGTTGGTGCAGGAACCCACCCTTCGAGCCTCTTGGATGTCACTGTGTGTATATAGTTTTGTTTATTTATATAGTAAGTTTAGCTGCATTATACTTTTTTGAATATGTTTTTAAGAAAAATTGTAAATAGTTTGTTAATGGTTTGAGTGAAAAGGGGGGTGGGGGTGTTGTGTGTGTTCGATTAACTGAATTGATTTTCACTGTCTGGTGTTTAGGAATTTCTGCACCCCAAATTCAGCACATGTGGCAGGCAGTGGATGTGCGTCAAACCGGCTAGAGCCAGACCTGCTAGTATATTTCACCCATTAGCGCACAACAGCAGACCGGACTGGAGGCTCAGTGGCACCAACCAATGATCGGTCTGTTGTTCCATGCCTGTCCACAGCTCCTGCGCGGTGCGGGGTTTGTCCCACAAACACACAAGTTTTAAAACAACCTGCTGTCGTTTCCCCCTGGCTGTGCTGCCTTGGGTGGTGAAGGTGTTACGCTGAGCGGATGAGGAGGTGGTAGAGGAGGAGGAAGCCGAGTAGGAGGAGGAGGTAACAGGATACAAAGAGAAATGCCGAGTAATCCTCGGGGGCAGAAGGACATTCGCAAAAGTGCTATCCGCCTCTGGGCCAGCCGCTGCATTTACCCACTGTGTTGTTGGTTATGTGGACGTTGCCACAGATAGCGTTGCACAGTGCACACTTGATTTTGTCCGCCACTTGGTTGTGCAGGAAAGGGATGGCTCGCCTGCAAAAGTAGCGGCGGCTGGGATACACGTACTGTGGGACAGCCACCGCCATAAGGTTTTTAAAACTGTGCACCAGACAGAAGGACCAGGAAGTTTGAAATAAGGCATTCAGAGCCATGGGTAGGGGGGGTACTTCCTCTGTCTATTTCTTTTCCTCTCCAGTGTTTGGGAGATGGACAGCTGATAGCTGAACACTTCCATGGGATTTGGTGGAGATGCTTGGTGACAATGACAGAGGTTGTGGTGTTGCTGCCACATCCTCTATTTTGCTGGGTGACAGGTGCCACTATCACTCACTTGGGCTCAAGTTTAGAATGTTTATTTATTATTTTTCTGTATTTTAAGTGATTTCCCTATCCACATATGTTTGCAGGGCATTTACCTCCATTTTTCTGGGCTATTTTACAGCCATTTAAGTGCCCAAAAGTTCAATTACTTCAATGGGGTTCGGGTCCGGGGTCAAATTCGGGTCGAGTTCGGATTCCGAACACGAACATTTTCGTGAAGTTCGGCCAAACTTCTCGAACTCAAACACCCAGTTGTTCGCTCAACTCTACTCATAATCAGTTAGATTCACAACAGTACTTATTAAATTCCTGTCCTGGGACTAGATTTACTGTCTCCAAGACACCTGCATCTTCTTTCGGGTTGACTTCCTGATGTGTCCTTGCTTTCCTACGCCTTCTTCTGGTGTTACTCCTAAAGGGTGTTTCCTAGACTCCCGTTCGGGTTGCTCATTATGGTTATTTGGATCATCTAATGTGCTTAAATCTGAATCTGTAGTCCAGTATTCACTCCTCGTGCATCTTTGATATCGCTTTCTTAATGATAAAAATTGCCTCAGCGTTTTTCTTTAGAAAACTATGAATATTTGTTAGCGCTTGTTTGATTACTGTTGCTTGTTTTTAAATGTGAGATCTACACACACTATATATATGTTGCATTGCGATGAATCAGTGCTTTTTTGATCACCATGATAATGGTGCAGAGCAGCATATAAAATGAACACTTGTGGGACGTGACTAAATCAGTGGCCATAAGAAGCGCAATTGCATGAAACAGCCATCACCTTTGACTGCATGGAAGTTTGTCCGCCCCTGCTACAGATGTATATGTCTCTTTAGACAAATAAAGGACTTTTATTCCACAAATGGTGAGTGACGACTTACTTTTATACTCTACATTTGAGAATCACCTTTGATAGATAATAGATGGCTTCTTAAATGTATATTTAAAGGAGTTTGCCATTATCTAGCTTGGTAGGTATTTTACAATTCATTTCACATTTCAATTACAGTTATGCTATCAAATGAATGTAGTTTTGGTTGAACTGACAAGGTCTGACTGTTGTACTCTGCAGAGAATAGAACAAGAACAGGTGACTGGTTTTTTTAAAGTAGCTAAGGCTAGTTTCACACTAGCGGCAAGGAACTCCAGCAGGGTGTTCAGGCGGGTGAACAGTCGGTCGGATCCGTGCTGCCACTAGCGCACGCGTGCCCACGGACTACCGCTCAGGCCCCATTGACTATAATGGGGGCTGGGCATAGTTCAACTGGCAGCACAACCCGAGAGGCAGCCGGAATAAAAGTATGACATGTAATAAAAAATTGCCTAAATTTTTAAAACTGTCACAACATTTCCCTGGGTTTCCATAGCTATCAAACAGTTTTTAGCTTTCATTGCTTACTACTTTTTATTGGATCAAAAAAAAAAACTTACAGGTTCTCAATGCTCTTACACAGGCCATTTATATTCCTTATTGCTACCCCTCTCTATTATTTTCTGGTCCACACAATTTTTTTAAGAAAATGTGGGTGATGGCTAATTGGTTATAATATTTTAAAGGAGATATGCCAGAAGAATAGATATAGTAGCAAATGGGTCTTCTGAATTTTGGCAGGAAAGTGATGTCTCTGAGTAGTTTATAGCAATTCAAGTTTTAAGCCTGATTTATTTTAGCATAAATACATGTTGGCCTTATTTTAGGTATACAATTTATATCTCCTAGTCCTTACTACTTAATTGTTTCTTTGATGATAGGTTCTCTTGAAACCAACCCTATCATGAGCATTTAAGCCTCAAACCACCCCAATCTTTTATACAAGACAGTAACAGGTTGACAATGATGCTGTTCTAAATTGTGGCTGATGGAGAAAAAAGTACTTTGAAATCAACATATACTACACTATATTCTATTTACTTGTAAAGTGTCATGGGAGTGAAGCCACTTCTTAGAAGAGTTGCACTGGCTTGATTTACACATTCACACAAAGCTGAGACCTATAGATCTGTAGAGTGATGTATTTTCAGATGGCAAAAAGATATTGCGTTTTAGGCTGTAAGGACACGCAAAAATAAAGGTTGTAGTTCATGTAAATTCACAAACTAGCACTGACAAACACTATTACATCCTGTATTTTTGTTGCAAATTATTTTCTTGTTATTTTTAATGTTAGTGAAACATAAATATAGCCTACTAAAAGCATGAAAGGTTTACTATTTATGAATATATGCTCACCGGGAAGTGGCAAATAATATATGGATTAAAGTTTTTTTTCTATATTTGTGCTAATATCCTATTTGGCATAACTTTAAACAATTCTCCAAGTGACATTAAATGGTCTGTGCTATAAAGGGTCATTAAATGCACTATACATGCTACAGCAAACTGTTTTTCTCTACCTTAATTATGTGCCAAATTCCTCTACAAAAGCATTAACCATGGTGACCTATAACATTTAACAGTCATAGACAGAGTGTCAACATAATATTCATACACTGCTTCACTTTTACACATAGAAAGCCAATCAGCAGTTATTCATATATATTTTTTCTTATGTCAGAGAGTGGCACAGGGGAAGAAATATTGCCAAGCATGAAGAACCTTATGAAGCATGTCAATAGGTGATTAGTTAGTTCTGCTGTAACAGAGACATTTCCTACTAGAACCAAAGAAACACACAAGAACTAATCAAGAGTGTTTTTCTGAATGTGGAAAATTTAGGAGGCATGGCTCACATGGTGTCTTATTAAATGTTTGCAGTAAGTACCCTCAATGATTACTATAAAATCACAGATTGAGAATAAGTACTAATATTAATCAAATCTGCATGAGGCCTAACAAGCCTGTGAGAAGATTAAAAAGCTGTTTCAGTATCTAGCCAGATATAGTACTTGACATTTTGCACATGAAAATTTCAAACTTTTTAACAATTTTCACTGCTTAAGGGCAGAGCATGGCAGAATTGGATTAGTCATTTTCTTCCTATATATTTGTCAGAATTTATACCAGTAAACTGGTGTACATTATGATCTACTCAAGCATGTAACTTGTGTAGATTTACCATTTTGGACATGAATAGCCCAAGATACACCAAATTTCTTAATACATTTGTAAAATCTTACTCCAAGGGACCTTTTTACTAGGACTGGTGTGACACCAGTCTTACAAAGTCTGAGAAATAGAGATGGCCCGATCTATCCACCGGCGAACAGTTCCCGGCAAACATAGCTTGTTCGCGTTCGCTGGCGATGTTTGGTCCGCCCCCTAAAAATCATCATTGAGCAAACTTTGACCCTGTACCTCACAGTCAGCAGACACATTTCAGCGAATCAACAGCACACCGTCCCTCGCAGACCCTCGCAGACCCTCCCATCTCCTAAACAGCATCCATTTTAGATTCATTCGGAATTTGCAGTCTTACTGAGAGGAGGGACAGTGTAGCTGCTGCTGATTTAATTGGGAAATTGAAAGCTAGGCTAGTGTATTCAATGTCCACTCCAGTCCTGAAAGACTCATCTGATCTCTGCTGTAAGGACAGCGTCCTGACAGCACCCCAATAAGCCCTTTTTAGGGCGGCAACATTAGTCTTTTTTTTTCTCCATATATATATTGCAGTTGCCTGGCCTGCCCGTGTGTGAGGAGCTGCAGGCCCAAAGACTGTAGTGTGCCCACTGCCAGTGCCCACCCCTGTCATCCCGTGTGGCACAGGACTTTGCATCAAAAAAAGACATTTAATTTTTACACTTTAGTGTAATTTCAGTTGCTTGCCTGCTAGTGTGTGTCAGGCAGACTTCCACTGACTGTAGAGTGCCCACTGCCAGGGCCCACCCCTGTCATCCCGTGTGGCACAGGACTTGGCATCAAAAAAAGGCATTTCATTTTTACACTTTAGTGTAATTTCAGTTGCTTGCCTGCTAGTGTGTGTCAGGCCGACTTCCACTGACTGTAGTGTGCCCAGCCCACTGCCAGTGCCCACCCCTGTCATCCCGTGTGGCACAGGACTTTGCATCAAAAAAAGGCATTTAATTTTTACACTTTAGTGTAATTTCAGTTGCTTGCCTGCTAGTGTGTGTCAGGCAGACTTCCACTGACTGTAGTGTGCCCACTGCCAGTGCCCACCACTGATACCGGGTGGCACAGTACCTAGCACGCGTAGTACCACTTATCTAAAAAAAAATGAGAGGCAGAGGCAGGCCACCCCGCAGGGGCCGTTGTGGTCATGGTGCTGTGATTTCCACTATCCCTGGAATAATGCCTAGTGTTCAGAGGCCACGTACCCTGAACCCGAAAAATTCTGAGGACATAGTTGACTGGCTTAGACAGGACACCCAATCTTCAACAGCTTTCGCTAAGAACCTTGACGCACCATCCTCCTCCGGCTCAGCTTCGGTCACCTGCTCTCAAGTTACCACGCTCCCGCCCGCCGCCACCACCACCACCACTACCACCACAGCCGCTTCACTTGATACGTCAGAGGAGTTATTTGCACATCATTTCGATGCAATTAGTGATTACAGGGATATGTCTCAGTCAGGCAGGATTACACACATGGACGTACAGTGTGATGATGATGATAATGATGTTGTACCCGCTACTGCTTCCTTTGCTGAGGTGTCAGATACAAGTGAAGCGGTTGATGATGACGATGTGTCCACGGATGCCCCGTGGGTGCCTTCTCGAAGAGAAGAAGAAGGGGAAAGTTCAGAAGGGGAGACAGAGAGAAGGAGGAGACGAGTTGGAAGCAGGGGGAGGTCGTCGCAAAGAGTTAGTGGCACAGTCAGACAGCATGTATCGGCACCCGGGGTCAGCCAGACAGCACGCCAGTCAATGCATGCTTTTGCCACCCACCACCAGAATGCCGTCATTGCAAAGCTCAGCAGTGTGGCATTTTTTTTGTGTGTCTGCCTCTGATAACAGCAATGCCATTTGCAACCTGTGCCAAAAGAAACTGAGTCGTGGGAAGTCCAACACCCACCTCGGTACAACTGCTTTTCGAAGGCACATGATCTCACATCAAAAACGCCTATTGGATCAACACATGCGTACAAGCAGCACACAAACTCAAAGCTACCATGCTCCTCCTGGTCCAGCATCTTCAGCCACGTCAACCACTGCTGTCCTCCTTGCCCCCTCTCAACCAACCGCCACTCCGCCTCTCATCTTCAGCAGTTCCTGCTCATCTGCCCACAGTCAGGTGTCTGTCAAGGACATGTTTGAGCGTAAGAAGCCAATGTCACAGAATTACCCCCTTGCCCGGCGACTGACAGCTGGCTTGACGGAACTCTTAGCCCGCCAGCTTTTAGCATTCCAGCTGGTGAAGTCTGAGGCCTTCAAAAAATTTGTCGCTATTGGGACACCACAGTGGAAGGTACCCGGACGAATTTCTTTTTCAAAAAAGGCAATCCCAAACCTCTACAATGTCATTGAAAAGGAAGTCATGGCATCTCTGGCATACAGTGTTGGGGCAAGGGTCCATCTGACCACTGATACCTGGTCTGCAAAGCACGGTCAGGGCAGGTATATCATGTACACTGCGCATTGGGTCAACCTGCTGACGGCTGACAAGCATGGAATGCGTGGCTCCGCAGCGGAATTGGTGACACCGCCATGACTTGCAGGCAGACCTACTGCCATCTCCTCTACTCCTACTCCATCCTCTTTGATATCCTCCTTGGCTGAGTCCTCTTCTGCTGCGGCGTCTAGCTGCACATCGACTGAATCCCCCCAGCTCCCCAGGGGCTATTCCACATCCCAGATACGACAGTGTCACACTGTCTTGGGGTTGACTTGCCTGAAAGCAGAGAGCCACACAGGACCAGCACTCCTGTCCGCCCTGAATGCACAGGTGGATCAGTGGCTGACCCCGCACCAACTGGAGATCAGCAAAGCGGCACATGTATTGAATATCATCGTACAACGCTTTGTGTCTAAGTTCCCAGGCATACAGGACGTCCTCAAGCAGGCCAGGAAGGTGTGTGGCCATTTCAGGCGTTCCTACACGGCCATGGCGCACTTTTCCGATATTCAGCGGCGAAACAACATGCCAGTGAGGCGCTTGATTTTCGACAACCACGATAAGTTGGAATTCAACACTCCTAATGTTCGACCGCCTGCTCCAACAAGAAAAAGCCATCAATGAGTATTTGTATGACCTGGGTGCTAGGACAGTCGGAGCTGGGAATTTTTTTGCCACGTTACTGGACGCTCATGTGCAATGCCTGTAGGCTTATGCGGCCTTTTGAGGAGGTGACAAACCTAGTCAGTCGCACCGAAGGCACCATCAGCAACCTCATCCCATTTGTTTTCTTCCTGGAGCGTGCCCTGCGAAGAGTGCTGGATCTGGCTGTAGATGAGCGTGAAGAGGAAGAGGAAGAGTTGTGGTCACCATCACCACCAGAAGCAGCCTTGTCATCATCGCTTGCCGGACCTGCAGCAACGCTGGAAGAGGAGTATGAGGAAGAGGAGTCAGAGGAGGAATGTGGCGGCTTTGAGGAGGAGGAAGACCAACCACAGCAGGCACCCCAGGGTGCTCGTTGTTGTCACCTATCTGGGACCCATGTTGTTGTACGTGGCTGGGGGGAAGAACAGACTGTCAATGACATCAGTGAGGACGAGGAACGGGAAATGAGTAGCTCTGCATCCAACCTTGTTCAAATGGGGTCTTTCATGCTGTCATGTCTGTTGAGGAACCCTCGTATAAAAAGGATAAAGGAGAACGACCTGTACTGGGTGGCCACGCTACTAGACCCCCGGTATAAGCAGAAAGTGGCAGAAATGTTACCAAATTACCGAAAGTCGGAAAGGATGCAGCAGTTCAAAACCAAACAAGAAAATATGCTTTACACAGCTTATAAGGGGGATGTCACAGCACAACGGGAATCTAACAGGGGAAGAGGTGAGTGTAATCCTCCTCCTACCATGGCGGCAAGGACTGGACGATTTACAGATGTGTTGTTGATAGAGGACATGCAGAGCTTTTTCAGTCCTACACATCACCACAGCCCTTCGGGATCCAGCCGTAGAGAACGACTCGACCGACAGCTAGCAGACTACTCCGCCTTAACAGCAGATATCGACACTCTGAGGAGCGATGAACCCCTTCACTACTGGGTGTGCAGGCTTGACCTGTGGCCTGAGCTATCCCAGTTTGCGATAGAATTTCTGGCCTGCCCTGCTTCAAGTGTTTTGTCAGAAAGGGCCTTCAGTGCAGCAGGAGGCATTGTCACTGACAAGAGAAGTCGCCTCGGTCAAAAAAGTGTTGATTACCTCACCTTAATAAAGATGAATGAGGCATGGATCCCGAAGGCACTGACAGTGGGGGATACGTTTGACTAACAAAAGGCCTGATTTCATGCCTTGGCCTCAAAATGGTCCCCACGCTGCTGTATTTAATGTCTGCATACCGGATGACTTTTGTGAATTCTCCACCACCAACTAGGGTTCAAGCCGCAATGTTTTATTCACTGTTCTGCCTGGAAAACATTAATTTTAACGGTCGCTGCTACAATAGCGGCTGCAACAATGCCATTATTTTTCAGGCATGTGTACATGCCTAATTTTTCTGTCCTATGGTGCAGCACTGTGGCTGCAAAAACAAAACAAAAAAAAAGGCACATACAAGTGTCAATTCCCCTTTGTGATCATTACCTTGTTGTGGTGAAAGGGCTTGCGTATCACAATGAAGCAATCGTCACCTCTATGAGTGTGTTGGCAATGTTGCCACACCCCAGATGATAAGGCCGTTGCTTTATTATGGTCAGACCAAAAGCGATCGGACGGCTGGATAATATTTCATAGAAAAAACATTAATTTACCTTTTTTTTTTTTTTAAGTTGTATGGGTTTTTAATACATAAAATAAAAAATCATAATAAAGTCTCTTAATAGTTTATTAGAAATAATGCAGACAATTAAAAACATCCCCATCAATTCCAATACAAACAAGTACAGAGCTCAGAACTAAATTATTTTATGATGTCGTAATGGTTCATTAATTCAACAATGTTTAATCAATTCGACACACGTCCCCGGATAGGGTACGTAACAGGGATTAAACTGATAGGAATAGTACTAGTTAAGACACCACTCATATAGGGTGTCACAGCACATTGCTCTGTGCACGCGCAGTGCCCCAATTTGGGAGTAAGAGGACCGACCAAGCTGCTTTTTCCATCTCCCGGTTCCTAAAATCAATTCAATTTGGTGTATGAGAGTTTGGTCTGTCACTGTGAAGGCAGTCCAAGGTACCCGGCCTAAATTTTTTTTCACAAAAGGCAATCCCTGATATGGCATGTAACAGGGATTAAACTGATGAGAACAGTACTACAGAAAATACCACTCATATAGGGTGTGACAGTAAATTGCATGACGCAGACGCAGTGACCGTGGATTAAAACAAAGGGGAGGGAGCCAGCGTTTTTTTAACCATCTCCCCGTTCGAAAAATCAATTCAATAAATGGACCCCAGATTGGGGACGTTAGAGGGATTAATCTGATGAGAATAGTACTACAGAAAATACCACTCATATCGGGTGTGATAGTAAATTGAACGGCGCAGACGCAGTCACCGTGGATAAAAACAAAGGGGAGGGAGCCAGCGTTTTTTTATCCATCTCCCCGTTCGAAAAATCAATTCAATTCACCTTTTGGGGACCCTTGGTGTTGTACGTGGCTGGGTGGAGGAAGAAACCTTCAATGACATCACCGGGACATGGCAAGCTTGGTATCCAAACTTGTGCAAATGGGGAGTTTGCGGTTGTGCAAATGGACTGTTTGCGGTGCATTAAAAGGGGAGTTTGGTCTGTCAATGTCTGTGAAGCGGGCATAACCCTTACACTACCTGATCGATACAACTTCATACCTGATAGTATACACACACTGGATATTTTAAAGCATGTTATTCCAAACAATTTAGGAATGTTAGTTGATTTATGCCCTTTATGGATTAAAACCTGACTCTGCGTCCACTACGTAATTTTCCATGGGAGTTTTGCCATAGATCCCCCTCCAGCATGCCACAGTCCAGATGTTAGTCCCCTTGAAACAACTTTTCCATCACTATTGTGGCCAGAAAGAGTCCCTGTGGGTTTTAAAATTCGCCTGCCTATTGAAGTCTATGGCGGTTCGCCCGTTCGCCCGTTCGCGAACATTTGCGCAAGTTCGCGTTCGCCGTTCGCGAACAGAAAATTTTATGTGCGCGACATCACTACTGAGTAACAGTATTTTCTGGACTCAAATGCTGAAAACCACTACAGTACATTGTTGAATACAATCCTGCTGTTAGCTGTTATCGGTTTGGAGCTGAGAGTCAAACTATCCCTGTAGGGGTTTACAAACCAGGAGGGCAATTTACTATGACCCCCTATGCCAGAAACCAGTGCAACAAAAGTTACAAACTATGTCATTAAGCTAGAGATGAATCAAATATGTTCTGAAAGGGGGCCGTGGTCTACTGCCGATATGGACGGTCGTGTTTGAGAACTGCTCCGACTCCCACCTTTAATCCTGACTCATCCTGTTGCTGGTAACCCGAACTTTTCAGTCAGAACCGGTGCCCAACAACCTTGACAGACCAAACTCCCTGATCATGGGCCCTAGCAAGGCGCAGCAAGGGGCAGAACGCCTAAAAGAGTTTGCCCGCCAAGAAGCACAATATGGCACCACCGCTACTTCTTCCCCTCTAGTGCCACAAACCTGAGGGCAATCCGCGCAAACCCCTTCGTCGGAGGCCGAGGGGGATCCAGAACTTACCTTGCAATCCTCCCACAGCCAGCTGCTGGCAGCTATAATGGGATGCCAATCATCTCTAACAGGCAAGATAGAGGAGGTCAGAATAGATCTAGGCCTCTTACGCCATGATGTTGAGCAGCTTCGAGAACGGGTCAGTCATACTGAAGAAAGAGTATCCGAGCTGGAGGACTCGACCAGGCCACTCATGGCTAGGATAACGGCTGTGGAAAGTGCGGTTGAAATGTGGCTCCAGAAGCGTGACGACCTCGAGAACCGCGCGAGACGAAATAACATACGCATACTCGGCATGCCTTCTCCTCGGTCTTCACAGTGGAGAGGGCCCACCGTGTTCCTGCACAGATGCTCCCACCGGGGGCCCCTCCAAGACCGCTTCTTGCCCGCTTGCTAAATTGGCGAGACCAGTACCTCATCCTCTCTAAAGCGAGAGTGAAGCAGACCATCACCCTTGGATCTGCCAACATATCCCTGTACCCGGACTTCTCCGCGGAGTTGCAGAAGAAGAGGGCCACATTTACATCAATCAAGAAACGCCTGCGGGACCTCGACTTACAATACTCCATGGCCTATCCTGCCCGCCTGAGAGTCCTGGATGGAGGAAAGTCGCACTTCTTCGGCAACCCTAGGGAAGCCGAGGACTGGCTTTCTGTGAGACCCCGGAACTCGCCGCAGAGATGAGGTGATACCTATGCAGGAGGAACTCCTTGCTGGTGCTCGAGATCGGGCACACCTTGCTCTTTCAGTTTACACTAGGGTCTCCGCGTTATAATGGACTCCTACATGCGGCTAATTATTTTGCGGGCTGACGGGTGTGAGAGACCCGGGTAGCCCATGGAACTATCCTGCAGGTGCTGCTCCAGCCGCCTTAAGCTACCAGACTGTCTGTTTTATTGTTTGGGGAGTCCGATCTCTCACCTGCACTAGTTTGATCCACCTCTACGCTGTGCAGTTCCCCCACCCTTATGGCCACTGAAATTGCATATTTCTCCTTTGTTTGCTGGGCTGGGCTCTAATGTTAAGTTCTTTGTTTTCCTATGTTTATATTTTTTGGTGCATTTACTGTTGTAGTACACATCGCTGTGTTAGTTTTCAATCATGTGACTATGGGTTTCCTGGAGTCAGTCTCTCATATCTAATTAACCATTCCTCATGTCGTCAGTCACAGTAATGTCCTGGAATGTACGCGGTCTGGGAGGCCCCAGGAAACACATGGCGGTGTTCGCGCATATCCGTAGATACAGCCCGCAAGTGCTCTGCCTCCAGGGGTACCCATCTCACAATTGAAACGGGGAGCAGGGTATGCAAGCCGTGGGTGCAGTGAGCGGCCAGTGCATACGGCAACTCCTATTCCAGAGGGGTGCCAATGCTAATTCACCGTTCTGTTAGGTGGGAGCTTCACCAGTAAGTGAATAATCCTGAGGGCAAGTACATTTTTGTGTATGCGCATGTGAATGGTATTCCCTGTGTTATACTGAATCTGTAAATACCCCCTCCTGCCAACCTTTCTGTCCTTCAAGCTGCGGCAGGTTTTGCAGCCCAATTTCCGTCAGCTAGGTTGTTGTGTGTGGGTGACCTTAATTTTGTAATGGACGAGTCCATGGATAGGTTTCAGGCCACTCCCCGCAGCGTCTCCAATCGCACGAGTGACTCGTTGCTCGGGCGCTTTATATCGGAGCTGGGGTGGTTGGATGTGTGGAGGGAAAGGAACCCCTCTGGTAGGGAGTTCTCATGCTTCACCCCCTCCAGAGGTGCATTGTCACGATTATCTACTAAGTGATGCGAAGGCCTACTCGATGATCTCTGATGTGAAGTATGGACCTCGGGGACCGTCAGATCATGCGCCTATTGTGGGCACGTTGGCCCCGCCAGGCGGGAGGGGGGGGGTGTGCCCACGGTCTCCGCATACATCCATTTTGGCTTTCCCTGATGGCCATAAATGATAGCATACCGGATCAACTGCGAATATTCCTGGACCTGAATAATGACGGGGATAGTGATGCCCTCATTCTATGGGATACCTTGAAAGCATTCTTGTGTGGGTGCATTAAATCCTCTATCTTACATCAAAAAGGCTGCGAGGCTTAAGGAGGAGGAGCTGGGTGCACTTTGCAAAACAGCCGAGCACAGATATATTTCGGACCCCACGGAAGAGAATAGAGTAGATTGAATGCTCAAGGGTAGACAATACATGCTATGTTTACAGGAAAAGAGTGATCGCAAGCTCTTTTTTCTCAGACAACAGGCATTTCAGCAAGGTAACAAGACGGGGAAGATCCTGGCCCAGGTAGTAAGACGCAACACCATGGCTCCTCCTGTGCTCCGCATACAGGATGCAGGGGGTGCGGTGGTCGAAGACCCTGATGAGATCCTAAACAGATTAAAAGAGTTTTACTGCGAACTTTACACCTCAAGGTCACAGTATACCCCAACCGAGCTGTGGGTGTATCTTGGGGAGGTGTCTCCTCCTCAACTATCCCCTTTAGATCGGGGGCTTCTTGAAGAGGGGATCACGATTTAGGAGGTCTCTGCTGCCATTAAAGGTCTGAATCTGGGGAAGTCCCCCGGCCCAGACGGCATACCCCTCGAAGTATATTCTAAGTACGCGGATATCCTGGGACCCCAGTTGCTCGAGATGTATGCTGCTTCCTTACAAAAAGGTAATCTCCTTGATTCCCTATATCATGCTTCCTTAGTGATACTCTTGAAACCGGATAAAAACCCGTTAGACTGTGGATGTTACTGTCCATTTCTCTTTTCTTTTTTTTTTTTGGTTTTTAACAAAGTTTTATTAAGAGATAAAAAGAAAATACAGTAAATAAGTACACATCATGGTGACACATTAAAGTAAAGTAGAGGGTACGCAGACCCACTTATTAGCAAGCATGCATGTCTTATGGGAATAGAAGCTCAATATTATTATCGAAGGCTCAATAAATCAGTTGAATCATGTGCAGTAAGGTCCTGTGTAGCCAGATGAGCGAATGGCAGCCAAGATGTGCCTCTTAGGACTGTTGTCACTAAGACTAAGTCAGTGAATCCACAATGTTGAACAAACATATAAAACAGATGGAACAAATAAACAAACAGGGGAGGGGAGAATGAGGTTAGTTGGGGGAGGATAGGACTAGATAAGGGGAAGGGGGAGTGAGGCTAGGTCTGAAAAACACAGAGTTTCAATAGTGGATATTGATTACAGTATATCATTGTCAGTCAGCATTAATTGTGCAGAGCGGTATGATCGCCAAGAGGACCACGTTGATTGAAATGAAGCTGGGGACCTCAACTCCCAGCTGGCTATCTGTTCCAGTCTATAGATGCTGTCACATTTGGATAACCAGTGAGGGATCGCCAGGGCGTCTTCTGATTTCCAGTTGTATGCAATCAATACTCTAGCTGCAACTAATAGAGTGGAAATCAGGGTTTTTATGTTTCTATTAATTTTCAAATCCGAGAACAAACCCAGCAAACACAATTTTGCTGTAGGGTTAAGTTGGATCTTACAGATCGTGGAAATCGTGGAACATATTGCTCTCCAGAATGGCAGGATTTTTGGGCATTCCCACCATATGTGGAAAAAAGTACCTATATTGGCTGTACACCTCCAGCAGTGTGGATCCACATTGGGGTAAATTGAATGAAGGCGTTCAGGAGTGTAATACCATCTAGTTAGCACTTTATATACATTTTCCTGCAACCGTACACATCTAGCGATTTTGGAGGAGGAGGCCAGCAGGATTGATCTGTCTCTAGGAGATAATTGTTGTTTCAGATCAACTTCCCACTTATCCAGAAAGGTGAGATTTCCAGGGTTCTTACGGGATATCAGTAAAGCGTATAGCTTAGAGATTTTTTTCTTGGGATCAGCCCTAGCTAAGGCCAAGGATTCAAATTGTGAGTGTGTTGATGGAGGTACTGCTTGTCTTTTGAGCAGGGCATATTTATTTACTTGTTTCTGTAAAAAGGATAAGTTCCGCAGTTGAGGATGGGACATTTGGTCCTGGTTAGTTAGTCTGATTTTAGGGTCCAGTAAATCCACTAAAGGCAGAGACAGTAGGCTACTGCCTTTTGAAAGTGAGTCTCTAAATGCCTTAGGAGAGGACCATAATATATCTCTGATCTGAAATACTGGAGATAACACGGTCGTTGATAAGAACTGCTGTGCTAGGCCTGTGTGCCAAAGTGATATGGTTGCAGATGTCATGGGGCTTAAGAGTGGGAATTCTTTAGTAAAAGATGGGATTGACTGGAAAAGTAAGGCCCTAATCGGGGCTTCCGCCATACCATTCTCCATTTGAATGTCCAACCGATCTGGGGGAGATCGTAGCCACTCGAGACACCTTGTATGGGCTTGTATCGCTTTATAATATAGTGAAACGTCAGGTAGTCCCAGCCCCCCTTTAAGCCTATGCTGAATTAATAGGTGGTGTGGGAGTCTAGATCTGCGTTTATTCCACAGAAAAGACTGTCCATTTCTCTTTTAAACCTAGACTATAAAATATTAACCAAGATTTTAGCAAACAGGCTGAACAAGGTGATTACTTCCATTGTGCACGAGGACCAATCCGGTTTCATACCGGGTCGATCCACCTCTTGTAATATCAGGAGGACTCAGGTAATTGCGCAGGTGGGCTGTCTTAATGGTAATCAATGGGCCTTGGCCTCATTAGACACAGCCAAGGCATTTGACTGACTCTGTCAAATGGCCATTCTTGCTGCAGGTCTTAGAGAGTTTGGCTTCGGTCCCACCTTTGTCAATTGGATTCGGGTATTATACCGTCGTCCCACAGCTAAAATATTGATCAATGGCTCCCTGTCCACTACCTTTCCGTTAAATCGAGGAACCCGGCAGGGATGTCCTTTATCCCCCCTGCTATTTGCAGTGGCGATAGAGCACCTAGCAATCAGAATACATCAGGATGCCATCTTTCAGTGGATATCCTTGGGGGTAGGGAGGATAGACTGGACCTCAACCTCTTTCTGGATAATGTAGGAATGTCTCTAACAAGGGCGATCAAACTCATTAATCTCTTCGGTCATTTCTCAGGCCTGCGCATCAATTGGTCCAAATCTGCCCTCATGCCCCTGTGGTCCCCGAATTGGCCCCCGGTGCATCACAATCTTATGGTGGTTGATCATTTTAAATACTTGGGCATCATTATTATTACCAAAGATCCTGCAATATCCCACTAGCTCAATGTTGTCCCCATTGAATGTTATGATATGGATAAATTTAAGACCTGGACCACTTTGCCTATATCTATAATGGGCAGATTAAACCTTGTCAAAATGATCCCCCTACCCAAAGCATTATATTTATTGGAACATGCCTTCCGAGATGTTTCTTTGAGCGCCTACACTCTATAATTGCAGGCTTTGTGTGGGGTAAGGAAAGGAGGAAGCTCACTTTGGCTACCTTACAGAAGAGCTGGCAGCGGGGGGGGGGGGGGTCAGCTCTACCCAATTTATTTTTATACTTTCTGGAGGGACAACTGAGATTTCTGACCACCTGGGTCTCACACTCATCTCTCCCGAATTCAGAATTTTATTTGAGACACCATTTGCGACTCTCCATCCTGTGGCCGGTCCTAGAAAACATCTGGGTCGTCAATGGCCGATTACTACCTGCGCATAGGCTGGTTCATCAGGTTTAAAGGGCTGAAAAACTTCAAGAATACAGTGACCTCCCTGATGCTGTTGCACTTTGGGACAACCCCATGCTCCCACATTTGTCACATTGTGAGGGTAGAACTGTATGGAAAAATTATGGCATACTGACCTATATGAGAATGGTATCTTATTCTCTTTTACTCAACTTCAGGAGAGGGCAGGAGTAGTATGCTCTCAATTTTTTAGGTTTCTACAGCTGAGACACGCCCAAATGCACAGTTTAATACGGACTCGCGGACCATCTCTAAATACCCTTTCATAGGTATACTTAAAACCCAAGGGCCGAAGGGTATGATCTTGACATTATACATGCACCTCATTGATCTTAAAATCAGATCCAAACCTCTGTTAGTGGAAACTAGGTGTAAGGAGTGAATTCCATAACGTACTCAGGAGGAGTGGCCAGAGGCGTTGATTGCCCCGTCCACTGTTTTACCTTCCCTAAACAACAGGCTGATTCAGCTTTTCATACTCCACAGGAGTTACTTGACACCCACCAGATAAGGTGTGTAAGGTGGGCAGAATAGACCACACCAGATGCCATAGATGTGCTCAATCTAACGCGGATTTCTGGCATCTTATGTGGGATTGCCAATATATACAGTCATTTTGGAAAGGGGTTGTAGACCTGTTGTCTTCGATGATTGCAGAGGTGGTACCCTGTTGTCCCAAGGTGTGTCTTTTAGGAGTGGTGGAAGATGACTCCCCCACACTGTATATATGTACTTTTCAGAGAGAGACCTTATTCCTGGCCAGAAAGGCCATAACACTTCGATGGATGGCGGATAGGCCACCGACCATAAGTCAGCGGAAGGCGCTGGTCAATCAGATATTATCATTCGAAAAAATTATGTATGGCAATAGAAAATGTCCTTAAAAATTTGAGAAGATCTGGGGATCCTGGTGCTCTTCTTTACTCACGGCGCTCCCGTCTCATATGTACTCAGCTTAATGTCAATGTTATTATATCCTTTCCGCTGCACGGATGCATGCTGTAATGCGCCTGTGCAGTTGTGCCTGTCTCTAGGTGAAACCATATACTGGTTTTCACTGGACTTCCATGATCGCAGAACGAACTTGGGTACACCAGTATATTAAAATGTCATTAGATATTTTTGTGACTACTGAACAAGAATGTGACTTTTTGTAATGCAATGTCAAATGATGTGATTGAGTACCAACTTGTACTTGTTATTTTCAATAAAACGAGTTGAAAAAAAATAAAAATATGTTCTGAAAACTGGAATGTGACAGCTTCTGGCTTCCTAGGATTTTTTTTTTCTGAATACTTTCAGATAACATTTATGAGTCTTAGAAGATAGAGATGGCCCGAACTATCCGCCGGCGAACAGTTCCCGGCGAACATAGCTTGTTCGCGTTCGCCTCTGCCGGGCGAACATATGCGATGTTCGGTCCGCCCCCTATACATCATCATTGAGCAAACTTTGACCCTGTACCTCACAGTCAGCAGACACATTCCAGCCAATCAGCAGCATACCCTCCCTCCCAGACCCTCCCACCTCCTGCACAGCATCCATTTTAGATTCATTCTGAAGCTGCAGTCTTAGTGAGAGGAAGGAGAGTGTAGTAGCTGCTGATTTAATTGGGAAATTGATAGCTAGGCTAGTGAATTCAGTGTCCACTCCAGTCCTGAAAGACTCATCTGATCTCTGCTGTAAGGACAGCGTCCTGACAGCACCCCAAAAGCCCTTTTAGGGCTGCAACATTAGTCTGCTTTTTTTTTCCCTTTATATACATATTGCAGTTGCCTGGCCTGCCTGTGTGTGAGGAGCTGCAGGCCCACAGACTGTAGTGTGCCCACTGCCAGTGCCCACCCCTGTCATTCCGTGTGGTACAGGACTTTGCATCAAAAAAAGGCATTTAATTTTTACACTTTAATCTAAGGTTAGTTGCCTGCCAGTGTGTGTCAGGCTGACTTCCACTGACTGTAGTGTGCCCATTGCCAGTGCCCACCACTCATACCGGCTGGCACAGGACTTTGCATAAAAAAGGCATTCAATTTTTACACTTTAGTGTAATTTCAGCTGCTCACCTGCTGCTAGTGTGTGTCAGGCCGACTTCAACTGACTGTAGTGTGCCCACTGCCAGTGCCCACCCCTGTCATCCCGTGTGGCACAGTACTTTGCATCAAAAAAAGGCATTTAATTTTTACACTTTAGTGTAATTTCAGTTGCTTGCCTGCTGCTAGTGTGTGTCAGGCCGACTTCAACTGACTGTAGTGTGCCCACTGCCAGTGCCCACCCCTGTCATCCCGTGTGGCACAGTACTTTGCATCAAAAAAAGGCATTTAATTTTTACACTTTAGTGTAATTTCAGTTGCTTGCCTGCTGCTAGTGTGTGTCAGGCTGACTTCCACTGACTGTAGTGTGCCCACTGCCAGTGCCAACCACTGATACCGGGTGGCACAGTAGCTTGCCGATAAATAAGGCATTTAATTTTTAGACAGTAGTCTAAATTCAGTTGCTTGCCTGCTGCCAGTGTGTGTCAGGCCCTCTTCCACTGACTGTAGTGTGCCCACTGCCAGTGCCAACCACTGATACCGGGTGGCACAGTAGCTTGCCGATAAATTAGGCATTTAATTTTTAGACAGTAGTCTAAATTCAGTTGCTTGCCTGCTGCCAGTGTGTGTCAGGCCCGCTTCCACTGACTGTAGTGTGCCCACTGCCAGTGCCAACCACTGATACTGGGTGGCACAGTAGCTTGCCGATAAATAAGGCATTACATTTTTAGACAGTAGTCTAAATTCAGTTGCTTGCCTGCTGCCAGTGTGTGTCAGGCCCTCTTCCACTGACTGTAGTGTGCCCACTGCCAGTGCCAACCACTGATACCGGGTGGCACAGTAGCTTGCCGATAAATTAGGCATTTAATTTTTAGACAGTAGTCTAAATTCAGTTGCTTGCCTGCTGCCAGTGTGTGTCAGGCCCTCTTCCACAGACTGTAGTGTGCCCACTGCCAGTGCCAACCACTGATACCGGGTGGCACAGTAGCTTGCCGATAAATAAGGCATTTAATTTTTAGACAGTAGTCTAAATTCAGTTGCTTGCCTGCTGCCAGTGTGTGTCAGGCCCACTTCCACAGACTGTAGTGTGCCCACTGCCAGTGCCAACCACTGATACCGGGTGGCACAGTAGCTTGCCGATAAATAAGGCATTTAATTTTTAGACAGTAGTCTAAATTCAGTTGCTTGCCTGCTGCCAGTGTGTGTCAGGCCCACCTCCACAGACTGTAGTGTGCCCACTGCCAGTGCCAACCACTGATACCGGGTGGCACAGTAGCTTGCCGATAAATAAGGCATTTAATTTTTAGACAGTAGTCTAAATTCAGTTGCTTGCCTGCTGCCAGTGTGTGTCAGGCCCTCTTCCACTGACTGTAGTGTGCCCACTGCCAGTGCCAACCACTGATACCGGGTGGCACAGTAGCTTGCCGATAAATAAGGCATTTAATTTTTAGACAGTAGTCTAAATTCAGTTGCTTGCCTGCTGCCAGTGTGTGTCAGGCCCACTTCCACAGACTGTAGTGTGCCCACTGCCAGTGCCAACCACTCATACCGGGTGGCACAGTACCTAGCACGCGTAGTACCACTTATCTAAAAAAATGACAGGCAGAGGCAGGCCACGACTCGCAGGGGCCGTCGTGGTCGTGGTGCTGTGATTTCCACTGTCCCTGGAATAATGCCCAGTTTTCAGAGGCCACGCACCCTGAACCCGAAAAATTCAGAGGACGAGTTGACTGGCTTAGACAGGACACCCAATCTTCAACAGCTTCCGCTAAGAACCTTGACGCACCATCCTCCTCCAGCTCAGCTTCGGTCACCTGCTCTCAAGTTACCACGCACCCGCCCGTCGCCACCACCACCACTACCACCACAGCCACCACAGCCGCTTCACTTGATCCGTCAGAGGAGTTATTTACACATCAGTTGGATGCAATTAGTGATGCGCAACCATTATTGCCAGATGATGTAGATTACGGGATATGTCTCAGTCAGGCAGGATTACACACATGGACGTACAGTGTGATGATGATGATGATGATGTTGTACTCCGCTGCTGCTTCCTTTGCTGAGGTGTCAGATACAAGTGAAGCGGTTGATGATGACGATGTGTCCACGGATGCCACGTGGGTGCCTGCTCGAAGAGAAGAAGAGGGGGAAAGTTCTGAAGGGGAGACAGAGAGAATGAGGAGACGAGTTGGAAGCAGGGGAGGTCGTCGCAAGGAGTTAGTGGCACAGTCAGACAGCATGTATCGGCACCTGGGGTCAGCCAGACAGCACGCCAGTCAACGCATGCTGTTGCCACCACTAGAATGCCGTCATTGCAAAGCTCAGCAGTGTGGCATTTTTTTGTGTGTCTGCCTCTGATAAAAGCAATGCCATTTGCAACCTGTGCCAAAAGAAACTGAGTCGTGGGAAGTCCAACACCCACCTTGGTACAACTGCTTTGCGAAGGCACATGATCTCACATCACAAACGCCTATGGGATCAACACATGAGTACAAGCAGCACACAAACTCAAAGCCACCATGCTCCTCCTGGTCCAGCATCTTCAGCCACGCCAACCACTGCTGTCCTCCCTGCCCCTCTCAACCACCCGCCACTCCATCTCTCACCTTCAGCAGTTCCTGCTCATCTGCCCACAGTCAGGTGTCTGTCAAGGACATGTTTGAGCATAAGAAGCCAATGTCACAAAGTCACCCCCTTGCTCGGGCGACTGACAGCTGGCTTGACGGAACTCTTAGCCCGCCAGCTTTTACCATACCAGCTGGTAGAGTCTGAGGCCTTCAAAAAATTTGTCGCTATTGGGACACCACAGTGGAAGGTACCCGGACGAAATTTTTTTCAAAAAAGGCAATCCCAAACCTCTACCATGTCATTGAAAAGGAAGTCATGGCATCTCTGGCATACAGTGTTGGGGCAAGGGTCCATCTGACCACTGATACCTGGTCTGCAAAGCACGGTCAGGGCAGGTATATCACGTATACTGCGCATTGGGTCAACCTGCTGACGGCTGACAAGCATGGAATGCGTGGCTCCGCAGCGGAGTTGGTGACACCACCACGACTTGCAGGCAGACCTACTGCCACCTCCTCTACTCCTACTCCATCCTCTTCAATATCCTCCTCGGCTGAGTCCTCTTCTGCTGCGGCGCCTGGCTGCACATCAACTGATTCCCCCAGCTCCCCAGGGGCTATTCCACATCCCGGATACGACAGTGTCACGCTATCTTGGGGTTGACTTGCCTGAAAGCAGAGAGCCACACAGGACCAGCACTCCTGTCCGCCCTGAACGCACAGGTGGATCAGTGGCTGACCCCGCACCAACTGGAGATCGGCAAAGTGGTGTGTGACAATGGAAGCAATCTGTTGGCGGCATTAAATTTGGGCAAGTTGTCACATGTGCCGTGCATGGCACATGTGTTGAATCTCATCGTACAACGTTTTGTGTCTAAGTACCCAGGCTTACAGGACGTCCTCAAGCAGGCCAGGAAGGTGTGTGGCCATTTCAGGCGTTCCTACACGGCCATGGCGCACTTTTCCGATATTCAGCGGCGAAACAACATGCCAGTGAGGCGCTTGATATGCGACAGCCCGACACGTTGGAATTCAACACTCCTAATGTTCGACCGCCTGCTCCAACAAGAAAAAGCCGTCAACGAGTATTTGTATGACCGGGTGCTAGGACAGCCTCTGCGGAGCTGGGAATCTTTTTGCCACGTTACTGACACTCATGCGCAATGCCTGTAGGCTTATGCGTCCTTTTGAGGAGGTGACAAACCTAGTCAGTCGCACCGAAGGCACCATCAGCGACCTCATCCCATTTGTTTTCTTCCTGGAGCGTGCCCTGCGAAGAGTTCTGGATCAGGCTGTAGATGAGCGTGAAGAGGAAGAGGAAGAGTTGTGGTCACCATCACCACCAGAAACAGCCTTGTCATCATCGCTTGTCGGACCTGCAGCAACGCTGGAAGAGGAGTATGAGGAAGAGGAGTCAGAGGAGGAATGTGGTGGCTTTGAGGAGGAGGAAGACCAACCACAGCAGGCACCCCAGGGTGCTCGTTGTTGTCACCTATCTGGGACCCATGGTGTTGTACGTGGCTGGGGGAAGAACAGACCGTCAATGACATCAGTGAGGACGAGGAACGGGAAATGAGTAGCTCTGCATCCAACCTTGTTCAAATGGGGGTCTTTCATGCTGTCATGTCTGTTGAGGGACCCACGTATAAAAAGGATAAAGGAGAACGATCTGTACTGGGTGGCCACGCTACTAGACCCCGGTATAAGCAGAAAGTGGCAGAAATGTTACCAAATTACCGAAAGTCGGAAAGGATGCAGCAGTTCAAAACCAAACTAAAAATATGCTTTACACAGCTTATAAGGGGATGTCACAGCACAACGGGAATCTAACAGGGGAAGAGGTGAGTGTAATCCTCCTCCTACCACGGCGGCAAGGACTGGACGATTTACAGATGTGTTGTTGATGGAGGACATGCAGAGCTTTTTCAGTCCTACTATCGCCACAGCCCTTCGGGATCCAGCCTTAGAGAACGACTCGACCGACAGGTAGCAGACTACCTCGCCTTAACAGCAGATATCGACACTCTGAGGAGCAATGAACCCCTTCACTACTGGGTGTGCAGGCTTGACCTGTGGCCTGAGCTATCCCAGTTTGCGATAGAACTTCTGGCCTGCCCTGCTTCAAGTGTCCTGTCAGAAAGGACCTTCAGTGCAGCAGGAGGCATTGTCACTGACAAGAGAAGTCGCCTGGTCAAAAAGTGTTGATTACCTCACCTTCATAAAGATGAATGAGGCATGGATCCCGAAGGGACTGACAGTGGGGGATACGCTTGACTAACAAAAGGCCTGATTACATGCCATGGCCTTAAAATGGTCCCCACGCTGCTGTATTTAATGTCTGCATACCGGATGACTTTCGTGAATTCTCCACCACCAACTAGGGTTCAAGCCGCAATGTTTTAGTCACTTTTCTGCCTGGAAAACATAAATTTTTCCGGCCGCTGCTACAATAGCGGCTGCAACAGTGCCATTATTTTTCAGGCATGTGTACATGCCTAATTTTTCTGTCCTATGGTGCAGCACTGTGGCTGCAAAAACAAAACCAAAAAAAAGGCACATACAAGTGTCAATTCCCTTCGTGATCGTTACCTTGTTGTGGTGAAGGGGCTTATGTATCACAATGAAGCAATCATCATCACTCTATAAGTGTGTTGGCAATGTTGCCACACCCCAGATGATAAGGCCGTTGTTTCATTATGATCAGACCAAAAGCGATCGGGTGGCCACGCTACTAGACCCCCGGTATAAGCAGAAAGTGGCAGAAATGTTACCAAATTACCGAAAGTCGGAAAGGATGCAGCAGTTCAAAACCAAACTAAAAATATGCTTTACACAGCTTATAAGGGGGATGTCAATGGGGATTCGACAATGGTTAATCAATTCGACCGGATAGGGTCCGTAACAGGGATTAAACTGATAGCAATAGTACTAGTTAAGACACCACTCATATAGGGTGTCACAGCACATTGCTCTGTGCACGCGCAGTGCCCCAATTTGGGAGTAAGAGGACCGACCAAGCTGCTTTTTCCATCTCCCGGTTCCTGAAATCAATTCAGTTTAGTGTACGAGAGTTTGGTCTGTCACTGTGAAGGCAGTCGAAGGTACCCGGCCTAAATTTTTTTCACAAAAGGCAATCCCTGATATGGGACGTAACAGGGATTAAACTGATGAGAATAATACTACAGAAAATACCACTCATATCAGTGGAGGGAGCCAGCGTTTTTTAACCATCTCCCTGCTCAAAAATCTATTTAATAAATGGCCCCCAGATTGGGGAGTCGGGGACGTTAGAGGGATTAAACTGATGAGAATAGTACTACAGAAAATACCACTCATATCGGGTGTGACAGTAAATTGCACGGCGCAGACGCAGTGACCGTGGTTTAAAACAGAGTGGAGGGAGCCAGCGTTTTTTAACCATCTCCCGTTCGAAAAATCTATTCAATAAATGGCCCCCAGATTGGGGACGTTAGAGGGATTAAACTGATGAGAATAGTACTACAGAAAATACCACTCATATCGGGTGTGACAGTAAATTGCACGGCGCAGACGCAGTGACCGTGGTTTAAAACAGAGTGGAGGGAGCCAGCGTTTTTTAACCATCTCCCCGTTCGAAAAATCTATTCAATAAATGGCCCCCAGATTGGGGACGTTAGAGGGATTAAACTGATGAGAATAGTACTACAGAAAATACCACTCATATCGGGTGTGACAGTAAATTGCACGGCGCAGACGCAGTGACCGTGGTTTAAAACAGAGTGGAGGGAGCCAGCGTTTTTTAACCATCTCCCGTTCGAAAAATCTATTCAATAAATGGCCCCCAGATTGGGGACGTTAGAGGGATTAAACTGATGAGAATAGTACTACAGAAAATACCACTCATATCGGGTGTGACAGTAAATTGCACGGCGCAGACGCAGTGACCGTGGTTTAAAACAGAGTGGAGGGAGCCAGCGTTTTTTAACCATCTCCCCGTTCGAAAAATCTATTCAATAAATGGCCCCCAGATTGGGGACGTTAGAGGGATTAAACTGATGAGAATAGTACTACAGAAAATACCACTCATACCGGGTGTGACAGTAAATTGCACGGCGCAGACGCAGTCACCGTGGTTTAAAACAGAGTGGAGGGAGCCAGCGTTTTTTTAACCATCTCACCGTTCGAAAAATCAATTCAATTCATCTTTTGGGGACCCTTGGTGTTGTACGTGGCTGGGTGGAGGAAGAAACCTTCAATGACATCACCGGGACGTGGCTAGCTTGGTATCCAACCTTGTGCAAATGGGGAGTTTGCGGTTGTGCAAATGAACTGTTTGCGGTGCATTAAAAGGGGAGTTTGGTCTGTCAACGTCAGTGAAGCGGGCGTAACCCTTACACTACCTGATCGATACAACATCATACCTGATCGTATACACACACTGGATGTTTTAAAGCACGTTATTCCAAACAATTTAGTAATGTTAGTTGATTTATGCCCTTTATGGATTAAAACCCGACTCTGCGCCCATTACGTAATTTTCCATGGGAGTTTTGCCATAGATCCCCCTCCGGCATGCCACAGTCCAGGTGTTAGACCCCTTGAAACAACTTTCTCATCACTATTGTGGCCAGAAAGAGTCCCTGTGGGTTTTAAAATTCGCCTGCCAATTGAAGTCTATGGCGGTTCGCCCGGTTCGCCCGTTCGCGAACATTTGCAGAAGTTCGCGTTCGCTGTTCGCGAACTGAAAATTTTATGTTCGCGACATCACTATTAGAAGAGAAAGAGAGATGTAATGCTCCATTAGGAACAAGATATTCAAGCCAGTTCTCTTTCTGAAAGCGACTGTACTGATTCTGTCATGAGGATAGCTGAGCTGCCTTGAGGGGTATTCTTAGGGGTGCTCTTTGCATTAGGGAGACCAACATATATATTCATAAGAAATATTGTAGTCCAGCAAACTCCAAAACATATATGCAAGTTTAAGTATCTTATATCTGCTGGCATTAGATAGGCTTAGTGTTCTTTTCTTTTTGAAATAAAACTAATTTGCATACCGTTGGGTTTTAAGGAAAGATACAGTACTCAAATTAGCTTTCCTTTCAAAAAGAAAAGAACAATAAACCTGTCTAATCCAAACAGATTTGAGATAGTAAAATTTTCATATATGTTTCTGAGAAAGGCAGAGCAGCATTTGCTGAACTATAATACTCTTTATGCATACTTGTTTGTCTCTGTAATGAGAAAGAGCTCCTCCAAGAGTACCCCCAAGGCCAGTAAGGAGGATTGTCTTTTATGTCTAGTTTCTAATACAGTACAGTATTAAGTGTGGGTCTCTCTGTGATTCACCTGAAATGAATCACAAAATATTCGGTAAGAATAACAATTTCGCAGAAACAATGTATTCATCTCTCCTTTGAGACTAAATTACACATTTATCTAATTTATTACTGTTTTCTATGAGCTGGGGTAGATTTCATTCAAGGCACACAGGGGCACATTTGCTAAGCTCACCATTTTATTTGGAGTACAAAAAAAACAGGGGTATTGGTAAAGCCTGTCTTTAATTTGCGTCTAATTTATTATTCTTTCATACAGTTGGATTATCTTTTTTGGTTTAGGTCTGACATCTAATGGTCATTTTCTTGTAAGACAGATTCAAATTCACTAACTGGTCTAAATATTATGTGCATCAAAATGTGGCGCAAGTCAGCTGAATTTTAGCGCACATTTCAATAAAAATATGCAAATTGTGGTGCAACTCGCCAATCAAAACAGAGACATAAAAGTACACCTGCCCTGGGGTGATGTAGAAATTAGACTGTTTTCATGACAAAATCTGACACAAATAACGCATAAATAGGACATAAATTAGGCACAAAAGTTAGAAAACTTCTGAATTTGTCTTAAAAAATAGGAAAAAAAGGCATAAAATGCTTCCAAAACAAGAGCAAAACCAGTTGTTAAATGAGACTTTAAAAATAAGACAGTCATAAACAGGCTTTTTATACATGAAAACAGGCAGCAACACTTAAATAAATATGCTCCACAAACTGGAGGATGTACTTAACCCCTTCTACCCCAGTTTTCGCCCTCCTGCCCAGGCCATTTTTTTGCAAATCTGACATGTGTCGCTTTATGTGGTAATAACTTTGGAACACTTTTATTTATCCAAGACATTCTGAGATTGTTTTCTCGTGACACATTGCACTTTATGATAGTCATAAATTTGAGTCAATATATTTCACCTTTATTTATGAAACAATACAAAATTTACCAAAGATTTCGAAAAATTAGCAATTTTCAAAATTTCTATTTCTGTGCTTTTAAAACAGAAAGTTATATCTCATAAAATATTTATTATTTAATATTACTTATTTTGTAGGACATTAGAAGGCTTAGAATTTTAGAAGCAATTCTTAAAATTTTTAAGAAAATTTCCAAAACCCACTTTTTAAGGACCAGTTCAGGTCTGACGTCACTTTGTGGGGCTTACATAGTGGAAACCCCCCATAAATGACCCGATTGTTGAAACTACACCCCTCAAGTTACTTAAAACTGATTTACAAACTTTGATAACCCTTTAGGTGTTCCACAAGAATTAAAGGACAATGGAGATAACATTTCTAAATTTAACTTTTTTGGCAGATTTTCCATTTTAATCCATTTTTTTCTTTAACACATCGAGGGTTAATAGCCAAACAAAACTTGATCTTTATTACCCTGATTCTGCGGTTTACAGAAGCACCCCACATATGGTATTAAACTGATGTATGGGCCCATGGCAGGGCGCAGGAGAAAAGGAGCACCATATGGTTTTAGGAAGGCAGATTTTACTGGATTGGTTTTTAGATGAAATGTCCATTTGAAGCCCCCCTGATGCACCCTTACAGTAGAAACTCCCAAACAGTAAGCCCATTTTGGAAAATATGGGATAAGTTTGATTGGTACTATTTTGGGGTACATATGATTTTTAATTGATGTATATTATGTTTTTTGTGAGGCAAGGTAACCCAAAAGAAGCTGTTTTGGCCCCGTTTTTATTTTTTATTTTTTACAACATTCATCTGACGGGATAGATCATATGCTATTTTTATAGAGCAGGTTGTTATGGATACAATGATATCAAATATGTCTACTTTCTTTGTTTGTTTCAGTTTTACATAATAAAGCATTTTTGAAAAAATAAATTATGTTTTTGTGTCTCCATTTTCTGAACTCCATATTTTGTATTTTTCTGCCGATCGTCTTTTGCAGGGGCTTGTTTTTTTTTGCAGGAAGAGTTAAATTTTTTATTGGTACCATTTTTGGGTACATATGATTTTTTGATCATTCATTATTACATTTTATAGAGCAAAGTGACCAAAAAATTGGTTGTTTTGGCTCAGTTTTTATTTATTTATTTTTACAGCGTTCACCTGAGGGGTTAGATCATGTGACATTTTTATAGAGCAGATCGTTACGGACGTGGACACATAATATGCATACATTTTTTATTTATTTAAGTTTTACACAATAATAGCATTTTGAAACAAAAATGATGTTTTAGTGTCTCCATAGTCTGAGAGCAATAGCTTTTTTATTTTTTGCCTGATTGTCTTAGGTAGGGTCCCATTTTTTGTGGGATGAGGTGATGGTTTGTTTGGTACTATGTTGGGGGTCATACACCTTTTTGATCACTAGGTGTTGCAGTTTATATGATGTTAGTTGACAAAAATTTATTTTTTAGCATTGTTTTTATTTTATTTTTATACGGTGTTCATCTGAGGGGTTAGGTCATGTGATATTTTAGTAGAGCTAGGTTGTTACGGACGTGGCAATGCCTAATATGTCTACTTTATGTCACTTACAATAATAGCAGTTTTGAAGCATACATGCTATTTAGTGTCACCATTGCCTAAGAGTCATAGTCTATATTTTGACCGATTGTCTTAGGTTGGATACAATGATATCAAATATGTCTACTTTCTTTGTTTGTTTCAGTTTTACATAATAAAGCATTTTTGAAAAAATAAATTATGTTTTTGTGTCTCCATTTTCTGAACTCCATATTTTGTATTTTTCTGCCGATCGTCTTTTGCAGGGGCTTGTTTTTTTTTGCAGGAAGAGTTAAATTTTTTATTGGTACCATTTTTGGGTACATATGATTTTTTGATCATTCATTATTACATTTTATAGAGCAAAGTGACCAAAAAATTGGTTGTTTTGGCTCAGTTTTTATTTATTTATTTTTACAGCGTTCACCTGAGGGGTTAGATCATGTGACATTTTTATAGAGCAGATCGTTACGGACGTGGACACATAATATGCATACATTTTTTATTTATTTAAGTTTTACACAATAATAGCATTTTTGAAACAAAAATGATGTTTTAGTGTCTCCATAGTCTGAGAGCAATAGCTTTTTTATTTTTTGCCTGATTGTCTTAGGTAGGGTCCCATTTTTTGTGGGATGAGGTGATGGTTTGTTTGGTACTATGTTGGGGGTCATACACCTTTTTGATCACTAGGTGTTGCAGTTTATATGATGTTAGTTGACAAAAATTTATTTTTTAGCATTGTTTTTATTTTATTTTTATACGGTGTTCATCTGAGGGGTTAGGTCATGTGATATTTTAGTAGAGCAGGTTGCTACAGGCGCGGGAATACCAAATATGTATACTTTTTTATTTATTTTGTATTTATTTATTTTATTTTTTCTTATTTATTTTACTTTAACACAATAATAGCAGTTTTGAAGCAAAACAAAATCATTATTTTAGTGTCATAGGTTTTTATTTTTATGAATGTCTTAGGTAGGATCTCATTTTTGCAGGATGAGGTGACTGTTTGAGACTATTTTCGGGAGCAAACGCCTTTTTCATCACTTTGTGTTGCAATTTTTGTGATGTAAGGTGACAAAAATGGCTTTTTTGGCACTGTTTTTATTTTTTTATTTTTTGCGGTGTTCAGCTTAGGCGTTAGGTCATGTTTAGGAATTTTTATATAGCTGGTTGTTACGGATGCAGCAATATCTAATACCATATTTTCCGGCGTATAAGACAACTTTTTAACACCTGAAAATCTTCTCAAAAGCCAGAGATCGTCCTTTACGCCGGGTCGTCTTATATGCCCAATGCAAAGGAACGTCCTTCTCCCCTGTGGCGTCGGGCTTCTCCCCTTTGGCCGCCAGGTTCTCCCTCTTCTGGTAACTCATATGTCTGTGTGGCGCATTGCTTATGTAGCATAAGCAATGCACAGCACAGACATGTGAGTTACCAGAGGAGGGAGAGCCCGGCGGCCACAGAGCATACAGTAAGAGACTGGCCGGCCCTGTCTGGTGCTTTTTGACAGGGACATGCCAGAAGATTTGCAGGGAGAAGTTGGTGGGAGCGCAGAAGCAGGCAGATGAGGGGCGGAGCAGGCTTTCCTGCCACACATGCCTGCTCTGCCTCTAAGTTTTCATACTGCCTGCTCCTGTGTACGGAGGGCTGATAAGAGGCTGGGGAGCTGATGAGAGGCTGGGGGCTGATGAGAGACTTGTTGGCTGATGAGAGGCTGGGGAGCTGATGAGAGGCTGGGGGCTGATGAGAGGGTGGGGAACTGATGAGAGACTAGGAGGCTGATGAGAGGCTGGGGAGCTGATGAGAGGCTGGAAGCTGATGAGAGGCTGGAAGCTGATAAGAGACTAGGGGGCTGATGAGAGCTGGGGTAGTCTTGTATGGCGAGTACAGCCCAAACCCTATGTTTTTACTGGAAAATTTGGGGGTCGTCTTATACGCTAGTCGTCTTATACGCCGGAAAATACAGTACGTATATTTTTTTCATCAATGGATGTTGCACTTTTTGTGATGTAATGTGACAAAAGTGGCTTTTTTGACAGTTTTTTTTAAAATAGTGTTTATCAGATGGGGAGGACCATGTGATATATTTATAGAGCTGTTCATTACGCACTCGGTGATACCTAATATGTATGTTTTTTCCTTTTTTTTCTATTTTTTATTATAAATTAGTGGAAAGGGTTGTTTTTTTCTTTTTTTACCTGAAGTTTTTTTTTATTAAAAACACTTTTTTGCTTATTTTTAAACTATTTTTTTTTAAAACTGTTTTTGTCCCACTCTAGGAATTCAACTATTGAGGGTCTGATCCAATCTGCAATGCATTGCAATACATCTGTATTGTAATGCATTGCCTGTTAGTGTATTACACTGACTAATACACTAACAGGTTGCCTAGGAGACCCAGCCTTGGGCAGTCTGTGCATGGCATCGGGCTGCCTTGTCTGCCGATGGGCTCCCTCACCCGCCACATGTACCTTCTATGCCGCTGTTAGCAAGTCACTTGCCGCCATGACGTACTTTTACATCATATGTCGGGAAGGGGTTAACGTGATGTGGCATGTACTTGGTCATAAATTACTTTCATTATTTACAAATGGTCTGTGAGACCAAGGAGGCCTTCTATTCCATGTGCCTATTTACTACTCAAATAAAACATAACTTTTATTATGTCTTACATATCTATTGACTAATAACACAATTTAAAAATCTCAGCTGTGTCAACTGGTTTCTTTGAAGTTAATATTGTTTTGTAATACTGTTACTATCACAGCATGTTGTAGCAATTGCAGGGGTATGACGAGCTCTTGTACAACTTGCTACTATCCTTCTTTTGCTCTGTCCCTGCACTACTTATACTGTATATGTTTTGTAGATCTATCTCTGATACCTATTGAACATGCTGCCTAAAAATTAATCAAGCACTGCCCCCCGACATGTTTCGCCAGCTAATCTGGCGTCTTTAAGGGATTTGAGCAGAATGTGCTTTGAGGGGGCGGGGATGATCTTTTAAATCCTCATTTAATTATGCATCCTATCACTTTTCATGGTGTTAGTATGTGACTAATGGGAGCGCTGATTGGAAATTAAACCCTCAGATATGGGTGGCAATGTTGTTGTTTTTTTGTTTTTTTTATTAGATAAGAGTGACTATCAGGCAATGGTGATGAGATTATTAACAGATACAAATACGTATAGACCATTAAAAGAAAATATTATAACCAAATAAGGTACATTATTTTATAATTAATAATACTATCCATGTCCTGTTAAAGTACAGTACAAAAGGGCAATATGATCAAAAATGATGAATTCATGATTGAAGTAAAATAAGTCAGACAAGACGCATCTGTCAAAAGTTATACACATAATTTATTTAAAATAATGGTTAATTGATAGGTTGACATCAAAAGAATATGGAGATCCATAATATAAGATAAATATAATTATTCTTGGGAACATCAAAAATAAAGGAGATATAATAACCAATGTATTGGAAATTAAAAGAAGTCTTTCTATCAATATAAAGAATATATCTACTTACAGTGTATATATAACTCATGTAAACACTGTTCAATGCAATGAATAAACATGATACACAAATTTCCCATGTGGAAGAAATACAGTTGCAAGAAAAAGTATGTGAACCCTTTGTACTGATATGGATTTCTGCACAAATTAGTCATAAAATGTGATCTGATCTTCATCTAAGTCACACCAATAGACAATCACAGTCTGCTTAAACTAATAACACACAAATAATTAAATGTTACCATGTTTTTATTTAATACACCATGTAAATATTCACAGTGCAGGTGGAAAAAGTATGTGAACCCTTGGATTTAATAACTGGTTGAACTTCATTTGGCAGCAATAACTTCAACCAAACGTTTCCTGTAGTTGCAGATCAGACATGCACAACGGTCAGGAGTAATTCTTGACCATTCCTCTTTACAGAACAATTTCAGTTCAGCAATATTCTTGGGATGTCTGGTGTTAATTGCTTTCTTGAGGTCATGCCACAGCATCTCAATAGGCTTGAGGTCAGGACTCTGACTGGGCCACTCCAGAAGGCGTATTTTCTTTTGTTTAAGCCATTCTGTTGTTGATTTACTTCTATGCTTTGGGTCGTTGTTCTGTTGCAACACCCAGCTTCTGTTGAGCTTCAGCTGGTGGACAAATGACCTTAAGTTCTCCTGAAAAATGTCTTGATAAACTTGGGAATTCATTTTTCCTTCGATGATAGCAATCCATCCAGGCCCTGATGCAGCAAAGCAGCCCCAAACCATGATGCCCCACCACCATACTTCACATTTTGGATGAGGTTTTGATGTTGGTGTGCTGTGTCTCTTTTTCTCCACAAATAGTGTTGTGTGTTTCTTCCAAACAACTCAACTTTGATTTTATCTGTCCACATAATATTTTGCCAGTACTGCTGTGGAACATCCAGGTGCTCTTGAGCAAACTGTAAGCGTGCAGCAATGTTTTTTTGGGGGATGTTAGCATATGACAAAGACTTTTGTAAGTCTTTAGCTAACACTCTAGGGTTCTTCTTCACCTCATTGAGCAGTCTGCGCTGTGCTCTTGCAGTCATCTTTACAGGACGGCCACTCCTAGGGAGAGTAGCAGCAGTGCTGAACTTTCTCCATTTATAGACAATTTGTCTTACCATGGACTGATAAACAGCAAGGCTTTTGGAGATACTTTTATAACCCTTTCCAACTTCATGCAAGTCAACGATTCTTAATTGTAGGTCTTCTGAGAGCTTTTTGTGCGAGGCATCATTCACATCAGGCAATGCTTCTTGGGAAAAGCAAACCCAGAACTGGTGTGTGTTTTTATAGGGCAGAGCAGCTGTAACCAACACCTCCAATCTCATCTTATTGATTGGACTCCAACTGGCTGACACCTCACTCCAATTAGCTCTTGGAGATGTCATTAGTTAGTTAGGGGTTCACATACTTTTTCCACCTACACTGTAAATTTTTACATGGTGTGTTCAATAAAAACATGGTAACATTTAATTATTTGTATTATTAGTTTAAGCAGACTGTGATTGTCTATTGTTGTGACTTAGATGAAGATCAGATCCCATTTTATGACCAATTTGTGCAGAAATCCATATCATTCCAAAGGGTTCACATAATTTTTTCTTGCAACTGTATATGGCTCTCCTATCATGGTAATAACAACTAAGAGCCTATATACATAAGTAAAATTAATTCTAAATTATTTGTGTTCTCATGTACAAGAAACAATAGATAAATCATCTGTCTCCCCTCCTTAAGAAAGAGAATAAGTCCTAAGACATGCATAGAAGTGACCCCTAAGTGCTAATGGCAAAGTCATGCCAAAACACACCTAGGAAGGAAAAATCAAAGTCCTCTGACATGCACACAGCATATCTGAACACAGAGTGATGAGTAAGTGCTGGATCATGCACAGAACACCTCCTGACGAAGCGAAGTGCGAAACGCGCGTCGAGGGTGTTCTGTTCCACTGGTACTGACTTCCCCCCGTACACCATGGCTAACGGTATGCTATTTGAGCCCTAGACTGTTTGATTATGTTATGCACATTCTGGCTAAGTTGTTTAATCTCTGGGGTTTATTATGACCTCCAACCTTACCGTTGCTTTACTATTGAGTGCTTAACCATTTCTGTGGTGTGGGGGATACTCAGTGTCAGTGGTGGTTCTTGGGCATTCATTCTGTGCTCCTCCACCGCACAATTAATGTGTATGTATTTGTTATCAATTGTTTATTTATTTATCTGTTAATAAATCTTTATACTTTTGTATACTTGGGCTGTGTCTTCTCTTGCTCTTGCTGAGCAATTATTGGATATCATGCACAGAACACGTCTGACCTCTGTGTGATGTGTAAAGTGTGAGATCATGTGCAGCATGTAAGTGGTGTAGTAGAAAAACGGGTTCCTTCTGGTAGCTTTGAATCCTTGTGAAGTACTATTAGCGCTTTTAGATATAGGAGAACTTGCAAGTGGAAGCAGCCAGCACTAATGAAATAAGACTCCTTTACAGTCTGCCTAGTTCCAAAGAAATTCTGTGTCTTGTTAACATGGTATAGACTTCTTATTGGGCTAACCACGCCTTCCATGGCACATGGCCGCCCAATCATATTACAGATAGGCAGTACAATCCACCTCATGCCTTAACCAATAGGAATACATTTCAGATTTGAACATCTCCTGAGAGTGCCAGTGGGTGAAGCCCAAACATGCACTTGTGGCCTGCTGAGACCACAAACCACCACCACGCCCAAGACATGTGCAAATGCTTCCAAATGAATCAGCCTGTTCTAAAATGGAATATATATAGAAAAACCACGGCACTCTATAGTTGCTTATAGCTTCTTATTTTATTATTTCATTTCAATTAATTATTTTCTTATCCATCCAAAAATTAGTCACTGGCCAACGTTTCGGTCTAATCCTAGACCTTTTTCAGGGCCTTAGTATTCATAGAAGGGAGTATGGGATGGCCATAGTTGTAGAATATTCTTATTTTTATAGTTATTAAGCTTTAATTACAAATAAGTGCAAAACCACATTTTTTTATAGAATAAAAAATTGGAAATGTTTCTAAAGGGCTTTCCTATTGTAAAATGTATAAGGAAACACTAAATCTAAAGCTTACTAAACTTTAGGAAATGTAACATTCGTCTAAACTAGTGTTTACTAGTATAATATTTATTCTTTAATTTTCTTTAATATTCTTTCATTTTCAGTCACTTACCAGCAAAATATGGTCAGTGCTCTTATAAAATATGTTAAAAAATCCTGAAAATACCCATATATAACATTGTTTTTATTGGGGTAAAATGCTAAATGCTAAGTCTGTAACAGGTTCCCCCAATTACCATGCCATTCATATTACTGGTGGCTTTTAATGGACCAGGGCCCAGGTTTTCTGCTACAGTGTATCATGCCCAAATGAGACATTGTCTCAAAATGTCTTCAAACTATTATTCCTAAAATGCTGTTTAACCGCTTGCCGACCGCCTAACGCACGGATGCGTCCAGGCGGCGGCAAGTTTGTTCCTCCTGGACGCATCCGTGCGTCATCTCGCGAGAGGCGAGATTTGCTGTGAACGCGCGCGCGTTCACAGCAGAGCTCGGCTCTGCAGTGATTCTACAGCCTGCCAGCGATGATCAATCGCTGGCAGGCTGTAAATGTAAAATAAATTAGATCAAACATGTATATCAGACGCTGTTTTGTTTACAGCGTCTGATATACCTGCTACCTGGTCCTCTGGTGGTCCCATTTACTGGGATCGACCACCAGAGGACCAGGGAGCTATGTAAAGTTGCACCAAACACTACACTAACCCCCCCACCCCCCCTCACTTATTAACCCTTGATAACCCCTGATCACCCCATATTGACTCCATGATCACCCCCCTGTCACTGATCACCCCCCTGTAAGGCTCCATTCACATGTCCATATGTGTTTTGGGGATCCGCTAACTTGTGCCAAATTTTTTTTTTTCTGTGAACTCACCATGCCCCTCACGGAATACCTTGGGGTGTCTTCTTTCCAGGGTCATAAGTGGGGTATTTATACTGTCCTGGCATCTTAGGGGTCCTAAAGCGTGAGAATCCAAATGCGTAAAAATGCCCTGTGAAATCCTAAAGGTACTCATTGGTTTTAGGGTCCCTTTGCGCATCTTGGCTGCAAAAAAGTGTCACACATGTGGTATCGCCGTACTCAGGAGAAGTAGGGCAATAAGTTTTGGGGTGTATTTTTATATATACCCATACTTTGTGTGAGAAATATCGCTGTAAACGACAACTTTTTAAAAATTTTTATACAGAGTTGTCAGTTTACAGAGATATTTCTCTCACCCAACATGGGTATATGTAAAAATACACCCCAAAACACATTGCCCTACTTCTCCTGAGTACGGCGAGTACCTTTAGCTTTTACATGGCTGCTCACAATTTAGCCCCGCCCAAAATGCCAGAACAGTAAACACACCCCACAAATGACCCCATTTCGGAAAGTAGACACCCCAAGGTATTCACTGAGGGGCATAGTGAGTCCGTGGGAGATTTTATTTTTTTTTTGCCAGAAGTTAGCAGAAATGGAAACTTTATTATTTTTATTTTTTTCCTCAGAAAGTGTCATTTTCCGCTAACTTGTGAAAAAAAATGAAATCATACATGAACTCACCATGCCCTTCCGCGAATACTTTGGGGTGTCTTCTTTCTAAAATGGTGTCACTTGGGGGGTATTTATACTTTCCTGGCATTCTAGCACCTGAAGAAACATGACAGGTGCTCAGAAAGTCAGAGCTGCTTCAAAATGCCGAAATTCACTTTTTTGCACTATAGTTTGTAAACTTATATAACTTTTACCCAAACCAATAAATATACACTTATTGGACTTTTTTTTTTATCAAAGACATGTAGAACAATACATTTTGCAAAAAATTTATATAGAAATGCAGTTTTAAAAAAAAAAATTACAACAGAAAGTGAAAAATGTCATTTTTTTGCAAAAATTTCGGTCATTTTTGATTAATAGCAAAAAAAGTAAAAATGTCAGCAGCAATGAAATACCACCAAATGAAAGCTCTGTTAGTGAGAAGAAAAGGAGGTAAAATTCATTTGGGTGGTAAGTTGCATGACGGAGCAATAAACGGTGAAAGTAGCGCAGTGCAGAATTGTAAAAAGTGGCCTGGTCATTAAGGGTGTTTAAGCTAGGGGACTGAAGTGGTTAAATATATGGTAAGCAAAAAAAAATATAGTAGAATATCTTCCTTATTGAAGACAGTATATGTGCTCACCAAGCACAAGTGTCTTCTAATCTCAGATGCAGGGAACTGTGTGTGGCTCAGTGTTAAACCTTGCTTGATAGCTCAGAAAATACTTTCATTCCAGCAAGATTTTGTACATTGTCATATAAATCTCTAAGGATAATAAGAAGGCAACTTTAAGCTTTACACTTGCTGGGGTCATTACAGATGTAGTGGCTATACAGCATTTGCAGAGTTTTTGAGAGGATGTGGATTACTATCTATCTATCTATCTATCTATCTATCTATCTATCTATCTATCATCTATCTATCTATCTATCTATCTATCTATCTATCTATCTCTGTGAAAAAGTATTTGCGCCTTACAGATTTCTTCAGTTTTTGCACATTTGTCACATTTAAAATTATCAAATAAATTTGAATATCAACGATAACCTGAGTAAATTAAAAAATACAGGTTTGAAATGATTTCATTTATTAGGGAAAAAAGTTATCCTTACCAACCTGGCCTTATGTAAAAAATGATTGCCTCCTAAACCTAATAACTGGTTGTGGTTGTTCCACCCTTGACAGCAACAACTACAATTAAGGGTTTGCGATAACTGTCCGTGACTCTTTAATAGAGTTGAGCAAACACCTGGATGTTCGGGTTCAGAAGTTCGACCGAACCCCACCCCGAACCCGAACCCCATTAACCACTTCAGCCCCCCTAGCTTAAACACCCTTAATGACCAGGCCACTTTTTACAATTTCGCACTACACTAATTTCACCGTTTATTGCTCCGTCATACAACTTACCACCCAAATGAATTTTACCTCCTTTTCTTCTCACTAATAGAGCTTTCATTTGGTGGTATTTCATTGTTGCTGACATTTGTACTTTTTTTGCTATTAATCAAAAATTACCGAAATTTTTTCCAAAAAAAATGACATTTTTCACTTTCTGTTGTAAAATTTTTCAAAAAAAAACTACATTTCTATATAAATTTTTCTCTAAATTTATTGTTCTACATGTCTTTGATAAAAAAAAATCCAATAAGTGTATATTTATTGGTTTGGGTAAAAGTTATAGCGTTTACAAACTATGGTGCAAAAAACTGAATTTCCTCATTTTGAAGCAGCTCTGACTTTCTGAGCGCCTGTCATGTTTCTTCAGGTGCTAGAATGTCAGGATAGTATGAATACCCCCCAAATGACACCATTTTAGAAAGAAGACACCCCAAAGTATTCACGGAGGGGCTTGGTGAGTTCATGTATCATTTCATTTTTTTTCACAAGTTAGCGGAAAATGACACTTTCTGAGAAAAAAAAAAAAAAAGTTTCAATTTCTGATAACTTCTGGCAAAAAAAAATAAAAATCTCACACGGACTCACTATGCCCCTCAGTGAATACCTTGGGGTGTCTACTTTCGAAATGGAGTCATTTGTGGGGTGTGTTTACTGTTCTGGCATTTTGGGCGGGGCTAAATTGTGAGCCGCCATGTAAAACCTAAAGGTACTCGTTGGAATTTGGGCCCTTTGCACTCAGGCTGCAAAAGCGGCACTTATGTGGTATCGCCGTACTCAGGAGAGTAGGGCAATGTGTTTTGGGGTGTATTTTTACATATACCCATGTTGGGTGAGAGAAATATCTCTGTAAATTGTCAACTTTGTATAAAAATTTTTAAAAGTTGTCGTTTACAGAGATATTTTTCACACAAAGTATCGGTATATATAAAAATACACCCCAAAACACATTGCCCTACTTCTCCTGAGTACGGCGATACCACATGTGTGCCACTTTTTGCAGCCTGGATGCTAAAGGCCCTAAAACCAATGAGTACCTTTAGGATTTCACAGGGCATTTTTACGCATTTGGATTCCAGACTTCTTCTCACCCTTTAGGGGCCCCTAAAATGCCAGGACAGTATAAATACCCCACATGTGACCCCATTTTGGAAGAAGACACCCCAAGGTATTCTGTGAGGGGTATGGTGAGTTCATGTAAAATTTTATTTTTGTCACTAGTGGAATATGAGACTTTGTAAAAAACAAAATTAAAAAAAAAAAAAACAATTTCCGCTGACTTGTGCCAAAAATAAAAATTCTGTGGACTCACCATGCCCCTCACGGAATACCTTGGGGTGTCTTCTTTCCAAAATGGGGTCACATGTGGGGTATTTATACTCACCTGGCATTTTAGGGGCCCCTAAAGTGTGAGAATCCAAATGCATAAAAATGGCCTGTGAAATCCTAAAGGTACTCATTGGTTTTAGGGCCCCTTTGCGCATCTTGGCTGCAAAAAGTGTCACTCATGTGGTATCGCCGTACTCAGGAGAAGTAGGGCAATGTGTTTTGGGGTGTATTTTACATATACCCATGCTGCGTGTGAGAAATATCGCTGTAAACGACAACTTTTTACATTTTTTTATTCAAAGTTGTCAATATACAGAGATATTTCTCTCACCCAGCATGGGTATATGTAAAAATACACCCCAAAACACATCGCCCTACTTCTCCTGAGTACGGCGATGCCACATGTGTGCCACTTTTTTGCAGTCAAGATGCGCAAAGGGGCCCAAATTCCAACGAGTACCTTTTAGGAGGGTATTTTTACGCATTTTTCTTCTCACGCTTTAGGGCCCCTAAAATGCCAGGGCAGTATAAATACCCCACATGTGACCCCATTTTGGAAAGAAGACACCCCAAGGTATTCCATGAGGGGCATGGCGAGTTCATAGAATATTTTTTTTGTTTGGCACAAGTTAGTGGAAATTTATTTTTTATTGTTTTTTCTCACAAAGTCTCCCTTTCCGCTAACTTTTGACAAAAAGTTAAATTTTTCATGAACTCATTATGCCCCTCAGCGAATACCTTGGGGTGTCTTCTTTCAAAATGGGGTCACATGTGGGGTATTTATACTGCCCTGGCATTTTAGGGGCCCTAAAGCGCGAGAAGAAAATGCGTAAAAATACCCTCCTAAAAGGTACTCGTTGGAATTTGGGCCCCTTTGCGCATCTTGGCTGCAAAAGTGTCACACATGTGGCATCGCCGTACTCAGGAGAAGTAGGGCGATGTGTTTTAGGGTGTATTTTTACATATACCCATGCTGGGTGAGAGAAATATCTCTGTATATTGACAACTTTGAATAAAAAAATGTAAAAAGTTGTCGTTTACAGCGATATTTCTCACACACAGTATGGGTATATATAAAAATACACCCCAAAACACATTGCCCTACTTCTCCTGAGTACGGCGATACCGCATGTGTGGCACTTTTTTGCAGCCAAGATGCGCAAAGGGGCCCTAAAACCAATGAGTACCTTTAGGATTTCACAGGCCATTTTTACGCATTTGGATTCTCACGCTTTAGCACCCCTAAAATGCCAGGGCAGTATAAAAACCCCACAAGTGACCCCATTGTGGAAAGAAGACATCCCAAGGTATTCTGTGAGGGGCATGGCGAGTTCACAGAAAAAAAAAAAAATTGGCACAAGTTAGCGGAAATAGTTTTTTTTTTTTTTTTACAGTCTCATATTCCACTAACTTGTGACAAAAAATAAAATTTTCCATGAACTCGCCATACCCCTCACGGAATACCTTGGGGTGTCTTCTTTCTAAAATGGGGTCACATGTGGGGTTTTTGTACTGCCCTGGCATTTGAGGGTCTCCGCAATCATTACACGTATGGCCAGCATTAGGAGTTTCTGCGATTCTCCGTATATTGAGCATACGGGTAATGAGATTTTTTCCGTTCAGCCTCTGCGCTGAAAAAAAAAAAATGAACGGCACAGATTTTTCATTCGCAATGTGGATGAAAAAATCTCTGCCAAAATCAGTGACTGCGGTGCGGTGGGCTGGGCGCTAGCTACCTAACAAGTAGCTAGCTAACTGGCGGTGATAAGGGACCCTTATGCCCCATTCACACGTCCGCAATTCTGTTTGCGGAACGGAATTGCGGACCCATTCATTTCTATGGGGACAGACTTTGTCCCGCTCGGATCCGGAATTACGGATCCGCGCTTCGAGTCTGCACTTCCGTTCCGCAAAAATATAGAACATGTCCTATTCTTGTCCGCAATTGCGGACAAGAAAAAGCATTTTCTATATAGTTCTGGCAATGTGCGGATCTGCAAAATGCGGAAAGCACATTGCCGGTGTCCGTGTTTTGAGGATCCGCGGATCGGATCCGCGGATCGGATCCGCGGATCCGTGAATCCACGGATCCGCAAAACACATATGGACGTCTGAATGGAGCCTTACAAGGGGTGTGATCAATGACAGGGGGTGATCAGGGGTCTAGATGGGGTGATCAAGGGTTAATAGGTGAGGGGGTGGGGGGTTAGTGTAGTGTTTGGTGCAACTTTTACTGTGTTACCTGGTCCTCTGGTGGTCGATCCCAGAAAATGGGACCACCAGAGGACCAGGTAGCAGCTATATCAGACGCTGTTCATAAAACAGCGTCTGATATAGCTGTTTGATGCGATTTATATCGCATCTACAGCCTGCCAGCGATTGATCATCGCTGGCAGGCTGTAGTCCAACTCTCGAGACGCGCGACGCTGTGAACGGGCGCGCGCACGCGCGCGCGTTCACAGGAACTCTCGCGTCTCGCGAGATGACGCCCCGGCGCGTCCGAACAGAAGAGCAGGACAGCCCGCAGGACGCAATCCTGCGTACTGAGATCCTGAAGCAGTTAAAGTCAATGTGGACCCGAACTTTTGGGCACTAAAAAAGCTGTAAAATAGCCAAGGAAAGGGCTAGAGGGCTGCAAAAGGCATCAAAATGTAGGTAAATCCCCTGCAAACAAATGTGGATAGGGAAATGACTTAAAATAAAATAACTAAAAATTAATCAATATCAATTGGCAACTTGGAGGAGGTGGAATAGGAGGTTGGGGTGGCATCAAGTGGGAATGCTATGGGAGTTGATGTTCTCATCACAGCCACAAAGGATTCATGTCTGCCTGCAGTGCCACAGGCCTCATTCACAGACTCAGGGCCATGGCACCCGCAAAGAGTAGAACTGTCCCGTAACAGCAACACAGGCCTCAGGTCAACCTGCAATGGAACAGGCCAGTATCATTTATGTAGGCCCCTGACACCCAGACAGAGGAGAGGCAATTTGACAGTAAAAAGAGTTTAATGTCTCCCACCAAGACAACAAATAATTAAACAACATCTAGGCCCCTGACACCCAGACAATGGGGCGGTCATTAGACAGTAAAAAGTGTTAAATGTCTGCCACCAAGAAAGCAAGCAAGTACGTGAAAGTTAGGCCCCTGACACCCAGACAGAGGAGAGAGGTCCCATAGCAGCAAAAGAGGCATCATGTCACCCACCAACGGAGAAGGCCACTTTTAGTTATTTAGGCCCCAGCACCCAGACAGAGGAGAGAGGTCCCAAAGCAGAGAATCAGGCTTCATGTCACCCACCAATGGAGAAGGCCACTTTCAGATATTTTGGCCCCTGGCACCCAGACGGAGGAGAGGTTCATTCAACTTTGGGTTGCCCCCTCAAATAATGGTAAAATTAAAAAAAGAGGATTCAATAAAGATGTGCCCTGGAGTACAAGAATATATGGTTAAGGGTAGGTAGTTATAAATGTCTATTCTGCACAAGGGATGGACAGGTCCTGTGGGATCCATGCCTGGTTCATTTTTATGAACGTCAGCTTGTCCACGTTGGCTGTGGACAGGCGGCTGCGTTTATCAGTAATGACGCCACCTGCCGTGCTGAATACATGTTCAGACAAAACGCTGGCCACCGGGAGGGCCAGCACCTCCAAGGCATAAAAGGCTAGCTCTGGCCACGTGGACAATTTGGAGACCCAGAAGTTGAATGGTGGTCTGTAATGACACTGTCTGACCTGTGAGACCTACTGTTTGCGTGCTTTCCCCAGAGAGGGGAACCTTGCCTCAAATATCTTGAGATCTCAAAACAGTTCTGGCTGCATCCGTGTCAATGAGGCAAGGGAGAGGGTGTTTTAGGAAGGTTGATATGTGCTGACACCATTTGCCGATGCCCTGTGATGACTCATAGGCATCACTTACCATCCCTATGACAGGCGTGGTACGTGGAGGGTTGTGCACACGTACTGTTCCACCATGTTAGTGAAATGCTGCCTCCTGCTAACACGTTCCGTATCAGTTGGTGGTGCAGTTAGGTGTGGTGTGGCAACAAAACTTTTCCACATCTCTGCCATGCTAACCCTGCCCTCAGAGGAGCTGGCCGTGACACAGCTGTGTTGGCAACCTCTCGCTCCTCCTCAGCCTTCGCCTTGGGCTTCCACTTGTTCCCGTGTGGGAATGCTCTCAGTAGCGCGTCTACTAACGTGCATTTGTACTTGCACATCTTCCTATCACGCTCCAGTGCAGGAAGAAAGGTGGGCACATTGTCTTTGTACTGGGGATCCAGCAGGGTGGCAATCCAGTAGTCCGCACACGTTAAAATGTGGGCAACTCTGCTGTCATTTCGCAGGCACGCAGCATGTAGTTGTTCATGTGTGCCAGGCTGCCCAGAGGTAAGGACAAGCTTTCCTCTGCATCCTCCGTTTCCCCCCAGCCACGCACCATTGATGGGCCCGAGCTGTGTTGGGTACCACCCCACTGTGAACATTCTTCATCCTCCTTCTCCTCCACCTCATCCTCCTCGTCCTCCAGTAGTGGGCCCTGGCTGGCCACATTTGTACCTGGCCTCTGCTGTTGCAAAAAAACCTCCCTCTGAGCCACTTCTAAGAGACTGGCCTGAAAGTGCTAAAAATGACCACTCTTCCTCCTCCTCCTCCTCTAGGGCCGCCTCCTCTTCCATCATCGCCCTAAGTGTTTTCTCAAGGAGACATAGAAGTAGTATTGTAACGCTGATAATGGCGTCATCGCCACTGGCCATGTTGGTGGAGTACTCGAAGCAGCGCAAAAGGGTACACAGGTCTCGCATGGAGGCCCAGTCATTGGTGGTGAAGTGGTGCTGTTCCGTGCGTGCTGCAGCTGAAACTCCACTATGGCCTGCTGCTGCTCGCAAAGTCTCTCCAGCATGTAACATAGTAACATAGTATATAAGACCGAAAAAAGACATTTGTCCATCCAGTTCGGCCTGTTTCCTACAAGTTGATCCACAGGAAGGCAAAAAACCCCTGTGAGGCAGAAGCCAATTTTCCCCACTTAAGTGGAAAAAAATTCCTTCCCGACTCGAATCAGGCAATCAGAATAACTCCGTGGATCAACGACCCCTCTCTAGTAGCTGTAGCTTGTAATATTATTACACTCCAGAAATAAATCCAGTCCCCTCTTGAATTCCTTTATTGTACTCACCATCACCACCTCCCCAGGCAGAGTTCCATTGTCTCACTGCTCTTACAGTGAAGAATCCTTTTCTATGTTTGTGTACAAACCTTCTTTCCTCCAGACGCACAGGATGCCCCCTCGTCACAGTCCTGGGGATAAATAGATGATGGGACAGATCTCTGTACTGACCCCTAATATATTTATACATAGTTATTAGATCTCCCCTCAGTCGTCTTTTTTCTAAAGTGAATAACCCTAATTTTGATAACCTTTCAGGGTACTGTAGATCACTCATTCCAGTTATTACTTTAGTTGCCCTCCTCTGAAACCTCTCCAGCTCTGCTATGTCTACCTTGTTCACAGGAGCCCAGAACTGTACACTGTACTCCATGTGTTGTCTGACTAGTGATTTGTAAAGTGGTAGGACTATGTTCTCATCACAGGCATCTATGCCCGTTTTGATGCAACCCATTATCTTATTGGCCTTGGCAGTGCAAGGTAGAGTTCCACCTGGTGGGCACGTCGCATATAAGGCGGTGAGCGGGAAGGCCGATGTAGCGCAGACAGGCGTGCAGCGGCAGGATGTGAATGCCGGAAGTGCACACAGACGGCCTGCACTTTATGCAGCAGCTCTGAAATGTCGGGGTAGTTGTGAATCAACTTCTGCACCACCAAATTCAGCACATGCGCCAGGCAAGGGATGTGCGTCAAACCGGCTAGTCCCAGAGCCGCGACGAGATTTCGCCCATTATCGCACACCACCAGGCCGGGCTTGAGGCCCACCGGCAGCAACCGCTTGTCGGTCTGTTGTTTAATACCCCCCCACAACTCCTGCGCGATGTGGGGCCTGTCCCCCAAAAATATGAGTTTCAAAACGGCCTGCTGACGTTTACCCCCGGCTGTGCTGAAGTTGGTGGTGAAGGTGTGTGGCTGACTGGATTAGCAGGTGGAAGAAGAGGAGTTGGAAGCTGAGTAGGAGAAGAAGGCTACAGGAGGCTGCCGTGTGACATGGTGGAGATGCTCGGTGACGGAAGTGGTGGTGTTGGTGGCACATCCTCTGTTTGGTGGGCGGAGGAAGAGGCAGAAGAGGGAGCAGGGGGAGCCTGAGTGAGTTCCTTGTTTTTAAGGTGTTTACTCCACTGCAGTTCATGCTTTGCATGTAGATGCCTGGTTATGCAGGTTGTGCTAAGGTTCAGAACGATAATGCCTCGCTACAGGCTCTGATGGCACAGCATGCAAACCACTCGGGTCATGTCGTCAGCACATTGTTTGAAGAAGTGCCATGCCAGGGAACTCCTTGAAGCTGCCTTTGGGGTGCTCGGTCCCTGGTGGTGGTGGCCAGTAGCAGGCGAACTCTCTTGGCGGCAGCTGTTCTGCTTTTGCCCCCTGCTCCCTTTTTTGCTATGCTGTTGGCTCGGTCTCACCACTGCCTCTTCCTCTGAACTATGAAAGTCAGTGGCACGACCTTCATTCCATGTGGGGTCTAGGACCTCATTGTCCCCTTCATCGTCTTCCACACAGTCTTCCTCCTTGACCTCCATTTCGGTCTGCACACTGCAAAATGACGCAGCAGTTGGCACCTGTGTTTCATCATCATCAGAGACGTGCGGACTCCGAATACGTGGTATTCCCATGTCCTCATCATCAGGAAACATAAGTGGTTGTGCATCAGTGTATTCTATGTCTTCCACCACTGGGGAAGGTCTAGGTGGACTCCCTTGGGAAACCCTGCCAGAAGAGTCTTCAAACAACATAAGAGACTGCTGCATAACTTGAGGCTCTGACAGTTTCCCTAATATGCATGGGGGTGATGTGACAGACTGATGGGCTTGGTTTTTAGGCACCACCTGTGCGCTTTCTGCAGAAGACTTGGTTGGAGATAATGTTGTGAACGTGCTGGATCCACTGTCGGCCACCCAACTAGCGCCTTTACTTGCTCAGGCCTTACCATCCTTAGAACGGCATTGGGCCCCACCAAATATCGCTGTAAATTCTGGTGGGTACTGGAACCTGAGGTAGTTGTTTCACTAGGACGTGTGGCTGTTGCAAAATGGCCACGTCCTCTCCCAGCACCAGAGGGTCCACTAACACCACCACGACCACGTCCGCGGCCCTTACTAGATGTTTTCCTCATTGTTACCGTTCACCAAGCACCACAATAAGAAAAAAATATTTGGCCCAATGTATTGATTTCAAATTGAGGCCTTTTTTTACAGGCATCTAACACTATCTGCCTATTTATTTATGTACCGTATTTCACTAATCCAGGTACAGCAGTAACCACAGATTTAGGCCTCGTGCACACGACCGTTGTTTGATTCCATGTCCGTTGCTCCGTTTTTCGTGATTTTCTGCGGACCCGTTGGTTTTCAATGGGTCCTTGGAAAACTCGGCAAATGCACCGTTTGTCCTCCGCATCTGTGGTCCGTGATTCCAGTCTGTCAAAAAAATATAACTTGTCCTATTCTTGTCCGTGAAAAATGGTTCACGGACCCATTCAAGTCAATGGGACAGTGAAAAAATGTGGATGGCCATCCGTGTGTCATCCGCATTCCGCGTCCGTTTTTTTTGCAGATCCCTTGGCAGGCATTTGGCAAAAATTGTCAGCCTGTCGTTTGGTAAAATCTTTTGGGTCATGTCCGCTAAAAAAAACGGAAGACACACGGAAACACAACGGAAGGCAAAAACAGACACGGATCACTGAACAACGGAACCCCCTTTTTGCAGACAGCATAAAAAAACGGTCGTGAGCATGAGGCCTTAGGGGAATATCAATTGTAGTCTTAGTATTTAGGCCCTGGATGAAAGGTATCCTTTTACGGACAGATTTACACTTGGAGATGCACAGTATCGTGTGAAAAAAAATATAGGATTATGCTTTCAGCACATGTATTTTAACACTTTGTGTAACATACCCTTTAACGGAAAGAAATACACTTAGAGATGCAAAACAGTGTGTGCAAATGTGGAGGATTATGCTGTATTTTAACATTTACTGTAATATACCCTTTAACGGAAAGAAATACACTTGGAGAAGCACGCTGAATGTAATATACCCTTTTACGCACAGATTTACACTTGGCCTGCAACAACTGGAACACCAGATTTTGAGTTTTGCTATTTTGCCAATTTCACCCCAGAACAAAATATATCCTTTGAGGGATACTATTAAACTACTTGTCCAGCCACAGCTGCTAGAACACCAGATTTACTGTATTTCTATTTTTGCAACTGAATTTCACCCCAGAAAATAATATATCCTTTGACGGACACTATGAAATTTGTCCAGCCACTGCTGGGACACCAGATTTACGGTATTGCTATTTTGGCAATTGAATTTCACCCCAGAACAAAATATATCCTTTGCCTTTGCACTATTAAACTTTGCCAGCCACAGCTGAAACCATTGATTTATGGTATTGCTATTTTGGCAATTGAATTTCACCCACAGAAAATTATCTTTCCCTTGCCGGACTCTAGTACACTTGGCCCGCCACAGCTGAAACCACTGATTTACGGCATTTCTATTTTGGCAATTGAATTTCACCCCAGAAAAAAATATATCCTTTGACGGACACTATGAAATTTGTCCAGCCACTGCTGGGACACCAGATTTACGGTATTGCTATTTTGGCAATTGAATTTCACCCCAGAACAAAATATATCCTTTGCCTTTGCACTATTAAACTTTGCCAGCCACAGCTGAAACCATTGATTTATGGTATTGCTATTTTGGCAATTGAATTTCACCCACAGAAAATTATCTTTCCCTTGCCGGACTCTAGTACACTTGGCCCGCCACAGCTGAAACCACTGATTTACGGCATTTCTATTTTGGCAATTGAATTTCACCCCAGAAAAAAATATATCCTTTGCCGGACGCTATTAAACTTGACCAGCCACTGCTGGGACACCAGATTTATGGGATTGCTATTTTGGCAATTGAATTTCACCACAGAAGAAAATCTATCCTTTGCCAGACAGCAGACAGTTTTACACTTGGCTAGCCACAGCTGGAACACGAGATTTAGGGGATTGCTATTTTGGAAATTGAATTTAACCCCTCAATAACATATAGAAATTTCTATCCTGAGTTTCTAGGGTGACAATAAGCACAGCCAAGCCCCTGATGTAGGATATAGCAAAAAAAAAAAACACTAGTATTGATGGATTGATGGACTTAGTGGCAGCTTGTGCTTTTGCACCACAAGACACAAAATGGCCGCCGATCACCCCAGAAAAAAGTGTCAGTAAAACACTCTGTGCAGTCTAAAAACCAGTGAGCAATTAACTAGCAGAAGTTGAATGATTCACAGTTGTAGATCGATCACTTCATTAGTTGTTTTTGCTGAGTTTTCCCTGCCTAATCTCGCCCTCACAGCTGTTGCATCCTATCCCTACACTAATCAGAGCAGAGTGACGTGCGGCGCTACTTGACTCCAGCTTAAATAGAAGCTAAATCCCATGCCGCACTTGGCCAATTACAGCCATGCCATTGGTAGGCATGGCTGTGATGGCTTCTTAGGGCAAGAAGTAAAACGCTAGGTGATTGGCTGCTGTGCAGCCCTTCAGAAAGTGGGAAGAACTTTTTGAAAATGTCCGGGTCCATGTCCCGAACACCCCAAAAATCGGTACGAACCCGAACTATACAGTTCGGGTTCGCTCAACTCTACTCTTTTACATCTCTGTGGAGGAATTTTGGTGCACTCTTCATTGCAGAATTGTTTTAAATTTTGAGCATGAACTTCCTGTTCCGGTTATTGTCCTGCTGTAGAACCCAAGTGCACTTGAGGTTAAGGTCACAAACTGATGGCTGGACATTCTCCTCCAGGATTTTCTGGTAGACAGCAGAAATCATGGTTCCATCAATTACAGCAAGTCGTCCAGGTCTTTTGGCAGCAAAGCAGCCCTAGACAATCGCACTATAATCCATGTTTTACTGTTGGTATGATGTTCTTATTCTGATATGCTGTGTTAGGTTTATGTCAGATGTAATGGGAAGCACACCTTCCAAAACGTTCCACTTTTGTCTTGTCAGTCCACAGAATATTTTGACAAAGAGCCTAGAGATTATCAAGATGTTTCTTGGCAAATGTGAGATGGGCCTTTGTGCTCTATTTGGTCAGCAGTGGTTTTTGCCTTGGAACTCTCCCATGGATACTGTTTTTTTGTTCAGTGTCTTTCTTATTGTTGAATCATGAACACTTAACCTTAACTGTGGCAAGTGAGGCCTGCAGTGCTTTTCTTGTTGTTCTGGGTTCTTTTGTGACCTCCTGAATGAGTTTTTAATGCACTCTTGGAGTCATTTTGGCATTATGGCCACTATTGGGAAGCTTCATCACTGTTCAATGTTTTCTCCATTTGTGGATAATATTTTCTCCAGTCTCTTTCTTATTGTTGAATCATGAACACTGACGTTAACTGAAGCAAGTGAGGCCTGTAGTGCTTTAGATGTTGTTCTGGGTTCTTTTTTGACCTCCTGGATGAGTTGTTAATGTGCTCTTTTGGTAGGACGGCCACTCTTAGGAAAGTTCACCACTGTTCCATGTTTTCTCCATTTGTGGATAATAGCTCTCACTGTGTTTTGCTGCAGTCCCAAACAATTAGAAATGGATTTGTAACCTTTTCCAGAGTGAAACATGTCAATTACCTTCTTTCTCATCTGTTCTTGAAATTCTTCAGATCCGGGCATTTATTTTTTCTTTTTTTTTAAATCTAGCAATATATACAGAAATTTAATAAATAAATGGCTGCCTGGATCATAAGAGCATAAAAGAAAAAAATATATTGTAAATCTCTAGCTTTGTAATGAAAAAACTAAAGCCAGGCAAGAATTCATTAAAAGTAATTATATTGTGACTATTAAAAGGAAAGAATGGTCATCTAAGTTAAGTTTGGTTCTGTGGATGGGGAAATAATGGTAATTGGGAAGTGATATAAATTGAAGACAGGTTGCCTAGATGTCTTATTTTAACCTCTTTAGGACTGCCGTACGCAGATACGCGTGATCTCGTCGGTCCCTCTGTTCCTCGTTGACGCGCGGGCGCGTCATCTCGCGAGAGGCGAGATGACGCGATCTGTGCGCCTGAACGGGCGCATAGACTGTCGGGATCGGCACAGGGGAAGTTCGTCACCAGCCTGCCAGCCAATGATCTGTGCTGGCAGACTGGTAATTTAAAAAAAAATGAATCAAGAGCCATGAAATGCATTATATTTATAAATATAATGCATTAAATGGCTTCTGTGCCCTCTCCTGGGTCCTTTTTGTCGGTTGGACCCAGGAGAGAGCACATCTCTACAGTGAGTACACCAAGCACCACACTTCAGGCCCTGATCACCCCCCATCACCCCAATTAACCCCTTGATCACCCCTCTCAATCACCTGTCAATCATCGTGAAAGGGAAAAAAGTGATCAGTGTAAACTGTCACTTTTTTTTTTTACCAGAATTGACTTTTAGGTTTAGATTAGTTTAGGCCCCCTTTGGTAGGTAGTTAGCGTTAGCGCGCCAGCCCACCGCACCACAGTCACTGAGTCGCTGATTAGCGTAGCGCTAATCAGCATTTGTACTTTTATAGTATCTGTAAGTGATCAGAACTATAATAGTATTAGTGTCACCTTAGTTCGCCCCCCACCCAACACACAGTGTTTGCCTGATCAGGCCTGATCGGTCGCCCACACGTGCGTTCACCCACGCCCGCCCCGCCGTAGTGACAAAAAATTTATTTATTTTTTAATCACTGCACAATCACTTCACAAGCGCTGCGGCGATAAAAAAATCTATTTTGATCTTTTTTATCAATCGCAGCGGCTTCTGTACTTCGCTACCCTCCCATTTGTAAGACAGGCTTGCTCTTTTTCTTGGGTAGTCTCAGGGAATACCCCCTAAATTTAGTCATCCAAATGTCAAATAAGGGGTATTCTCCTGAAGAGGCCTACAGGATTCTGACCTAGTCGGATGAGGAATGGGAACCCTCATCTGACGAATCTAGCGGGTCAGAATATGAACCTGTAGAAAGCAGTGGCAGTCTGACCCAAAGTTCGGACGAGGAGGTTGAGGTCCCTGACACCACCAGGCGTACCCAGCCCTGTGTCGCTAGACCACAGGTAGCGCAGGATCCGTTTCAACGGCAGCAGAGTGGGGCTGGCGCTGCTGGATTATGTGGTGAGGCATACACCAGCAGCGCAGCCCATCCTGGACCTACTACCATCACTGCCGTTCAACATGGTGAAGTGGCGAGCACCAGAAGGGCAGTTGAAGCTGGTACGGTGGCACGTGCAGTAATTCCCCCGTCGCAGCCACCGCGCAGACAGGCCCGTAGAGACCCTAGAATCCCTGAGGTGCTGGCAACCCTGATTGGCAGCCCCCATCTTCAGTCGCACCATTAGTTCCCCCTTTCACCGCCCAGTCAGGAGTTCGGGTGGAGACAGCTCAGATCGGATCGGCACTGGGGTTTTTTGAGCTGTTCTTCACTGCGGAGCTCAATGACTTAGTCGTGGCAGAAACAAATTGGTATGCCACTCAATTTATTACCGCCAACCCGGAAAGCTTCTATGCCCAGCCTTTCCGGTGGAAACCACTCCTAGTTTCCGAATGTAAAACTTTTTTGGGCCTTCTCCTCAACATGGGCCTGACAAAAAAACATGAATTGCGGTCATATTGGTCCACGAACCCAATTCATCACATGCCCATGTGCTGCCATGTCCAGGACACGATTTGAGACCATCCTGCGTTTCCTGCACTTTAGCAACAACACCACCTTCCGTCCCAGAGGCCACACAGCTTTTGACCGGCTCCACAAAATTCGGCCCCTCATAGACCACTTCAACCTGAAATTTGCAGATTTGTATACCCCCGCACAAAACATCTGTGTAGACGAGTCCCTCATACATTTTACCGGGCGCCTTGGCTTCAAACAGTACATCCCAAGCAAGCGCGCCCGGTATGGGGTCAAATTGTATAAGCTTTGTGAAAGGGCCACAGGCTATACACACAAATTTCGGATCTATGAGGAAAAAGATCAGACCCTGGAGCCGGTCGGTTGCCCTGACTACCTGGGGAGCAGTGGGAAGATAGTCTGTGACTTGGTGTCACCCTTATTCGGCAAGGGGTACCATCTTTATGTGGACAATTTCTACACAAGTGTGGCCCTCTTCAGGCATTTGTTCTTAGAACAGATTGGCTGCTGTGGCACCGTGCGACCTAGTCGCCGGTGCTTCCCCCAACGGCTCGTTACCACCCGTCTAGCAAGGGGGGAGAGGGCTGCCTTGTGTAACCAAGAACTGCTCGCGGTGAAATGGAGAAACAATCGTGACATTTACATGCTCTCCTCCTTTCACGCAGACACAACAATACAAATTGAACGGGCAACCAGTGTCGTTGAAAAGCCCCTCTCAGTCCACGACTATAACCTCAACATGGGAGGGGTGGACTTCAATGACCAGATGTTGGCCCCGTCTTTGATTTCCCGACGCACCAAATGCTGGTATAAGAAGGTGTCTGTATATTTATTTTAATTGGCTATGTATAATAGTTTTGTTCTCTACAGTAAGGCTGGGAGAACAGGATCCTTCCTCAAATTTCAGGAAGAGATCATCGAGAACCTCCTGTATCCAGGAGGTTCCATGGCCCCAACCACCAGTGTAGTGAGCCATCTACACGGGCGACATTTCCCCATTGTCGTTGCTGGTACCTCAACCCAACCGACACCCTGAAAATGATGTCGTGTCTGTAGCAGGAGTGGAATAGGGTGTGACACCCGTTATTTCTGTTCTGACTGTCCTGACCACCCTGCCCTATGCCTTGGGGAGTGTTTATGGAAGTACCACACTCAGGTACACTTAGGGACGTAGGGACAGCACAACACAGGTAGTTTTTACAATCAGGCTCTAGGGTCTCTCAGGATACTAGGTTTTGAGAGACCATAACAAATAGGTGTGCTGGTGTGCTACAGCAGAAATGTGAAACGGTAGAAACGTCTCCTTTCACTTGGGATAAAGTGCATAATGTACTTCGCACCATCTCTGTGTGATTTACACTTTACACATTGTCCTATGGGAGAGGAGAGGTTTCTGCAAGGAAAAAAAGAGTGAAAAGAAAAAGAAAAAAAATTAAAAAGGTAGCAAGAAACAAAAATCTTGAGTTAATTCAGGTTTTAAAAGTTTTGATGTTCAGGTTTGATAAAAAAAGTTTTCATGTTCAGGTTTTATAAAGTTTGTAACATTCAAGTTTATGAGCCTGCTGCCTGTTTTTTCTTAATTTTTTTTTTTCCCCCTAACCACCCTTTATTTTCCAGGTAGACCAACGGATCAACCGACGAAAACGCTACAGCACTGATGTGCATTCTTAAAGAAACATTGCGCTGCTGTCAGAGGACACGTGAAGTCGGTGTATGCGGCACAGCAAGACGAGATTTCTCCTCTGCAGTACAGATACGTTTGCCCAGGCATATTAGCTGAGGAGAGGTGTTGGAGTTCATATGCTTTGGCAATCACTTTGTATCAAAAATCTGGCAAAGATGTCTTCCTCTACGACGATCGATTGATCGATGTGAATGGAGAAATCACGTTTGCCAGGACATAGTAGCTGAAGTGGAAATGGATGTTTGGACGGAGCCCCTATGTCCTGGCAATCGCCAGCCCCCTTCTTGCATATTTTTTGGCAGAGATTTTTTCCACATCGATCGATGCCAATGAGGAAATCTGTGCCGTTCATTTTTTCTTTCAGCCCAGAGGCTGAACGGAAAAAAAATCTCATTACCTGTATGCTCTATATACGGAGAATAGCGGAAACTCCTAATGCTGGCCATACATGTAATGATTGCGGAGACCCTCAAATGCCATGGCAGTACAAAAACCTCACATGTGAACCCATTTTGGAAAGAAGACACCCCAAGGTATTCGCTGAGGGGCATATTGAGTCCATGAAAGATTGAACTTTTTGTCACAAGTTAGCGGAAAGGTAGACTTTGTGAGAAAAAACTAAAAAAATCTAATTCCGCTAACTTGTGCCAAAAAAAAAAAATCTTCTATGAACTCGCCATGCCCCTCACAGAATACCTTGGGGTGTTTTCTTTCTAAAATGGGGTCACATTTGGGGTATTTTTACTGCCCTGGCATTTTAGGGGCCCTAAAGCGTGAGAAGAAAAATGCGTAAAAATGCCATCCTAAAAGGTACTCATTGGAATTAGGGCCCCTTTGCGCATCTTGGCTGCGAAAAAGTGGCACACATGTGGTATCGCCGTACTCAGAAGAAGTAGGGCAATGTGTTTTGGGGTGTATTTTTGCATATACTCATGCTGGGTGTGAAAAATATCTCTGTAAATTGACAACTTTGTATAAAAAAATTGAAAAACTTCTCATTTATAGAGATATTTTTCACACACAGTATGGGTATATGTAAAAATACACCCCAAAACACATTTCCCTACTTCTCCTGAGTACAGCGATACCACATGTGTTCCACTTTTTTGCATCCAAGATGTGCAAAGGGGCCCTAAGTCCAATGAGTACCTTTAGGATTTCACAGGACATTTTTACGCATTTGGATTCCAAACTCCTTCTCACGCTTTAGGGGCCCCTAAAATGCCAGGGCAGTAAAAATACCACACAAGTGACCTCATTTTAGAAAGCAGACACCCCAAGGTATTCCGTGAGGGGTATGGTGAGTTCATGTAAAATTTTATTTTTTGTCACATGTTAGTGGAATATAAGACTTTGTAAGAAAAAAAAAATAATACATTTCCACTAACTTGTGACAAAAAATAAAAACTTCCATGAACTCACTATGCCCATCAGCGAATACCTTAGGGTGTCTACTTTCCGAAATGGGGTCATTTGTGGGGTTTTTCTACTGTCTGGGCATTGTATTACGTCAGGAAACAGGACAGGTGCTCAGAAAGTCAAAGTGCGGAAATTCACTTTTTTGCACCATAGTTTGTAAACGCTATAACTTTTACCCAAACCAATAAATATACACTTATTGCATTTTTTTTTTATCAAATACTTGTAGAACAATAAAGTTAGAGAAAAATGTATAGAGAAATGTAGTTTTATTTGACAAGTTTTCCAACAGTAAGTGAAAAATGTCATTTTTTTGCAAAAATGTTGTCAAAAAAAGTAAAATATCAAAAAAAGTACAAATGTCAGCAAGAATGACATAGCACCAAATGAAAGCTCTATTAGTGAGAAGAAAAATCAGGGTAAAATTCATTTGGGTGGTAAGTTGTATGACGGAGCAATAAACGGTGAAAGTAGCATAGTGCAGAATTGTAAAAAGTGGCCTGGTCATTAAGGGTGTTTAAGCTAGGGGAGCTGAGGTGGTAAATCATGGTATAATGTGTGTTGGGTTAGGCTGAATTTACATAGGGTTGTGGGCGGGTTGCAGCCAAATCCTGCCAACATGCAAACCAGCGTGGTTTTTAAACTCCTTTCTGCCTTGCACAATACTCTTGTGTCACTTCATGTAGGTAATTAATACAAAAAAATGTAATTTTATGTTGCCATGGGCTCTGGAGCTATACTCGGCAATCGTTTGTGGGTGTCAGCTCTCTTAAACCGGAAAACTGCCAGGATCAGTGTTAAATCAAATCCTGGCCATTTAAACCTTTTACACTCTCACTCCATTGTGTCCCCCCCCCCCCTCATGATTTGATCATGTGGTGCCAAAGGGTTGTTATGCCATGGGTCATGCCATGTATGAATACCTACTTAGATCTACAAATGGCAGTTATTACAGTATCTGACATAGTAAGAGTAGTAAATGTTATGGGTTCAGATGAAAAAAAAAAAAGAAGAACATAAATTTTTATGAATATATATCACACTATATTCTACATATTCGTGAATTCTAGCAAGCCAACCCAATAGGAAAGTTACTTATAACCTGCCTTTACTTGAATAACATGCATATTACATGGCCGATTTTTCACATAAGCTAATATAAATTAAATTATGAAGAATATTCAAATTCAGTCAGGATAAACTCAGGAAATTTCTAGCAGCTTGAAAAATGTAGCCAAAGTGACCCACACCTGTATTTTGCATTACGAATTCGCATTATGCAATTTTTACATTGCCGATTTTTCGCAATCAACAGAATAATCTCGAATATGAATATTTGCGAATATATATGACAAATATTCTACCACATATTCACAAAATATATCAAATTTTAATATTGCCCCTGCCGCTCATCGCTAAATTTTACATTACGGATACTGCTCCTTTCACTTTTCAAAAAATGATTTGTAATGCTGTGTGTCCCTGTCTGACCTTGCATTTACAGAATGCTGTCAAGTTTAATTCAGTAGATGCAATTTTGGAATAAAATGTCTTAGGCCATGCCGCCTTCCTGCAAAGCACCTCCCTCTTTGAGCAAGTCAAAAATAATTGTAGAAAGTTAGAAATCCTGGCTGGGCCAAATTGCATCAAATCATGCAATTTTGCTCCATCTTATAGTCAGATTTTATGCGCAAATGCATTTGTACATCTGAACTATAGTTGAAATGAGATTAGCAGTCACTACTAATGCATACTGCTCTGAGAAAGGGCAGCATGAACAGGTTTCCTTTAAATAGTTTTTCCCACAATGAACACTTGTCCCTCATCTACAGGACCCCCAACAATCGCAAGAATGGGCGTCCCTGATTCCCCATGTGAATAGAGCAGTAATGTGTAGAGACTGAGCTGACTGATATCTGTCAGTCCAAAATATTGGTTTTCTTGGGCTATTCTATAATTCTGTGCTGGTAAAATAGGCTGCATTTCAGATTTTCAAGATAATTGTACACCAGAAGCAAGAAGTGGATTGCCTACAAAAGTACCAGGTTTGTTTTCTATGTTATAACCTGGTTACTGTAATGCAGTTGTTATCTAGTCTACACTGTAATCTTAGTATTTTCTTCTCTCTGAAATGTGATGTGTGTCAAACATAAAATTCAGCTCTACAGGCACACCAGTGCAGAAGACACCTGCAGGATGAGTGAAGTCATTCGCTCAAACAATCCAGCAAGCAGAGAGGATTACAGTAGCTCACAACTGCTGCCACTATCAGTGAAACAGCAAGTAGCAGACAGTTAATTTTACAAAAACTTAATGGAGCGCACGACTCTAGCTGTTTAATACAAGCACTGTCAAGGCATGTAAGCAAAAAGTCTCAGCTGTCACCAATGACAAGCTGAGCAGAATTATTTGTCATGCTAGAACAGATAAGACATTGGTAATATAATGCATTATCCTGCTTCCATAAGACTGCATGAGGTTCCCTTCAGTGCAGAAGCGTGTATACTATACAGTACTATGTCACCTGATCCTGAGGCTATGATTTAAAAAGCGTAGACATAAAAACATAGTAAATGTGTTTTTTTCCTCCATCTAAACAGCACTTGGGCATCTGTGCTACATTCCCTATTATAATTTGAAGCCTGCTAATAGACTTTTTGGAGAACACAGATGGAAGACATAGGATGGATTGCCCCCTAGAGTCTATTTTATATTGGTCTTTTAGGGACACTAATCTTACACATATTGTGCCGGTAGGCACAAAAGTTATAAATAGATATAAGTTGTACTGCCTCTTATCTGAAGTGAATACACAGTAAATGCCAAGACAAATGGATTTACACTTTTTATGTGCTATTTATAGCTTTAAAGATTCTCTAGAAATGTCACAATTTTTGCTATGTTAAATATGTTTCTGTAAGGTTACTCAAATGTTAAAACCTTTTACTTGAATTTGTTTTAAATGGCTGAAGTGGGACTTATTTATCAATGCAATTGAACCATGGACTGTTCTCAATGCATTTGCATCAGTCAGTTTTCAGGTCCGCTAGCTATTTTATGGACATTTGCAAGGTGGTAAAAAATTAGACTAGTTTCACGAGGTACAGCTGTGCAGTTTATTCACAAAAAAAAGGTCCTTCTTTTCTGCATAGAAATTTTGGTGAACTCTGGCAGGTGTGACCTCATACTGTACAGTATTCGACATTCTACTTACCGTATATGCTGTGATGATGAACATTGCTCACGCTACACTGCACACATGCTCTTTGGTATGTCAGAATGAGGTCACGCAAAAACCCTCACTTGATCAATGTTTTGTAGCCTTTTAGAAGTGTTTTTAAGATGTTTTTTGCCCATATAGTGTGTTTTAATGTCTGATGTCTTTTAACGCTTTGCAAAAACACCACTAAAAACCGACAACAAACAATGCACATGTGTCTTTAAAAAAAAAGAGAGGAAGAGAGAAAAAAAGGGAGCGTTCAGCTAGTGAAGACAGTTCTCTCTGCTCTGCAGGGATGAGGGGCAATCACCCCAAAACAGCTGTCTGCAGATTAGATCAATGTTATGCTTCAAGACCTGTTTAAATGGTTAAGCAATGACTTTTTCCTTTGGAAGAAAATCCAATTTGCATATGTTTTTCCAAGAAACCCAGAGGAGCTTTGCTTGGTTTAAAAGACTCTTGCGGCCCTCCAGCTGTTGTAAAACTACAACTCCCACAATGCCCTGCTGTAGGCTGATAGCTGAAGGCTGTTCGGGCATGCTGGGAGTTGTAGTTTTGCAACAGCTGGAGGGCAGCAGGTTGAGCATGCCTGGTGTAGATAATCTGGAACATTTAGTAAGACACCTTCTTTTTTACTTGTAGTGGCAGCACAGGTCCTCTGCGATCAGACTGAGCTGACAATCTGTCTGGCTGTAGCTTAGCAGTGAAACGCTTTTATGTGGCAGTCATGACTTCCGGCTGGATGCCGCCTATGTGAGCAGCGCCAGGAGGAAGCCATCTGTCATCATAAGGACGCTCTTCTATATGCAGTGTGCAGCGTGGATAAGTCACAGCTATTGTTGAGTTATGCTGTACACTAGCTGCTATATACCATTTACCCTGAGCCCACTGGCTCCTTGCTTTACACAGGTGTCCCTATTTACCCAGTGAGCTGCTACTGTTTGTTTTTTGGCCATAGGATAGATCCTTTTTGTGTAATTACTTACTTTAGTCTCTATAGGCACCACTTATCCCCTAAATACACTGACGAGCAAAAGAGTAAACATGTTTTGAACTTTTGACTTTCAGGCTCCATATCCCACCATCCACTACAGCTTCAAACGTGAGACTACCATCATTTTATAGACAATCATCTTGGCTATCCCATACATACATTGGACTTGACACAATTTAGCATAGTTATGCAGATTCTTGTCCAGTAACTGCATTGTTACTATTTTTGCTCCTAAAATTCTAAATTATTATAATTATTTTGTAAATCCACCTTTGGCTTTCAACACTGCCTGAATCCTTCTGGGCATGCTCTCAATCAGATTCAAGCATGTCTTGACTGAAATCTGTTCCCAGGTCTCTTCTAGTCATTCCCAATGTTGGTGCATACTGGTGGACTCACTTGGGTACAAATACAGCTATTTCTTCAACTCTACCCACCAGTGTTCAATTGAGTTGAGGTTTGGGGACCAATCCATCACTTCTACTTCATTCTCTGTCAATCTCGACATATGCTTTGGGTCATTGTCCTGCTTGAACACTATGTTGTCTTCTCATACCCATAGTACTCCAGTATACAAAGTCATTTGTCTTGTAGAATACTCACATATAGCTCAGCATTGAGACCACCATTATTCCTTGTCATGTATCCAATGCCTTTGCCTGGGAAAAAAGCCATAGCATCAGGCTTTTTCCACCTAACCTGACAGTATTTTCAATTTCTCAATCCAATAGCCCCCTTTTACCTTGTTTCCTCCAGTCCCATTTGCACCCATCAGAGCCCAGTCTATTGACTTTCGTCTCATTGTTCCAAATCACCCGTTTCCAATTTACTACTGTCCACACTTTTTTGCAACCTTGAGCTCATGCTTTTTATCATGATATTAAAGTTGAGGCTTCTTCACCTTTTTGCGGCCCACCATTCCAGACTTGTGTAATGTACGTTACATGGATGTCTATGATCTTACTATTATGATTAGAGTTGAGCGAACACCTGGAAGTTCGGGTTCGCCAGGTTCGGCCGAACTTCGTCGCAAAGTTTGAGTTCGGGACCCGAACTTGACCGGAACTTGGCCCCGAACATGAACCCAATTGAAGTCAATGTGGACCCGAACTTTGTGGCACTAAAATGTCTCTAAAAAAGGAATGGGAAGGGCTAGAGGGCTGGAATTTAAAGCAAAATGGGGGTAAGAGTAGGACAAGTGCCATGCAAACAAATTTGGATAGGGAAATAACTTAAAATAACATAAAATACATAGAAATTAAAAATAAACATTCTTAACCTGAGCACAAGTGAGTGACAGTGGCACCTGCAACTCCGCAAACAGAGGATGTGGCAGCAACGCCACCACATCATTTACAGTCACCAAGCATCTCCACACTATACCATGGAAGCGTTCAGCTGTCCATCTCCCAAACACTGGAGAGAAATAGAAAGAGGAAGTACCCCCTACCTACCCATGATCCCTGGCCCTGAATGCCAGGATTTAAAAATTCCTGGTGCTTCAAAATGCTGTCATTCTGTCTGGTGGAGATAGGTGGAGACTTTTAAAAAACTTATGGCGGTCGCTGTCCCAAAGTATGTGGTTTCCAGCCGCCACAAATTTTCCCAGCGAGCCATCCCTTCCCTGCACAACCAAGTGGTGGACAAAATCAGGTGTGCACTGCGCAATGCCATCTGTGGCAAGGTCCACATAACCACCAATACGTGGACCGGTAAGCACGGGCAGGGAAGTTATATCTCCCTAACAGCACACTGGGTAAATGTAGTGGCAGCTGGGCCAGAGGCGCATAGCAGTTTGGCGCCTGTCCTTCCGCCCCCGAGGATTTCAGGGCATCTGTCTTCTAATCCTTTTGTCTCTATATCCTACTCCACTTCCTCCTCCTCTACCACCTCTTCATCCGCTCAGTGTAACACCTTCACCACCAACATCAGCACAGCCAGGGGGAAAAGACAGCAGGCTGTTCTGAAACTCATCTGTTTAGTTGACAAACCCCATACCGCGCAGGAGCTGTGGACGGGCATGGAACAACAGACCAATGAGTGGTTGGTGCCACTGAGCCTCAAGCCCAGCCTGGTGGTGTGCGATAATGGGCAAAATCTCATAGCAGCTCTGGGCCTAGCCAGTTTGACACACATTCCTTGCCTGGCGCATGTGCTGAATTTGGTGGTGCAGAAATTCCTGAACACCTGACAGTGAAAATCAATTCTGTTAATCCAGCTCTTAGATTCTTGTGAGACAAATTCACTTTTATTGGTGCTCAAGGACCCCTGCGGCCTGAGCTGCAGATGTGACAGGCAAATAATTTTATAAAATTTGACGGTTAGATTGTTAGGTAACATTTCCACGGTTATGAGGACTTTTTATAAATCGTAACAAAAATTATACAATGAAACGTATTGGCAAGAGGCAGCATTTCCGCAAAATGGTGGAATAGTATCTGTGCACACGCCTACAAGTAGTGACTGATGGGTCTGCCCAGGGTCGTAGCTACAGGGGAAGCAGGGAAAGCGGCTGCTTTGGGGCCCTGACCTAGAAGGGGCCCATCCAGGAGGAGGAGGACTAAAAGACTTTGTCAGGGCCCCCTCAACAGTATTATACAATGAAATGATATACAGTGGCAGTATAGACAGTGTAGAAAACTGATGGAACAGCTGCCGGGCCTGGTCTGAGAGAGCAATCTTTAGTAGCCACAGGAATGGAGGCGGCATGAAAGGAAGGGGTTGCGAAAAAATTACTGGGGTAGGGGGGCCCCATTCAAAAATTTGCTGTTGGGTCCAGTCATTTCTAGCTACGCCAATGGGTCTGCCGCATTCAACTTCTGGGTCTCCAAATTGGGCACATGGCCTCAGCTTGACCTTTACTGCCTTGGAGGTGCTGGCCTGCCCTGCAGCCAGTGTATTGTCTGAATGTGTGTTTAGCACGGCTGGGGGCGTTATCACAGACAAGCGCAGCCGCCTGTCCACAGCCAACGTGGACAATCTCACGTTCATTAAAAAGAACCAGGCATGGATCCCACAGGACTTGTTCGTACCTTATGCAGAATAGACATGGATACTGGTCTCACCCAACCATTGTTTTCTTTTTTATATTTCCCAATGTTTTGGGGTCTACCCCAATTTATAAAAAAAATAAAATAATAGAAAACAAAACACATTGTTGTTGGCGACTACCTTTGGCTTCACAGACAAAAAAGTCTTTATGTCAGGCAACAATGAAACTGGCAATTGAAATGAATTAAGTTCCCTGTCTGTTAGGTAGTGCAGGGGTACTTTGAAAGAAAGAAGGGGTACAGATCACCCAACAATCTGAAGGCCACCTAATTTGCAGAATATATTTACAAGTCAGGTATGCAGTGCAGGGGTACTTTGAAAGAAAGAATGGGTCAGATCACCTAACAATCTGAAGGCTACCTAATTTACAGAATATATTTCCCAGTCAGGTATGCAGTGGAGGGGTACTTTGAAAGAGAGAAGGGATACAGATCATGTAACAATCTGAAGGCCACCTAATTTACTGAATATATATCCAAGTCAGGTATGCAGTGCAGGGCTACTTTATGGCCCAATAATGTAACAGACGATTTTTAGAATTTTAACTCCCTGTCACCTATGCAGATCAGGGGTTTGTATATGTCAAAACTAGCAAAATGTCACCCACCAATGTAACAGATGATTTTTTGAAATTTAACTCTCTGTCACCTATGCAGAGCAGGGGTTTGAATACGGCAAAACTGGCAAAATGTCACCCACCAATGTAACAGATGATTTTTAGAAATGTACCTTCCTGTCACCTATGCAGAGCAGGGGTTTGTATATGGCAAAACTGGCAAAATGTCACCCACCAATGTAACAGATGATTTTTAGAAATGTACCTTCCTGTCACCTATGCAGAGCAGGGGTTTGTATATGGCAAAACTGGCAAAATGTCACCCACCAATGTAACAGATGATTTTTAGAAATTTACCTCCCTGTCACCTATGCAGAGCCGGGGTTTGTATACGGCAAAACTGGCAAAATGTCACACACCAATGTAACAGATGATTTTTTGAAATTTACCTCCCTGTCCCCTATGCAGAGCAGGGGTTTATATACGGCAAAACTGGCAAAATGTCACCCACCAATGTAACAGACAATTTTTACAAATTTTCGTCCCTGTCACCTATGCAGAGCAGGGGTTTGTATATGGCAAAACTGGGTTAATGTCACCCAATAATGTAACAGACGATTTTTACAAATTTACCTCCCTGTCACCTATGCAGAGCAGAGGTTTGTATACGGCAAAAATGGTAAAACGTCACCCACCAATGGAACAGATGATTTTTACAATTTTATGTCCCTGTCACCTATCTAGCACAAAAAGTGTGTTTTTTATAGCACCAATGCAAATGCAGTATGTTACGGTTGTATTGGACTGTCAGAAATGAAGCGTAGCACGCAAAATTGCTATCTAGCACAAAAAAATGTAACTGCAGTATGTAACATTTTAATTGGACTGTCAGAAATGCAGCATAGCCCGTAAATTTACTATCTTGCAAAAAATGTGAGCTTTTTTTATCAGCAAAAAAATCGCTTTACGTCACAAAAAAATATGACAGGTATGCACTGCAGGCCGCAGGGGTAATTGAACGGCCAAAAAGGGGAATTTGTCCTCCACTGTGCTACCAGAACTGGTAAAATACCAGTTTAAAAGGTTCTTAACTCCCGCTTTGTAGTGGGTGACACATTTAAAATTAGCGGTTAGGAAGCCAATAGCAAGTGATCAAGAGTGTTCAGAAAATGATTGACTCAATTCCTGTTCCCACTTAATAAAGGGTTTAGATTTACCAAATTTAGATTTTAGAAATTCGACCAGTCGCTCCTTTCCTCAACACATTAGGGAATTCGTAGGGTTGGAGGATCCCCTTATGAATAGGTGGGGGTGTAGTTAAAGCGGATGCAAGGAAGTGTTTAACGCTGAGGTAATTATACAATTCCCCAGATGGTAGCTGAAGGTAAGTTGGGAAATCCTCTCAATCCCATTGTTGTGCCATGTGAAAAGGTTAATGTTCTGTATTTGTGAGTCGAGAGTGTGAGTGTCAGAGTGGGAAAGTAGAGATTCCCTGGAGTCTGCATAAGTATCATGGATCTGTAACCAAAGCTTCCCTGTATGTTCCACTGTTAAGAGTGAAAGTTCAGGGAGTTTCCGATTCCATAGGGTGCAAATTAGAAAATCTTTTAAGAGCACCTGCCAATTGAATGGGTTTCAATGTGATGCCAAGCTTTGGAGAAATCTGATGTCCACCATTCTCGGGCTAGTGAGAGGCCAATTGCTTTGTAGTAGTCACTGATAGAAGGGAGGCCTATACCACCCGCTTGTTTCTTAAGGAATAATTGTGACTGTGCAATTCTGTGTTTGGACTATTTCCATATATATTTGTTCAGGATAGATTGTGCCTTTTTAAAAAATAGCGCTGGTACAGAAATAGGGAGGGCCCAGAATACATAAATTAGTTTAGGGAGAGTCATTATCTGGAATGACGCCACTCTTCCCACCCAAGAGATCTCCTTCATGGATTAGAGAAGTCAGAGGTCATGGTCGAGAGAGGGGGTTCATAGTTATGCCTAAGAAGGAGAGAGCATGGAAACATAAGGTTGATTCCAAGATATGGAAGATCCGAGTCTTGCCAGTCCAGGGGATATTGGGTCTTTAGCAAGGACATATTCTCCTGAGGAATATTAAGAGGGAGGGCCTGGGATTTGGAATTATTAATTTTATAATATGACAATGAGCCAAAGTGTGAGATAATATCTAGTGTGGATTGCAAAGATGTGAGGGGGTTTGTTAAGGTGAGGATGATATCATCTGCATATAACATGATCCGGTGGTTGCAACCTCCTATGTCTACCCCCGTGAGGAGTGGAGAGTTCCTAATATGCTGAGCAAAAGGCTCTAGGGCCAGTATGAAAAGTAAGGGCGACAGAGGGCACCCTTGATGGGAGCCATTGGTGATCCGAAAGGGGTCTGAGACCACACCATTGACCCAGATTCTAGCCATAGAAGAGAAATCCAAGCTCTGAAAGGCATTCACTATGCCTTCCTCGAATCCCATCTTTTGGAGTACCGAAAAGGCGTACGACCAGTGCAGGCGGTCAAGCGCCTTCTCGGCGCCCAGCATCACCGCCAGCATAGGTAAACGTTGTTGCTCAGCATAACTGAACAGATCCACCAGTCTCCTGGTATTATCTGAGGATTGATGGCCTTTAACGAACCTGGTTTGGTCACTTTTGATCAGGGAGAGGAGTAGAGGAGACAGTCTATTAGCTATGAGTTTGTCGAATATTTTAATGTCTGAATTTCCATGAAAGTGAGTGGGGCGTTCAGAGACTGCAGCTGTCCGGGATAGAAATTAGGGTTTTGAGAGTGGATTTTGACAAGAAATCGGCTACCAGAGTCGGGTAATCACATGGCAGGGGTGTGGTATATTTTAAATTGTAGAGTCCCTGGTGATAAGCACGGAATTGTTCTGCAATGTCTCTAGGGTCTAATAATTTAGCTTTGGAAGACGGGTGGATAAGGAATGGTATTCTCGATTTACACTGTTGAGCTTTAAGTTGGCTGGCTAATAATTTACCGGCTCTATTTCCATGGGCGTAATATCTAGATTTAAGCCTCAGAAGGGACTTGGAGTAGTTGTAAAGTACCAAACCCCTAAATTTGTCTCTTTCTTCTCTCAGTGCAGAAGAGTGTTGGGGTGTAGGAGTCATTTTATTAAGCCGCTCAAGATCTGCTATGGTCGTGAGCAAATGTGATATCTCTTTTTCTCTGGATTTTTGTACTTTGTGTCACAGTTTAATCAAAGATCCCCTTATGTATGCTTTATGAGCTTGGGATCCGCTCTGGATGAGACAGGAGTAAAGGCGACCGTGTTCCTGACTGCTATGAACACCCGCCTAGATTTCTTGCTTTAATAAAAATGCAAAATGTGAGGAAAAGAGCGATGGTGAATGCGTTTAGCGTCCTACTGCAGTAAATGGGTCTCTTGAATACATACTATATCCGCTTTAGCAGCAGTTGCCTCCCTTCAGACACAGGACCTTTTTTGGGGGCAATTAAGCCCTTTAGCATTTAAAGACAGGAGTGTGAGTCCCATGAGAATGAAGAGAGGCCCCGCCGCCCAAGACGTGTATTTCAGTCATTAAACAGCTAAACAATCAACTCTATGGGCAATAGTTCGCCCAACAATAAGAAATGAACTGCGAACTCCGCTGCGAGACAAAAAGGGAGCAAGAGAGAATGAGTTGGGGGAAGAAAGGAGAGAGGAAAGCAAATGAAGACACAGAATTGGGCGGTTAAGAACCGTCTGTAATTATTGGGTGGCGTAAGTCCGCAAATGAGGCTGAGAGGAATCATGTCTATTAGCAGCATTCAGGTAGGCAACCGCAACATAGTAAGGAGTACCTAGATAGGAGAAGAAAAAGGACAACCCCATATACTTAAAGTAGGGCGCACCTCACAACCTCAACAAATATAGAGAACCAGCAAAAAAATGATGATGAGTCAAGTGGTCGGAGGTCCAGAGATTGCGGGGGAGTCCGTCCGAAGGCATGAGCCATGCGATTAAGGAGGTAACAGTACATCCCAAGATTGAAGGAGCTTCTGGCCCTCGTCGACGGTTTTCACAACATGGGTCTTGCCGTTTTTCCGGATGAGGAGTTTTAAGGGGTATCCCCATTTATACGGGATGTCATTGTCCTGGAGAGCGAGAATAATAGATTGCAGTTCTCATTTTTGGCGCAACATCGCCATGAAAAGGTCTGCAAATAATCTGACAGATTGGTAAGGAGCAGGTAGCTGTTCATACTTTATAGCTGCCATCATCAAAGCTTCTTTGGTATGAAAAAAGTTGATGCAAGCGAGAGTGTCTCTTGGGACATCAGGGCTCAGGTGAGGTGGTTTGGTAACCCTATGGACCCTGTCTATTATCAGGTCAGGAATCAGAATCCTTAATAAGATTGTAAGGTTGGAATCAAATATGGTTGTAAGTCCTGGGGGGCCTCTTCCTCCGGGATGCCCCTGAATTTTACATTGTTCCATCTGGAACGGTCCTCCATGTCGGCTATTTTCTGCTTGATGGCCTCCAGCTCATCTGCCATATCGTTATGGGCGTCTATAATATTGTTTTGTGACTATGCAAATTCAGCCATTTTATTTTCCACATGGAGGAGTTTATCCTCCGTTTCTTGAATTTTGGCAGCAAGTGGGTTAATCAGCCCTGCCATGTCCGCGTGCAGTGATTGTTTTAATGTCAGGAGCATGTTTTAGTAAATCCTCCGAGAGGGGCTTATTAGAGGTCGGGTAGGCCTGTATAGGGTCAGCGAAGGGGGCCCCTGGTATCTGGGCCCTTAGGTCAGCACTGACCTGAGGAGAGTGAGCCTGCTCGAGTTGCGGTCACTGCTTCTGTGGGCTGGAGGACGGCGAGGCCCAGGAGGAATCCATCCGGGCGCCATCTTGGGGACCAATGTTGTAGGGGTCCGGACTTTGTCAGGCATAGGAGGCAGTGATGGAAACCATGCATCATCCAGGGACGAGGTGTCAGTGCCCATCAAAGGAGACGGGGATTGGGATCTGCATTGCAGCGGTTAGTCACTTTGGGGAGATGAAGGGCGCGCGCCGATGTGCCACGCCCCAGGATAAAAATGTATTTTTCAGTGTCACTGGGCTCAGGGCTGGGTAAAAAATGTAGCATAGAACCCTCAATAATCTCTGTAGTTTGAAGATTGAACTCACCACCAATTTCAACAGAATTCTTCCTTAATCTCTCCCTCACAGCAGCGGCAGCATCCTATCCCTACACTGAGAAGAACAGGGTGATGTGTGGTGTTAGTTGACTCCAGCCAATATAGAGGCTGGGTCACATGCTGCTCTTGGCCAATCACAGCTATGCCATTAGCAGGCATGGCTGTGATGGCTTCTAAGCACAGACTAGTCAAACTCTTGTTGATTGGCTGCCCTGCAGCCTTTCAAAATGCGCCAAGAAATTGCTGAACCCCAAACTCGATTCCGAACTTTTGCAGAAATGTTCGGGTTCGGACCTTAAAGTTCAGGTTTCCTTAACCCTAATTATGATGCATACAAGCCACCTCTATTGCCATGTATGTCACACCAGAACTGACAGACTTTGTAATGATCCAGCTTGTTGACCCCAATATTTTGCCTGGAAGTCCACCTCTTGGAATTGGAGTGGATGAACTTCATTTCATATTCTTCCAACTGTCATGGCACTCCCTTAATGCAATTTAGCAATATTATTGGCCGAAATACTGCTATCTATGAGCTGGATGATGCTGTTTCTCTTTTCTTGGGAAATCTTCTTCATGGATGCTTTTCGATTCGAACCAGTAACCTTTTGATTGGGAATTAACCTAATAACTACTGATGATCGAGCACCAAAGTATTCTGGTGTTCGGCCAGAATACATTGCTATAATTGTGTGCTCGGCCGAGCACCCGAGTATAATGGAGGTCAATGGGAGACAACCAGGTACCCCCTGCTCTGAAGAGGGGAGGGTGCCTGGTTCATTGGAAAAGGTCAGAAAGTGACAGAAACACCACCAAAATGGATCGGGAACAGCATGGGGACGGTGTCTGGATGTATCTTGGTCGCTGCTGGGAACGATGCTGTCGGAGTTGTATGCCACTTTTACAGATAAAAATATGACCAACTACACTCCCCCCCCCCACCCGCCAAAAAAAAAAAAAATTCACAGGAAAAATTGTTAGGAAACATTCTTTGCTGTATATTTACTTGTATATAAAGTGCAAGTGCTGCCAAAAATTACAAGCAAGAGGCACTCCGAAACAGCCTGTATAGCACATAAAGGAGGGCCTCATTCACATAGTTGTACAATTGTTCAAGTAGTGGGACTCCTACACTCATAAAACCTATGCACTAAGTGAAAGGGCTGCCAAAAATTACAAGGAATCGGCACTACAATACACCCTTTATTACAAATAAAAGAGAGCATCATACACACCCGTGAAAAATTATGATTGGTGGCATGCTGGTGACCCTGAAAGACATTCTGATCAAGAGCCTGCTGGTAACCCTCTAAAACATAAGGGGCGAGGGCCTGCTGCTGAGCTGACCCTCTAAAACATTATATGCGAGTGCCTGCTGGTGAACTGATGCTCTACAACATTATATGCAAGTGCCTGCAGGTGAGCTGACGCTCTAAAACATTATATGCGAGTGCATGCAGGTGACCTGATGCTCTAAAACATTCTATGCCAGTAAATGCTGTTCAGCTGACGCTCTAACTCATTATACGCAAGTGGATGCTCTTCAGCTGACGCTCTAACTCATTATACGCAAGTGGATGCTCTTCAGCTGACGCTCTAAAACATTATATGTAAGTGCATGCTGTTAAAATGACGCTCTAAAACATTATATGCGAGTTCATGCTGTACAGCTGACGCTCTAAAACATTATATGCGAGTGCATGCTGTTTAGCTAACCCTATAAAAAAAATTGATTGAGGGCCTGCAGTTGAACTGACCCGATAAAAAAATTTGAGTTGAGGGCCTGCAGTTGAACTGACCCTATAAAAAAATTTGAGTGGAGGGAATATATACAATCTGGATGAGGAGGAGGAGGAGGAGAAAACAAGATTCAACCATATACTCTTTTTTTGTGGTGGAAAAGGTGCATGGGAATAGACTACAGTAGATTGAGTACATTATAAATTATAGATTTTAATTGCCTTTATGTTCATCATCAGCTTAGCTCTCCTCTGGTGGAGTTGAGAAGTCAGGGGCAATCCAGGCCATGCTCATTTTTATCTGCTTCAACCTGTCAGCATTGCCAGTGGACAAGCGGATATGCTTATCTGTTATAATGCCACCAGCAGCACTAAATACATTCTCAGACAAAACACTGGCGGCAGAGCAGGCCAGCACCTCCAAGGAGTAGAGCGCAAGTTCATGGCAAGTATCCAGCTTGGACACCCAGTAGTTGTAAAGCACTGAGGGATCATTTAGGACACTGGCATGGTCTGCTATGTATCCCTTCACCATCTTCCCAAACTTTTCCCTCCTTGTACCACTAGGCCGAGCTTCAGGGTGAGGTTGCTGGCGGGGTGTCATGAAAGTGTCCCATGCCTTGGAGAGTGTTGCCCTGCCTTTGTTAGAACTGCTGTGTGTTCCCCTTGTCTCCTTTCCTCGGTTGCCTAATGAAGTACGGACTCTGCCGGCCGCGCTGTCAGATGGAAAATTTTGGAGAAATTGCTCAACAAGTAACTTCTGGTATTGCACCATTTTACTCGTCCTCTACACCACAGGAATGAGAAATGAGAAGCACTCTTTGTAGCAGGGGTCGAGAAGGGTGAACACCCAGTAATCCGTGTTATCTAAAATGTGTATAACGCGAGGGTCGCAGGAAAGGCAGCCTAACATGAATTCAGCCATTTTTGCCAGAGTACCAACAGGCAAGACGTCAATGTCAACATAAGGATGACCCTGCATCTCCTCCTCCTCCTTCTTTTATGCCCTTCCATGCTGAACAGATGGAATTAAAGTTCCATGGGTACTACCCTCTGCAGCAGAGACAACTGTCTCCAGCTCCTCCTCCTCTACTTCATGGTTTAATTTGCACAGAGAAGATGAACTGAGGGTGGTCTGGCTATCACCCTGTGTAATGTCCTCCCCCATTTCCTCGTCTGCCACATTCAGAACGTCCTCCTTAATTGTGAGCAGCGATAGTTTGAGTAGACACAGCAGTGGGATGGTTACACTGGAAATAGCGTTATCGCCACTAAACATCTGTGTGGATTCATCAAAGTTTTTTAAAACCTTAAAGAGGTCTGACATCAATGACCACTGCTCGCTTGTGAATAGTGGCAGTTGACTGGAAAGGTGACTACCATGTTGCAGCTGGTATTCCACAACTGCCCTCTGCTACTCACAAAGCCTGGCCAACATGTAGAATGTAGAGTTCCAGCGCGTGCTCACGTCGCACAACAGTCGGTGAGCTGGAAGCTGCAAGCGCTGCTGCAGCATTGACAGACCGGCTGAAGCTGTGGACGACTTGCGGAAATGGGCACACACGTTTGTCCCCTAAGCAGATCAGCCTCAGCACGGCCTGTTGACGCTTACCCACAGCAGTGCTACACTGCTTCCAGCTAGCGACTAATGGCTGACTGCTGCTGGAGGTAGAAGCGGAGGAGGAGGCGGCAGGGGAGGAGAAGTGGGAGTTAGAACCAGTTACATGGCTGCTGGCAGAGACCCTGACGGTCTTAGGGCCCGCAATTCTGACCGTGGGTAGCACCTGTGCCATCCCAGGGTACGACTCACTCCCAGCCTTCACAACATTCACCCAGTGTGCGGTCAGGTAAATGTAGCGTCCCTGGCCACAGCACTTGTCCATGTGTCTGTGGTGAAGTGGACCTTCCCAGTAAGTGCGTTGGTCGGGCACAGGTGATGTTCTGGGACACATGCTGGTGTAAGGCGGGCACAGCACAGCATGAAAAATAGCGGCTGATCGGGACTGCGTACCGAGGGAAGCCTAAATGGCAACATTTCAAGGGCCAGTAATTTTGAAAGTTGCACAATTAGTGCTATGGCCTGTGGGTGGGGCGGAGGGGGTGTATGGGTATTTGCGCTTTCATTTAAATGCCTGTGTTATCAACATTTGGATGCTGCACTGGGACAGGGAAGTGGATGTTGTTGCTGATGGTTCATGCAAAGGTCCAGGTGCAGGGCGAGGGGCATCCGGGCCTACACCTTTGACAAGGGATTGGCCAGCAGTGTGTAACACAAGGGAAGAGGAGGCAGTGGTGTGACCCGTAGACCCAGATTGTGGACCCTGGCATTTGGCCCACTTATTAGAGTGTTTGGATGCCATGTGGTGGATCATGCTGGTGGTGGATCATGCTGGTGGTGGTGGTGAGGTTGCTAGTGTTCACACCCCAGCTCATTTTGGCACGGCACAGGTTGCAAACTACCACTCTTTTGTCGACTGCACTTTCCTCAAAAAATCCATACTGCGGAACACCTACCCCTTGGCAAGGTAAATTTACGCATGGTCGTGCTCGGTGTAATGGTTGCGGGCTTGTTTGGTGTGGGCTGACTTCTCCCTTTTGCAACCCCACTGCCTCTTCTAGACTGTTGCGGTGCTGTGGATCCCTCCCCCTCTGCATTGCTGTCCTCGCTTGGTTTTTCACCTTCCCACGTTGGGTCAGTGACCTCATCGTCCACCACCTCCTATTCCACCTCGTCACTCTGCTCATCCTCCTGACTTGACCTAACCACAACCTCAGTGATTGGCAACTGTGTCTCATCATCATCCACCTCGTGAACAAATGATTGCCGTTCACAACCGTCATCTTCTTGAGACTGTGAAGGCTAAAGAGGTTTGGAATCAGGGCATAATATCTCAGGTCCCTCTTCAAGCGTACTGGCCGAGAGGGCCAAATCTAATAGTGGTGTTGGAAAGAGCTCCTCAGAATATATGAGTGTGGAGTCTCTCGTTTGGCAAGCCCCTTCATGGTGGGAGGAAGGATGATCAGAGTGAGTATTCGGTTGACCAGACTCTTGGCTACAGAGACTGGACCTAGTGGAAGAGAGGGTCGTGCTTAAACGACTGGAAGAATTATCTTCAGCAATCCAACCGACCAACTCTTCGCATTGGTCCGACTTGGACAGTGTTGTCTTGCGCTGCCCAGCTAAGTTGGACATGAAGCTGGGTACAGTGGATGTTTTTTTTATTTTTTATGGTGCACGGGCAGCAGACAAAGTTTAATTGCGCCCAGGGCCATGGCCCCTGCGTGCACCATCAGCATCATGCCCACTTCTCCATCCATTAGTTATCGCCTTCTTCATATTAAGGGTTTTGTCACTAGCTGTGGCGCATATTGTTTTACTGTCCGCTAAAGACACCGTTTTCAGATGCAGGACAGTATATGTCACAGAAACCCACAGAATATAAACACTATATTAGGCCCAGATTATTGGCATTTGCAATACAGACACTGTTATTGGATGCAGGGCAGTATATGTCACAGAAACCCACAGAATATGGACAGTATATTAGGTCCAGATTATTGGAATTTGTAATGCAGACACTGTTTGTAGATGTAGTACAGCATTAGTTACAGAACACCACAGATTATTGACTCTATATTATTGCCAGATTATTGGAATTTGTAATACAGACACTGTTTGCAGATGTAGTACAGTGTTGGTTACAGAACACCACAGATTATGGACTCTATATTAGGCCCAGTTTATTGGAATTTGTAATATAGACCCTGTTTTCAGATGTAGTACAGTATTGGTTACAGAACAGAACAGATTATGGACACTATATAAGGCCCAGATTATTGGAATTTGTAATCCAGACACTGTTTGCAGATGTACTACAGTATTGGTTGCAGAACACCACAGATTATGGACACTATATTAGGCCCAGATTATTGGAATTTGTAATATAGACACTGTTTGCAGATGTAGTACAGTATTAGAATCAGAACACCACAGATTATGGACACCATATTAGGCCCAGATTATTGGAATTTGTAATAGAGACACTGTTTGCAGATATAGTTCAGTATTTATTACAGAACACCACAGATTATGGACACTATATTAGGCCCAGATTATTGGAGTTTGTAATACAGACACTGTTTGCAGATGTAGTTCAGTATTTTTTACACAAAGCCACGCACTATGGACACTTGATGTGGCCCAGATTATTAAAGACACAGTGTACAGATGATGTACAGTATATGTCACTAATAGGTAGAAAATAAAAATATCTTGCTGCTGTCAAACACACACAATAGTTCTTAAAAGGATTTTGGGGTCTTTGAAAAGCTTTAAGTATTAAAAACAGCAAATTTCTCTCCCTGCACTATCTGTCCCTTTCTGAAGCACTGTCCCTGAGACTGCAGGAGATAAAAAGATTGCTGCTCTAAAACACACACACACACACAGTAGTCCTTAAAAGGACTTTTGGGTCTTGGAAAAACTTTCTCAGAATAAAAACTGTGAAATTCGCTCCCTGCTTTGTCTTTGCCTTCCTCCGCTCTGTCTCCCTGTCTAGATCTGAGCCGAACATGCTTCATCGGGTGCTATATAGCACCCGATGACACGTTCCGGACAGCCAATCACTGTAATGCCAGCAGCCAACATGGCTACTGGCATTACAGTGAAGGCAGTACTTACCTGCACCTTTATTGGCTGCTTAAAACCCGCAAAATGTGCGGGGCGGAGACTCGAACTGATATTCGGCCGATCATGCTCGCTCATTACTACTAATAACCCAGTGAGCTATTAGGGAATGCCAGAACAGGTTGTCATTTGTAGTATACAAGAACAGCAAGATTTTTTTCACCACCATGGGGCAAAACAGGAAAATACAGTTACATGACAAGAATCTCTATACTCTATAATCATATCCTAGTTGTATGTCCAATTTATGCATGCGATAGCCAAGATTATTGTCAATAAAATGTTAGTCTCACTTTCAAAGCTGTAGTAGATAAAGAGATATGGAACCTGAAAATCAAAAGTTCAAAACATTATTACCCTTTTGTTCGTCAGTATATTGAGCGGCAATTCTCTCTTGCTCATTTTCCAAATACAGTAGCTACTAGTTCATACATTGCTCTTATACACTGTTTACAATAATTAAAAATTGACTGGCCTTTTTTGCTATGTCTCGCCATATACTACATAGCAAGCTACAGAATTCTGTTCAATAGCAAAATCTGTCAGATTCCCTATCTGACTGCTTGGTCTTCATGCCCTCTTCCATCTCTCCTGTACAATCTTCTAAGATAATTTATCACTGAATTAAAGTTCAAGCCACTCTTTAGTTCAAGAAAAAAATAAAATTCCTAATTACTAGGATACTTAGATGGTGACCTCCTTTTCATCTTTGTAGTGCAGATCTGCAGCTTCTCGGGCACTTCTTCTGCCATCCAAGATGGTTGCTTTGCTTCTCAGACTGCCTGATGCATACTGTGCATTTGGTAGCCTTTCTGGTGCCCATGGATGGGCCAGCAGTGCTTACATAACCAACGCAGGCCAATCCAAGAGCAAAGAGCAGGGTTGGACAAGTAGGAGTCTTAGGTTATCCAAATGCACATTGTGCATCGAGTAGTCTGAGAAGGGGTACAGCCATCTTGGAAAGAAAAAGAGAGTCCAAGGAACTGACAGATCTACAGCCGAAAAAATGAAGAAGGAGGGCACCAGGTAAGTGTTTTCCCCAGTTAATATGATTTTTTTTTCTTGAACTAGAGGGTTGCTTTCAGTCTGCCGGGTTTCATTCTCAGTGGCATTCCGTAGCTTGCTATGTAATGTATATGCCTGACAGCTGCAGATGACAAAAAAACTATATATTTTTTAAATCCAGAAATGCATGCAATTGATTACAAATATCTTGTTAACACCTTCCCGACCAGCGCTGTATTAGTGACGTGAATTACCACCCAGCGCCTTACTATTACGGCGCGACAAACCCCCGGCCCCCAGGCATAATTGTTCGGAAACCGGGGTGAAATGACTGCTCTGCCGAGCAGGCAGCCATGTTAGCTAATGGCTGCGGGAGGTATTTCTGCCCCACTGCAGCCGTAATTGCTGCTATTGGCTGCATTCCACAGACGGCTGCGATATGGAGCTGCGGGGGGGGGGGGGGGGGATGGTGTCATCTGGAGGTGACTGGTGCTGAACAAGGCAGCACCTGTCTCCTCCTAGGTCAGGCAGGGAACACCAGTGCTGTGGGTCCACTGCCAGCGCTGCTATTGGCTGGAACAATAGCTGCACAGGAAGAGGCAGAACTTCCCTGTATGCAGCCATTGTAGCTGGTGACTGCATGCAGAGAGGTTCTGTGCCTTTCTGTGCTGCTTGTGGCCTGCTGGGACTTGTGGTGCACCACCACAGCATTTTAACCCCTTTCCTGCTGAAATGAAGAAGAAAGAAGGACATCTGGAATAGCTGCACAGATTTTTTTTTTCTCTTGCAGCTGTTCTAAATCCCTAAACCACCCTCTGTCCCTATCCCTAATTTTGCATTTTTACAAATGTGTGCTTTGAAATCCTTTCTCGAGTACTTCTGCCTTCTGTAAGACACCTGTTTGCTAAAAAGTACCCTTTCCACCACTTAAAATCTTCATACGGGGTGCTTTTTCCAAAATGGGGTCACTTCTTGGGGTTTTTCATTTCTGGGGACTGCAGGATATTTATTTATTGTGACATGGCACCTAAATTAATGTCTGTTTATTCAGGCCTGCAAAAAAGAACTGTTTTTGCACTTTGCCTCTAGAGACCTGCTGTGCGCCAATACAGCAGGCTACAAGCACATATGGGGTGTTTGCAAAATGGGGAGAAAATGGGGAACATATACTGGGGTGCAGTTTCTCCTTTAACCCCTTGTGAAAGTGAAAAATTGGTGTCTGCTAGTAATGTTTAAATTTTATAAATGTGTTCTTTGAAATACTTTCTCGAGTATTTCTGCCTTCTGTGAGGCACCTGTCTGCTGAAAAGTACCCTTTCCACCACTTAAAATGTTCATATGGGAGTGCTCTTTTCAAAATTGGGTCACTTCTTGGGGTTTTTCATTTCTAGGGACCTCAGGGTATTTATTTAATGTGACATGGCACCTAAAATACATGTCTGTTTATTCAGGCCTGCAAAAAAAACTGTTTTTGCACTTTGCTTCTAGAGATCTGCTGTGCGCCAATACAGCAGGCTACAAGCACATATGGGGTATTTGCAGAAAGGGGAGAAAATGGGGAACATATACTGGGGTGCAGTTTCTCCTTTAACCCCTTGTGAAAGTCAAAAATTGGGTTCTGCTAGTAATTTTTCATTTTTGCAAATGTGTGCTTTAAAATCCTTTCTCTAGTATTTCTGCCTTCTGTGATATACCCGTTTGCTGCCGTTTCCACCAGTTAAAATGTTTGTACGGGGGTGCTCTTTCCGAAATGGGGTCACTTGTTGGGGTTTTTCATTTCTGGGGACCTCAGGAAATGTATTTAATGCGACATGGCACCTAAAACACATGTCTGCCATTTCAGGTCAGCAAAATCCATATTTAGCTGTTTGATCTAGAGCCCTGCCATGCACCCATACATCATTTTTTGAGCCCATATGGGGTGTTGGCGTATTTGGAGGGAAATAGGGAACACAATGTGGGGTGCATTTTGTCCTCTTACCTCTTGTGAAAGTGAAAAATGTTAGCGTAAAGCAACTTTTTCTGGAAAAAAATTAAATTTTTCATTTTCATAGCCAAGTGTTTCCTAATTCTGTGAATCATCTGATGCCTCAAAGTGCTCACTACACACCTTGAAATATTCATTGAGGGGTGTAGTTTCAAGAATGGGGTGATTTTTTGGGGGTTTCCACTGTAGGGCCACCTCAGGGTGTTTTCATATATGTAATAGCTCCCAATTACCATTCCAGCAAAATCAGCTCTCCAAAAGCCATATGGTGGTCCTTCCACTCTGAAGGCTGCTGTGCGCCCATACATCGGTTTTGAAACAAAAGTGGGGTGTTTCTGTAAACTCCAGATTCAGGGTAATAGATTTTGAGTTTTGTTTCGCTGTTAACCCTTGATGTGTTGTTGAAAAAATAGATTAAAATTTTAAATCTGCTAAAAAAATGAGAAATTTTGAAATTTCATTCTTATTTTTCTTTAATACTCGTGGGGCTACTAAAGGGTTAACAAAGTTTGTGAAATCAGTTTGAAATAGCTTTAGGGGTGTAGTTTAAAAAATGGGGTAATTTTTTATTTGTAATATGTAAGCCCCAGAAAGTGACTTCATAACTGAACTGGTCCTGAAAAAATTGGATTTGCTTCTAAACTTCTAAGCCTTCTAACATCCCAAAAAAATAATAATAAAATTTCATTTTCTAAATGATCCAAACATGAAGTAGACATATGGGGAATGTAAAGTATTTACTATTTTTGGGGGTATTACTATCTATTATAAAAGTAGAGAAATTGAAATTTGGAAATTTGCTAATTTTGCAAATTTTTTGGTAAATTTGGTATTTTTTTATAGATAAAAATGAAAATTTTAACTAATTTTTATGACTGTCATGAAGAACAATATGTGACGAGAAAACAATCTCAGAATGGCCTGTATAAGTAAAAGCATTTAAAAGTTATTACCACATAAAGTGACACATGTCAGATTTGCAAAAAATGGCCAGGACAGTAAGGTGAAAACTGGCCCGGAGATAAAAGGGTTAATGTTGACTCTCATTTAAATATGCATGCAAAATTATTTCTTTACAGAATGCTAATGAATAACAAAGTTAGAAACTACATTTTTTTCAACTGTCATGCTGCATTAACTGAAACTTTTGGGTTATAAATTGACGCCATTTATTGCCATGAATTGTGATTCTTTTTCATGTACGTAGCACTGCATGCAATCTTTGACATGTGATGAGCCCAGAGTCGCCGAGTAGTCTCAGCCTAGAGTGGATAGGAGATAAAATGAAATTAATGTTTATTTTTTTTCCCCTAGAAATAATTGTCCTTGGGCTGTGTCTAGTATTGTGGTTTTGGCTTCTAATAGTGAATGGTGCTGAGTTGCAACACAAAGCATAGCCCATGGACAATACTATTACTGTTGTTTGTTTTTTTTTTTTTTTTTTTCATTTGATATTATTTCTTTTTAACAGAATCAAATAAATTTTGCCTTATCCCAAATAACTCCTTTAATTGCATTTCTTCCTCCTGTTTAATCCAATCATGTTATCTTTTTTGTCAGCATGTCTCATCGTTTTAATATATAGAGCAGATACAGTGTATGTTCTTTGTACATTTTGATTTAAAATCAATGCAATGTTGAATGTTGATGCTCCAAATAAAAAAAGAGCACTTTATTAGGCACAGTTGTAGGTAAAAAATATATGTGTCTTTCAATGCTGGAAATTATCAGCAGTCATTTTGGATATTCATGTCTGGAATCTGCTTAGTTCCCTGTATTCTACTGTGGTTAAGGTTCAGTCTCACTGACCCAGTCCATTAGATAATCAGACTCTACATGAATACTTAATGCTCATTACACCTTCAGACTGAACAGCACCTGGTTGCAAATATAATTTGATTGTTAAGCTACGAATACTGAAGTATGACTTAGCTTTGAATTTTAATTAAGTTAATCTGCCCTTTCCACCTTTCCCCATACATTACTTAAGTTACAAGCTGTCCAGTATTTGATCTAGTGTTCGGAGTGAAATTGCCCATGCATTAGTCATTTATTCATCAATCTGTATGAAACCCTAAAACTGCTGTAGATCAAAATCCCCAAATGAGCAGTGATCTGATCTCCTTACACAGACTTAACAACCCATGCTTATGTGGAATATTGTGTTATGTGTAAAGGTTCAATAGATTCTGTCTTTAGATGACACTCTTGATACTTTACTTATTAATTCTAATTTGCTCTGTCAGGCTTTTAAGAGGTGTTTGGTAATGAAGCCAATAAATTTTATTCAAGTTGAAATAACAGGTGGACACATCTGTATCATTGGCATGAAAGATTATTTATAGGTTCATAAACAAGGCTGGTAGATGGATGAATCTTTTTATACAGTTGTTATGCACATAAGATTTATCAAACTTTTTATGCCACTATAGTGGCGTAAACAATTCTCAAATTATTGTATCACGCCATATTCCGGCCTTTTTCGACTTGTCAACCTTTTTCTAAAGTGGCGAGAAAAGGGGTGAAGCTTAGCGGGAGAGAGGCAACGGATATTGCGTAACACCAGATTAACTATAACTTGCTCCAGAGACAGGCGTAGGCTGTAGCTCAAGTCTAAGACAACCCCTGGCTGTTCTAGATTTAAGTTTCTGGCACAAGGACTGCCAGAGATGTGACTAATTAAGAGATTATTATTATTATTATTATTATTATTAAGAGATATCTGCCTTTTAATTATTTAGACACATCTTACTACAATGCAAGGGGCGATCAAGACTTGTATATGAGAATGCAAGTCTTGATACATCTCTCCCGTAGTGCTCTATGTAATATTCCCTGATTATTTCCAGAGTTAAAAAAAATAACACCTTTTATTATTCTATTTTTATGACTTGCTTTCTGACATGTCGCACAATATGGAAGTGCTTCCCTAGATTAAGTGTACCCGGCTGAACTGTTTTGCAGGACCTAGTACAATTTGTTGTCATGAACTAGAAGACAGCATAGAGATAAACTGAAAACATAATTATGTTTTTTACTTTACTTGAGATGGGGAACAAACTATCGCTTAAGCCTTACCACAGATATATTACACATAACAAGTTCTCTTGAGAGACATGGCAGGAAAGCTGTTAAGCTTTTAGACCTAATGCGGAATGGCTCACCTCCCGTGGGCATCCTTAAATTTTAAAAAAGATGTATACGGTGAAGAATTCTTATGTCGCTGTCTAAGAAGATGGAATCAAACAATTTCATAGAATTCACCATTTACATAAGGCCTATCATAATAAGATAAGGCCACATTGTCACCTGTGTTAACATGTCGGAGAACTTCTTGTGTTCATAAGTGTGAAATAAAGGTCAGACTTTTCAGGTGTGTTAAGACTCTGCCAAGGGCATGCTCAAAGTTGCAAGATATAGATGGCAATAAATAGGTCAAGAAGAAAGGTGTAAGATATACATGGCAAGAAATGGGTCAAAAAGATTTGTGTTAGGTTTTATGTGTACCAGCCATAATCTTTTCAAAACTGGAATGCGATGTACCGAGCATTTATGTCCTGTCACTCATAGCTACTGGCTGGACACACAAAATAGACAGCTGAATAGAAAGATAACCATATGTTTTGCCCTATAAGACACATATGCCCATAAGACACACCAAGGTTTTAGAGGATGATAAAAAGATTTTTTTTTTTTCATCAAACCTCAGATCAGACCCCAATCAGACCCCCAATGTTAATTCAACCTCAGCTCAGACCCCCAATCAGACCACAGATCAGACCTTCAATGTTAATTAGACCTCAGACCCTCAATATTAATCAGACCCTCAAACAGACCTCAGATGAGACCCCCAATGTTAATTAGACTCCAAAACAGAACCTCAATCAAACCTCAAATAAGACTGCCAATGCTGATTAGACCCAGATCAGACCCCCCCCAATCAGACCTCAGATCAGACTCCCAATGCTAATTAAACTGCAGCTCAGACCCTCAATTAAATCTTAAATCAGACCTCTGATGTTCATCAAACCCCCATAGTAAATTAGACCTCAGATGTTCCGGACGCAGATTCTCAGATCCAGCACTCTTCACTTGTGCAGTGACCTGATGTCACACAGTGTGAGGTCACAGAGCATGCCTATGTCCTCACATTGTGCACAGGTCACATCACAGCATGCAGCACCTACAGGAGAAAACCAGGAAGCAGTGAGTACAGAGCCCAAAAAGTGGGTGCTATATTCACGGCTCCCTGGTCCTACTGTAATAATGAGCATTTCCATAATGGAAATGATTATTAGTATTCACCCTTTAAGTGGGGGAAATATGTCAGAGTCTTATAGGGTGAAAATATGGTAGTAAATAAATCATGGATAGTAAGTGAAAGAAGGTATACTCCTCTTGTGTAATTTATTTAATCACAGTATAAAAGAGGTGTTAAAAATTAAAATTAAATCTTTATCATTTGTAATACACAAACAAAACAGACAAAGAGGGAGATTTATATGGTAACCCTCAAGAAGTACACAGAGTACAAAAAGTACAAAACATGCACTTAACCGCATCCCGACCGCCGAACGCAGGGCTGCGTCCTGCGGGCGGCCGGGATGTTCCTCCTTGACGCGTCGGCGCGTCATCTCGCGAGAGGTGAGATTTGCTGTGAAGACGCGCGGGCGTTCACAGCAGCTCGCAGCTCGGAAGTTGTACTGCAGCTCTCTGGCAGGCTGTAGATGTAAAATAAAAAGCATCAAACATGTATATCAGATGCTGTTTTGTTAACAGCGTCTGATATACCTGCTAGCTGGTCCTCTGGTGGTCCCATTTGCTGGGATCGACCACCAGAGGACCAGGTAGCTATGTAAAGTAGCACCAAGCACCACACTACACCCCCCCCTGTCACTTATCAACCCCTTATTAACCACTGATCACCCCATATAGACTCCTTGATCACCCCCCTGTCATTGATCACCCCCCTGTATGGCTCCATTCAGATGTCCATATGTGTTTTGCCGATCCTCGGATCCGCAAAACACGGACACCGGCAATGTGCTTTCCGCATTTTGCAGATCCGCACAATGCAAGAACTATATAGAAAATGCCTTTTCTTGTCCGCAAATGCGGACAAGAATAGGACATGTTCTATATTTTTGTGGAACGGAAGTGCAGACCCGGAAGTGCGGATCTGCAATTCCGGATCCGAGCGGGACAAAGTCTGTCCCCATAGAAATGAATGGGTCCACAATTCCGTTCCGCAAACAGAATTGCGGACGTGTGAATGGGGCATAAGGGTGCCTTATCACCGCCAATTAGTTAGCTACTTGTTAGGTAGTTAGAGCCCAGCCCACTGCACCGCAGTCACTGATTTTGGCAGACATTTTTTTATCCACATTGATCGATGCGAATGAAGAAATCTGTGCCGTTAATTTTATTTTTTTTTCAGCCCAGAGGCTGAACGGAAAAAAAAAATCTCATTACCCGTATGCTCAATATAAGGAGAATAGCAGAAACTTCTCATCCTGGCCATACATATAATGATTGCGGAGACTCCCAAATGCCAGGGCAGTACAAACACCTCACATATGACCCCATTTTAGAAAGAAGACACCCCAAGGTATTCCGTGAGGGGTATGGTGAGTTCATGTAAAATTTTATTTTTTGTCACAAGTTAGGTGTAGAGATGAGCGAACATTTAAAAAAAGTCCGTTGTTCGGGGTTCGGGTGGTGGTTAATTGCGCATCCCGTTATGGATTCCACAATAGCGCATATGGAATCCATAAGGGGCGGCTGCCACCAACCCGAACTGTAGAACAGCTGAAGGACCTGGCGTGACGTCACTGTCATGTGATCAGTGCAGGGGGCGTGGCTCAGCACGGGATCAAATCCCGTGCTGAGCCACGCCCCCTGCACTGATCACATGACAGTGACGTCACGCCAGGTCCTTCAGCTGTTCTACAGTTCGGGTTGGTGGCAGCCGCCTCTTATGGATTCCATATGCGCTATTGTGGAATCCATAACGGGATGCGCAATTAACCACCACCCGAACCCCGAACAACGGACTTTTTTTAAATGTTCGCTCATCTCTAGTTAGGTGGAATATGAGACTTTGTAAAAAAAAAAATATATATATATATATAAATTTCCGCTAACTTGTGCAAAAAAAAAAAATAATTCTGTGAACTCGCCATGCCCCTCACGGAATACCTTGGGGTGTCTTCTTTCCAAAATGGGGTCACATATGGGGTATTTATACTGCCCTGGCATTTTTGAGGCCCTAAAGCAAGAGAATCCAAATGCGTAAAAATGCCCTGTGAAATCCTAAAGGTACTCATTGGAATTAGGGCCCCTTTGCGCATCTTGGCTGCAAAAATTTGGCACACATGTGGTATTGCCGTACTCAGGAGAAGTAGGGCAATGTGTTTTGGGGTGTATTTTTATATATACCCATACTTTGTGTGAGAAATATCTCTGTAAACGACAACTTTAAAAAAAAAATTTATACAAAGTCAATTTGCAGAGATATTTCTCTCACCCAACATGGGTATATGTAAAAATACACTTTAAAACACATTGCCCTACTTCTCCTGAGTACGGCGATACCACATGTGTGACACTTTTTTGTAGCCTAGGTGCGTAAAGGGGCGTAAAGTCCAACAAGTACCTTTAGGCTTTACAGGGCTGCTCACAATTTAGCCCCGCCCAAAATGCCAGAACAGTACAAACACCCCACAAATGACCCCATTTTGGAAATAAGACACCCCAAGATATTCGCTGAGGGGCATATTCAGTCTATGAAAAATTGAACTTTTTATCACAAGTTAGCGGAAAGGGAGACTTTGTGAGAAAAAACAATAAAAAATCAATTTCCGCTAACTTGTGCCAAAAAAAAAAATCTTCTATGAACTCGCCATGCCCCTCACGGAATACCTTGGGGTGTCTTCTATCCAAAATGGGGTCACATGTAGGGTATTTATACTGCCCTGGCATTTTAGGGGTCCTAAAGCGTGAGAAGAAGTCTGGAATCCAAATGCGTAAAAATGCCCTCCTAAGAGGTACTCATTGGAATTAGGGACCCTTTGCGCATCCTGACTGCAAAAAAGTGTCACACATGTGGTATCGCCGTACTCAGGAGAAGTAGGGCAAAATGTTTTTTAAAAAGTTGTCATTTACAGAGATATTTCTCACAACCAGCAGGAGAATATGTAAAAATACACCCCAAAACACATTGCCCTACTTCTCCTTTTTACAGGGCTGTTCACAATTTAGCACCGCCCAAAATGCCAGAACAGTAAACACACCCCATAAATGACCCCATTTCGGAAAGTAGACACCCCAAGGTATTCACTGAGGGGCATAGTGAGTCCGTGGGAGATTTTATTTTTTTTTGCCAGAAGTTAGCAGAAATGGAAACTTTATTATTATTTTTTTTCCTCAGAAAGTGTCATTTTCAGCTAACTTGTGAAAAAAAATGAAATGATACATGAACTCACCATGCCCCTCCGTGAATACTTTGGGGTGTCTTCTTTCTAAAATGGTGTCATTTGGGGGGTATTTATTACTATTCTGGCATTCTAGCGCCTGAAGAAACATGACAGGTGCTCAGAAAGTCAGAGCTGCTTCAAAATGCGGAAATTCACTTTTTTGCACCATAGTTTCTAAACGCTATAACTTTTAACCAATATACAAGTATTGGATTTTTTTTCATGAAAGACATGTAGAACAATAAATTTATAGAAAAATGTATATAGAAATGTAGTTTTGTTTAAAAAAATTTACAACAGAAAGTGAAAAATGTAATTTTTTTTGCAAAAATTTCGGTCATTTTTGATTAATAGCAAAAAAAGGAAAAATGTCAGCAGCAATGAAATACCACCAAATGAAAGCTCTATTAGTGAGAAGAAAAGGAGGTAAAATTAATTTGGGTGGTAAGTTGCATGACCGAGCAATAAACGGTGAAAGTAGTGTAGTACAGAATTGTAAAAAGTGGCCTGGTCATTAAGGGTGTTTAAGCTAGGGGGGCTGATGTGGTTAATAACCCAATATAATCAGGACAAGACAGAGGACTGTCAACATATAAGTCGTATCTGTCCAGAGAAATGGGAGTGGACCAGTGTAAAAACTATGATGCCACTGGGTCAGTATGAGACGACTAGAGTGCCTTAGGGACCACAGGTAGGTGTCTAGGTAGGTGGCACCGTTCACTGGATAATACTGTGTGGTAAAAAAATTCCTTAGCAGGTAAGTTAAGGTGTGGGTATGGAGGCTATTATGTTCTCAAAACTGGCAAACATAATCACAGCCCTAGGGGTAACAGCCCCAAAGTGGTAAACACTCTCTAAAGTCACTGATCACATGGGGAATACAGTATGTGGATGGACCTGAGAGGATAATAAACCAACTCCCGAACTACCTATCCAAATGGCTAGCTAAAACTCCCACATTTAGTGCCTAAGCTTGATGCTTTTCATCAATGAGAATTATCAGGGGCTGCTGGTGTGCACATGGAAAGTATAGTCTGAAGAGCTGCCACACTGATGGTGTGTGGCAGGGTGCCTGGCGTTAGGATGGCCATGAAAATATGGTAGGGTGGGTAGGTAGATAGATTGATAGATAGATAGATAGATAGATAGATAGATAGATAGATAGATACAAGAAAAGGAAAATGAGAAGCAGCACACTGTCTTCCTGGGTGCAACTCCCGCACTGGTCCCCAACGCGGTCCACTAGATACAAATTCGGAAAACGCAGGCAGCACTCCAATAACAAAGTGGTTTATTAGCCCAGTGCAGTACAAGCAACGTTTCAACTGTTCGATACAGTCTTTGTCAAGCTCAAGTCAGCGTGTGTCTTGTGCAGTATATAAAGGCAGTGCACATCTTGATTGACAATTAATCAAAATATCATAAAAACATTCATAAAAAGCCACATAATGTGAATCATACAATACTGTATATCAAAGTGCTAGTGCTTCAATTCATTACATAACAGTGAACAATAAATATATATCTTCAACATGATTTACATGGTAAAAATCACATAATTAGTGCATGATTGTGTAAATAATTTCATCTGTGTAACACCACGTGTTTGGGTTTAAAAAAAGGAAAGGGGAGGAATGTAGAAATCTCACATGTGGGTCCGCGCATCATGTCCGGCATGGCGTTCCACATCGTTCACAGCGCATGCGTCTATGCCGCTGATCTCGCGATGTGTATAGTCCATCCCACACTTAGATCGGTACCACACTAAACATGGCTGAACAAAGCCAGCAACACACTATCGCGCATGCTCCAACTACTTCTCGAACAGCTACTCAATCACATGATCACTGGCACATCCCTCTTCCGGCCTTCAGAATCACCGGACCACAGCATTCATGCAGTTTCGTGCCATTTGCTTCTTAGCTACATCACATTGGTGATGTGATAACCTCATTCAACCAAAAACACACCTCTTAGCTTTGGGTTACCTGGCAACAGGAGACGCTCTCGTGAAAGGCGCCACCCCTAGCCTGGCCTTACTTACCGCCAATGCCAAATCACTAGCATTGATGCGGTTTCGTGCCAATGGCATCCCTTTGTTCTATACACCTCATCTCACAATATTTCAAGTGGATATCCCAAGGAGGGTCCACCGTCAAATACGGGGTCGAGGTACACTTCCATACAAAAGATTATTTTAAAAGGGGTCATGTAATTCAGCCGATCAGAGACTGTATTGGAGCACACTCATTCACAATTAAGTTTCAAATAACTAGTCAAGTTGCGGCACCGATGTTTGTGTTATAACAATATCATGGCGGTCAAATGTTACGCAGATCCCAACCGGAGACATCCAATCCATAGCTTAAAAAATATCTGAAAATAAAAAAACATATATCAAAAATAGATCAAAAATAAAGAATAATACATCTTTTAGAAAACACACTATTTTTCACCGTGATTATACAGGTAAGAGACTAGGTGTGGTATCACCTTTTAACCCACTTTGAATTCAACATTCAGACCCCTAGGCTTAAGTGTCTGTAATGTAAAAATCCAAAAGAGTTCCCTCTTCTTCAAGCATGCTACTCTGTCTCCCCCTCGCCGAGACACTACCACCTGTTCCAAGATTCTAAACCGAAGGTCCTTTTCTGTATGTCCTTTCTCTGTGAAATGTTTTGAAACTGGCAAATCCAACCTCTGTTTTCTGATGGTATACCTATGGTGATTGAGACGTGTCTTCATATCCCAAGTGGTCTCTCCCACATACCACATGTCACATGGGCAGGATAGGAGATAGACCACGTGGGTGGAATCACACGTCAAGAACTGTCTAATTTTCATCAGGGAGCAATTGATGCAATTAAAGCACGAAAAACATCCCGTCCTTGTAGAACCAAAATATGAGCCACAGCTCACCTTTTTAGAACCAATGTCAGATTTTACAACCCTGTCACCCTCATTGCAGGACCGTCTATATGAGAATATAGACAAATCTCTCCTCCAGGTGTGTCATGTAGATGTTAGCATAGGTGGGCGCCACTTTAGACCCCATGGCGGTCCCCCGTAACTGCATAAAAAAATCATCTTGGAATAAAAAATAATTCCATACCAGGATGAACTGCAACAAAGTTACAATAAAATCCTGGCATTGTGTCGTGTAATTCGTCTGTCTCAAACACTGTGTCACTGCCTGTAGGCCCAACTCGTGTTCAATCGACGTGTAAAGGCTAGTGACGTCAAAAGACGCCAAAATAGCCCCCTCCGGTATCCTCAAATCCCTGATTTTACTTAGGAAATCAGGTGTATCACGTATATACGACCTCGCATTAGTCGCAAAAGGCCGCAGAATTTTATCAAGAAAAATGGCTGGGTTACAGAATAATGAACCCCTCCCAGACACAATCAGGCGTCCCGGGGGGGAATTCAAACTTTTGTGAATCTTTGGGAGAGTGTACAGGATAGGAGTCACCGGCTTGTCACAATATAAAAAATTAAACAATTTGTCGTCTATAATTCCGGCTGTCAAAGCCTGGCTCAGTATTAGTTTTAATTCACGTAGCAAACTGAATTTTGGATCATGTCACTCCCTCCTGTACACTGCATCATCACCCAACTGTCTATGGATCTCATGTACATAGTCACTGGTATCCATGTACAGGAGGGAGTGACATGATCCAAAATTCAGTTTGCTACGTGAATTAAAACTAATACTGAGCCAGGCTTTGACAGCCGGAATTATAGACGACAAATTGTTTAATTTTTTATATTGTGACAAGCCGGTGACTCCTACAGGAGGAGTCGAGTAAGCAAAATAGACTCACTGAGATGGGCTCCAAGTTCATGGCACGAGGGTATCCACAAAAATTGATTAAAAAAAGCATGGATAAAATCAGAAATAGGGATCAGTTTACTAGGAGAGATAGTAATACTGTTGATAGAATCCCATTTGTCTCGGAATTCAACACAGAAAGTGAAAATATTGCTAAAATTGTGAGAAAACATTGGGGTGTTCTCAAAAGTGGATTCCCCCGTGTAAAAGAAGATAAAATCAGAAATAGGGATCAGGTTACTAGGAGAGATAGTAATACTGTTGATAGAATCCCATTTGTCTCGGAATTCAACACAGAAAGTGAAAATATTGCTAAAATTGTGAGAAAACATTGGGGTGTTCTCAAAAGTGGATTCCCCCGTGTAAAAGAATTTGGTGTCCCACCTCTATTCTCATATAGACGGTCCCGCAATGTGGGTGACAGGGTTGTAAAATCTGACATTGGTTCTAAAAAGGTGAGCTGTGGCTCATATTTTGGTTCTACAAGGACGGGATGTTTTCCGTGCTTTAATTGCATCAATTGCTCCCTGATGATACGTGGCAATTGTTTTGTGAACTCAGCTACAGGAGAAACGATGAAAATTAGACAGTTCTTGACGTGTGATTCCACCCACGTGGTCTATCTCCTATCCTGCCCATGTGACATGTGGTATGTGGGAGAGACCACTTGGGATGTGAAGACACGTCTCAATCACCATAGGTATACCATCAGAAAACAGAGGTTGGATTTGCCAGTTTCAAAACATTTCACAGAGAAAGGACATACAGAAAAGGACCTTCGGTTTAGAATCTTGGAACAGGTGGTAGTGTCTCGGCGAGGGGGAGACAGAGTAGCATGCTTGAAGAAGAGGGAACTCTTTTGGATTTTTACATTACAGACACTTAAGCCTAGGGGTCTGAATGTTGAATTCAAAGTGGGTTAAAAGGTGATACCACACCTAGTCTCTTACCTGTATAATCACGGTGAAAAATAGTGTGTTTTGTAAAAGATGTATTATTCTTTATTTTTGATCTATTTTTGATATATGTTTTTTTATTTTCAGATATTTTTTAAGCTATGGATTGGATGTCTCCGGTTGGGATCTGCGCAACATTTGACCGCCATGATATTGTTATAACACAAACATCGGTACCGCAACTTGACTAGTTATTTGAAACTTAATTGTGAATGAGTGTGCTCCAATACAGTCTCTGATCGGCTGAATTACATGACCCCTTTTAAAATAATCTTTTGTATGGAAGTGTACCTCGACCCCGTATTTGACGGTGGACCCTCCTTGGGATATCCACTTGAAATATGTGAAATATAAGTGCTGCCCTCACAGTAATGCCGTAGCCATGTTGGTTACTGGCATTACAGTGATTGGCTGGCCGGAACGCATTATCGGGTGCTATATAGCACCCGATGGCGCGTGTCCAGCTCAGTCTTAGTCAGGGAGAGCTGTGCATAGGAATGGACAGACAGTGTAAGGAGTGATATTGCACTAGTTTTATTAGAAACTTTTCAGAGACCCAAAGGTTCTTTTAAGGACTATTGTGTGTGGCAGCAGCAATATATATTTTTAGCACAAATTGTGCTAAATTGCTAAAACTTTACAGACCCAAAAGTCCTGTTAAGGACTATTGTGTGTGGCAGCAGCAAAATATATATTTTTTGGCGCATCATGTGCTAAATATGCATCTAATATGCCACGGCAGACAGTTAAATTATCTGCGCCACATCTGCTGTGTAAAGTGTGCGCATCTCAAAAAAATCTGTGACATATAGTGAACTTTTTCCGCTCTGGACAGTGACACTAGTTGTGCCACTTCTGCAGTGTAACGTGTGCGCTGAAAAAAATATCTGTGACATACAGTGTACTTTTTCAATAGACGGTGTCCGTTTCTGACAGTGACATTACCAGGGGTAAATCTCCACTGCAATGTACCGTGTGCATTTTAAAAATGTATCAGTGACATACACTGTAGTTTTTCAATAGTCGGTGTCTGCTTCTGGCAGTCACATTACCAGGGGAATATCTCCAGTGTAGCGTGTGCATTAAATTTTTTTATCAGTGACATACAGTGTACTTTTTCAATAGGCGGTGTCTGCTTCTGACAGTGATATTACCAGGGGGGCATCTCCAGTGTACTGTGTGCGTTACATTTTTTTATCAATAACATACAGTGCACTTTGTCAATAGACGGTGTCCGCTTCTGACAGTGATACTACCAAGGGTATATCTTTAGTGTAACATGTGCATTTAAAAAAATTATCAGTGACTTACAGTGTACTTTTTCAATAGACGGTGTCCGCTTCTGACAGTGACATTACCAGGGGTTCATCTAAAGTCTACCGTGTCCGTTTAAAAAATTTATCAGTGACATACAGTGTATTTTTTCAATAGACGGTTAGTGATGAGCGGCAGGGGCAATATTCAAATTTGCGATATTTCGCGAATATGTGGTAGAATATTCACGAATATTCTTATTCTAGATTATTCTCTTGTGTGCGAAAATTCTACCGCACATTCCTGAATAACCTGCAATATAATATGCGCGCTAATCGAGTAAGAGCGGGTTATAGGCAACTTTCCTATTGGGTTGGCTTGCTAGAATTCACAAATATGTAAAATATAATGTGATATATATTCGTAAAAACGAATATTCTTTTTTTTTTTTCATCTGAACCCATAAGTAAATGTAATGGGTTCAGATGAAAAAAAAAAAAAGAATATTCGTTTTTACGAATATATCACTATATTCTACATATACACGATTTATAGCTACCAAACCAATAAGAAAGTTGCCTATAACCCTCTCTTAATCAATTAACGAGCGTATTACATTGCCTATTTTTCGCATAAGCTCAAATAAATTAAATAATGAAGAATATTCTAATTCAGTAGTGAATTAGAATGTTCTTCATTATTTAATTTATTTCATCCCACCATGGAGAGTCTGGGCAAACAAGTGATCCCAGACTCAGATATTCTGAAGACCTCTTTGCATCGCCATTCCTCTATTTGGCCCTTTCGCCAAGCACGCTTGAAGAGGGACATATCTTGTGCCCAACCTCTTGAGCATCCACAGTCACAAGAAGATGACGGTGGGAAATGGCAATTACTGTTTAATGAGGTTGAAAAAGAGGACGACACACAGTTGTCAATCACTGAGGTTGTGGTTAGGTCAACAAGTCAGGAGGATGAGCAGAGTGAGGAAGTGGAAGAGGAGGTGGAGGATGAAGTCACTGACCCAACCTAGGAAGGTGGAAAGCCGAGCGAGGACCTCAGTACAGAGGGGGAGGGATCTGCAGCACCGCAACAGGCTGGAAGAAGCAGTGGGGTGGCAAAAGGGAGAAGGCGGGCCACTCCAAACAGGCCCACAAATGTTCCACGGAGCACCCCCTTGCGGAAATCTCCCTTGTCATCCACACTTTCCTTTTTTGAGGAAAGTGCAAACGACAAAAGAATAGTAGTTTACAACCTGTGCCTTACCAAAATGAGATGGGCGTGAACACTAGCAACCTCACCACCACCAGCATGATCCGCTACATGGCATCCAAGCACTCTAATTAGTGGGATGAATGCCTGGGTCCACAATCTGGGTTTGCGGGTCACAACACTGCCTCCTCTTCCACTATGTTATGTACTGGCCAATCCCCTGTCAAAGGCGCAGACCTGGTAGCCTTCCACCCTGCACCTGGACCTTCGCATGCACCATCAGCGACCACATTCACTTCCATGTCTCGGCGCAGCGTCCAAATGTCCTTACCCCAGGCATTTGAATGCAAGCGCAAATACCCAGCCACCCACCCACAAGCCTTAGCACTAAATGCGCAGCTTTCCAAATTACTGGCCCTGGAAATGTTGTTTTTAGGCTTGTGGACACTGAGGCCTTCCGCAGCCTGATTTCAGTGGCCATACCACGTTACGCAGTCCCCAGCAGCCACTATTTTTCAAAGTGTGTCATGCTCGCCTTACACAAACATGTGTCCCGTAAGATCACACGTGCCCTGACCAACGCAGTTATTGGGAAGGTCCACTTAATCACGGACACATGAACAAGTGCATTCGGCCAGGGATGCTACATTTCCCTGACGGCACACTAGGTGAACGTTGTGGAGGCAGAGAGCGATTCGTACCCTGGGATAGCACAGATGCTACCGATGCCAAGGTTTGCGGGTCCTACGTCGATCAGGGTTTCTGCCTGCACCTACGTTAGTGGCTTCAAACCCCACTTCTCCTCCTCTGCCTCCCCATCCACTTCCACCTCCGAATTATCCGCGTGCAGCACCAGTCGGCCATCAGTCGCTAGCTGAAAGCAGTGTAGCACTGCAGTGGAGAAGCGGCAACAGGCCTTGCTGATGCTGATATGCTTAGGGGCAAACAGCACACCGCTGCAGAGCTGTGGCTGTGGCAGGGGATATGAGACTAGACTGAGTTGTGGCCCTCGCCACTCAACTTACAACCAGGCATGGTTTTGTCTGATAATGGCCGTAACTTGGTGGCGGCTTTGGAGATAGACAAGCTCACACACATCCCATTTCTAACCCGTTTCTTAAACTTAGTGGTTCAGCAGTTTCTCAGAGCCTACCCCAATTTGCCTGAGCTACTGGTGAAGATGCGCCGCGTGTAAGCACATTTCCGCAAGTCATCGTCAGCTTCAACCGGTCTGTCAATGCTGCAGCAACAATTTAAATTGCCAGCTCATCAGCTGTTGTGCGACGTGAGGACGCCCTAGAACTCGACGTTTCACATGTTGGCCAGGCTTTGTGAGCAGCAGAAGGCAGTAGTGGAATACCAGCTGCAAAATGGTCATCGCCTTTCCAGTCAGCTTCCACTATTCACAAGTGGGCATGGATGTCTGACCTCTGTGAGGTTTTAAGAAACTTTGAGGAATCAACACAGATGGTGAACGGCAATAACGCTATTATCAGCGTAACCATCAGACTTCTTTGTCTACTAAAACGCTCGCTGCTCAGAATTAAGGACGACAATTTGCATGTGGAAGAGGTGGAAATGGGTGAAGACATTACAGAGGGTCATAGCCAGACCACCCTCAGTTCGTCTTCTCAGCCCGAATTGGGCGATGAAGAGGAGGAGCAGGAGACTGTTGCCTCCACTACAGAGGGTAGTACCCATGGAAGTTTAATTACATCTGTTCAGTGTGGGTGGGTAGAAGAGGAGAAGGAGATTGAGACTCCTGATGATGACAGCAAAGTCTTGCCTGTTGGTACTCTGGCACATATGGCTGACTTCATGCTAGGCTGCCTTTCCCACGACCCGCGCGTTATACGCATTTTAGACAACAAGGATTATCGTTCACCCTTCTCGATTCCCGCTACAAAGAGAAATTCTCATCGCTCATTCCTCTGGTGGAGAGGATGAGCAAAATGGTGCAATACCAGAAGGTCCTTGTTGAAAAATTGCTCCAAAAATTTCCATCTGCCAACGTTGGCGGCAGAGTTCGTAGTTCCTTGGGCAACCGAGGAGGGGAGGCAAGGGAAACACACAGCAGTTCCAACAGAGGCAGGGCAACACTCTCCAAAGCCTGGGACAGTTTTATGACACCCCTCCAGCACCCTCACCCTGATGCGCTGCCTACTGTCACAGGGAGGGAAACATTTTGGAAGATGGTGGAGGAGTACATAGCAGACTGTGTCTGCATCCTCAATGATCCCTCAGTGACTTACAACTACTGGGTGTCCAAGCTGGACAAATGGAATGAACTGGCGCTCTACGCTTTGGAGGTGCTGGCCTGCCCTGCCATCAGCGTTTTGTCTGAGCGGGTATTTAGTGCTGCTGGTGGCATCGTAACAGATAAGCGTATCTGCCTGTCAACTGAAAATGCTGACAGGTTGACTCTTATAAAAATGAACAGGGCCTGGATTGCCCCTGACTTCTCGACTCCACCAGAGGGAAGCTGATGAATATCAAGGCACTTTAAATGTGTTGTTTATAATGTACTGAATACATTGTATTCCCATGCCCCCCTTCCACCACAAAACAGGGGATATGGTGAAATCTTCCTTTTCTCATCCTCCTTCCTCTTCCATCATATTAACATGCGTATTTGTCTCATATAATGCTCTGGCGTATATGCCCTCACATATAATCTTTTACAGGGTCAGCTCACCTACAGGCCCTCAAATATAATGTTTTACGGGGTCAGCTCACCTAAAGGCCCTCACATATAATGTTTTAGATGGTCATCTCACCAGCAGGCCCTCACCTACAATCTTTTATGGGGTCAACTCACCTGCAGGAACTTGAATATAATGTTTTACAGGGTCAGCTCACCTGCAGGCACTTGCACATAATGTTTTAGAGGGTCATCTCACCTGCAGGCCCTTGCATATAATGTTTTAGAGGGCCAGCTCACCAGCAGGCCCTCACCTACAAGCTTTTACATGGTCATCTCAGCAGCAAGCCCTCAACCATAATGTTTTAGAGGGTCAACTCCGCAGCAGGCCCTCAACCATAATCTTTTCGTTGGTCAGATCAGCAGCTTCAACCCTAATGTTTTAGATGGTCAGCTCAGCAGAAGGCCATTGTCCCTAATTTTTTAGATGGTCAGATCAGCATGCCCTTGCTCCAAATGTTTTTGATGGTCACCAGCAGGCCATCAATCATAATTTTTCAAGGGTGTGTATAATGCCCTCCTTGATGTATAACAAAGGGTGTATTGAAGTGCCGATTCCTTGCAATTTTTAGCAGCCCTTTCACTTAGTGCATGGGCTTTATGAGTGTAGGAGTCACACTACCTGAACAATTGTACCACAATGTGAATGAGGCCCTCCTTTATGTGATATACAGGTTGTATCGAAGTGCCTCTTGCTTGTAGTTTTTGGCAGCACTTGCACTTTATATACAAGTAAATATACAGCAAAGAATGTTTCCTAACAATTTTTCCTCTAAAATCGATTTTATTTTGGTTTTGTGCGTATTATTGTCAGTCTGTAAAAGTGGCGTACTACTCGGACGACATTATTTCCAGCAGTGACCTGGGAGTCTAAGAAACAACCAGATATCCTCCCCATGATGTTCCTGAACCATTTCGGTGGTGTTTCCATCAATTTCTGAACTTTTCCTATTAGCAGTGGGTGCCTGGTTTAATGCTCGGGTTCTCCCATTGACCTCCATTGTGCTCGGGTGCTCGGTAGAGCATGTTTATTATAAGAGCCTCTGGATCAACTTGCAGGAAACAGGTCGAACTGGATGGACAAATGTCTTTTTTCGGCCTTATATACTATGTTACTATGTTACTATGTTACTATGTTTCTAGTGTTTGCATGAGTCTTTGTGCCTGGAGCAGGGTGCTGCAACATATAATGTTTGTTTGCTTTCAAAAGTGTCTGTACATACAGTATGTAATGTATATACAGATGGTGGGCTCAAGGTACTCCAGTCCAACTCTTCTTGATGTAGCCATATATTGCACCTGCCTTATACCACTAAGCTCAGTAATTGGCTGAAGTTTCCAAGTGCGGTATATGGGCATGTCATTGCTGCAGCCAAAGCATACAATCATGGTTGTAGAATAAGGGAGCATCATGGCAACAGTACAGAAACAGAGGGGGTTCGGAATGTTATAAGTTTTATCAATAATTCAATACTCTCGCTGCCATTAAAAAAAAAAAAATAATAATAATAATAATAATAATAATAAAAATAACTGTGACAACCCCTTTATTTATAATGCAGTATCCATAGGTTGAATATTAAATATTACATGACTGGTTACTTAAAAAGGGTTGTCTCAATTAAGCAAATTACATTCATCATGTAGAGAAGGTTAATACAAGGCACTTATTAATGTATTATAATTACCTATATTGTTTCCTTTCCTGGCTTGATTAATTTTTCCATCACATTATACACTTCTTTTTGCCATGGTTATGACCACCAGTGCTTGCACACTGTAGGATAAAGTGCCTTCCTATGCACACTCCAAAAGTACGGACCACCAAAGAGGCTGATGCTTTTTCCTATAGCATACAAGCATGACCACCCCTGCTGAATTACAGATGGATAGAGTATCAAGCCAATGAAGGAGTAAATATGGACCATTACAATCAGGCCCGGCGCTACCATAAGGCAGGTGAAGCGGCTGCCTTAGGGCGCACCCGTCGCAGAGAAGGGGTGGGCGGAAAAATTAACCTTTTTTTATTTATTTTTTAAATTAATCAATTCACTTGCATACGAGTACTCCGCAAGTCCGAGTAGTTCTTGCTTGTGTACCGTGCGTGCATCCCCGGCGGCAGCTCTCTCAAAAAGCAGCATGTGAGTGAGCATGGTCGGTAACGGTCTCAGGGGGTGTGACTGGCGGGGCAACAGCAGGGACTGGAGGGAGCTGTTGGTGACTCATCCTGTGCGTCTGTGAGTCACACAAAGCTAGACTGCCGACTGGAGTGGTAGTTGAGCCGAGTGGAGTGGTAGGTGAGCGCACACATGCAGGGCGCATAATGTTTATTAACTTACTTTCAAAGTTTGTCTCCTTAAACCCTTCCCTACCCCATTCCAATCCAATTTTCACTGATGTACCCAAGTTCAATCTGAACTAATTACAGTTTCGCCAGGTTTTGGACCAGTTTTTCTTTCTATGAAAGAGTATGCTCTCATAAATTTAGATTGTATCCATCTATTCTTTTCATTCTACGAAGGAGGATTTTTTCCTAGAACCCCAATGTTTTACTATTACAACCTTGGCTAGAGCTATTCCTTTAAGCCACTGTAATTGTTAAAGTTTATTAACTTATTTCAACTTACACAACATTAATGGGCGGAGGGGGGGGGGCGGTTGTCAGGGAGGGAAATGTGACATGGGTGGATGATGTGCCATGAGGGGGGGGGGGAATGTGACACAAGGTGGTCATGGGGGTGATGTAAAAAGGAGGGGGCGAAGGGACATGGAGAGGGTGAAATGTAGCTTCGCTTGTGTTGGCAAAAATCCTTGCACTGGCCCTGATCACAATACATTAGTAAGTGCTTTGTATTACCTTTCTCTAAATGCCATTTGCTGAAGTGGGCCAACCCCTTTAATCATTCATTTTTTGTAAATGCAATTACATTTGGAAATTTAAAATGTACATTTCCTTAAATGATTTTAAAGGGGTTGTGTTCAGAAGATGATTCCTTTCTAAATGGAGCAGACTGATCACATACATCAACCAGGCTTAATCAGGCAAAATCAAACATTTCTTCTGGCCATATTTTCCCCTAGCAGCAGGTAAAAAGAAGGCATTACATACTAGCCATTCGGCTTAATGAAAGCCCACACAATACATGAACAAGCCAGGTCTACCGGAGTAGAAGTTACTCTTGCAATTGAATTGAATGGAGATGATCTATAATACCAGATAAATCCAAAGGAAAAGAGGCAAGCCATCTTTAGGGGAAAACATCACTAATGTCCAAAAATCTTTTTAATCCTAACCTTGAAATCTGTAAATGAAAAAAGGGCAGTTCATTTATTGTGCATTTACACACTTAGTTGTGCAGTATCCTTGAGATAGAGTACTCTTATTATCTGACAGTACATTATGTTGTTCTGAAATGAAGCTCTCTATCAAAATGATGTTTTGAAGGATGTGCCAAATGTTTCAAGGTGCATGCTATTGTATTTCCTGGTGTTCTGCTCTCCTGACATGTCAACATTACATTATGGGCATACTCTACATTTTAAACTGAACGTCACTTTCTAATGATCTTTTGGAAAAATGTCATCTTCCTCTGAGACGGAAAACCCAAAGGTGATGAAAAGTGCCAGCAATAAATATGTGTATTCCCTGAACAATGTTGCCAATAGTCAACAGACAGTAGGTCCATCACATTTTCTATACTCTACTGGTCATCACACTCTCGTAAAAATTTGCCTCCTGACATGAACTCTATCAAGGTTCTATAACTGTCTTGCTTTACTTAGCATATCCTAGTCTCTTTTGCTAATGGATAGTAATAATGAGTGGGCATGCAATGCTTATGTAAGATGTAATATGTAAAAGCAGGTTAAGCTCCTATTTACAAAGGTAAGTAAATATTACTGGTGTGGTGCTTAGCCATGCAGGTACTAAGTAATAACATAGCTAGCAATGAGACAATGCAAGTCTTCAGTAGAAAGCAGATGTTCCCGTCTCTAGAGACCAACTTGTTCACCTGATGTCTAGTCAGTACAATTAAGGACAAAATGATAAGAGAGCTAAATTTTCTTTTAAATGCTCTACAGAGAATTGTGGAACATTTTGAGTCGTAGATAACTTGTCACTATTAGTTAACATTTCACTTCAGCGCTCTTCTCCTGGTGTGACTATTTTTAGATATTCTTGGAATCAAATTTGGGTGTATTTTTAATGTAAATTGATTTCTCTGTAAGTTTATATCAAAATGTTTTGCACACCCCATTTATTAACATAAGGCTTCCTTCCCACCATAACTGTGACAGTCTTTCTGGGATCATTAAAAAAGAAAAAAAAAAGGGATTACATTTTTTTTAAAAGCTTTTTTTTGTCATATATTTTTTATTGCATTTTATCTGCCAGTTTTTCCTATAGAAAACTCTATATATGAGTAAATTCAAATATGTTTATAATTTTTCATTATCCATTAAATTTTATTCAGAAAGGAATAGTAAAATAGCATGTTTATGAAATAAACTTGTTTTATATCTATCTATCTATCTATCTATCTATCTATCTATCTATCTATCTATCTTAGAGATGATTGAACCTTTTACGATTCAGTCCTGTTCAGGTTCGCCAACTTTTTAAAAAAGTTTGTTTTCAACCCAAATTGATTCTACCTGGACCAAAGTGGCTCTGATTGCACTGGAAATTGGAATATAAAACCCTCCAGTCTCCCAGACTTTTTAGAAATAAATTCTTTTTCGTTGATTTTTAATGAAATTTTGCTTTTTCTCTCCTAATGGTCCATTTTTTCTCTCCTAAGTTGAACGAAATACTAACAATTGTAAATCATATCAGAGTGACACTGACATACAGTACATAGCTATGGGTAAATGCATGTTTGATGGTGTTAACCAACAGCATGCTTAAAAACACACAGCGTAGTCACACGTTTTATGCTTTTTCATATACTAAAGCATTCAAAAATTGTCCCTTATTGAGACAGATGGTGTTGTGGAATAAAAAGGAAAACAATGTCTTGTTGGGGGACTAAGTGTCAAAAATTATGCCTTGATGGGGCAAAATTATATAAAAGATAATAGAGGCATGTGGCCTTAACATACAAGGCATCAGCTGTTTATGGGTAATAGTATTAGTAGTAGTGAAAGTAGTAGTACTGACGGATGCACACCATTAATAGTGGTGGCATAAAGGGGATTAGCAGTGAGGAGTAGGAGCTATGACGGTGGCGGCAGCAGCCACATAGTACATGTTGGCAGACAGAAAGCAGTAGTGGCATGATGCTAGCAGCTGTATGGAACATAATGGTATGCATGCAAACAGACAGAAACATTGGCAAGATAGAGCACTGTCAGAGAGGCCAGATCTATTTATCAGCAGAAGGAGTGTGAAAATCCTCCAGAATTCAGGCTTGGTTCATTTTGACAAAAGTGATGTTTTAGATACTGGCGGAGGACAACTTGGTCCACTTGAGTGTCACCACACCCTTTGCAGTGCTGAAAACCTTCCCTAAGAAGACAGAGAGCATACTGGGCCAGTGTGGGTCACTGTTCAGATCCATGGGGTCAGGAAACACAGCATGTGCAAGAGATAGGCCAGAGCCTAGGTAGGCCTAAACCTGCTATTGAGGAGAGAGGTGTCTGATTGCTCATTTACCTCAGCCTGGCATGGCATGTGAAAAAGTGGTTCCATTATATTGAGGAGACTGAACTGGCTGCTGCTGTGACTTCTGCTGCTCCAAACCAGCATGGTAATGCTTGATTTAACACATGGGATAGGAAGGAGGGGATAAGGAGAGTGGCAGTGATGCTGTGCCCTGCTTCAGTTGGGGACGGGATGATGTCTAAAAAGAAGAAGGTGGAAGAGGTGGATAAGTGCTTAGAGTGAAAGTCAGGCCAACACAAATGATCTGGCCTTGTTGCTGAAGTATAGCTCCTAAATGGGACAAACCCAGACACTCAGCATATACAAAAATATAATGCACAGATATATATCCATAAGTATGTTCTTATTGAAATCAATAAAATAAATAGATGCATAAATTGGCAAAGACAAACACAACCACATGGAGAGTGCACAAAACACGTTGGGACATCAAGTTATAGCATTGCAAGTAGTGGAAAAGGTGGGATGGAGAAACAAGTATAAATAAATACTTTTAGTTGTTAATCCTTGTTGCTCTCTCGTTGTCTTCCCACTTCCCAAAAGCTGTTCTTACCTGTCCAGAGGATTCCTGGCTCCTTGCGCGCTCCAGTTAATGCCTGTTGCCTCTTCTGCCGACTTCCTGTGTGCATGGAGCGTCCCCATCCCAATGGTAACGCCTCCATGCTAAAATGTACTGTCGGATGTGAGAATCACGATCTCACAAATTTGACTAAGTTGTAATCGCATAACTTTTACTCAAAGTCAATTAAAATACAATCCCTTCAAATGTAGTCCCTTTATCATAGGGACGTCTAGGACTTGACATCTAATCATTGTACCCTTGCTTCCTCCTCCTGCCTTCCCGTGTTCTACCCGTCCGGTCCCACACATCTATTCCCATACTGCCAATATTAATGTCGATAAGGTAGGACCAACGGTTGTTTTTCACATGGTGCCGCCGTGCACTTGTTTTGCATCCAAAAGGTACATTTCTATTGTCCTGAGAACATATTGTATGTTTGGCATTTATCTATACCTTCAGCTTTTTGTTCTATTTGAAGGGATTGTATTTTAATTGACTTTGAGTAAAATTTATGTTTTAACTCCTCCAATTTGCCATGTTTTTTGTTATGCTCAAACCCATTGTGGTCGTTTAAGCCACCAGACCTACAGTCTGGCTATTGTGTTTTCCTAAGTTGAAATCGCAATGTGATTAATATAACCTGAATTATTCGCATTGCGATATTCGTTATATTCTAGCAATACAACCATTAGGAACCCAGCTTTAAGTTGAATTCGCAATATGAACATATACTCGCATTGCAAAATCAACTTTGAGCTGAGTTCCTAATGGCTGTATTGCTAGAATATAATGAAGATTGAGAATATAGTGCTATATTCGTGAATTCATGATATTCGTCATCTTTGTTATATTCTAGCAACACAACCATTAGGAATTTAGCTCTAAGATCAATTCGCAATGCGAGTATATGTTCGCTTCGCGAATGAAACTTAGAGCTGGGTTCCTAATGGTTGTTGCTAGAATATTACGAAGATTGAGAATATAGTGCTATATTCGTGAATTCGTGATATTCATCATCTTCGTTATATTCTAGCAATACAACCATTAGGAACTCAGATCTAAGTTGTAATCGCAATGTGATGAATATAACCTGTGTTAATCGCATTGCGATTACAACATAGATCTGAGTTTCCATTGGTTGTATTGCTAGAATATAATGAAGATTGAGAATATAGTGCTATATTCGTGATATTCGTTATCTTTGTCAATTCTAGCAATACAAGTTACAACCATTAGGAACTCAGCTCTAAGTTTAATTTGCAATGCGAATATAAATTCGAGTAACATTCGCAATATATAGAATAATGACGAATATTCGATTTCGACGAATATATGACGAATATTCAATTGAATATTCGCGAAATATTGCGAAATCGAATATGGCACCTCCCGCTCATTACTATTCACCATGTGAAAGTGCAAGGCAGGAATAGCTTTTTGCCAGCTATGCATCTTACAGCGAGGCTGAATGTATGCTGTCAGCTCCCTAAAGGCAACAGACTCTACTAAATGCTATGTTAGCTCCTGCACTGCCAGCAACTTGTCCAGAGGGAATTTTGCTTAAAGGGAACCGGTCATCAACTTTATGCTGACCTCACTGAGGGCAGCATAAAATAGTGACATAAATGCTGATTTCAGCGGTGTGTCACTCATGAGCTGAAGGTAAGTGGTTGCTGAGAATCAGCATCATAATCATTGCAGCACAGGCCTTGAAAAGAGCCAAATCTACCTGAGAAGAGTCATGGTTATTCATAATCTCCTGCACTCTCACTCAGGGCCAGGCTGGGACAAAAAATTGGCCCGGGCATTTTTGACTTAGCAGCCCAATCACATGACCCCCAACAGGCCCCACCCCTTTACAGTCTAGGGGCGGAGCCAAAACCGGAAGCACAATTGAGGGGCAGGGCCAGTCACCAGTAAGATAGGAAGGCTTCAGCCAACACACAAGCTTTGCAACAACCAACATACAGACCTTACAACAATATATGAAGCTACAGAAAAGTCTTATAATATCCTCAGTGGATCTCAACCTCCCCATCCTCCACACCCTGTACAGGTCAGTGCCCCCGAAATAGCACTCACAGTTCTCCAACAACTCTGGCAAATACCACCAATTCTGTACATAGGCGAACCACAACACCACCTCACTGACAGCTTTTTCCTGGTCTGGCAAAGACAATACTCTATTGGCTGGGAAGTCTGCTGTGATATGCAATTTCCTCCTCCAAATTGAAAGCTTTGTTGGTAGCAGTGGATGCTTGCAGAATGTGGAGCTAGCATACAGGTAATAAAATGTGGGCTGCCAGGAGAATATATATACCTTTATTAGACTCTATGGGTGACATATACAGTACATGCTCTATAGGAGACAGGCAAATATGGGTTAATGGTGTACAAATGAGTATTCAGTAAGCAGCAAACTTTGAAAAATAAATAACAAAGTGTACCACAATTGTGGTACACGTTACATATCGCCACGAACGTTGGAGTGCGAGCAATAATTTTAGGCCCATCAATCACTGACAGCACTAAACTGATGAGTGGTAAAAGCTTGTAAATCATCTCCTATGGCCAATTTTGGGTATTGTAATTTTTTGAGGTTTCGTGGGCACGCACGCAATTTTAATGCTTCACATGTGTGGTGTCTTTTTACCCGACGTAACCCCGACTCTTATATTTTACCAAAAAATTGTGTAATAATAATTGTTTTATAATTTAATATGGGGAAGGTTTTTTTTTTTCAAAATTGACGGTAGTTTTTCCTTACTATAGTAAAAAATAAATGCCACCAATAGAAAGCTCTATTCTATCCCCAAAAATTATATAAAATTCATTTCAGTACAGCGTTGCAGCGCTGAATACTGAAAAATGGCCTAGCCAGTAAGGGGGTTTAACAGAGCCAATAACCCTGCACAGATGCCCCAGAGCCATTAACTCCGCACAGATACCCCAGAGCCGCCATATACCACTGTAAAGATACCCCTACCTTGATTTGTGAAGGGATGACTCCAGCCTCAAGCTCTTGGAGTGTCTCTCAAGCTGCTGATTTCAGTAAGGGGCTACAGTAAGACACTACCTGCAACTTGGTCCCCTGCCAACACTGGCGCTCAAACTGGCCCGTCCGTTCTTCTCCTGCACACCAGGGGTCCTACTGGGCAGTGTGGCTTCTTGTCTGCCAGAGCAGGCACTTAAGAAGTCAAACCCAGCCGGGCTCCTAATGTAAATGAGCTCCTCCCTCTCATTGCGCTGCTCAGAGGCAGAGCAGAGCAGACAGATGTAAACGAGCGCCGGTCTGTCAGGTACTAGTGCAGTATGCATCAGCCTGCTCAGATGACCAAAGCTCGTTTACATCTGCCTGCTCGGCCTCTGAGCAGGGCAATAAGAGGGAGGAGCTACCTCAACATGTGCATCGGGCATAACGGCCATGCCGGGGAATAACGGCCGTGCCCGGCCGAACACAATCAGGCTGACACTAAGCTCAGCTGATTGTGTCCGGGCAAATGCCCGGTCTGTCCTATGGCCAGTCCGGCCCTGCTCTCACTCATCTGCTGATGATTGGCAGTTCTCTCCTAAAGAGAAAGGGAGAAAACTAGGTAGAATACTGTCAGTCATCAGCAGGTGGGAAGGGAGAGCAGGAATTCATGAATAGCCATGACTCTTCTCAGGTGGCCGTGCATTTTTTCCAGGCCCAGTCTGCAATGATTGTGATGTTATTTCTTGGCAACCACTTACTTTTAACTTTTAAATGACAGAACTCTGAAATCAACTCACCTATCTCTACTTTATACTGCCGTTAGTATGGGCAGCATAAAGTTGTTGACAGGTTCCCTTTAACCCCTTAAGGACCCATGACGTGTGGGTACGTCATGGGTCCGGTCCCTAAGGATGGCACCCGATCCTGCCCGCTGCGGGCGCCATCGCTGCGGGGGTCTGGCTGTTTCATGTAGCTGACCCCCGCGGCTAATGGTCGCGGTCGGCAGCAATGCCGATCGCAATGATTTAACCCTGCAGATGCTGTGGTCAATCCTGACCACGGCATCTGGGCGCGCTAAAACTGAAAGTAAAACTTTCGGCAGCGCTCCAGATCTCCCTAGTGGTGATCGGGGGAATCGCAGCGCTGGATGTAATAGCCTCGAACTCAATGAATTATTCGAGGTTACTACTTACTATTTCCTATGCAGCCCTTGTTAGCAATAGGGCTTCATAGGAAAGTAGTAAAATCCTCATAAACTCCAATACAAATGTATTGGAGTTTATGATAGAAGCAATCAGATGACTGATTCATATAGGTCCCTATGGGCCCTATATAAAAGTGCAAAAAAAAATATAAAAAAACTAAAAAAATAAAATAAAATAATAACAAAAAAAAAAAATATATATATACACATCATGGGTGTCGCAATGTGCGAAAATGCCCGTAGTATAAAAATATTAAAATATATTCCCCAAACGTTAAAAAGAAAAACTGAAAAAAACGCACAAATGGCCGATTCAACGTTTTTGGACGCTTCATTTACTCAAAAAAAAAAAGTGACTAAAAAGTCCTGCACACCCCATAATGGTATCAACTAAAAGTTCAGATCTCTCTGCAAAAAATAAGCCCCCATACAACGCCATACACTTAATTACAAAAAAGTTATAGGGGTCAAAATATGGCGACAAAAAATAAAAATAAAACATTTCCCACTTTAGAATTTTTTTTCACTATCAAATGCAAGAAAAACTATACATATTGGGTATCGCCGGATTCGTACTGACCAGTAGAATAAAACTAAATGGTCAGTTTTATCTCATATCAAACATCGTATTTTAAAAACCCCAAAAACTGTGGTGGAATTGCTTTTTTTTTGCAATTTCACCCCATTATGCAATATTAAATGGTGGCGTTGGAAAGTACAACTTGCAAAAATAAAGCCCTTATATGGCCATGTGAACGGAAAAATAAAAAAGTTATGGCTCTCGGAAGGCAGGGAGCACAAAACGAAAACGCGAAAATGAAAAAAAAACTGAGTCCTTAAGGGGTTAAGCACCATTCGACCTACTATTGCAGGTGTTTTCACTCAGAGATTTAAGACAATATCCTCTGGATTGAAAAACACATGTTACACCATTGTATTGTAATTTTTGCCCACCACACCAACACTTGAACTGTTTAGTGTTGTCCTGTCATATTTTGCCTGACTATTTCAGGTGTTTTCTCTCAGAAATAAAAAACAATACCCTCTGGATTGTAAAACGCACATTAATGTGGTTAATCTCCTCCCCTTCCCACCAACACTTGAACTGTACAGAGAAGGTGGTTTGATGTCTAAAAAATGGCGTCATTGCTTTTTCTAAAATCAACGCATTTCAAAACAATACAGATATGATGCACAAAAAAACAATTATTCACCATAAGCAAATGTAATTATTGCTAGAGATGTGCAAAGTAAAAAAAAAAAATAATTTGGACACTGCCAATTTTTTTAAAAAATTTGCTTCATTTCGAATTAATTTGTTACAAAGCATGTTAAATCAGCTATATCCCAGCCTGCAGAGAGAGTGTATCTCAGTGTACATCACTTCAAACAGTTACTATGACAGGCAGTTGGACATCCCAATAACAATAGAAATAGACAGCTCATTCATCCCAATTTGAGAATCGAGACCAAATAGAATTGCTTATGTAATAAACAAGGTGGACAATCCAATAACAGTAGAACAAAACGGGTTATTCACCCCAATTTCAGAATCAAGACGTAATAGAATTGCTTATCTAGTAAAAAAAAGGTGGACACCTAAATAACAGTAACATTAGACAGCTAGAGATGGCCCGAATTATCCGCCGGCGAACATGGCTTGTTAGCATTCGCCGTGGCGGGCGAACACATGCGGTGTTCGGTCCGCCCCCTATACATCATCATTGAGCAAACTTTGACCCTGTACCTCACAGTCAGCAGACACATTCCAGCCAATCAGCAGCATACCCTCCCTCCCAGACCCTTCCATCTCCTGAACAGCATCCATTTTAGATTCATTCGGAAGCTGCAGTCTTAGTGAGAGGAGGGACAGTGTAGCTGCTGCTGATTTAATAGGGAAATCGATAGCTAGGCTAGTGTATTCAGTGTCCACTCCAGTCCTGAAAGACTTATCTGATCTCTGCTGTAAGGACAGCGTCCTGACAGTACCCCAAAAAGCCCTTTTTAGGGCTGCTACATTAGTCTGCTTTTTTTTCTTTTCTCCATATATATATTGCAAATGCATGGCCTGCCCGTGTGTGAGGAGCTGCAGGCCCACAGACTGTAGTGTGCCCACTGCTAGTGCCCACCACTCATCCCGTGTGGCACAGGACTTTTCATAAAAAAAAGGCATTTCATTTTTACACTTTAGTGTAATTTCAGTTGCTTGCCTGCTGCCAGTGTGTGTCAGGCCCACTTCCACTGACTGTAGTGTGCCCACTGCCAGTGCCCACCACTCATTCCGGGTGGCACAGTAGCTTGCCGATAAATAAGGCATTTCATTTTTACACTTTAGTGTAATTTCTGTTGCTTGCCTGCTGCCAGTGTGTCAGGCCGACTTCCACTGACTGTAGTGTGCCCACTGCCCATGCCAACCACTCATACCGGGTGGCACAGTAGCTTGCTGATGAATAAGGCATTTCATTTTTACACATTAGTCTAATTTCAGTTGCTTGCCTGCTGCCAGTTTGTGTCAGGCCGACTTCCACAGACTGTAGTGTGCCCACTGCCAGTGCCCACCACTCATACCGGGTAGCACAGTAGCTTGCCGATAAATAAGGCATTTAATTTTAACACATTGGTGTAATTTCAGTTGCTTGCCTGCTGCCAGTGTGTGTCAGGCCGACTTCCACAGACTGTAGTGTGCCCACTGCCAGTGCCAACCACTCATACTGGGTGGCACAGTAGCTTGCCGATAAATAAGGCATTTAATTTTTACACTTTAGTGTAATTTCAGTTGCTTGCCTGCTAGTGTGTGTCAGGCCTACTTCCACTGACTGTAGTGTGCCCACTGCCAGTTCCCACCACTCATCTCGTGTGGCACAGGACTTTGCATCAAAAAAAGGCATTTCATTTTTTCACTTTAGTGTAATTTCAGTTGCTTGCCTGCTGCCAGTGTTTGTCAGGCCGACTTCCACAGACTGTAGTGTGCCCAATGCCAGTGCCCACGACTCATACTGGGTGGCAGAGTACCTAGCACGCGTTGTACCACTTATCTAAAAAAAAATGACAGTCAGAGGCAGGCCACCTCGCAGGGGCCGTCGTGGTGCTGTGATTTCCACTGTCCCTGGAATAATGCCTAGTGTTCAGAGGACACATACCCTGAACCCGAAAAATTCTGAGGACATAGTTGACTGGCTTAGACAGGACACCCAATCTTCAACAGCTTTCGCTAAGAACCTTGACGCACCTTCCTCCTCCAGCTCAGCTCCGGTCACCTGCTCTCAAGTTACCACGCTCCCGCCCTCCGCCACCACCACCACTACCACCACAGCCACCACAGCCGCTTCACTTGATCCGTCAGAGGAGTTATTTACACATCAGTTGAAATCATGTCTGTTGAGGGACCCTCGTATAAAAAGGATGAAGGAGAACGACCTGTACTGGGTGGCCATGCTACTAGACCCCCGGTATAAGCAGAAAGTGGCAGAAATGTTACCAAATTACCGAAAGTCGGAAAGGATGCAGCAGTTCAAAACCAAACTAAAAAATATGCTTTACACAGCTTATAATGGGGATGTCACAGCACAACGGGAATCTAACAGGGGAAGAGGTGAATGTAATCCTCCTACCACGGCGGCAAGGACTGGACGATTTACAGATGTGTTGTTGATGGAGGACATGCAGAGCTTTTTCAGTCCTACACGTCGCCACAGCCCTTCGGGATCCAGTCTTAGAGAACGACTCAACCGACAGGTAGCAGACTACCTTGCCTTAACAGCAGATACCGACACTCTGAGGAGCGATGAACCCCTTCACTACTGGGTGTGCAGGCTTGACCTGTGGCCTGAGCTATCCCAGTTTGCGATAGAACTTCTGGCCTGCCCTGCTTCAAGTGTCCTGTCAGAAAGGACCTTCAGTGCAGCAGGAGGCATTGTCACTGACAAGAGAAGTCGCCTCGGTCAAAAAAGTGTTTATTACCTCACCTTCATAAAGATGAATGAGGCATGGATCCCGAAGGGACTGACAGTGGGGGATACGTTTGACTAACAAAAGGCCTAATTACATGCTTTGGCCTCAAAATGGTCCCCACGCTGCTGTATTTAAGGTCTGCATACCGGATGACTTTCGCAAATTCTTCGCCACCAACTAGGGTTCAAGCCGCAATGTTTTAGTCACTGTTCTGCCTGGAAAACATCAATTTTTCCGGCCGCTGCTACAATAGCGGCTGCAACAATGCCATTATTTTTCAGGCATGTGTAGATGCCTAATTTTTCTGTCCTATGGTGCAGCACTGTGGCTGCAAAAAAAAAAAGAAGAGGCACATACAAGTGTCAATTCCCCTTCGTGATCGTTACCTTGTCTTGGTGAAGGGGCTTGCGTATCACAATGAAGCAATCATCACCCCTATGAGTGTGTTGGCAATGTTGCCACACCCCAGATGATAAGGCCGTTGCTTCATTATGGTCAGACTAAAAGCGATCGGACGGCTGGATAATATTTCATAGAAAAACATTAATTTACCTTTTTATTTTTTAAAGTTGAGTTAAAGTTGTGAAGGCAGTCGAGGGTACCCGGCCGAAATTTTTTTTCACAAAAGGCAATCCCTGATATGGGACGTAACAGGGATTAAACTGATGAGAATAGTACTACAGAAAATACCACTCATATCGGGTGTGACAGTAAATTGCACGCCGCAGACGCAGTGACCGTGGATTAAAACAAAGGGGAGGGAGCCAGCGTTTTTTTAACCATCTCCCCGTTCGAAAAATCAATTCAATAAATGGACCTCAGATTGGGGACGTTAGAGGGATTAAACTGATGAGAATAGTACTACAGAAAATACCAGTCATATCGGGTGTGACAGTAAATTGCACGGCGCAGACGCAGTGACCGTGGATTAAAACAAAGGGGAGGGAGCCAGCGTTTTTTTTAACCATCTCCCCGTTCGAAAAATCAATTCAATAAATGGACCCCAGATTGGGGACGTAACAGGGATTAAACTGATGAGAATAGTACTACAGAAAATACCACTCCTATCGGGTGTGACAGTAAATTGCATGGCGCAGACTCAGTGACCGTGGATTAAAACAAAGGGGAGGGAGCCTGCGTTTTTTTATCACCTCTCAGTTCAAAAAATCTATTCAATTCACCTTTCGGGGACCCTTGGTGTTGTACGTAGCTGGATGGAGGAAGAAATCTTAAATGACATCACCGGGACATGGCTAGCTTGGTATGCAACCGTGTGCAAATGGGGAGTTTGCGGTTGTGCAAATAGACTGTTTGCGGTGCATTAAAAGGGGAGTTTGGTCTGTCAATGTCTGTGAAGCGGGCATAACCCTTAGACTACCTGATCGATACAACATCATACCTGATCGTATACACACACTGGATGTTTTAAAGCACGTTATTCCAAACAATTTAGGAATGTTAGTTGATTTATGCCCTTTATGGATTAAAAGCCATCTCTGCGTCCACTACATAATTTTCCATGGGAGTTTTGCCTTGGATCCCCCTCCGGCATGCCACAGTTCTGGTGTTAGTCCCCTTGAAACAACTTTTCCATCAATATTGTGGCCAGAAAGAGTCCCTGTGGGTTTTAAAATTCTCCTGCCTATTGAAGTCTATGGCGGTTCGCCTGGTTCACCCTTTCGCGAACATTTGCGGCAGTTTGCGTTCGCTGTTCACGAACAGAAAATTTTATGTTCACGACATCACTATAGACAGCTTATTGACCCCAATTTGAAAATCAAAGCATAATACAATTGCTTATCTATTAAATAAGGTGGGCACTGTTTAATTAGATCTATGCCTTATACAAGGATTGAGGCACACTGCACTGTCTCATATGGATGGCTTCAGCTTTAAATTACAGTCCCTACACTGACTCTGCAGTCTTTTTATGCTAATGCTATGCTCTCCCTACAGTGTGTAAAAACTCTCCCTATGATCTCCCTACACTCTCCCTGCACTCTCGTATTCAAATATTACACAACTAAAAGCTTTTTGCAACACTGTCCCTAGCACTTGTCACGTATCTCCCTATGCTCAGCTTTCAGTGAAATGGCAGAGTGCGCACAAGATAAAGGCTTTAAAAAATTTGTGACATCATAAGGGTATGGCAAGATGCTGATTGGCTGTTTGCACAGCATTATGGGTGATCTTGCATTCCTGGGCTTTTTACTTTGACTTTCTAAAACGTGTAACTGCCATTTTACAATGTGTTACCATAAAACGTGAGGAAATTTGGATTAGTTGTGAATCAAATTTTTCCTAAACTTTGGATTGAATTCCACTTCAAATGCTCAATACTAATTATTGCCTTAAAATGCTTCTGCTATAATGCAACACATTTACCATGGAAGTATATGATGCATTGAAAGAAAATTGACATTAATTGTTCAGCAGTCAGCACTGCAGTATAATGCTAATTGTTTTGGAAATAAGCCTGTAGAACAGGGGTAGGCAACCTCCGGCATTCCAACTATTGTGAAGCTACAACTCCTTGCATGCATACTTCCTCTACTCTTTTTAGAGTTCTTATAGAAAATAGCATGCTGGGAATTGTAGTTTTACAATAACTGGGGTGCCGAAGGTTGCTGACCCCTGCTGTAGAAGATTCAGGTTTGAAAAAAATACAGCTTTCTGTTCAAATGAGAAAAAAAAAAATCCTGCAGTTGGCTGCTTTTGCAGTTCTGCAACAGCTGCAGCTGTATTATAAGGCATTAACTACAACTAGAAGGCCCAACCTGTGCCAGGCATACCCAGCCTCAACGCCTTACTCTATTAAAGATCTCCTGCCCTTCCCTATTCTACAAAATTCTTCTTCTTTCTAGTCGTTCCTTTCACTGTACCCTGACACTAGAATAGAAGCTTGATTTTGACTCTTCACTGTCCCTAAGATCGTTTTCTGCAACAGACTGCAACAGACTTCCAGAAATCGTTGTCAGTGAATAAAGTTCATTGTGCAACCCACAAATACAAGTTAAAACTGTATCATGCAGAGAAACACAATCCAGAAACACCTCTGTCTTATCTGGGCCAAAGCTCATTTAAAATGGATTGAGGCAAAATTGAAAACTGTTCTGTGGTCCGATGAATCTATATATATATTTTTTTTTTGTGAATTCAGGAGGAGAGGGACCGACCATCCAGCTTGTTATCAGAGCACAGTTCAAAAGCATGCATCTCTGATGGTATGGGGTTGCATTAGTGCCTATGGTGTGGACAGCTTATACATCTGGAAAGGCATTATCAATACTGAACAACTTATATAGATTTTAGAACAACATACGCTCCCATCCAGACAACGTCTCTGTCACGGGGATGCCAGGAGATCAGTGAGACTGGCAACAAGTGTTTTGATCTGACAGGTTACTTGTGGATCTATTTGTGTCTGTGTTTTTTCTGGTAATGGCCACACCCCTTGCCTCAGGTATTCCTTAAGTGGTAATTGAACCTTCCACATTTATCATGGCTTCTCCCACCACGCTGTGCGGTTTATAGCTTCAGTCTTGTTGTGGATTGCTGGTGTTTGAATCTCGGCAGAGTTCCCGTGCTTTCATAGCCATTTGAAGTTAAGTGTCTTCTTCCCCTTTTGTTTATTGTTTGGGTTTTCTTGTGTTGCTCTTTTCCCTGTCACTTGTGTTTAGGCCTGAGGGAGACTCCTGTAAGTCCTACTGTTTGGAGGAACAGGTTGCCTCTTGTCCTGACATTAGTACCAGGGCCCTATAGGGCCAGTTAGGACTTTAAGTTCCTGTGTATGAACTCACTTACCTCTGGGGTCAGTTCATACTTGCAGTCAGTCAGGACTTTGATTAGGGTTTCTCTAGGAGGTGACCCGCTCCTTTCCCTAATTTCTATGCCTTTTCACTTCACCCCTTTCCCTCCTACGTTCGGTGTGGGTTTCCCTCCCACACCAAAGCGTGACAGTCTCTTTCAGAGAAGGCATATTTCAGCAAGACGATGCTAAACCACATACTGCACGAAATCTTTGACCCTGTACCTCACAGTCAGCAGACACATTCCAGCCAATCAGCATACCCTCCCTCCCAGACCCTCCCACCCCCTATCAAAAAGCAAGGGCAGCATCCATCTTAGATTCATTCTAGAGCTGCAGTGTTAGTTAGAGCAGGGAGAGTGCTGCTGCTGCTAAATTAATAGGGAAAGTGTTAGCTAGGCCAGTGTTCTGGGTCCACTCCAGTCCTCAAAGACTCATCGGCCTCTTTCACATAAGCGTGTCCAGATTAGGCCCCATTCACACGTTCGTAGTGTGTTGCGGATTTGCAAATTGTACACAGACCCATTGATAGGGGACTTAACAAAGATTAAAATGGTAAGAATAGTAGTTCACACTATTTGTATTGGTGGCACAGTACATTGCGCGGCGCAAGCGCAGTGCCCCAAATTGGAATAAAGAGGACCGACCAATCATCTTTTTCCATCTCCCGGTTCCTAAAATCTATTTGATACACGTCCTGTGATAGGGGACGTAACAGGGATTAAACGAATAGGAATAGTACTACTTAACACACCACTCATATAGGGTGGCACAGTACATTGGGGTGCCCTAAATTGGAAGGAAGGGGACCGACCAACCATCTTTTTCCATCTCCCGGTTCCTAAAATCTATTTTATACACCGTCCCCTAATAGGGGACAAAACAGAGATCCAACTGGTAAGAACAGATTTTTTTTAATTAAAAAAAAAGGACAGCCTCTGAGGAGCTGGGTATTTTTTGCCCGCTTTACTGAACGCTCATGCACAATGGCTGTAGGCTCATGTGTCCTTTTGCGGAGGTGACAAACATGGTCAGTCAAACCCAAGGCAACATCATCGACCTCATCCCATATGCGTGTTTTCTGGAGCGTGCCCTGTGAAGAGTGCTGGATCAGGCCATAGATGAGCATGAAGAGGAAGAGTTGTGGTCACCATCACCACCAGAAGCAGCCTTGTTGTCGACGATTGCTGGACCTGCGTCAACGCAGAGAGAGGAGTCTGAAGAAGAGGAGTCAGATGAGGAACGTGGCTTTGAGTAGGTGGAAGACCAACCACAGCAGGTGTCCCAGGGGGCTTGTTGTCACCTTTCGGCGACCCTTCATGTTGTACGTGGCTGGGTGGAGGAAGAGACCTTTAATGACGTCAGTGAGGACAAGGAACGGGACATGGCTAGCTTGGTATCCAACCTTGTGCAACTGGGGAGTTTGCGGTTGTGCAAATGGACTGTTTGCGGTTGTTTGTGGTGCGTTAAACGGGGAGTTTGGTCTATCTGAGTTTGGTCTGTCACTGTGAATCAAGCGTAACCCTTACACTACCTGATCATATACACACACTGGATGTTTTAAAACACGTTATTCCAAACAATTTAGGAATGTTAGGTGATTTATGCCTTTTATGGATTAAAACCCGACTCTGCAATACTACGTAATTTTCCATGGGAGTTTTGCCATGGATCCCCCTCCAGAATGCCACATTCCAGGTGTTAGTCCCCTTGAAACAACTTTTCCATCACTATTGTGGCCAGAAAGAGTCCCTGTGGGTATTAAAGTTCACCTGGCTATTGAAGTCTATGGCGGTTCGCCCGTTTCGCCCGTTCTCGAACATTTGCGGAAGAACGCGTTCGCCGTTCGCGAACGGAAAATTTTATGTTTGCGACATCTCTAGTGCTGAACTGGCCTGTCTGCAGTCCAGACCGGTCTCCAATAGAAAACATTTGGTGCATCATGAAACAAAAAATCTGGCAAAGGACTGTTGAGAAGCTAGAATCCTGCATAAGACAAGGATAGGACAATATCTTTCTCTCTCAAAACTCCAGCAATTCATTTCCTCACTTGCCAGACTTTTACAGACTTAAAAGAAGTTAAAAGAATAGGAGATGCTACACAATGGTAGACACACCCTGTCCAAACTTTTTTGAGATGCATTGCTGCCTAGTGAAAGACGAACATCAAATGTTCGCAAATCGCACGTTCGCGGCAGGCCCCATTGACTTTAATGGCATGCGAACCTGAAAAAACTTCAGGTTATATTTGCAGCTACCAAATACTTACTAGAAGTGCACAAATAGTCCCACAACATGGACAATGACACACCAGAGGGGGATCAATGGCAAAAATTCCCACAAAAAATATGTATTTTAATCAGGGGCCATTTCTTTGTGTCTTAAAGGGAAACTCTCAAAAATGTGCCCGGCTGGAGCCTAGGAATTTTTTATTTTAGGCTATTTGAGTACAGGCCCAAAAAAATTAGGCATTCACCTGACAGAAAAGAACTTGTGATTATGTGGCTGGTGGTACATTAGGCGGTCACTGTCTAAAAATGTTACTGTAGGCAAGTACAGGTCCCAAAAATTGCGCATTCACCTGACAGAAGAAAATAAATTTTGATTATGTGGATGGAGGTACATTAGGCGTTTACCGGCTAAAATTTTTACTGTAAGTCACTGGAGTACAGGCCCTAAAAATTAGGCATTCACCTGACAGAAAAGAACTTGTGATTTGGTGGCTGAAGGTACAGTAGGCAGTCACTGGCTAAAAAATTTACTGTAGGCCACTGGAGTACAGGCCCCAAAAATTAGGCATTCACCTGACAGAAAAGAACTTGTGATGATGGAGCTTGAATTACATTAGGCGGTCACTGGCTAAAAATTTTACTGCAGGCCAGTACAGGCCCCAAAAATTAGACTGTATATACATAAGACAAGGACCATTCTTTGTTCTGGGTGGTGGCGGATATGTGTGGGCTGGCATGAGGAAATTCAATTACACCTGGTCATCACATGTGTTGAATTCCTCCGAGATCCATGCCTCATTCATTTTTAGAAATGTGAGGTAGTCCACATTGTCATATAGAGATAGGCGAGTGCGCTTATCGGTCACGATGCCCCCTGCTGCACCGAACGTCCTTTCGGAAGGACACTTGACTAGAGGCAAGCCAAGAGTTCCATGGAAAATTGTGCCAGCTCTGGCCACAGGTCAAGCCTGCACACCCAGTTGTCCAGAGGTTCCTCACTTCTCAGGGCATCCGCATCGGCCGTTAACCCAATGCAGTCGGACACCTGACGGTCTAGGCGATCCCTGAAGCTGGATCCGGAGGGCGGCTGTCGATGGGTTGGCTGCAAAAATGATCTCATATCCGAAGTGACCAACACATCTTCAAACCTTCCTCTTCTTGCAGGCGCAGTAGGATTGGTAGCCGCACCTGTTTCGCTGTGGGTGGAAATTCCTCGGCCAGGACCCGCAACAGCAGAATGCAGCATCTCTCGCAGCAAGGCCTGGATACTGCATTCTGCCAGCCCTATGTGATGCTGGTAACATGTCCGCAATTTTGTGTTTGTACCGGTGGTCTAAGTACGTTGCCACCCAGTACTAGTCCTTGTCCTTTATGCTTTTTATACGGGGGTTCCTCTTCAAACACTGGAGCATGAAGGCCCCCATTTGCACTAAACTGGAAGCGGTGGAGCGCCCTAGCTCCTGCTCATTTCCCAGGAGAATGTTGTCATCGGTCTCCCCGCCCCAGCCACGGACAACACCAGGGATCCCCAAAAAGTTTAAAGTCCCCCTCAAAGCCTGCTCTTCTTGCTCCTCCTCCTCCCCCCAGCCACCATCCTTCTCTGACTCCACTTCAGACTCCTGCTGACTTGTCTCAGATGGAGTAGCCCCCCTGGGAATTCATTCAGCATTGCAACTTCCTCATCTTCCAGCTCCTGCTCCTCGAAGGATTGATCAATGATACCATGTAATGCACTCTCCAGAAAAAAGGTGTAAGGTATGATGTCACTGATGGCACCCTGGCTGCGACTGACCAGTTTGTTGATCTCATCAAATGGCCGCAGAAGTCTGCATGCATCGCAGCAGTCTGCAAGCAGCTACTGGTGAGGTGAAAAGAAACCAAGCTCCCCAGAACCTGTCCTTCTGGAGAGTTTGTATAGATAGTTGTTATGTACCTTCCCTGCCCGTGTTTGGTAGACCACGTGTATATGGTCAGATGTATCTTGGCACTGACACTGTGTGCCAGAGATATATTCACTTGCCGCTGAACATGGCCATATAGCTCTGGGATGCACTTCTGGGAAAAATATTTCCTTCCGGGGACCTTCCATTGCAGTGTGCCAATTGCCACAAATTTTCTAAGGGCCTCCGAGTTCACCAATTTATATGGCAGTATACATTATTGTACTATAACTACTGTATAAATTGTACGCATCCTAAATATAAGTGACATTCATTCAGTGTAATTTTTTATTAGCCTGTGGTGACAGCGACATTACTTGTGCTATACCTCCTGAATAACGTGTGTGCATCCTAAATATCAGTGAGATTCATTCAGCGTAACTTTTTATTAGCCGGTGGTGACAGCGACATTACTTGCGCTATACCTCCTGTATGACGTTTCCGCATCCTAAATCTCTGTTCTTGTGGAAAAATTGCTCCAAAATTTTCCATCTGACAATGCTGGCTGCAGAGTGCGTAGTTCCTTGGCCAACCAAGGAGGGGAGATGAGGGGAACACACAGAAGTTCCAACAGAGGCAGGGCAACACTCTCCAAGGTCTGGGAGAGTTTTATGACACCGCACCAGTACTCTCAATCTGATGCGCGGCCTAGTGTCACAAGGAGGGAAAAATTTTGGAACATGGTGAAGGAGTACGTAGCAGACCATGTCAGCATCCTCAGTGATCCCTCTGTGCCTTACAACTATTGGATGTCCAAGCTGGACAGGTGGCACAAACTGGCGCTCTACGCCTTGGAGGTGCTGGCCAGCCCCGCCGCCAGTGTTTTGTAAGAGTGTGTATTTAGTGCTGCTGGGGGCATAATAACTGATAAGCGCATCCGCCTGTCAACTGAAAATGCTGACCAATTGACTCTTATAAAAATGAACAAGGCCAGGATTACCCCTGACTTTTCTACTCCACCAGAGGAAAGCGGCTGAACATAAAGGCTGTATTCCCATGCACCCCTTCCACCACTAAAAAGGGTATATGGTTCAATCTCCCTTTTCTCATCCTCCTCCTTCATCATATCAACATGCTTATTAGGCTGCCCTCGCTCCTAATGTTTTAGAGCAGGGATGGCAAACCTGCGGCTCGCGATCCGCATGCGTCTCCTTGCATCTTTATTTGCGGCTCACAGGGGAGCGGTCCGGCCAGTTCTTACTCTCCCCTTTCTACATATGTCTACATATCTCCAGTGACATGCTAGGAGGGCGGGCGTGGGGCGGTCCGCCCCAGGTGCCTCTCTAAGGAGGTTCCTGAACACAGAAGCAATGAGCACTTCTATCAAAACTAGGGACTCGGGGGGAGGGTACTTTCTTTATAGGAGGGGAAGATAGTGCAGATAGAGACCGGGGGCAAGGTAGTGGGACTGGGGGAGGAATGGAAGGAGGGACTAAAACAGTTCAGAAAGGTGGAGGGTAAAAATATACAAAAACCTCTTAATTGTATGTACATTAATGCCAGAAGCCTGACTAACGAAACTGGGGAACTGGAATTAGTGATGTGTGAGGAGGACTATGATATAGTGGGAATAACTGAGACATGGCTGGATGATAGCTATAACTGGACAGTTAATGTACAAGGTACAGTCTGTTTAGAAAGGATCGTCAAAACCGGAGAGGAGGAGCGGTCTGCCTTTATGTAAAGTCCTATCTAAAGCCCACAGTCCGAGAAGATATAAGCGAGGGACATGAACATGTGGAGTCACTGTGGGTAGAGATACATGGAGCCAAAAACAATAATAAATTACTAATAGGAGTTTATTATAATCCACCTAATATACCAGAGTCCATAGAAAATCTATTACTAAACAAGATAGACAAGGCCTCAAATAATAATGAGGTGGTTACTATGGGGGACTTCAACTACCCAGATATAGACTGGTAAACTGAAAGCTGTACATCGCATAAAGGAAACAGGTTCTTGGCAATAACCAAAGACAATTACCTTTCCCAGCTGGTTCAGGACCCGACTAGAGGGACGGCCATACTGGTCTTAATATTAACCAATAGACCCAACAGAACAACAGATGAGCCGGTTGGAGGACACCTTGAAAATAGTGACCATAAAGTAATAACCTTCCAATTATCATTCAAAAGAGCATTTCTACAGGGAGGAACAAAAATACCAAACTTCAAAAAAGCTAAATTTAGCCAACTAAGCGAGGCCATAGGCCTAACTAACTGGGAAAAAGTCCTCAAAAACCAAAATACAGCCACAAAATGGGATATCTTTAAAAGCATCCTAAAATCTCATTGTGAGAGGTACATACCATATGGGAATAAAAGGTTAAGGAACAAAAATAAACCAATGTGGATAAATAGAAATGTAAAGAAAGCAATAAATGACATATAAATCACTAAAACAGGAGGGCAGTGAGGAATAGTGATGTCCCGAACTATTCGCCGGCGAACAGTTCCCGACGAACATAGCTTGTTCGGGTTCGCCGCGGCGGTCTAACATATGCAATGTTCGGTCCGCGCCCCATGCATCATCATTGAGCAAACTTTGACCCTGTACCTCACCGTCAGCAGACAGATTCCAGCCAATCAGTACCCTCCCTCCCACCCTCTCCCACCTTCTATAAAAACGGCAGCCATTTTAGATTCAGTCTGAAGCTGCAGTGTGTTAGTGAGAGCAGGGAGAGTGCAGCTGCTGCTGTGCTGATTAATTCATAGGGAAAGCGTTAGGTAGGCCAGTGTTCTGTGTCCACAGACTCATCTGCTGTAAGGACAGCGTCATAGCACCCCAAAAAGCAAGGAATTTTTTTTCTTTTCTTACAAAGTCTCATATTCCACTAACTTGTGACAAAATTTTTTTTTTTACATGAACTCACCATACCCCTCACTGAATACATTGGGGTGTCTACTTTCTAAAATGGGGTCACTTGTGTGGTATTTATACTGCCCTGGCATTTTAGGGGTCCCTAAAGCGTGAGAAGTATTTTGGAATCCAAATGCGTAAAAATGTGTTTTGGGGTGTAATTTTACATATACCCATACTGTGTGTGAAAAATATCTCTGAAAATGACAACTTTTTCAATTATTTTATACAAAGTTTCTCTCACCCAGCATGGGTATATGTAAAAATACACCCCAAAACACATTGCCCTACTTCTCCTGAGTACGGCGATACCACATGTGTGGGACTCTTTTGCAGCCAAGATGTGCAAAGGGGCCAGAATTCCAATGAGTACCTTTAGGATTTCACAGGGCATTTTCGCGCATTTGGATTCCAAACTACTTCTCACGCTTTAGGGACCCCTAAAATGCCAGGATAGTATAAATACCCCACAAGTGACCCCATTTTAGAAAGTAGACACCCCAAGGTATTCCGTGAGTGGCATGGCGAGTTCATAGAAGATTTTCTTTTTGGCAAGTTAGCGGAAATTGACTTTTTTTTTTTTTTTTCTCACAAAGTCTCCCTTTCCGCTAACTTGTGACACAAAGTTCAATCTTTCGTGGACTCAATATTCCCCTCAGCGAATACCTTGGGGTGTCTTCTTTCCAAAATGGGGTCACATGTGAGGTGTTTTTACTGCCCTGGCATTTGAGGATCTCCACAATCCTTACATGTATGGCCAGCATTAGGAGTTTCTGCTATTCTCCTTATTTTGAGCATACGGGCAATGAGATTTTCTTTCAGCCTCTGGGCTGAAAGAAAAAATGAATGGCACAGATTTCTTCATTCGCATCGGCCAAAAAATGTGCAAAAAAAATCATTGCCGGGATTTTATTTATTTATTTTTTTAATATACAAAGTGTTTGCCAAAGCATATGAACACCTCCTATCAGCTCATAAGCCTCAGCAAACATATATTTTTTACTGCAGAGGAGAAATCTCGTCTTGCAGCGCCGCATACACCGACTTTTATTTATTAACATTAACTTTATATAACATTAGAAACAGAACATTAACTTTTTTGCTTACCTGTGATTTATTTTTATTTATTTTTTCCTTTAGAGGACAAAATTCTCCTTCCCCATGGGACAATGTGCAAAGCGCAAAGTGCCCAAAGATGTGGCGAAGTACATTATGAACTTTGTTCCAGGTAAAAGGAGAGGTTTGCAGCAGCTCTGTGTGAAAGGGCCCTAAGACCCCTGTGTGCCTGTCCTGTGTCACACAATCCCTATGATAATAGTGTACCTGTGTGTAGTACTTCCGGAAACACTCCCCTAAGCATAGGGCAGGGTGGTCAGGGCAGTCAGGACAGAAATAACGGGTGTCACGCCTTATTCCACTCCCGCTACAGACACGACATCTTATTCGGGATGACTCTTGGTTTGAGGTACCAGCAACGACATTGGGAAAATGTTGCTCGTGTAGACGGCTCACTACACTGGTGGTTGGGACCACGGAACCTCCTGGATACAGGAGGTTCTCGATGATCTCTTCCTGAAATTTGAGGAAGGATCCTGTTCTCCCAGCCTTACTGTAGAGAACAAAACTATTGTACATAGCCAATTGAATTAGGTATACAGACACCTTCTTATACCAGCGTCTGGTCCTGCGGGAGAGTAAATAACATCTGGTCATTGAAGTCCACCCCTCCCATGAGCAAATTATAGTCGTGGACTGAGAGGGGCTTTTCAATGACACTTGTTGCCCTTTCAATTTGGACTGTCGTGTCTGTGTGAATGGACGAGAGCATGTAAACGTCACGCTTGTCTCTCCATTTCACCGCGAGCAGTTCTTCGTTACACAAGGCAGCCCTCTTCCCCCTTGCAAGACAGGTGGTAACGAGCCGTTGGGGGAAGCCCCGGCGACTAGGTCGTGCGGTGTCACAGCAGCCAATCTGTTCTAGAAACAAATGCCTGAAGAGGGGCACACTTGTGTAGAAATTGTCCACATAAAGGTGGTACCCCTTGCCAAATAAGGGTGACGCCAAGTCCCAGACTGTCTTCCCACTGCTGCCCAGGTAGTCAGGGCAACCGACCAGCTACAGGGTCTGATCTTTACCCTCATAGACACTAAATTTGTGTGTATAGCCTGTGGCCCTTTCACAGACCATATACAATTTGACCCAAATCAGGGTTTGGCAGCACCTCAGGGACTCTAGGGGCTCTACGGGCCTGTCTGTGTGGTGGCTGCAACGGGGGAACTACTGCACGTGCTACCGTAACAGCTTCAACTGCCCTTCTGGTGCTCGCCACTTCACCATGTTCTACGGCTGTACAGGTACTAGGTCCAGAATGGGCTGCGCTGCTGGTGTATGCCTCACCACGTAATCCGACAGCGCCAGCCCCACTCTGTTGCCCTTGAAGCGGATCCTGCACAACCTGTGGTCTAGCAACACGGGGCTGGGTACGCCTGGTGGTATCAGGGACCTCAACCTCATCGTCCGAACTTTGGGTCAGACTGCCACTGCTTTCTACAGGTTCGTATTCTGACACACTAAATTCGTCAGATGAGGGTTCCCATTCCTCATCCGACTGGGTCAGAAGCCTGTAGGCCTCTTCAGAAGAATACCCCTTTCTTGCCATTTGGTCAACTAAATTTAGGGGGTATTCCCTGAGACTACCCAAGAAAAAAAGCAAGCCTGTCTTACAAATGGGAGGCTAGCAAAGTACAGGAAGCCGCTGCGATTGATAAAAAATATCAAAACTGATTTTTTAAAAGGCCGCAGCGCTTGTGTAGTGATTGTGCAGTGATAAAAATAAATAAAAAATTTATCACTGCGGCAGGGCGGGCGTGGGTGAACGCACATGTGGGCGACCGATCAGGCCTGATTGGGCAAACACTGCATTTTGGATGGAGGGCGAGCTAAGGTGACACTAATACTATTATAGATCTGACTGTGATCAGTTCTGATCACTTACAGATACTATAAAGTACCAATGATGATTAGCGATATGCTAATCAGCGAATCAGTGACTGCGGTGCGGTGGGCTGGGCGCTAACTGAAGCTAACTACCTACAAAAGGGGCCTAAACTAACCTAAACCTAACAGTCAATACTGGTGAAAAAAAAAAGTGACAGTTTACACTGATCACTTTTTTCCCTTTCACTAGTGATTGACAGGGGTGATCAAGGGGTTAATTGGGGTGATTGGGGGGGGGGGTGATCTGGGGCTAATTGTGTAGTGCTTGGTGTACTCACTGTGATCTGTGCTCTCTGCAGGGACCAACCGACGAAAAGGACCCAGCAGAGAGCACAGAAGCCATTTAACACATTATATTTATAAATATAATGTGTTATATGGCTGGTGATTCGATTTTTTAAAAGTCACCAACCTGCCAGCACTAATCATTGGCTGGCAGGCTGGTGACCAACTCCTTGTGCGCCTTTTGCGACCCGCACTGCGCATGTGCGGGCCGCGTATATGCGTCCAGGAGGAATAACCCGGCCGCCCGCAGGACGCATCCCTGCGTTAGGCGGTCGGGAGGTGGTTAATCTATTTCAGTTGCCTGCCTGCTGCCAGTGTGTGTCAGGCCCACAGACTGTAGTGTGCCCACTGCCAGTTCCCACCACTCATACCGTGTGGCACAGGACTTTGCATAAAAAAAGGCATTTCATTTTTACACTTTACTCTAATTTCAGTTGCCTGCCTGCTGCCAGTGTGTGTCAGGCCCACAGACTGTAGTGTGCCCACTGCTAGTTCCCACCACTCATACCAGGTGGCACAGTAGCTTGCCGATAAACAAGGCATTTCATTTTTACCCTTTAATCTAAGGTTAGTTGCCTGCCAGTGTATGTCAGGCCAACTTCCACTGACTGTAGTGTGCACACTGCTAGTGCCCACCACTCATACCGGGTGGCACAGTAACTTGCAGATAAATAAAGCATTTAATTTGCACTCTTTAATCTAAGGTTAGTTGCCTGCCAGTGTGTGTCAGGCCCACTTTCACAGACTGTAGTGTGCCCATTGCCAGTTCCCACCACTCATACCGGGTGGCACAGCACCTTGCACACATAGTACCACTGATTAACCACAGGGGCCGTCGTGGTGCTGTGATTTCCTTTGGCCCTTGAATAATGCCCAGTGTTCAGAGGCCACATACCATGAACTCGAAAAATTCTGAGGACATAGTTGACTGGCTTAAACAGGACACCCAATCTTCTACAGCTTCCGCTCGGAACCTTGACGCACCATCCTCCTCCAGCTCAGCTTTGGACACCTCTCAAGTTACCACTAACCCGATCGCTGCCACCACCAACACTGGCACCACAGCCGCTTCATTTAATCAGAGGATTTATTTACACATCAGTTGGAAGAAATGAGTGATGCGCAACCATTATTTCCGGAGGTTGTAGATAACAGGGATATGTCTCAGTCAGGCAGCCTTACACACATAAACGTACGGCGTGATGATTTTGTACCCGCTGCTGCTTCCTTTGCTAAGTTGTTAGATACAAGTGAAGCGATTGATGATAACGATGTGTCCGTGGATGTCACATGGGTGCCCGCTCGAAGAGAAGAAGAACAGGGGGAAGTTCAGATGGGGAGACAGAGAGGAGGAGGAGATGAGTTGGAAGCAGGGGGAGGTCTTCGCAAGGTGCTAGGGGCACAGTCAGACAGCATGTATCGGTACACAGGGTCAGCCAGACAGCTCGCCAATCAACGCATGCTGTTGCCACCACCAGAATGCCGTCATTGCAAAGCTCATCAGTGTGCCATTTTTTTTGTGTGTCTGCCTCTGATAACAGTGATGCCATTTGCAACCTGTGCCAAAAGAAACTCAGTCGTGGGAAGTCCAACACCCACCTAAGTACAACTGCTTTGCGAAGGCACATGATCTAACATTACAAACGCCTATGGGATCAACATATGAGTACAAGCAGCACACAAACTCAAAGCCACCATGCTCCTCCTGGTCCAGCATCTTCAGCCACGTCAACCACTGCTGTCTTCCTTGCCCCCTCTCAACCACTCGCCACTCTGCCTCTCACCTTCAGAAGTTCCTGCTCATCTGCCCATAGTCAGGTGTCTGTCAAGGAAATGTTTGAGCGTAAGAAGCCAATGTCACATAATCACCCCCTTGCCCAGCGTGTGACAGCTGGCTTGTCGGAACTCTTAGCCCGACAGCTTTTACCATACAAGCTGGTGGAGTCTGAGGCCTTCAAAAAATTTGTAGCTATTGGGACACCGCAGTGGAAGTTACCCAGCCGAAATTTTTTTTTTACATAAGGCAATCCCCAACCTGTACTCTATTGTGGAAAAGGAAGCCATGGCATGTCTGGCACACAGTGTTGGGGCAAGAGTCCATCTGACCACTGATACCTGGTCTGCAAAGCACGGTCAGGGCAGGTATATCACGTACACTGCGCATTGGGTAAACCTGCTAACGGCTGCCAAGCATGGAATCTGTGGCTCTGCAGCAAAGTTGGTGACACCGCCACGACTTGCAGGCAGGCCTGCTGCCACCTCCTCTACTTCTCCTACTCCAACCTCTTCACTAACCTCCTCGGCTGAGTCCTCTTCTGCTGCTGCATCTTCCTCCACATCATCAACTGCACACCCCCCAGCTCCCCAGGGGCTATTCCACATCCCGCATACGACAGTGTCACACCATCTTGGGGTTGAATTGCCTGAAAGCAGAGAGTCACACCTGACCAGCACTCCTGTCCGCCCTGAACGCACAGGTGGATTAGTGGCTGACCCCGCACCAACTGGAGATCGGCAAAGTGGTGTGTGACAACGTAAATAATCTGTTGGCGCCATTGAATTTGGGCAAGTTGACACATGTGCCGTGCATGGCACATGTGTTGAATCTGATTGTACAACGCTTTGTGTGTAAGTACCCAGGCTTACAGGATGTCCTCAAGCAGGCCAGGAAGGTGTGTGGCCATTTCAGGTGTTCCTACACGGCCATGGCGCACTTTTCCGATATTCAGCGACGAAACAACATGCCAGTGAGGAGCTTGATTTGTGAGAGCCCGACACGTTGGAATTCAACACTCCTAATGTTCAAACCCCTGCTCCAACAAGAAAAAGCCACCAACGAGTATTTGTATGACCGGGGTGCTAGGACAGCCTCTGCGGAGCTGGGTATTTTTTTGCCACATTACTGGACGCTCATGCACAATGCCTGTAGGCTCATGCGTCCTTTTGAGGAGGTGACAAACCTAGTCAGTCGCACCGAAGGCACCATCAGCGACCTCATCCCATTTGTTTTCTTCCTGGAGCGTTCCCTGCGAAGAGTGCTGGATCAAGCCATAGATGAGCGTGAAGAAGAAGAGTTCTGGTCGCCATCACCACGAGAAACAGCCTTATCATTATCGCTTGCTGGACCTGCGGCAACGCTGGAAGAGGAGTCTGAGGAAAAGGAGAGAGGAGAAATGTCCTAATTTCCTAAAGACCTAACCCGGGTAAGGTTGTATTTACTAAACAATCAAACTAATGCCTAAACTAGGCTATGCAACCTATCTTGACCCGGGTGTAAATTTAAAACTTCACTTTTATTATGTTATGTATAAAAGGTTTCACATATGTCTTATTTGGAACCAAACAAAAAGGAGGTGATTAAAAATACAGTCACCACTCCGCCAGTATTTGCCAATATCTATTGTGACAGGTAAAGGAGGTGTGCACACTCTCCTGCCTATTCACTTTATTTCGGGGCTCAGTAGTGGTAGCTTTTGTATAAGCCGTGAGGCTAGTATTTAATCAGTAACCAGTTACAGTATTTGCTTATTGCTGAAACTGTAGCCACGGGGGCGCTATTGTTAGTGCGCTCTCACAGGCTATCACCAAAGTAAGGGAACTTCCCTCTCTTTATGCTAAGGTGTAGCAGAGACAGGGTACTGGATCAGTAGCCAGTTACAGCAGGTTGCTAGGTTGCATAGCCTAGTTTAGGCATTAGTTTGTTTGTTTAGAGGAGAAATGTGGCTTTAAGGGTACTCGTTGTTGTCACCTATCTGGGACCCGTGGTGTTGTACGTGGCTGGGGGGAAAAACAGACCTTCAATGAGATCAGTAAGGACGAGGAACGTGAGATCAGTAGCTCGGCATCCAACCTTGCGCAAATGGGGTCTTTCATGCTGTCATGCCTGTTGAGGGAACCTCGTAAAAAAAAGGCTGCAGGAGAACGACCTGTACTGGGTGGCCACACTACTAGACCCCCGGTATAAGCAGAAAGTGGCTGAAATGTTACCGAATTACCAGAAGTCGGAAAGGATACAACATTTCCAAAAAAAGTTAAAAAGTATGCTTTACACAGCGTATAAGGGTGGTGTCACAGCAGAACGGGAATCTAACAGGGGAAGAGGTGAAAGTAATCCTCCTCCTACCACGAACACGCTAGCAAGGACAGGATGCTTTACAGACGTGTTATTGATGGAGGACATGCGGAGCTTATTAAGTCCTATGCATCGCCACAGCCCTTCGGGGTCCACCCTCAGAGAATGACTCAACCGACAGGTAGCAGGCTACCTCGCCTTAACTGCATATATCGACACTCTGAGGAGCGATGAACCCTTTGACTACTGGGTGTGCAGGCTTGACCTGTGGCCCAAGCTATCCCAATTTGCGATAGAACTTCTGGCCTGCCCCGCTTCAAGTGTCCTGTCAGAAAGGACCTTCAGCGCAGCAGGAGGTATTGTCACTGACAAGAGAAGTCGCCTAGGTCAAAAAAGTCTAGATTACCTCAGCTTTATTAAGATGAATGAGGCGTGGGTACCAAAGAGAGTGACAGTGGGGGATATATTTGACTAAAAAAGGGCTGATGAGATGCCTTGGGCTAAAAATGTCCCCATGCTGCTGTTAATCTCTGCATGCCGGAAGACTTGCGTGACTTCTCCGCCACCAACTAGGGTTCAAGCCACAATGTTTTTGTACACTTTTTGCCTTGAAAACATCCAGCGGCTGCAACAATACCTAATTTTTCAGGCATGTGTACATGCCTAATTTTTCTGGCCTCTGGTGCTGCACTGTGGCTGCAAAAACAAAACAAAAAAAGGCACATACATGTGTCATTTCCCCTTCGTGATCATTACCTTGTTGTGGTGAAGGGGCTTGCGTATCACAATGAAGTGATCACCTTTATGAGTGTGTTGGCAATGTTGGCACACCCCAGATGATAAAGTCGTTGCTTCATTGTGAACAGACCAAAAGCGATTGGCTGGATAATTTTTCATAGAAAAAACAATAATTTTCTTTGTGATCATCTAAGGTGCTCATTAAAGCCTACTAGGCCAACCATGTGCCCACACTGCAGAATCATCGTTTTCTGGGTCACTTAACTGTCACTGAACTACCTCAACACGACCATCAACACGACCATAGGCTTTGAAAAACCGCCATCGCCTGCAATCTCCCAAACGTGCGCACGAGCACAGTCATCAATACACCAAGATTGAGGCATAGAGGAATAAAATTTATGTCATGAGTGTGTCAACCATTGACAACTCTTTGCGGTTGTCTAAAATCTATTTGATGCACGTCCCCTGATAGAGGACGTAACAGGGGTTAAACTGATAAGAATAGTACTACTTAACACACCACTCATATAGGGTGTCACAGTACATTGCACGGCACACGTGCAGTGCCCAAAATTGGAAGGAAGAGGACCGACCAACCATCTTTTTCAATCTCCCGGTTCCTAAAATCTATTCGATACACATCCCCTAATAGGGGGCGTAACAGGGATTAAACTGTTAAGAACAGATTTTTTTAATTTAAAAAAAAGGGGACAGCCTCTGCGGAGCTGGGTATTTTTTGGCCGCGTTGCTGAACGCTCATGCACAATGGCTGTAGGCTCATGCGTCCTTTTGCGGAGGTGACAAACCTGGTCAGTCAAACCCAAGGCAACATCATTGACCTCATCCCATATGCGTTTTTTCTGGAGCGTACCCTGCGAAGAGTGCTGGATCAGGCCGTAGATGAGCATGAAGTGGAAGAGTTGTGGTCACCATCATCACCAGAAGCAGCCTTGTTGTCGTCGATTGCTGGACCTGCGGCAAAGCAGAAAGAGGAGTCTGAGGAAGAGGAGTCAGAGGAGGAAGGTGGCTTTGAGTAGGTGGAAGACCAACCACAGCAGGCGTCCCAGGGGGCTTGTTGTCACCTTTCTGGGACCCTTGGTGTTGTATGTGGCTGTGTGGAGGAAGAGACCTTCAATGACGTCAGTGAGGACAAGGGACGGGACATGGCTAGCTTGGTATCCAACCTTGGGCAAATGGGAGGTTTCCTGTTGTGCAAATGGACTGTTTGCGGTTGTTTGTGTTGCGTTAAACGGAGAGTTTGTTCTGTCAGAGTTTTGTCTGTCACTGTGAAGCGGGCGTAACCCTTACAACTACCTGATTGATACAAAATCAAACCTGATCGTATACACAAACTGGATGTTTTAACCACTTGCCGCCACGCTAACGCCGATGGGCGTCAGCGCGGCGGCTCTCTCAGGTCTCACTGCCGCCTATCGGCGTCATCTCGTGAGACCCGAGATTTCACATGAACGCGCGCGGCGTGCGCGCGCGTTCATGTGATCGGAGTCGGGACAACTGAAACTACAGCCTGCCAGCGCTGATCATGCGCTGGCAGGCTGTAGATGCGGAAAAAAACGCATTTAAATCGCATATCAGACGCTGTTTTGTAAACAGCGTCTGATATGCCTGCTGTCTGCTCAGTCTGGTGGTCCCTTTGTTTGGGACCACCAGAGGAAACAAAGGTAAAGTGCACCAATCACTACACACACCCCCCCACCCCCATCACTGATTAACCCCTGATCACCCATGTCACCCCCTGATCACCCATGTCACCCCCTGATCACCCATGTCACCCCCTGATCACCAATGTCACCCCCTGATCACCAATGTCACCCCCTGATCACCAATGTCACCCCCTGATCACCAATGTCACCCCCTGATCACCAATGTCACCCCCTGATCACCCCCCGTCACTAATCACCCCCTACAGGCTCATTCAGACGTCCGTATGTGTTTATGGATCCATGGATCTGCGGATCCATGGATCTACGGATCCGCAAAATACGGACACCGGCAATGTGCTTTCCGCATTTTGCAGATCCGCACAGAACTATATAGAAAATGCTTTTTCTTGTCCGCAATTGCGGACAAGAATAGGACATGTTCTATATTTTTGCGGAACGGAAGTGCAGACCCTGAAGCGCGGATCCGTTATTCCGGATCCGAGCGGGACAAAGTCTGTCCCCATAGAAATGAATGGGTCCGCAATTCCGTTCCGCAAACAGAATTGCGGATGTGTGAATGGGGCATAAGGGTCCCTTATCACCGTCAGTTAGCTAGCTACTTGTAAGTTAGCTAGCGCCCAGCCCACCGCACTGCAGTCACTGATTTTGGCAGAGATTTTTTCATCCACATTGATCGATGCGAATGAAAAATCTGCGCTGCTCATTTTTTTTTTTTTCAGCCCAGAGGCTGAACGGAAAAAAAAAATCTCATTACCCGTATGCTCAATATAAGGAAAATCGCAGAAACTCCTAATGCTGGCCATACGTGTAATGATTGCGGAGACCCTCAAATGCCAGGACAGCATAAATACCTCACATGTGACCCCATTTTAGAAAGAAGACACCCCAAGGTATTCCGTGAGGGGTATGGTGAGTTCATGCAAAATTTTATTTTTGTCACAAGTTAGTGGAATATGAGACTTTGTAAAAAAATATATATATATCAATTTCCGCTAACTTGTGCCAAAAATTTTTTTCTGTGAACTCGCCATGCCCCTCACGGAATACCTTGAGGTGTCTTCTTTCCAAAATGGGGTCACATGTGGGGTATTTATACTGACCTGGCATTTTAGGGGTCCTAAAGCGTGAGAATCCAAATGCGTAAAAATGGCCTGCAGAAATCTTAAAGGTACTCATTGGTTTTAGGGCCCCTTTGCGCATCTTGGCTGCAAAAAGTGTCACACATGTGGTATCACCGTACTCAGGAGAAGTAGGGCAATGTGTTTTGGGGTGTATTTTTACATATACCCATACTTTGTGTGAGAAATATCGCTGTAAACGACAACTTTTTAATTTTTTTATACAAAGTTGTCAATTTACAGAGATATTACTCTCACCCAACATGGGTATATGTAAAAATACACCCCAAAACACATTGCCCTACTTCTCCTGAGTACGGAGATACCACATGAGTGACACTTTTTGCAGCCTGTGCGCAAAGGGCCCAAATTCCAACGAGTACCTTTAGCTTTACATGGCTGCTCACAATTTAGCCTCGCCCAAAATGCCAGAACAGTACAAACACCCCACAAATGACCCCATTTTGGAAAGAAGACACCCCAAGGTATTCGCTGAGGGGTATGGCGAGTCCATGAAAAATTTAACTTTTTGTCAAAAGTTAGCGGAAAGGGAGACTTTGCGAGAAAAACAATAAAAATCAATTTCCGCTAACTTGTGCCAAAAAAATCTTCTGTGAACTCGCCATGCCCCTCACGGAATACCTTAGGGTGTCTTCTTTCCAAAATGGTGTCACATGTGGGGTATTTCTACTGCCCTGGCATTTTAGGGGCCCTAAAGCGTGAGAAGAAAAATGCATAAAAATGCCCTCCTAAAAGGTACTCATTAGAATTAGGGCCCTTTGCACCCAGGCAGCAAAAGTGTCACACATGTGGTATCGCCGTACTCAGGAGAAGTAGGGCAATGTGTTTGGGGTGTATTTTACATATACCCATGCTGGGTGAGAGAAATATCTCTGTAAACTGACAACTTTGTATAAATTTGTTTTAAAAGTTGTCATTTACAGAGATATTTCTCTCACCCAGCATGAGTATATGTAAAAATACACCTCAAAACACATTGCCCTACTTCTCCTGAGTACGGCGATACCACATGAGTGACACTTTTTGCAGCCAAGATGCGCAAAGGGCCCTAATTCCAATGAGTACCTTTAGGATTTCACAGGGCATTTTTCCGCATTTTCTTCTCACGCTTAGGGCCCCTAAAATGCCAGGGCAGTAGAAATACCTACAAGTGACCCCATTTTGGAAAGAAGACACCCCAAGGTATTCCGTGAGGGTCATGGCGAGTTCACAGAAATTTTTTTTTTTGGCACAAGTTAGCGGAAATTGATTTTTTTTTTTTTTTTTACAAAGTCTCATATTCCACTAACTTGTGACAAAAATTAAAATTTTACATGAACTCACCATACCCCTCACGGAATACCTTGGGGTGTCTTCTTTCTAAAATGGGGTCACATGTGGGGTATTTATACTGCCCTGGCATTTTAGGGGCCCCTAAAGCGTGAGAAGAAGTCTGGAATCCAAATGCGTAAAAATGGCCTCAGAAATCTTAAAGGTACTCATTGGTTTTAGGGCCCTTTGCATCCAGGCTGCAAAAAGTGTCACTCATGTGGTATCGCCGTACTCAGGAGAAGTAGGGCAATGTGTTTAGGGGTGTATTTTTATATATACCCATACTTTGTGTGAGAAATATCTCTGTAAACGACAACTTTTTAAATTTTTTTACACAAAGTTGACAATTTACAGAGATATTTCTCTCACCCAGCATAGGTATATGTAAAAATACACCCCAAAACACATTGCCCTACTTCTCCTGAGTATGGCGATACCACATAAGTGACACTTTTTTGCAGCCTGGGTGCACAAAGGGGCCCAAATTCCAACGAGTACCTTTAGGTTTTACATGGCTGCTCACAATTTAGCCCCGCCCAAAATGCCAGAGCAGTAAACACACCCCACAAATGACCCCATTTCGGAAAGTAGACACCCCAAGGTATTCACTGAGGGGCATAGTGAGTCCGTCTGAGATTTTTTTTTTTTTTGCCAGAAGTTAGCAGAAATGGAAACTTTATTATTTTTTTTTTTCCTCAGAAAGTGTCATTTTCCGCTAACTTGTGAAAAAAAATGAAATGATACATGAACTCACCATGCCCCTCCGTGAATACTTTGGGGTGTCTTCTATCTAAAATGGTGTCATTTGGGGGGTATTTATACTATCCTGACATTCTAGCACCTGAAGAAACATGGCAGGTGCTCAGAAAGTCAGAGCTGCTTCAAAATGCAGAAATTTACTTTTTTGCACCATAGTTTGTAAACGCTATAACTTTTACCCAAACCAATAAATATACACTTATTAGATTTTTTTTTATCAAAGACATGTAGAACAACAAATTTTGTGAAAAATTTATATAGAAATGTAGTTTTTTTTTGAAAAATTTTACAACAGAAAGTTAAAAATGTCATTTTTTTGCAAAAATGTCGTTACATTTTTATTAATAGCAAAAAAAGTAAAAATGTCAGCAGCAATGAAATACCACCAAATGAAAGCTCTATTAGTGAGAAGAAAAGGAGGTAAAATTCATTTGGGTGGTAAGTTGTATGACCGAGCAATAAACGGTGAAAGTAGTGTAGTGCGGATTTGTAAAAAAGGGCCTGGTCACTAGGGGGGTGTAAACCTGTGGTCTTCAAGTGGTTAAAACACGTTTTTACAAACAATTTAGGAAAGTTAGGTGATTTATGCCCTTTATGGATTAAAAGCCGACTCGCGTCAACTATGTAATTTTCCATGGGAGTTTTGCCATGAATCCCCCTCCGGCATGCCACAGTCCAGGTGTTAGTCCCCTTGAAACAACTTTTCCATCACTATTGTGGCCAGAAAGAGTCCCTGTGGGTTATAAAATTCGCCTGCCTATTGAAGTATATGGCGGTTAGCCCGGTTCGCCCGTTCGCGAACATTTGTGGAAATTCCGTTCGCTAACGGAAAATTTTATGTTCGCGACATCTCTAGTGAGGAAGCACTGAAAAGCTATAAGGAAAAAAATAGAACATGTAAAAAACAAATAAAAGCGGCCAAACTAGAGAACGAGAGATTAATTGCTAAAGATAGAAGAACTCACCCTAAAATGTTCTTTAATTATATAAAGGTTAAAAAGTGTAAATCTGAAGGTGTCGGCCCGGCCCTTTAAAGAGTAATGAGGGGGGAGTTGCAGAGAGAAATGAGTAGACAGCAAAGCTGTTAAAAAAAATTCTCCAATGTATTCACTGAAGTAAAATAATGTAAAAATAAATCCCCCATTAAAAGTGTCCTGTCTGATCCAAGAAGAAGTACAATAGCGACTTAAAAAGATCAAAATAGACAAATCGCCAGGAACGGATGGCATACACCCCCGTATCCTAAGGGAATTAAGTAATGTCATAGCCAGACCCTCATTTCTGATATTTGTGGACTCTATACTGACAGGGAATGTTCCACAGGATTGGTGCATAGCAAATGTGGTGCCAATATTCAAAAAATAGGTCGGTAAGTTTAACATCTGTTGTGGGGAAACTGTTTGAAGGTTTTCTGAGAGATGCTATCTTAGAGGATCTCAACGGAAATAAGCTAATAACGCCATATCAGCATGGCTTCATGAGGGATCGGTCATGCCAAACAAATTTTATCCCTTTTTATGAGAAGGTACGTTCTAGACTTGACAGCGGCGAATCAATGGATGTCGTATATCTGGACTTCTCCAAAGCATTTGTCACTGTACCACATAAAAGGTTAGTATATAAAATGAGGATGCTCGGAAAATGTCTGTAAGTGGGTAAGTAACTGGCTGAGTAACAGAAAACAGAGGGTGGTTACAAACGGTACACACTCAGATTGGGTCACTACTGGGGTACCTCAGGGGTCAGTACTGGGCCCTATTCTTTTCAATATATTTATTAATGATCTTGTAGAAGGCTTGCATAGTAAAATATCAATTTTTGCAGATGACACTAAACTGTGTACAGTAATTAACACTGAAGAAGACAATATACTGCTACAGAGGGATCTGGATAGATTGGAGGCTTGGGCAGATAAGTGGCAGATGAGGTTTAACACTGACAAATGTAAAGTTATGCACATGGGCAGGAATAATGCAAGTCACCCATACATACTAAATGGTAAAACACTCGGTAACACTGCCATGGAAAAGGATCTAGGAATTTTAATAAACAGCAAACTAAGCTGCAAAAAACAGTGTCAGGCAGCTGCCGCCAAGGCCAATAAGGTAATGGGTTGCATCAAAAGGGGCATAGATGCCTGTGATGAGAACATAGCCCTACCACTTTACAAATCGCTAGTCACACCACACATGGAGTACTGTGTACAGTTCTGGGCTCCTGTAAACAAGGCAGACATAGCAGAGCTGGAGAGGGTTCAGAGGAGGGCAACTAAAGCAATAACTGGAATGGGGCAACTACAGTACCCTGAAAGATTATCAAAATTCTGGTTATTTACTTTAGAAAAAAAAGACAACTGGGGGAAGATCTAATAACTATGTATACATTTATCAGGGGTCAATACAGAGATCTCTCCCATCATGTATTTGTCCCCAGGACAAAGATTGCCAGAAGTCTCACTAAAGCTGTCTACACTACAGGTAGGAAAGGTGGTTTAACCCCTTCTACCCCGGGCCAGTTTTTGCTCTTCTGCTCAGACCATTTTTTGCAAATATGAAATGTGTCACTTTATGTGGTAATAACTTTAAAATGCTTTTACTTATCCAGGCAATTCTGAGTTTGTTATCTCGTCACATATTGTACTTCATGACAGTGGTAAATTTGAGTCAAAATATTTCATTTTTATTTATAACAAAATCCCAAATTTAACAAAAAATTTGGAAAAATTAGCAAATTTCAATTTCTCTACTTTTATAATAGATAGTAATACCTCCAAAAATATTTATTAATTTACATTTCCCATGTGTCTACTTCATGTTTAGATCATTTTGTGAATGCCATTTCATTTTTTTGGGGATGTTAGAAGGCTTAGAAGTTTAGAAACAAATCTTGAAATTTTTCAGAAAATTTCCAAAACCCACTTTATAAGGACCAGTTCGGGTCTGAAGTCACTTTGTGAGGCTTACATAATAGAAACTAAAAAAAATCATATTTTAGTGTCTTCATTGTCTGAGAGTGATAGCTTTTTTTTATTTTTTGATTGTCTTTGGTAGGGTCTCATTTTTTGCGGAATAAGGTAACAGATTGATTGGTTCTATTTTGGGGGGCATACACATTTTTGATCGCTTGGTGTTGCAATTTTTGTGATGTAAGGTGACCAAATGGTTTTTTTTACACCGTCTTTATTTTTTATTTTTTTACGGTGTTCACCTGGTCAGATCAGCAGCAGACCCTCACCCCTAATTATTTAGATGATCAGCTCGGCAACAGGCCCTCACCCATAATGTTTTACATAGTCAGATTAGTAGTAGGCACTTGTCCCTAATGTTTTAGATGGTCAGATCAGCAGGAGCACTCACCCATAATGTTTTAGATTGTCAGCTCGGCAGCAGGTCCTCGCCCATAATGTTTTAGATGGTTAGATCAGCAGCAGACCCTTACCCCTAATTATTTAGATGGTCAGTTCGGCAGCAGGCCCTCACCCATAATATTTTAGATGGTCAGCTAAGCAGCAGGCCCTCGCCCATAATGTTTTAGATGGCCATATCAGCAACAGGCACTCGCCCGTAATGTTTTAGATGGTCAGCTCGGCAGCAGGCACTCACCGCTAATGTTTTAGATGGTCAGATCAGCAGCAGGCACTTGCGCATAATGTTTTAGATGGTCAGCTGCGCTGCAGGCCCTCACCCATAATGTTTTACATAGTCAGATTAGTAGCAGGCACTCGCCCATAATGTTTTAGATGGTCAGATCAGCAGCAGCACTCGCCCATGATGTTTTAGATAGCCAGATCAGCAGCATGCACTTGCCCATAATGTTTTAAATTGTCATCTCGACAGCAGGCCCTCACTCCTAATGTTTTAGATGGTCAGATCAGCAGCAGGCACTCACCCATAATGTTTTAGATGTCAGCTCAGCAGCAGGCCCTCACCCATAATGTTTTAGATGGTCAGCTAAGCAGCAGGCCCTCGCCCATAATGTTTTAGATGGCCAGATCAGATGCAGGCACTCACGCATAATGTTTTAGATGGTCAGCTCAGCAGCAGGCCTTCGCCGCTAATGTTTTAGATGGTCAGATCAGCAGCAGGCACTCTATCACTTTATGTGATATACAGGAGTGCCTCTTCCTTGTAATTTTTGCCAGCACTTGCACTTTATATACAAGTCAATATACAGCAAAGGATGTTTCCTAACAATTTTTCCTCTAAAATCAATTTTATCTTCAGTTTTTTGCGTATTATTGTCATTCTGTAAAAGTCGCTTATAACTCGGACAACATCATTCCCAGCAGCGACCTGGGAGTCCAAGATGCATCCAGACACCCTCCCCATACTTTTCCCGAACCATTTCAGTGGTGTTTCTATCAATTTCTGACCTTTTACTGTGAACTAGTGATGAGCGGCAGGTGCCATATTCGATTTCGACAACATTCGTGAATATTCGATAGAATATTCGTTTCATATTCGTCGAGATCGAATATTCGCCATTATTCTAGTTATCGCGATTAATATGCGATTTAAATAATCGTGTATTGCGATTGTAACTTAAGGCTACTTTCCTATTGGTTTGTTATCTAGAATTAGCGAAGATGACGAATATGACAAATTTATTCGTCATATTCCTCAAAACGAACATAACAAAGTATTCTCCATCTTCGCTTTAGCTACCTATTCGTCAACCTCGCTAATTCTAGCAATCAAATTGGAAAGTTGACTATAGAGACAGTTGTTTAATTCGCTATGTGATTATATTATTTTTTTTTTTAATAAATAGAATAATTATAATAATTATCAATTATTATAATTATTCTATTTATTTTTAAAAAAGCAAAGTAATATAATCGCATAGCGAATTTAACACAGCTGTCTCTATAGTCAACCTATAGATTGCTAGAAGATGGAGAATACTTCATTATCTTCGTTTTGAGGAATATGACAAATACATTTGTCATCTTCGCTAATTCTACCAAGCCAACCATAGTAAACTAAGTCTAAGTAGAAATCGCAATGCGATGACTTCAAGTTATATTAAAGCAAAAATACATGGGGTGACAGCACCATTGTAGGTAAATACCCAAAGTCCATATAGTGGCGGTGCCTGCGATGTTAGGACCTGACCATTGGTCCCCAATACGATACCAAACAAGAAAGGATCGCGGCACTCAAGCACTCCAATGCTTGATAAAGACTTGATTAAAGTCGAAACGTCGCACTTTAAGGTGGAATAAAGAACATTTTCTACAGACGAAGGAGTGCCGCGATCCTTTCTTGTTTGGTTCAAGTTATATTAATCGCATTGCGATTTCAACTTAGATCTGGGTTTCTAATGGGTCAGCTTGCTAGAATTAACAAAGTTAATGAATATGGAATATAGCAGTGCTAAGTTGAAATCGCAATTCGATTAATATAACTTGAAGTCATCACATTGCGATTTCAACAGCACTGCTATATTCCATATTTGTTAACATACTTTATTCTAGCAAGCTGACCTATTAGAAACCCAGCTCTAAGTTGAAATCGCAATGCGATTACTTCAAGTTATATTAATCGCATTGCGATTTCAACTTAGCACTGCTATATTCCATATTCGTTAATTCTAGCCTAATATGTAAGATAGCAGTGCTAAGTTGTAATCGCAATGCGATTAATATAACTTGAATTAATCGCATTGTGATTTCAACTTAGACCTGGTTTACTATGGTTGGCTTGGTAGAATTAGCAAATATGATGAATGTATTCGTCATATTCCTCAAAATGAAGATAACGAAGTATTCTCCATCTTCGTTTTTGCTCCATATTCGTCAACTTCGCTAATTCTAGTAATCAAATGGCAAGGTTGACTATAGAGACAGCTGTGTTTAATTTACTATGCGATTATATTACTTAGCTTTTTTTAAATAAATAGAATAATTATAATAATTATCAAGTATTATAATTATTCTATTTATTAAAAAAAAGCAAAGTAATATAATTGCATAGTAAATTAAACACAGCTGTCTCTATAGTCAACCTTCCTATTTGATTGCTAGAATTAGCGAATTTGACGCATAGGTAGCTAAAACGAAGATGGAGAATATGTTGTTATCTTATTTTTGAGGAATATGACTAATACATTTGTCATATTCGCTAATTCTACCAAGCCAACCATAGTAAACCAGGTCTAAGTTGAAATCGCAATGCGATTTATATAACTTGAATTAATCGCATTGCGATTTCAACTTAGACCTGGTTTACTATGGTTGGCATGGTAGAAGAAGATGACGAATGTATTATGTAGAACTAGTTTTGGGAAGTGGGAAAGAAAGAAATATAACAATAAAAAAAAAAAAGAATATTCAAAATAACGTATATATAGCGCTATATTCGCAATATTGGCAAATTAGCGAAGTGCCGATATTCGCTAAAAAAAATCGCTATTCGAATATTCGCGCTCAACACTACTGTGAACCAGACCACCTTCCCTCTTCAGAGCAGGGGGTGCCTAGTTTAATGCTCTGGTTCTCCTATTGACTTCTATTGTGCTCGGGTGCTCAGTAGAGCACCCGAGCATCCCGAGGTATTCTACTCGAGCAACCCAGCACCCAAGCACTTTGGTGCTCGTCCAACACTAGGTAGGTATATCAAACCCCTTAATCAGTATTTTGTGAAAGCAGTTATATAGAACCCCTTAATCAATATCTGGTGGAAGCAGGTATATCGCACCCCTCAATCAGTATTTTGTGGAAGCAGGTATATCTCACTCCTCAATCAGTATTTTGTGGAAGCAGGTATATCGCGGGCCTTCCTCAATATTTGGTGGAAGCAGGTATATTTAACCCTTTAATCAGTATTTTGTGGAAGCAGATATATTGCACCCTTCAATCAGTATTTTGTGGAAGCAGGTATTTAGAACTCCTTAATCAATATTTGGTTGGAAGCAGGTAAATCGCACCACTCAATCAGTATTTTGTGGAAGCAGGTATATCAAACCGCTTAATCATTATTTGGTAGAAGCAGGTATATTGCTCCCCTAAATCAGTATTTTGTGGAAGCAGGTATATAGAACCCCTTAATCAATATTTGGTGAAGTCAGGTATATCGTACCACTCAATTAGTATTTTCTGGAAGCAGATATATTGCAGGACTTCATCAATATTTGGGGGAAACAGGTATATCGCAGCCCTCAATCAGTATTTTGTGGAAGCAGGTATATCAAACCCCTTAATCGGTATTTTGTGGAAGCAGATATATCGCACTCCTCAATCAGTATTTTGTGGAAGCAGGTATACCAAACCCTTTAGTCATTATTTTGTGGAAGCAGGTATATTGCACCTGTCAATCAGTATTCTGTGGAAGCAGGTATATAGAACCCCTTAATCAGTATTTTGTGGAAGAAGGTATATCAAACCCCTTTCCTGAGGGTTGTGACTGGGTGAACTTTTTGCACTCGTTCACATGGTGCAGTACTGCGTGTCTGCCATTGCTGCCTCGGTGCTGTGCTGGTGGGGTAGTGGGGCCTAGAGCCAAGGTGGCTTTGCTGCACAGTGGGGGTTCTGTGTGGCTACTGGGTCCCGCTGTCTGCTGCTGGTGCAGTGCTGGGGCACCGGTGGTCACCACGCACTGCTGCGCCATAAAATTAGAGTAGGTCCCCACTTGTAGAGGCAACCTTGTCGCGGTAAGTGGGCCTGTGCTCACTGTATAGTAATGCCTCATTTATGCACAGCATAGAATGTATTACCAATTGGGCTGAGATGCCATGTAATTATGATGAAGATTCACTCTCTTGTGTTATATATATCAAACCTTTTAATCAGTATTTGTGGAAGCAGGTATATTGCACCCCTCAATCAGTATTTTGTGGAAGCAGGTATATCAAACTGCTTAGTCAGTATTTTGTGGAAGCAGGTATATTGCAGTCCTCAATTAATATTTGGTGGAAGCAGGTATATCGAAGGCCTCAATCAATATTTGGTGGAAGCAGGTATATTGTACACCTCTCTCAGTATTTTGTGAAAGCAGGTATATCAAACCCCTTAATCAGTATTTTGTGGAAGCATGTATATTACACCCCTCAATCAGTATTTTGTGGAAGCAGGTATATAGAACCCCTTAATCAATATTTGGTGGTAGCAGGTATATCGCACCCCACAATCAGTATTTTGTGAAAGCAGGAATATCGCAGGCCTCAATCAATATTTGGTGGAAGCAGGTATATAGCTCCCCTCAATCAGTATTTTGTGGAAGCAGGTATATAGAACCTCTTAACCAACATTTCGTGGAAGCAGGTACATCGCAGTCCTCCAGCAGTATTTTGTGGAAGCAGGTATATCAAACCCCTTAATCAGTATTTTGTGGAAGCAGATATAAAACACCCCTCAATCAATATTTTGTGGAAGCAGTTATATAGAACCCCTTAATCGATATTTGGTGGAAGCAGGTATATCGCACCCCTCAATCAAAATTTTGTGGAAGCAGGTATATCGCAGGCCTCAATTAATATTTGGTTGAAGCAGGTATATTGCACCTGTCGGAGTAATTTTGTTAGTCAGGTAGAAATTAATTAATTAAAATCGGCCGAATAAATCACAGACATAAAACACCTCTTTATGCCTGGAGAGATCTGACGTCTCCCTCCAAAAGTACTTTATTTTATACCCCTGTCTTAGACATGGGAGTAAAAGGAGCATATGGAGGTACAAGACATTTTCAAGGAATATAATTGGATAATACAGATTGCACAATCCCACGTGATACATATTGGCAATACAAACAGTTATATAACTAGGTTATAAATCATCCTGACAAAATATGAAGCTAAAGGCCACGTTCCCAAGACAGACTTGGACATATATGCTAACCATCTGTGTTTGTTATCAACACCATTTCCTAGAATTGGGGAGTACATTGTATCTCAACATCTTGATCCAATACTCCCTCATCCTGGAATGGTCCTAAAAGCTATTTTGGCCAGATACTCCTACTATCTTGCAGAGACATGTCTTCATAATGTTCTAGGTGGCTGTGACCTTATCTTTGTTACAGTGGAATATATGAAAACAGAATATGTGCATTTCTTATACTTAAAGTAAGCGTATAACATAGATCTCAAACACAATACATATATAGTCTATATAATCAGAAGCAACTGATCACTCTCACACACCCCTCAAACAATATTTTGTGGAAGCAGGTATATCGCAGGCCTCAATCAATATTTGGTGGAAGCAGGTATATCGCAGCCCTCAATCAGTAATTTGTGGAAGCAGGTATACCTAACCCCTTAATCAGTATTTTGTGGAAGCAGGTACATTGCAGGCCTCAATCAATATTTTGTGGAAGCAGGTATATCGCAGGCATCATTCAATATTTGTATGAAGCAGGTATATTGCACCCCTTAATCAATATTTTGTAGAAGCAGGTATATCGCAGGCCTCAATCAATATTTGGTGGAAGTAGGTATATTAAACCCCTTAATCATTATTTTGAGGAAGCAGGTATATCGCACCCCTCAATTAATATTTTGTGGAAGCAGGTATATCACAGGCCTCAATCAATATTTGGTGGAAACAGGTATATCACACCCCTCAATAATTTTTTTTTGCCATAACAGTTATATCACACCAGCCTGTTTATTTGGGGCAAGAGGTATATCACAGCCCTCAATCAGTATTTTGTGGAAGAAGGTATATCACACGCCTCAATCAGTTTATATGGGGTCAACATTTTACACCAGTTAAAAAATAGTTGTTCCAATAGCGTTTGTCCCTCTATATAGGTGCGGTATCACAGCAGAACCGCATACAACTGCTGCACAATACAAATGCACTAAATGTTTTCTATGTTAGAAGGTATATTATGGGTATATCACACCCCTCGATTAGATTTTTGGGGGGCAACAGGTATATCACACCAGTTGCAATTAGTTATTACAATAGCATTTGTCCCTGTATTTACCTGCGGTATCGCAACACAAGCGCACACAACTGCTGTAGAATACAAATGCACTATAATATACTTTCTATGTTAGAAAGTATATTATAAGTATATCACACACCTCAGTATTTCACACCTATCGCTAGCACACCTATACCAGTCCTTAAAATGACTATTTTGGCCCTATTAGCTAGCGTTTGGTGTCCCTAACAGTCTGTCCCTGCTCCACAAAGCAACCTCTCCCTACACTGACAGAACACAGAATGTAAAATGGCTGCCAGATCGGGTTCTGTTATAGGGTGGGGGTGTGTCCATGTGCTGAAACGTCTCAATTGGCTGTACTGTCCCACCTAATGGATGTGTCATGGGTCAAAGTTTGGCGCAATGCAAAAGAATATGGCGCCCATATGTTCGCATGTTCGGCGAATCGCGAAAGCGCAAAGTTTGCTACGAAACAAACGTCGGGCGAACAGCAATGCCATCACTATTGCTGTCATCAAGTTCTAAAGGATTTTTTCCCCCATGAAATGGTAAAATATCTTATTTCAACATAAGATGTGTGTTATATGATCTAATGTGAATGGAATATGGGTCTGTGAGATTATGAAATCATGGCATTCTGTTTTTATTTACATTTTACACAGCGTCCCAACTTTTTTGAATTGAGGTTGTACTAACAGGGGAATGGGAAGAAGTAGCAAGAGTAATATGGTTTATTAGACTTTGGCAGTTTTGGCACAATTTGGTGCAACTGGGCTTTCTTCACTTTTTCTGAGTTGCTCAAAAAGGGTGCTGGGCTTATTGGAAAGAGTTGGAGCGTCGTGGGAAAAGGGGGCATGGCTTAAGGGGGCATACCAAGAGGAGAGCCTGTAAAAGGGGAGGGAGGGTGGGGCAGGAAAGACGCCCCAGTCTGGAAGAGCGTGTAGGGGGGTTTATAGGGCCTCCGCCCCTCCCACAATTACCGGCTGAAAATCAGCCTTGACAATTTGTGGTCATGGCTACGGATACTGAACCTGAATACGAAGGTGACAATGGTCAATCAATCCACTTTATGCTGAGTTTAACTGGACGGCTTGGATTGTGCCCATAACTGGAAACGTGGGAATGCCTATAAGGGGCAAAATAAACCAAGCAGGTTAGTTCAGGATTTTTATTGAAATATAAACAATTTATAAGGCTAGATTACAGAAAGCTTCAGAAATGTCATTGTGTGGGTTAGGAATGTAACTGTTAAAACATGATGATTGACAGTGGCCCATTTTACAGATGATGTAGCAGGGCATGTTGTGCTTAGAAGCCGCGAAAGCAGCCCCTATGCAAAACGAGTGCCCTTATATGGCTTTGGGGTCGAAACCTAACCCCGTGGCCAAGATTCGGATGTGGGATATGAAGTGTGCTTACGTGAGGGGCTTGGTTTTGAATGGCAGTAGCGGACTATCAGGGGAGGAGTTACCCAAGGTTGCTATCAGTTTATTTAGGACTTCGACAGTGCACCACTTGTTAAAAGTCTGAAACGATTTTACTTGAACGGGGGGCCCAGTTTGTAATGTTTTTGTCGAAGGCAGATATAAAATGTAATGTGATTCCATGCTAGTTGGCTCCTAGATAGACCTTTGGTTTTGGGAGAAAATCCGGGGAATTCCCCTGGTCATAGAAACCCATAGAAACCTAAAAACATGGTGGCCTTGATGACCGTGCTGGGTTGTAGCCCAAAAGGATTACCGTCTAGGGCAGGGGTAGGCAACCTTTGGCTCCCAGCTGTTGTGAAACTACAACTCCCAGCACGCATAGTTGCTCTTCTCTTCTAAGAACTTACATAGAAATGAATGGAGCATGCTGGGAATTGTAGTTTCACAACAGCTGGGAGCCGAAGGTTGCTGATGCCTGGTCTAGGGAGTTGGAGAGTTTCCTGAACAGTTCCCCTGAAACTGGTTGTCTGCTTGTGATGGTTTTCCTGCTGCTTTTTTGAATACCCCTGAAAGTCGCCTTGATTGCGGGGGATGTGAAGATTGACCTGGTTCTTTTAATGTTGCAGAGTAAATAATGTTGCACCCCCGCTAGATATAATTGAATTGAATTGTAAGCGAGTTTGAGGTGTTTATGACAATAAGCCAGAAAAGCCATTAAATAAGTGGTCTTATCTGTGTCATTTCTTGGGTGGAGAAGGGAAAATTTTTTGAAGATGTTCTGGCCGGTTTTGTAGTTTCTGGCTGTGTTGGCGGATAGTGACCTTCGCACGAGGGTTTTGGCTGTCGATATGTAATGTCCTAATCCATGCGTAGAGTATTGAAGTCTGGAGCGGTTAATCCTGCTTGCTCCGCTTCTGGCATTACCTGGAAAAAATTATGGAAATTAATAATTGATAATGCGTTCTAAATGCCTTGGATATGTTGGCATGACACGTGGAAGTTAAAATGCAAGGAAAGCCAGACTAATTTGCGAACAAAGGGCATGATACAAGATGACTTTGACCTGCCCTTGGTAATGATGTCCACCACTGCATGGTTGTCAGTGATGAATGTCACTGGAGAATTGGCCCATTACCTACCCCAGATTTGTGCAGCAGCTACAATTGGGTATATCTCTAATAATGGAGAGGACATAAGGTGCTCGCTGATCGAAGAGATTTCTGGGGGCCAATAGCCTGTTATCCACTGGTTTTTATATATGGCTGTGAAATCCCTGGAGGTGGCTGTGTCTGAGAAAACCGTAGGGGATGTAGGTCTCCATTGAGGAATGAATAAGGAAATCCCGTTCCAGTTGGCCAGGAACGTGTTCAACATAGTCAAATCGGCCATTGATTAGGAACCCAGAAATACAGAGGAGTCCTGCTCAGTGGCTGTCGGAAGTAGATCTATTAACCCGGGACATGAAAGCTTTAACTTGAGGCATGATTCTGGTCGCAAAGTTTAACATACCTAGCAGGGATTGCAACTCCTGTTTAGTGAGCCTTCTGGAACCTATGAATTTGGAGATAACCTCTTTGATTTTTCTTAGCTTCTCTTCTGGCTGTCTTGCCTCCATTTTCTCTGTGTCTAGGACTATACCTAGGAAGGTTACTCCTGTTGCGGGCCCTTCTATCTTGGACGGGGCGACCGGGATGTTAAGCTTAGCAAATACCTTTAGGAGATTTGTTAAGTTTACAGGGTTTGATGCCGGGTTGTTCTATCAGCAGCAAATCATCTAAATAGTGAATGATCATCGGGCATTTGCAGTGGTTTACCAGAATCCAATGAAGGGCCTGCGCAAATTGGTCAAATAGCCAAGGACTGCTCTTGGAAATGAATGTTAAGCGGTTTGCGAAGTAGTAGAGACCTTCCCATTTTATTTCGTAAAATTTCCAAAGTTGGGGGTTGATAGGCTGCAACTTGAAGGCATCCACAATGTCAGCTTTGGACAACCATGCCCCTTTACCTGCCAAGAGGATGAGTTGTATGGCCTTGTAACATGAGGAGTATTTCATGGAAAATTCTTCAGAGGGGACTAAAGAGTTGAGACTAGGAACACCTGAACCATGAGGCGCTGAGAGAACGGTACCGACAGGGTTAATTTTCCAATAATCAAAAGGAACCGTGGAGAAAGGGCCGATAAGGAAACCTTTTTCAACCTCTGCCTGGATTAGGGAATCTACTGACTTGGCATCTTTGACTGCTGACATCAGGTTGGGACCTTTCCAGGTGGACTGAGGAAGGGCAACGAGACCTGTGTGAAAGCCCTCCGTGAAACTATCTATTAAGAATTGGACATAGTGGGGGTTGTGGTGATCGCTAAGTGTTGCCAGCAGGTCTAAGTTAATCCTGCCTAGTCATTTGTTACTGGACGTTCTTTGTGGGCAAACCGAAAGGGGGTGAGCTCTGAAGCAGGCCGAACAGACGTGGAGTGCTCTGCATTTGTTGTAATTACATACTGCCAAATTATAATTATTGCAGACATCGCTGTTACCCAAGTAGACTATGTGACGACCCAATTTATCTGTGCCAGTGTTTTGCCTTTGTTGGAACCCTGAGGGACCAGCCAAGGATCTGCTGTGGGCCACCGGGTAACAGGTATTCGTGACATCAGTCTGAGGAGTGGAGAATCGATTGGCATGAAGAGCATGCTGGAGCTTTTAGGCCGGCAAAGTGACGGCAGAAAAGCTCCATATCCATAAATGACCAGTTGGTGACCGCCTGGAACTGGGCGAGAGCTGCAGCAGCTTATATCGAAAAGGAACAATGATAATCATAGAAAGCGTGCCCGCCATAATTATGCACCAGGTCAGTGACCCTATACAGGTATGTATCTAGCTCTTCCCTTCTCTCAGGATGGACTGAACAGATTATGTCTCTGAATAGACTAAAGGCCAAAACGAACTCTGGGATGGATCATTTTTTGTTGAGAAGGGAATCCCTGGATTTGAGAACTATGGAAACGTTTTCACAAGCAAATGTTTGTTCTCTACTGTATCGTGGCTATTAGAATAGAGTCCAGATTCACATCTTTCCCTTCCAATATGTCTCTTTTGATGTTATCTGGGACGAAATGGGAAAGAGCTACTTCAGGTATGTTGAGGACCCTACCTGGGGGCATGGACTGTGACGTGGAAGCGACTGGGAGAGGAGGTGCGTGCGTGTTGGCTATCGAACAGCTAGATTCCACCACCAGCAGGCTGTTCTGAATATCCGAGATTGACGAGGATAAGTTGTTAATTGTGGTGTGCAATTGTGTCAAGGACAATTGTATTGTTGACATTGACACTTGCTCTCTTGTTGAGGAAAAAGAATCGAATATCAAGAGTCTGTATAACTCCGCCTTCCGAGCGTAAGCTGAGTAATGGATCCCCCTTTTATTCAGTTTGCCAATTAGTTTGGCAACCATCCAGCTCCTTAGTGATGTATTGCTAGCTTGCTCGGATGCCGGGGTTTCCGGAATAGATGAGGTTTCCTTGATATCTGTCAGATGCGACATACTGAAACTGAAATAGGTAACTGTTAGCGGCAGTAGTTAACAGACGAGCATCCCCTTAACCTAATTGAAAGACAGTTAAATACCTGATATCTGAACTGGCGACCAATACTTGGAATACTGAATTGGATCGTGGATACAGCAACCGAAGCATAAATGACATAACCATTTAAATTTAGAAGTAGCTTGACGGAAGCGACAGATGATGGCGTGAGTGACAGACAAGTGGAGACATGTGACCCTGGAGACCGTCTTGGAGGAAAATTGGGATTAGATGACGTGGTTGGAGAAGACGTAAGTGAACTGTAAGTGAGCCAAGAATGCAAATTGACTGAAACCTGGGCGAACCAAGTGAAAATGTAAAAGAGAAACAATGGGACCGGTGAAGATGAAGAAGCCTTGGTGCCCAGAATCGTGAATGCCCTAGGTTGGAGCAGACCTGAATGAAAACTAGCTCTCAGGATGGCATGAGTGTAGGACACTGGAAGCCAGGAAGTTACAAGAGTGGGTGACATGCCATAATGTGGTTGAGTAAGCTTAGGTGATAGGTGACCAATAGAGCACTAGAGCGTGACCTGAGTGACGAGCAGAGTGCGATTGAGTGGTAATCAGGTGAATGGAGACGGGGACATGAAATGTACGCAACGGAGCTATTTAGGCCCCAGCACCCAGACAGAGGAGAGAAGTCCCACAGCAAGGAATAAGGCGTCATATCACCCACCACTGGAGAAGGCCACTTTCAGTTATTTAGGCCCCAGCACCCAGACAGAGGAGAGAGGTCCCACAGCAAGGAATAAGGCATCATATCACCCACCACTGGAGAAGGCCACTTTCAGTTATTTGGGCCCCAGCACCCAGACAGAGGAGAGAGGTCCCACAGCAAGGAATAAGGCGTCATATCACCCACCACTGGAGAAGGCCACTTTCAGTTATTTGGGCCCCAGCACCCAGACAGAGAGAGAGGTCCACAGCAGAGGAATCATGCGTTATATCACCCACCACTGGAGAAGGCCACTTTCAGTTATTTAGGCCCCAGCACCCAGACAGAGGAGAGAGGTCCCACAGCAGAGAATCATGGCGTCATATCACCCACCACTGGAGAAGGCCACTTTCAGTTATTTAGGCCCCAGCACCAAGACAGAGGAGAGAGGTCCCACAGCAGAGAATCATTGCGTCATATCACCCACCACTGGAGAAGGCCACTTTCAGTTATTTAGGCCCCAGCACCCAGACAGAGAGAGAGGTCCCACAGCAAGGAATCATGCGTCATATCACCCACCACTGGAGAAGGCCACTTTCAGTTATTTAGGCCCCAGCACCCAGACAGAGGAGAGAGGTCCCACAGCAGAGAATCATGCATCATATCACCCACCACTGGAGAAGGCCACTTTCAGTTATTTAGGCCCCAGCACCCAGACAGAGGAGAGAGGTCCCCAGCAAGGAATAAGGCGTCATATCACCCACCACTGGAGAAGGCCACTTTAAGTTATTTAGGCCCCAGCACCCAGACAGAGAGAGAGGTCCCACAGAAAGGAATAAGGCGTCATATCACCCACCACTGGAGAAGGCCACTTTCAGTTATTTAGGCCCCAGCACCCAGACAGAGGAGAGAGGTCCCACAGCAAGGAATAAGGCGTCATATCACCCACCACTGGAGAAGGCCACTTTCAGTTATTTAGGCCCCAGCACCCAGACAGAGGAGAGAGGTCCCACAGCAGAGAATCATGCGTCATATCACCCACCACTGGAGAAGGCCACTTTCAGTTATTTAGGCCCCAGCACCCAGACAGAGGAGAGAAGTCCCACAGCAAGTAATAAGGCGTCATATCACCCACCACTGGAGAAGGCCACTTTGAGTTATTTAGGCCCCAGCACCTAGACAGAGGAGAGAGGTCCCACAGCAGAGAATCAAACGTCATATCACCCACCAGTGGAGAAGGCCACTTTCAGTTATTTAGGCCCCAGCACCCAGACAAAGGAGAGATGTCCCATACCACAGAATCAAGCTTCATATCACCCACCACTGGAGAGGGCCACTTCCAGATATTTAGTCTACGGCACCAAGACAGAGGAGAGAGGTCGCATGGCAGAGGTTAAGGCTTCATGTCACCCACCATTGTAACAGGCCACTTTCAGTTATTTAGGCCCCGGCGCCCAGATTGAGGAGCGGTTCATTTAACTTTGGGTTTCACCGCAGGATCATGGTAAAGTTTAAAAAATGAGGATTCAATAAAGAAGTGACCCGGAGTACAAGAATACATGGTTGAGGGGGAGGCCGTTATAAATGTCGATTCTGCACAAGGGAAGGACAGGTCCTGTGGGATCCATGCCTGGTTCATTTTTATGAACATCAGCTTGTCCACGTTGGCTGTGGACAGGCGGCTGCGTTTGTCAGTAATGATGCCCGTGCCTTGCTGAATACACGTTCAGACAAAACGCTGGCCGCTGGGCAGGCCAGCACCTCCAAGGCATAAAATGCTAACTCTAGCCACGTGGACAATGGAGACCCAGAAGTTGAATGGGGCCGAACCGTGAGTACGTGGAGGGATGTGCAGACGTACTGTTCAACCATGTTAGTGAAATGCTGCCTACTGCTAACACGTTCCGTATCAGGTGGTGGTGCAGTTAGCTGTGGCGTGGGGACAAAACTTTTCCACATTTCTGCCATGCTAACCCTGCCCTCAGTGGAGCTGGCCTTGACACAGCTGCGTTGGCGACTTCTTGCTCCTCCTCTGCCTTCACCTTCCACTTGTTCCCCTGTGACATTTGGGAATGATCTTAAGAGTGCGTCTACCAGCGTTCGCTTGTACTCGCGCATCTTCCTATCACACTCCAGTGCAGGAAGTAAGGTGGGCACATTGTCTTTGTACCGGGGATCCAGCAGGCAGCAACCCAGTAGTCCGCACACGTTAAAATGTGGGTAACTCTGCTGTCGTTGCGCAGGCACTGCAGCATGTAGTCACTCATGTGTGCCAGGCTGCCCAGAAGTAAGGACAAGCTGTCCTCTGTGGGAGGGGTATTGTTATCGTCCTCCGTATCCCCCCAGCCACGCACCAGTAATGGGCCTGAGCTGTGTTGGGTGCCACCCCGCTGTGAACCTGCTTCATCCTCATCCTCCTCCACCTCCTCCTCATCCTCCTCGTGCTCCAGTAGTGGGCCCTGGCTGGCCACATTTGTACCTGGCCTCTGCTGTTGCAAAAAACCTCCCTCTGAGGCACTTCTAACAGATTGGCCTGACAGTACTAAAAATGACCCCTCATCCTTCTCCTCCTCCTAGACATAGAAGTGGTATTGTAACGCTGATAACGGCGTCATCACCACTGGCCATGTTGGTGGAGTACTCGAAACAGCGCAACAGGGCACACAGGTCTCGCATGGAGGCCCAGTCATTAATGGTGAAGTGGTGCTGTTCCGCCGAGCGACTTACCCGTGAGTGCTGCAGCTGGAACTCCACTATCGCCTGCTGCTGCTCGCACAGTCTGGCCAACATGTGCAAGGTGGAGTTCCACCTGGTGGGCACGTCGCATATGAGGCGGTGAGCGGGAAGGCCGAAGTTCCGCTGTAGCGCAGACAGGCGAGCAGCGGCAGGATGTGAACGCCGGAAGCGCGCACAGACGGCCCTCACTTTATGCAGCAGCTCTGACATGTCGGGGTAGTTGTGAATGAACTTCTGCACCACCAAATTCAGCACATGCGCCAGGCAAGGGATGTGCGTCAAACCGGCTAGTCCCAGAGCTGAGACAAGATTTCGCCCATTATCGCACACCACCAGGCCGGGCTTGAGGCCCACAGGCAGAAACCACTCGTCGGTCTGTTGTTCAATACCCCGCCACAACTCCTGCGCGTTGTGGGGCCTGTCCCCCAAACATATGAGTTTCAGAATGGCCTGCTGACGTTTACCCCGGGCTGTGCTGAACTTGGTGGTGAAGGTGTGTGGCTGACTGGATGAGCTGGTAGAAGCAGAGGAGGAGGAAGCCGAGTAGGAGGAGGAGGCTACAGGAGGCAAAGAATGATGCCCTGTGACCCTTGGTGGCGGAAGGACGTGCGCCAAGGAACTCTCCGCCTGGGGCCCAGCCGCCACTACATTTACCCAGTGTGCAGTTAGGGAGATATAGCGTCCCTGGCCGTGCTTACTGGTCCACGTATTTGTGGTTAGGTGGATCTTGCCAAAGATGGTGTTACCTTGCCAAAGATGGCGTTGCGCAGTGCACACTTGATTTTATCAGATACTTGGTTGTGCAGGGAAGGCACGGCTGTCTTGGAGAAGTAGTGGCTGCTGGGAACAACATACCGTGGGACAGCCATAGCCATCAACTGTTTGAAGCTGTCTGTGTCCACCAGCCTGAAAGACAGCATTTCAAAGGCCAGTAGTATAGAAATGCTGGCATTCAGTCCCAGGGCTCGAGGGTGGCTAGGTGGGAATTTACGCTTTCTCTCCAAGGTTTGTGAGATGGAGAGCTGAACGCTGCCATGTGACATGGTGGAGATGCTTGGTGATGCGGGTGGTGGTGTTGGTGGCACATCCTCTGTTTGGTGGGCGGCAGGTGCCAACATTCCTCCCGAGGCGGAGGAAGAGGCTGAGGCAGCAGCAGAAGAGGGAGCAGGGGGAGCCTGAGTGAGTTCCTTGCATTTAGGTGTTTACTCCACTGCAGTTCATGCTTTGCATGTAGATGCCTGGTCATGCAGGTTGTGCTAAGTTTCAGAACGTTAATGCCTCTCTTCAGGCTCTGATGGCACAGCGTGCAAATCACTCGGGTCTTGTCGTCAGTATATTGTTTAAAGTAGTGCCATGCCAGGGAACTCCTTGAAGCCTTGACCCCAATTTAGAATAGGGTCAGTTGACCAGGGTGAGGTTCCGGCACACGGCCACCCCTTGCGGGGCTTTTTGGACCCTGTGATATTTACTAGGGGATTTGAGGCCAAGTAGGGGCGGATTAGGGACTTCGGGGTCACACTGCCGTGGTTAGTCCCTTCCCCCACTGACCTCTTGTGTTGATTCTTTCCGTCTCATTTATATGGAGTTAGTCTTGTGGGGCGTTTTTGGTTTTTAAATATAATACAATAAACTTGATTTTTTTAATAGAATTGTTGCTCCCTTTAGTTTAGTTTATATTTTTCATTGATTGAGCAACAGTCACTACCCGCACCACTCCTGGGTCCACTGACTTAAAGTGTAACTCCTTGAAGCTGCCTTTGGGGTGCTCGGTCCCTGGTGGCGGTGGCCAGTAGCAGGCGAACTCTCTTGGAGGCTGCTGTTCTGCTTTTGCCCCCTGCTCTCTCTTTTGCTACGCTGTTGGCTCGGTCTCATCACTGCCTCTTCCTCTGAACTATGAAAGTCAGTGGCACGACCTTCATTCCATGTGGGGTCTAGGACCTCATTATCCCCTGCATCATCTTCCACACAGTCTTCCTCCCTTACCTTCTGTTTGGTCTGCACACTGAAGAAACACACAGCAGTTGGCACCTGTGTTTCGTCATCATCAGAGACTTGCGGACTCCGATGAGGTGGTATTCCCATGTCCTCATCATCCAGGAAACATCAGTGGTTGTGCATCAGTGCATTCTATGTCTTCCACCTTTGGGGAAGGGCTAGGTGATTTCCCTTGGGAAACCCTGCCCGTAGAGTCTTGAAACAGCATAAGAGACTGCTGCATAACTTGAGGCTCTGACAGTTTCCCTGATATGCATGGGGGGGATGTGACAGACTGATGGGCTTGGTTTTCAGGCGCCACCTGTGCGCTTTCTGCAGAAGACTGGGTGGGAAATAATGTTGTGAACGTGCTGGATCCACTGTCGGCCACCCAATTGACTAGCGCCTGTACCTGCTCAGGCCTTACCATCCATAGAACGGCATTGGGCCCCACCAAATATCGCTGTAAATTCTGGCGGGTACTGGAACCTGAGGTAGTTGGTTCACTAGGACGTGTGGCTGTGGCAGAATGGCTACGTCCTCTCCCAGCAGAAGAGGGTCCACTAACACCACCATGACCGCGTCTGCGTCCCTTACTAGATGTTTTCCTCATTGTTACCGTTCACCAAGCACCACAATAAGAAGAAAAATATTTGGCCCAATGTATTGATTTAAAATTCAGGCCTTTTTTTACAGACACCTAACACTATCTGCCTATTTATTTATGTACCGTATTAAACTAATCCAAGCACAGCAGTAACCACTGATTTAGGGGAATATCAATTGTAGTTCTAGTATTTAGGCCCTGGATGAAAGGTATCCTTTTATGGACAGATTTACACTTGGAGATGCACAGTAGCGTGTGAAAAAATATGTAGGATTATACCTTCAGCAATTGTATTTTAACACTTTGTGTAATATACCCTTTAACGGACAGAAATACAATGAGAGATGCACGGTAGCGTGTGAAGTTATTGAGGATGACCCTCTCACCACTTGTATATACACCTTGAGTGTATTATACCCTTTTACGGACAGAATAAAACTTGGCCTGCAACAGCTGGAACACCAGATTCAGGGTATTGCTATATTGGAGAGTGAATTTCACCCCAGAACAAAATATACCCTTTCACGGACAGATTAACACTTGGCCTGCAACAGCTGGGACACCAGATTCAGGGTATTGCTATTTTGGCAATTGCCAGCCACAGCTGTGAAACCAGATTTATGGTATTGCTATTTTGGCAATTGAATTTCACCACAGAACAAACTATATGTTTTGGCGGACAATATTATACTTTGCCGGCAACAGCTGTGACACCAGATTGCTATTGCTATTTTGGCAATTGAATTTCACCCCAGAACAAAATATACCCTTTTACGGACAGATTAACACTTGGGCTGCAACAGCTGGGGCACCAGATTCAGGATCTTGCTATTTTGGCTTTTTAATTTCACCCTAGAACAAAATATATGTTTTGGCGGACAATATTATACTTTGCCAGCCACAGCTGAAACCACTGATTTATGGTATTGCTATTTTGTCAATTAAATTCACCCCAGAACAAAATATATGTTTTGGCGGACACTATTATACTTTGCCAGGCACTACTAGAACACCAGATTCAGGGTATTGCTATTTTGGCAATTGAATTTCACCCCAGAACAAAATATATGTTTTGGCAGATACTATTATACTTTGCCAGCCACAGCTGAAACCACTGATTTATGGTATTGCTATTTTGGCAAATGAATTTCACCCCAGAACAAATTATACCCTTTTAAGGACAGATGAACACTTGGCCTGCAACAGCTGGGACACCAGATTCAGGGTATTGCTATTTTGGCAATTGAATTTCACTCCAGAACAAAATATTCCCTTTTACGGACAGATTAACACTTGGCCTGCAACAGCTGGGACACCAGATGCAGGGAATTGCTATTTTGGCAATTGAATTTCACCCCAGAACAAAATATATGTTTTGGCGGACAATAATATACTTTGCCAGCCACAGCTAAAACCACTGATTTATGGTATTGCTATTTTGGCAATTGAATTTCACCCCAGAACAAAATATACCCTTTTACGGCAAGATTAACACTTGGCCTGCAACAGCTGGGACACCAGATTCAGGGTATTGCTATTTTGGCAATTGAATTTCACCCCACAACAAAATACATGTTTTGGCAGACACTGTTATACTTTGCCAGCCACAGCTGAAACCACTGATTTATGGTATTGCTATTTTGGCAATTGAATTTCACCCCAGAACAAAATATAACCTTTTACGGACAGATTAACACTTGGCCTGCAGCAGTTGGGACACCAGATTCAGGGTATTGCTATTTTGGCATATGAATTTCACTCCAGAACAAAATATACCCTATTACGGACAGATTAACACTTGGCCTGCAACAGCTGGGACACCAGATTCAGGGTATTGCTATTTTGGCAATTGAATTTCACCCCAGAACAAAATATATGTTTTGGCGGACACTATTATACTTTGCCAGCCACAGCTGTGAAACCAGATTTATGGTATTGCTATTTTGACAATTGAATTTAACCCTAGAACAAAATATACACTTTTACAGACAGATTAACGCTTGGCCTGCAACAGCTGGGACACCAGATTCAGTGTATTGCTATTTTGGCAATTGAATTTCACCCCAGAGCAAAATACACCCTTTTACGGACAGATTAACACTTGGCCTGTAACAGCTGGGACACCAGATTCAGGGTATTGCTATTTTGGCAATTGAATTTCACCCCAGAACAAAATATATGTTTTGGCGGACACTATTCAGCTTTGCCAGCCACAGCTGAAACCACTGACTTATGGTATTGCTATTTTGGCAATTGAATTTCACCCCAGAACAAAATATACTCTTTTATGGACAGATTAACACTTGGCCTGCAACAGCTGGGACACCAGATTCAGGGTATTGCTATTTTGGCAATTGAATTTCACCCCAGAACAAAATATATGTTTTGGCAGATACTATTATACTTTGCCAGCCACAGCTGAAACCACTGATTTATGGTATTGCTATTTTGGCAAATGAATTTCACCCCAGAACAAATTATACCCTTTTAAGGACAGATGAACACTTGGCCTGCAACAGCTGGGACACCAGATTCAGGGTATTGCTATTTTGGCAATTGAATTTCACCCCAGAACAAAATATTCCCTTTTACGGACAGATTAACACTTGGCCTGCAACAGCTGGGACACCAGATGCAGGGAATTGCTATTTTGGCAATTGAATTTCACCGCAGAACAAAATATATGTTTTGGCGGACAATAATATACTTTGCCAGCCACAGCTAAAACCACTGATTTATGGTATTGCTATTTTGGCAATTGAATTTCACCCCAGAACAAAATATACCCTTTTACGGCAAGATTAACACTTGGCCTGCAACAGCTGGGACACCAGATTCAGGGTATTGCTATTTTGGCAATTGAATTTCACCCCACAACAAAATACATGTTTTGGCAGACACTGTTATACTTTGCCAGCCACAGCTGAAACCACTGATTTATGGTATTGCTATTTTGGCAATTGAATTTCACCCCAGAACAAAATATAACCTTTTACGGACAGATTAACACTTGGCCTGCAGCAGTTGGGACACCAGATTCAGGGTATTGCTATTTTGGCAATTGAATTTCACTCCAGAACAAAATATACCCTATTACGGACAGATTAACACTTGGCCTGCAACAGCTGGGACACCAGATTCAGGGTATTGCTATTTTGGCAATTGAATTTCACTCCAGAACAAAATATACCCTATTATGGACAGATTAACACTTGACCTGCAACAGCTGGGACACCAGATTCAGGGTATTGCTATTTTGGCAATTGAATTTCACCCCAGAACAAAATATATGTTTTGGCGGACACTATTATACTTTGCCAGCCACAGCTGAAACCACTGATTTATGGCATTGCTATTTTGGCAATTGAATTTCACCCCAGAACAAAATATATGTTTTGGCGGACACTATTATACTTTGCCAGCCAGTGCTGGGACACCAGATTTAGTGGATTGCTATTTTGGCAATTGAATTTCACCACAGAAAATAATCTATCCTTTGCCAGACAGAAGACAGTATTATACTTGGCTATCCAAAGCTGGAACACCAGATTTAGGGGATTGGCATTTTGGCAATTATATTTAACCCCTTAATAAAATATAGAAATTGTTATCCTGAGTTTCTAGGGGTGACAATAAGAACAGCCAAGCCCCTGATGTAGGATATAGCAAAAAAAAAAAAACTAGTATTGATGGATTGATGGACTTATTAGCAGCTTGTTCTGGTGCCGATCACCCCAAAAAAAAGTGACAGAAAAACGCTCTGTGCAGCCTAAAAATCAGTGAGCAATTAACTAGCAGAAGTTGAATGATTCACAGCTGTAGATCGGTCACTTCATTAGGTGCTAATGCTGACTTTTCCCTGCCTAATCTTGCCCTCACAGAAACTGCGTCCTCTCCCTTCACTAATCAGAGCAGTGTGACGTGCGGCGCTACGTGACTCCAGCTTAAATAGAGGCTGGCTCACATGCTGCACTTGGCCAATCACAGCCATGCCATTAGTAGGCATGGCTGTGATGGGCTCTTAGGGCAAGAAGTAAAACACTAGCTGATTGGCTGCTGTGCAGCCCTTCAGAAAGCGGGAAGAAATCGCCGAACAACGGACCCGAACCCGAACTTTTTTGAAAATGTTCGGGTCCGTGTCCCGAACACCCCAAAATTTGGTACGAACCCGAACTATACTCGAACTGTTCGCTCAACACTACTCAAAACATGTGCTGGTGCACCAAAAGATCACAAAATGGCCGCCGATCACCCCAGAAAAAAGTGACATAAAAACGCTCTGGGCAGCCTAAAAATCAGCGAGCAATGAACTAACAGAAGAATGATTCAAAGCTGTTGATCAATCACTTCATTAAGTGTTTTTGCTGAGTCTTCCCTGCCTAACAGCCCTCACAGCAGCTGCATCCTATACCTACACTAATCAGAGCAGATTGACGTGCGGCAGTACGTGACTCCAGCTTATAAAGAGGCTGGGTCACATGCTGCACTCAGCCAATCACAGCCATGCCATTAGTAGGCATGGCTGTGATGGCTTCTTAGGGCAAGAAGTAAAATGCTTAGTGATTGGCTGCTGTGCAGCCCATCAGAAAGTGTGAAAAAATTGCCGAACAACGAACCTGAACCCAAACTTTTTTGAAAATGGTTCGGGTTCGGGTCCGTGTCCCGAACATCCTGAAATTCGGTGCAAAACCGAACTATACAGTTCGGGTTTGCTCAACCCTACTCATCACTCAACCTTAAACCAAGCATGGTTGTGTCTGACAATGGCCGTAACTTGGTGGCGCCTTTGGTGCTTGGCAACCTGATATACTTCCCATGCCTAGCCCACGTCTTAAACTTAGTGGTTCAGTGGTTTAACAACCTCAATTTTCAAGAGCTACTAGTGAAGGCGGGCCTCGTGTGTGCCCATTTTCGTCGTCCAAAGCTTCAGCTGGTCTGAGGCTTCCAGCTCGCTGACTGTTGTGCGAAATGAGCACACGGTGGAACTCTACGGTATACGTGTTGGCCAGGCTTTGTGAGCAGCAGAGGGCAGTTGTGCAATATCATCTGCAACATAGTCGTTGCTTTTTGAGTCAACTGCCACTATTCACTCACAAGCGAGGAGTGGGCATTGATGTCAGACCTCTGTGAGGTTTTAAAAAACTTTGATGAATCCACACAGATGGTTAGTGGCGATAACGCAATTATGAGCATAACCATCCCACAACCTACTCAAACGATCGCTGCTCACAATTAAAGAGGACGCTCTGAATGTGGCAGACAAGGAAATGGGGGAGGACATTACACAGGGTGATATCCAGACCACCCACAGTTCGTCTTCTCAGCGCAAATTGGACCATGAGGAGGAGGAGCTGGAGACATTTGCCTCTGCTACATAGGGTAGTACCATGGAACTTTAATTCCATCTGTTCAGCGTATATGGGCAGAAGTGGAGGATGAGAGTCATCCTGATGACGACATCAACGTCTTGGCTATTGGCACTCTGGCACACATGGCTGACTTCATGTTATGCTGCCTTTCCCGCGACCCTCGCGTTATACACATTTTAGATAACACGGATTACTGTGTGCTTACTCTTCTCGACCCCCGCTACAAAGAGAAGTTCTCTTCTCTCATTCCTGTGGTGGAGAGGACGAGTAAAACGGTGCAATACCAGAATGTACTTGTTGACAGATTGCGCCAACATTTTCCATCTGACAACGCGGCAGGCAGAGTCCGTTCTTCCTTAGGAAACCAACTAAGGGAGACAGGTGGGACACAGCAGTTCCAACGATGGGAGGACAACACTCTCCAAGGCATGGAACATTTTTATGACACCCTGCCAGCAACCTCACCCTGAAGCGCGGCCTTGTGCTACATGGAGGGAAAAGTTTTGGAAGATGGTGAAGGAATACATTGCCGACCATGTCTGTGTCGTAAATGATCCCTCAGTGCCTTACAACTACTGGGTGTTCAAGCTGGACACGTGGCACAAACTTGCGCTCTATGCCTTGGAGGTGCTGGCCTGCCCTGCCGCCAGCGTTTTGTTTGAGCGTGTATTTAGTGCTGCTGGTGGCATTATAACAGATAAGCGTATCTGCTTGTCCACTGGCACTGCTGACAGGTTGACTAAAAATGAGCAAGGCCTGGATTGCCCCTGACTTCTCAACTCCACCATAAGAGAGCTGAGCTGATGATGAACATAAAAGCAATTTCAATCTATCATTTATAATGTACTCAATCTACTGTAGTGTATTCCCATGCACCTTTTCCACCACAAAAAAAACTGTATATGGTTGAATTTTGTTTTGTTCTCCTCCTCCTCATATGTATATATATTGTATATATATAATATATATTGTATATATTGTATATATTCCCTCCACTCTAATTTTTTATAGGGTCAGCTCAACTGCAGGCCCTCAACTCAAATTTTTTAATAGGGCCATCTGAACAGCATGCACTCGCATATAATGTTTTAGAGCATCAGCTGAACAGCATGCACTCGTATATAATGTTTTAGAGCGTCAGCTGAACAGCATGCACTTACATATAATGTTTTAAAGCGTCAGCTCACCTGCATGCACTCACATACAATGTTTTAGAGCATCACTTCACCTGCAGGCACTCGCATATAATGTTATAGAGTGTCAGCTCACCAGCAGGCCCTCGCCCCTAATGCTTTAGAGGGTCAACGCAACAGCAGGCCCTCACCCGTAATGTTTTAGAGGGTCACTAGCAGGCCCTTGCTCCAAATGTTTTTGAGAGTCACCAGCAGGCAACCAATCATAATTTTTCAAGGGTGTGTATGATGCCCTCCTTTATGTGTAATAAAGGGTGTATTGTAGTACCGGTTACTTGTAATTTTTGGCACCTGCTCACTGCTATAATGTCAATGCCGAGCAGGTAAACATAAACAGTGAAGAGAAGGCGACGCTCGTGCAAGTGCTGTGTTCTCTTCAAACAACTGATTGGCGGGGGTGCCAGCAGTTGATCCCTCACCAATCTGATATTGATGACCTATCTTGAGGGTAGGTGATCAATATATCAAAAGTGGACAACCTCTTTAACACTTAGAGGACCTGGCGATTTTTCATTTTTTCATCTTTGTTTTTCCCTCCCTGCCTTCCGGGATCCATAACTTTTTTACTTTTCCATTCATAAAGCCATATGAGGGCTTGCTTTTTGCAGGATAAGTTAAACTTTTTAATAGCTCCATTTAATATTGCATACAATTTTGTGGGAAGCTGAAAAAAATTCCAAATGGCTTGGAATTGGGGGAAAAAATGCTATTCTGACATAGTTTTATGGATTGTTTTTATAGCATTCCCTATGTGGCAAAAAATGATGGCAAAACATATACCCTACCCTTCATTCTCAGTCAATTCAATTACAACAATAACACAATAACACATTATATAGTTTTTCTTGTGTTTTAATAGTAAAAAAATAAAAACATTTTGCTAAAATTATTTTTCTTTTCATTGCAATATTCTAGCCTCCATTACTTTTAAATAGTTATGTCTATAGAGCTGTGTGGGGGCTCATTTTTGTGGGACAACCTCTAGTTTTCATTGACAACATTTTTGAGTGTTTATGACTTTTGAAAAAAGGGTGACTCTATAGGATAAATATTTTTATTTTTTAATAGTTACAGTAATTTTGGGAAGCTGTGTTGCCTTTGAAGTTCATTTTTGTTGTTTATTTATTTTTATTTTAATTATGGGAAAAGGGGATTCTTTTTTTAAAACTTTTTTTTAATGTCACCCTAGATGACTGTAATGAGCAGTCATTAGACTGCTTGTACGATGTATTGCATTAAAATGACATTGAAATTAATTTTAGATATGTTGTGTTCTTATGGATCCCTGCACGTACAGGTCTCCATAGGTACTACAGTTTTAAAAGCCCTGGTTTCTTTAGAGAGAGTTTCACAGACAAGCATCAACATGCAGGGGAAGCTTCTATGACTCGGGAGTGCAGCTTTCTCAAGTTTTCTGCTGTCAGATTTGACCATAGAATATGACGGAATTCTTTTGGCGACTGACGTTATTGCCAATCACAGACATTAGTTCCAGGTGCTATGTGAGACAACTTAAAGAGACTACTTTTGCAGTACGTGTACACAGCTGTTCGTCAATGGGTTAAACCATACAATTCCAAACTGAGAGATTCCGTGTTGGTTAATGAATTTGGCAATGTTATGTATGAATCTGTGAAGGTCATTTAAGCACGTGAAAAACAATTGGACAATGTAAAGCACTAAATTCAAATGAAACTACATGGGACATCTTCAATAGTTAGTAAATTGCCAGCAGCAAAAGGTCATATTAAGGAGAATATGGAGAAGTAATTATCCAAGTAATTCATTTGTTACAGAACTAAAAACATTGCTGACCCTTGAAATGATTTTTGTGATAAGTTAAGCTTGTGCTGGTGTTATTCAACATGAACTTGAATTTGCTATTTTTTACATTAATAAGTCAACGTGGATCTTATTATAAGACAACATTAGGAGAAATTTAACAAACCTAAATAGGCAAACTTGATGCAGAAAAATGAGTCTGTAGGTTTGTTTGTACAAGTTAAAAAATAAATTGCTCCATAATAGATTGACAGTGCACTGGCAATTGATTTGAGCAATCAATATATACCAAATATAATTTATTTCATTTTATATTTGCACTTCTGGAAGTGCTCTATAAATGAACAGTACAGACGCTTGATTGATATAGGATTTTATAGACTTAGCAATGGTCCTAGAAAAGGACTCACACCAAAATGTTCATCGTGATCTTGAGTGGGAAGTGGTTGTTGGGTGTCCATTGTGTTCTGTAATGGACACATAATACCAGTTTGTTGTGATACAGTTTACCTCTGTACTAGAGATGAGCGAACACCTGGATGTTCAGGTTCGAGAAGTTCGGCCGAACTTCCCGAAAATGTTCGGGTTCGGGATCCGAACTCAACCCGAACTTTATCCCGAACCCGAACCCCATTGAAGTCAATGGGGACCCGAACTTTTATGCACTAAAAAGGCTGTAAAATAGTCCAGGAACGGGTAGAGGGCTGCCAAAGGCAGCAAAATGTAGGTAAATCCCCTGCAAACAAATGTGGATAGGGAAATGAATTAAAATAAGATAAAATAAATAAAATGTAACCAATATCAATTGGAGACAGGTCCCACTGCAAGGAATCATGTGTCATATCACTCAACACTGGAGAAGGCCACTCTCAGTTATTTCGGCCCAGCACCCAGACAGAGGAGAGAGGTCCCACAGCAGGGAATCATGCGTCATATCAACCATCACCGGAGAAGGCCACTCTCAGTTATTTTGGCCCAGCACCATGACAGAGGAGAGAGGTCCCACAGCAAGGAATCATGCGTCATATCACCCACCACTGGAGAAGGTCATTTTCAGTTATTTAGGCCCCAGCACCCAGTCAGAGGAGAAAGGTCCCACAGCAAGGAATCATGCGTCATATCAACCACCAACGGAGAAGGCCACTTTCAGTTATTTCGGCCCAGCACCCAGACCGAGGATACAGGTCCCACAGCAAGGAATCATGCGTCATATGACCCACCACTGGAGAAGGCCACTTTCAGTTATTTCGGCCCAGCACCCAGACCGAGGATGCAGGTCCCACAGGAAGGAATCATGCGTCATATCACCCACCACTGGAGAAGGCCACTTTCAGTTATTTCGGCCCCAGCACCCAGACAGAGGAGAGAGGTCCCACAGCAAGGAATCATGCGTCATATCAACCACCACCGGAGAAGGCCACTCTCAGTTATTTCGGCCCAGCACCCAGACAGAGGAGAGAGGTCCCCCAGCAAGGAATAAGGCGTCATATCACCCACCACTAGAGAAGGCCACTTTAAGTTATTTAGGCCCCAGCACAGAGACAGAGGAGAGAGGTCCCACAGAAAGGAATAAGGCGTCATATCACCCACCACTGGAGAAGGCCACTTTCAGTTATTTAGGCCCCGGCACCCAGACAGAGGAGAGAGGTCCTACAGCAAGGAATCATGCGTCATTTCACCCACCACTGGAGAAGGCCACTCTCAGTTATTTCAGCCCAGCACCCAGACAGAGGAGAGAGGTCCCACACCAAGGAATCATGCGTCATATCAACCACCACTGGAGAAGGCCACTCTCAGTTATTTCGGCCCAGCACCCAGACAGAGGAGAGAGGTCCCACAGCAAGGAATCATGCGCCATATCAACCACCACCGGAGAAGGCCACTCTCAGTTATTTCGGCCCAGCACCCAGACAGAGGAGAGAGGTCCCACAGCAAGGAATCATGCGTCATATCAACCACCACCGGAGAAGGCCACTCTCAGTTATTTCGGCCCCACCACCCAGACAGAGGAGAGGTCCATTCAACTTTGGGTTGCACCGCAAGATCATGGTAAAGTTAAAAAAATGAGGAAGTGCCTCGGAGTACAAGAATACATGGTTGAGGGGAGGCAGTTATAAATGTCTATTCTGCACAAGGGAGGGACAGGTCCTGTGGGATCCATGCCTGGTTCATTTTTATGAACGCCAGCTTGTCCACGTTGGCTGTGGACAGGTGGCTGCGTTTGTCAGTAATGACGCCCCTGCCGTGCTGAATACACGTTCAGACAAAACGCTGGCCGCCGGGCAGGCCAGCACCTCCAAGGCATAAAATGCTAACTCTGGCCACGTGGATAATTTGGAGACCCAGAAGTTGAATGGGGCCGAACCATCATTAAGTACATGGAGGGTGTGCAGACGTACTGTTCAACCATGTTAGTGAAATGCTGCCTCCTGCTAACACGTTCCGTATCAGGTGGTGGTGCAGTTAGCTGTGGCGTGGAGACCAAACTTTCCACATTTCTGCCATGCTAACCCTGCCCTCAGAGGAGCTGGTCGTGACACAGCTGCGCTGGCGACCTATTGCTACTCCTCTGCCTTCGCCTTGGGCTTCCACCTGTTCCCCTGTGACATTTGGGAATGCTCTCAGGAGCGCCTCTACCAGCGTGCGCTTGTACTCACGCATCTCCCTATCACGCTCCAGTGAGGAAGGAAGGTGGGCAAATTGTCTTTGTACCGGGGATCTAGCAGGGTGGCAACCCAGTAGTCCGCACACGTTAAAATGTGGGCAACTCTGCTGTCGTTGCGCAGGCACTGTGTGCCAGGCTCCCCAGAGGTAAGGACAAGCTGTCCTCTGTGGGAGGCGTATCGTCATCGTCCTCCGTATCCCCGCAGCCACGCACCAGTGATGGGCCTGACCTGTGTCGGGTGCCACCCCGCTGTGAACCTGCTTCATCCTCATCCTACTCCACCTCCTCCTCATCCTCCTCGTCCTCCAGTAGTGGGCCCTGGCTGGCCACATTTGTACCTGGCCTCTGCTGTTGCAAAAAACCTCCCTCTGAGCCACTTCTAACAGACTGGCCTGAAAGTGCTAAAAATGAACCCTCATCCTCCTCCTCCTTGGCCACCTCCTCTTCCATCATCGCCCTAAGCATTTTCTCAAGGAGACATAGAAGTGGTATTGTAACGCTGATAACGGTGTCATCACCACTGGCCATGTTGGTGGAGTACTCGAAACAGCGCAACAGGGCACACAAGTCTCGCATGGAGGCCCAATCATTGGTGGTAAAGTAGTGCTGTTCCGCAGTGCGATTGATGCGTGCGTGCTGCAGCTGAAACTCCACTATGGCCTGCTGCTGCTCACAGTCTCTCCAGCATGTGCAAGGTGGAGTTCCACCTGGTGGTCACGTCGCATATGAGGCGGTGAGCGGGAAGGCCGAATTTCCACTGTAGCGCAGACAAGCGAGCAGCGGCAGGATGTGAACGCCGAAAGCCGCACAGACGGCCCTCACTTTATTTAGCAACTCTGACATGTCGGGGTAGTTGTGAATGAACTTCTGCACCACCAAATTCAGCACATGCGCCAGGCAAGGGATGTGCGCCAAACCGCTAGTCCCAGAGCTGCCACGAGATTTCACCCATTATCGCACACCACCAGGCCGGGCTTGAGGCCCACCGGCAGAAACCACTCGCCGGTCTGTTGTTCAATACCCCGCCACAACTCCTGCGCGGTGTGGGGCCTGTCCCCCAAACATATGTGTTTCAGAATGGCCTGCTGACGTTCACCCCGGGCTGTGCTGAAGTTGTTGGTGAAGGTGTGTGGCTGACTAGATGAGCTGGTGGAAGCAGAGGAGGAGGAAGCCGAGTAGGAGGAGGAGGCTACAGAAGGCAAAGAATGATGCCCTGCGATCCTTGGCGGCGGAAGTACGTGCGCCAAGGAACTCTCCACCTGGGGCCCAGCCGCCACTACATTTACCCAGTGTGCAGTTAGGGAGATATAGCGTCCCTGGCCGTGCTTACTGATCCACGTATTCTGTGGTTAGGTGGACCTTGCCACAGATGGCGCTGCGCAGTGCACACTTGATTTTATCGGATACTTGGTTGTGCAGGAAGGCACGGCTGTCTTGGAGAAGTAGTGGCGGCTGGGAACAACATACTGTGGGACAGCCATGGACATCAGCTGTTTGAAGCTGTCTGTGTCCACCAGCCTGAATGACAGCATTTAAAAGGCCAGTAGTTTAGAAATGCTGGCATTCAGGCCCAGGGCTCGAGGGCCTGAATGCCAGCATTTCTAAACTACTGGCCTTTTAAATGCTGTCATTCAGGCTGGTGGACACAGACAGCTTCAAACAGCTGATGTCCATGGCTGTTCCACAGTATGTTGTTCCCAGCCGCCACTACTTCTCCAAGACAGCCGTGCCTTCCCTGCACAACCAAGTATCCAAGTAACCAAGTATGCTTACTCCACTGCAGTTCATGCTTTGCATGTAGATGCCTGGTCATGCAGGTTGTGCTATGGTTCAGAACGTTAATGCCTCGCTTCAGGATCTGATGGCACAGCGTGCAAAACCACTTGGGTCTTGTCGTCAGCACATTGTTTAAAGAAGTGCCATGCCAGGGAACTCCTTGAAGCTGTCTTTGGGGTACTCGGTCCCTGGTGGCGGTGGCCAGCAGCAGGCGAATTCTCTTGTCGGCGGCTGGTCTGCTTTTGCCCCCTGATCCCTCTTTTGCTACGCTGTTGGCTCGGTCTCACCACTGCCTCTTCCTCTGAACTATGAAAGTCAGTGGCACGTAGTCTTCCTCCCTGACCTCCTGTTCGGTCTGCACACTGCAGAAAGACGCAGCAGTTGGCAACTGTGTTTCGTCATCATCATAGACGTACGGACTCCGATGAGGTGGTATTCCCATGTCCTCATCATCAGGAAACATCAGTGGTTGTGCATCAGTGCATTCTATGTCTTCCACCACTGGGGAAGGGCTAGGTGGATTTCCTTGGGAAACCCTGCCAGCAGAGTCTTCAAACAGCATAAGAGACTGCTGCATAACTTGAGGCTCTGACAGTTTCTCTGATATGCATGGGGGTGATGTGACAGACTGATGGGCTTGGTTTTCAGGTGCCACCTGTGCGCTTTCTGCAGAAGACTGGGTGGGAGATAATGTTGTGAACATGCTGGATCCATTGTCGGCCACCCAATTGACTAGCGCCTGTACCTGCTCAGGCCTTACCATCCTTAGAGCGGCATTGGGCCCCACCAAATATCGCTGTAAATTCTGGCGGGTACTGGAACCTGAGGTAGTTGGTTCACTAGGACGTGTGGCTGTGGCAAAATGGCCACGTCCTCTCCCAGCACCAGAGGGTACACTAACACCACCACGACCGCGCCCGCATCCCTTACTAGATGTTTTCCTCATTGTTACCGTTCACCAAGCACCACAATATGGAAAAAAATATTTGGCCCAATGTATTGATTTCAAATTTAGGCCTTTTTTTACAGGCACCTAACACTATCTGCCTATTTGTTTATGTAGCGTATTACACTAATCCAGGCACAGCAGTAACCACTGATTTAGGGGAATATCTATTTTAGGGCTAGTATTTAGGGCCTGAATGAAAGGTATCCTTTTATGGACAGATTTACACTTGGCCTGCAACAGCTGGGAAAACAGATTCAGGGTATTGCTATTTTGGCAATTGAATTTCACCCCAGAACAAAATATATGTTTTGACGGACACTGTGAAACGTGGCCTGCAACAGCTGGGACACCAGATTCAGAGTATTGCTATTTTGGCAGATTAATTTCACCTCAGAACAAAATATATGTTTTGGCAGACTCTATGAAATCTGGCCTGCAACAGCTGGGACACCAGATTCAGGGTATTGCTATTTTGGCAGATTAATTTCACCCCAGAACAAAATATATGTTTTGGCAGACACTATGAAATCCAGAGGAGAGAGGTCCCCAGCAAGGAATAAGGCGTCATATCACCCACCACTAGAGAAGGCCACTTTAAGTTATTTAGGCCCCAGCACAGAGACAGAGGAGAGAGGTCCCACAGAAAGGAATAAGGCGTCATATCACCCACCACTGGAGAAGGCCACTTTCAGTTATTTAGGCCCCGGCACCCAGACAGAGGAGAGAGGTCCTACAGCAAGGAATCATGCGTCATTTCACCCACCACTGGAGAAGGCCACTCTCAGTTATTTCAGCCCAGCACCCAGACAGAGGAGAGAGGTCCCACACCAAGGAATCATGCGTCATATCAACCACCACTGGAGAAGGCCACTCTCAGTTATTTCGGCCCAGCACCCAGACAGAGGAGAGAGGTCCCACAGCAAGGAATCATGCGTCATATCAACCACCACCGGAGAAGGCCACTCTCAGTTATTTCGGCCCAGCACCCAGACAGAGGAGAGAGGTCCCACAGCAAGGAATCATGCGTCATATCAACCACCACCGGAGAAGGCCACTCTCAGTTATTTCGGCCCCACCACCCAGACAGAGGAGAGGTCCATTCAACTTTGGGTTGCACCGCAAGATCATGGTAAAGTTAAAAAAATGAGGAAGTGCCTCGGAGTACAAGAATACATGGTTGAGGGGAGGCAGTTATAAATGTCTATTCTGCACAAGGGAGGGACAGGTCCTGTGGGATCCATGCCTGGTTCATTTTTATGAACGTCAGCTTGTCCACGTTGGCTGTGGACAGGTGGCTGCGTTTGTCAGTAATGACGCCCCCTGCCGTGCTGAATACACGTTCAGACAAAACGCTGGCCGCCGGGCAGGCCAGCACCTCCAAGGCATAAAATGCTAACTCTGGCCACGTGGATAATTTGGAGACCCAGAAGTTGAATGGGGCCGAACCATCATTAAGTACATGGAGGGGTGTGCAGACGTACTGTTCAACCATGTTAGTGAAATGCTGCCTCCTGCTAACACGTTCCGTATCAGGTGGTGGTGCAGTTAGCTGTGGCGTGGAGACCAAACTTTTCCACATTTCTGCCATGCTAACCCTGCCCTCAGAGGAGCTGGCCGTGACACAGCTGCGCTGGCGACCTATTGCTACTCCTCTGCCTTCGCCTTGGGCTTCCACCTGTTCCCCTGTGACATTTGGGAATGCTCTCAGGAGCGCCTCTACCAGCGTGCGCTTGTACTCACGCATCTCCCTATCACGCTCCAGTGAGGAAGGAAGGTGGGCAAATTGTCTTTGTACCGGGGATCTAGCAGGGTGGCAACCCAGTAGTCCGCACACGTTAAAATGTGGGCAACTCTGCTGTCGTTGCGCAGGCACTGTGTGCCAGGCTCCCCAGAGGTAAGGACAAGCTGTCCTCTGTGGGAGGCGTATCGTCATCGTCCTCCGTATCCCCGCAGCCACGCACCAGTGATGGGCCTGACCTGTGTCGGGTGCCACCCCGCTGTGAACCTGCTTCATCCTCATCCTACTCCACCTCCTCCTCATCCTCCTCGTCCTCCAGTAGTGGGCCCTGGCTGGCCACATTTGTACCTGGCCTCTGCTGTTGCAAAAAACCTCCCTCTGAGCCACTTCTAACACACTGGCCTGAAAGTGCTAAAAATGAACCCTCATCCTCCTCCTCCTTGGCCACCTCCTCTTCCATCATCGCCCTAAGCATTTTCTCAAGGAGACATAGAAGTGGTATTGTAACGCTGATAACGGTGTCATCACCACTGGCCATGTTGGTGGAGTACTCGAAACAGCGCAACAGGGCACACAAGTCTCGCATGGAGGCCCAATCATTGGTGGTAAAGTAGTGCTGTTCCGCAGTGCGATTGATGCGTGCGTGCTGCAACTGAAACTCCACTATGGCCTGCTGCTGCTCACACAGTCTCTCCAGCATGTGCAAGGTGGAGTTCCACCTGGTGGTCACGTCGCATATGAGGCGGTGAGCGGGAAGGCCGAATTTCCACTGTAGCGCAGACAAGCGAGCAGCGGCAGGATGTGAACGCCGAAAGCGCGCACAGACGGCCCTCACTTTATTTAGCAACTCTGACATGTCGGGGTAGTTGTGAATGAACTTCTGCACCACCAAATTCAGCACATGCGCCAGGCAAGGGATGTGCGTCAAACCGGCTAGTCCCAGAGCTGCCACGAGATTTCACCCATTATCGCACACCACCAGGCCGGGCTTGAGGCCCACCGGCAGAAACCACTCGTCGGTCTGTTGTTCAATACCCCGCCACAACTCCTGCGCGGTGTGGGGCCTGTCCCCCAAACATATGTGTTTCAGAATGGCCTGCTGACGTTTACCCCGGGCTGTGCTGAAGTTGTTGGTGAAGGTGTGTGGCTGACTAGATGAGCTGGTGGAAGCAGAGGAGGAGGAAGCCGAGTAGGAGGAGGAGGCTACAGAAGGCAAAGAATGATGCCCTGCGATCCTTGGCGGCGGAAGTACGTGCGCCAAGGAACTCTCCACCTGGGGCCCAGCCGCCACTACATTTACCCAGTGTGCAGTTAGGGAGATATAGCGTCCCTGGCCGTGCTTACTGATCCACGTATCTGTGGTTAGGTGGACCTTGCCACAGATGGCGTTGCGCAGTGCACACTTGATTTTATCGGATACTTGGTTGTGCAGGGAAGGCACGGCTGTCTTGGAGAGTAGTGGCGGCTGGGAACAACATACTGTGGGACAGCCATGGACATCAGCTGTTTGAAGCTGTCTGTGTCCACCAGCCTGAATGACAGCATTTAAAAGGCCAGTAGTTTAGAAATGCTGGCATTCAGGCCCAGGGCTCGAGGCCTGAATGCCAGCATTTCTAAACTACTGGCCTTTTAAATGCTGTCATTCAGGCTGGTGGACACAGACAGCTTCAAACAGCTGATGTCCATGGCTGTCCCACAGTATGTTGTTCCCAGCCACCACTACTTCTCCAAGACAGCCATGCCTTCCCTGCACAACCAAGTATCCAAGTAACCAAGTATGCTTACTCCACTGCAGTTCATGCTTTGCATGTAGATGCCTGGTCATGCAGGTTGTGCTATGGTTCAGAACGTTAATGCCTCGCTTCAGGATCTGATGGCACAGCGTGCAAACCACTTGGGTCTTGTCGTCAGCACATTGTTTAAAGAAGTGCCATGCCAGGGAACTCCTTGAAGCTGTCTTTGGGGTACTCGGTCCCTGGTGGCGGTGGCCAGCAGCAGGCGAATTCTCTTGTCGGCGGCTGGTCTGCTTTTGCCCCCTGATCCCTCTTTTGCTACGCTGTTGGCTCGGTCTCACCACTGCCTCTTCCTCTGAACTATGAAAGTCAGTGGCACGTAGTCTTCCTCCCTGACCTCCTGTTCGGTCTGCACACTGCAGAAAGACGCAGCAGTTGGCAACTGTGTTTCGTCATCATCATAGACGTGCGGACTCCGATGAGGTGGTATTCCCATGTCCTCATCATCAGGAAACATCAGTGGTTGTGCATCAGTGCATTCTATGTCTTCCACCACTGGGGAAGGGCTAGGTGGATTTCCTTGGGAAACCCTGCCAGCAGAGTCTTCAAACAGCATAAGAGACTGCTGCATAACTTGAGGCTCTGACAGTTTCTCTGATATGCATGGGGGTGATGTGACAGACTGATGGGCTTGGTTTTCAGGTGCCACCTGTGCGCTTTCTGCAGAAGACTGGGTGGGAGATAATGTTGTGAACATGCTGGATCCATTGTCGGCCACCCAATTGACTAGCGCCTGTACCTGCTCAGGCCTTACCATCCTTAGAGCGGCATTGGGCCCCACCAAATATCGCTGTAAATTCTGGCGGGTACTGGAACCTGAGGTAGTTGGTTCACTAGGACGTGTGGCTGTGGCAAAATGGCCACGTCCTCTCCCAGCACCAGAGGGTACACTAACACCACCACGACCGCGCCCGCATCCCTTACTAGATGTTTTCCTCATTGTTACCGTTCACCAAGCACCACAATATGGAAAAAATATTTGGCCCAATGTATTGATTTCAAATTTAGGCCTTTTTTACAGGCACCTAACACTATCTGCCTATTTGTTTATGTAGCGTATTACACTAATCCAGGCACAGCAGTAACCACTGATTTAGGGAATATCTCTTTTAGGGCTAGTATTTAGGGCCTGAATGAAAGGTATCCTTTTATGGACAGATTTACACTTGGCCTGCAACAGCTGGGAAAACAGATTCAGGGTATTGCTATTTTGGCAATTGAATTTCACCCCAGAACAAAATATATGTTTTGACGGACACTGTGAAACGTGGTCTGCAACAGCTGGGACACCAGATTCAGAGTATTGCTATTTTGGCAGATTAATTTCACCTCAGAACAAAATATATGTTTTGGCAGACTCTATGAAATCTGGCCTGCAACAGCTGGGACACCAGATTCAGGGTATTGCTATTTTGGCAGATTAATTTCACCCCAGAACAAAATATATGTTTTGGCAGACACTATGAAATCTGGCCTGCAACAGCTGGGACACCAGATTCAGGGTATTGCTATTTTGGCAGATTAATTTCACCCCAGAACAAAATATATGTTTTGGCGGACACTATGAAATCTGGCCTGCAACAGCTGGAACACCAGATTCAGGGTATTGCTATTTTGCCAGATTAATTTCACCCCAGAACAAAATATATGTTTTGGCGGACACTATTCTATTTTGCCAGCCACAGCTGAAACCACTGATTTATGGTATTGCTATTTTGGCAATTGAATTTCACCACAGAAAATAATCTATCCTTTGCCAGACAGCAGACAGTATTATACTTGTCTAGCCAAAGCTGGAACACCAGATTTAGGGGATTGGTATTTGGGCAATTGTATTTAACCCCTTAATAAAATATAGAAATTGCTATCCTGAGTTTCTAGGGGTGACAATTAGCACAGCCGAGCCCCTGATGTAGGATATAGCAAAAAAAAACTAGTATTGATGGATTGATGGACTTGGTGGCAGCTTCTTCTGGTGCACCACAAGTCAGAAAATGGCCGCCGATCAACCCAGAAAATAAGTGACAGAAAAACGCTCTGTGCAGCCTAAAAACCAGTGAGCAAGTAACTAGCAGAAGTTCAATCATTCACAGCTGTAGATCGATCTGTTCATTAGGTGCTGTTGCTGACTTTTTCCTGCCTAATCTCGCCCTCACAGAAGCTGCTTCCTCTCCCTACACTAACCAGAGCAGTGTGACGTGCGGCGCTACGTGACTCCAGCTTAAATAGAGCCTGGGTCACATGCTGCACTTAGCCAATCACAGCCATGCCATTAGTAGGCATGGCTGTGATGGGCTCTAAGGGCAAGAAGTAAAACGCTAGCTGATTGGCTGCTGTGCAGCCCTTCAGAAAGCGGGAAGAATTTGCCGAACAACGGACCCGAACTCGAACTTTTTTGAAACGATGCTCGAACTGTTCGCTCAACACTACTCTGTACAAAAAAAGTTCCTAAACTTTCATGCTTAGGAAAAGTGTTAATTTTAGCTGGGGCAGTGTTTAACAAACTTGACATGATATGCAGGGAAGCTGTACTGGGTGGTTCTAAAATGAAAAAAGAGTACTGTTTTTGTTAAAGCATGGGCTATAGCCTTGAGGGGAGTTCTTGAGTCACACCTAAGGCACTAGATACAGCTGCTGAGAGAAATTGAGCTAGCAGAGCACAGCAAAGTGCCATGTACATTCAAATCTGGGTTAAGTCTATCAAACTAGCAAGAGCTTTAAGCATGCTAGGGTGCTTGACCTGTAACAGCAGGAACACTGATACTTCTGAAAGTAAAAGCTGTACTCTAATAAGCGCAGATCAAAAGGAGTTAATGCAGCACATAAAAGAGAGAGACAGGCTCATGTTGGAGAAGGGCACCATAGAGCTTTCTTCATTGAGAGGGAAAGCTACATTGCCACTGCAACCATCTGTAAATTGAACCACTGCAACTATCTGTATATTTAATCACTGAGTCTCTCTGGCTGTCAGAGGAACCATCTTTGTTGCTGTCAATCCCTTTGAGGCTAGCTAAGCATGGTTTGCAAAGTTTAGGTATGCGTTCCCTCCTATGGAATCAATCTGTCAGTAAAAAGTAGAGAGTTTAATCGTACAGCGCTTGTGTCTGAATGTGGACTCATTCTGCTAAAACTCCATTGTTTTGTTGAGCACTGTAAATAGTTAATAAAAAGTAAAACATAAAAATAAACCTAGCCTTGAACAAAAAAGTGTCTGCGATAATCAGTTGAGCATCTGGATGTTCAATGTGATCGGGGCCAACATATCCCAGACCACTTTACAATCAGATGGTACATATACAAACAAAATCATACATAGTAAAACAAAATCTTCAACAATTCAAATAATTGGAATGTGGGTCCTTCTCACAAAAGCTTACAATGTGAGTACATAGGGGTAAAAGCCCTTGGTTTGTATCTTTGACTTAAAGGGTAGTGCTCATAGAGCTAGATAAGCCAGTCTCAATCTTATATTTGTGTATGTAGATATAGTGATGGACGAACATCGGCCGGGACGGTTTGCAAACGCGTGTTCGCGATCAAATGTTCGCGAACCGCACGTTCGTGGCAGGCCCTATTGACTATAATAGCAGGCGAACCTGAAAAACCTTCAGGTCAAATTTGCAACCACCAAATACTTACTAGAAGTGCACAAATGGTTCCACAACATAGACAGTGACATACCAGAGGGGGATCATTGGCAAAAATTCCAATTTTATTCAGGGGCCATTTTTATGCTTCTTAAAGGGAAACTCTCAAAAATGTGTCCTGCTTGAGCCTAGAAATGGGAGTACAGGCCCCAAAAATTAGGCATTCACCTGACAGAAAAGAACTTGGCTCCCACACGGTATAATGACCACCAGTGGCCCCTATACAGTATAATGACCACTAGTGGCCCTTCACACAGTATATTGACCTCTAATGCCCCAAACACAGTACAATGACTCCCAGTGGCCCCCAAACACAGTATAATAACCCCATAGTGGCCCTCCATTCAGAATAATAACCCCCAGTCGCCCCCCCATTCAGAATAATGACCCAAGTGGCCCTCACACTGGAGTACAGGCCCTAAAAATAAGGCATTCACCTGACAGAAAAGAACTTGTGATGATGTGGCTGGAGGTACATTAGGTGGTCACTGGATACAAATTTTACTGTAGGCCACTGGAGTACAGGCCCCAAAAATTAGCCATTCACCTAACAGAATTGAACTTGTTGTAATGATGTGGCTGGAGGAACTCTGTTTTGCTGTGCATGGAAATTCCTCTGCCAGTGCCTGCAACAGCAGAATGCAGCATCTCTCACAGCAAGGCCTGGAAATGCTGCATTCTGCCAGCCCTCTGTGATGCTGGTAGCATGTCCACCAATGTTTTGTTTTTACCAGGGGTCTAAGTACGTTATCACCCAGTACTGGTCCTTGCCCTTTATGCTTTTTACACGGCGGTCCCTCTTCAAACACTAGAGCATGAAGGCCCCAATTTGCATTAAATTAGAAGCAGTGGAGCGCCCTGGCTCCTGCTCATTCCCCAGGAGAATGTCGCCCTTGGTCCCCTCCCTCAGCCATGGACAACACCAGGGATCCCCTAAAAGTTTAAGGTCCCCCTCAAAGCCTGCTATTCTTGCTCCTACCTCCTCCTCCCCCAGCCCCCATCCTCCTCTGACTCCTCTTCAGACTCCTGCTGACAGATGCCCAGCACAGTAATAGCCAGGCCAGACCCTATTTTTCTCCAGCGCACAGCGGTTCCCTATGGGACACACCGTCCCATACATGGACTTTCTATCTTAAGAGATTACCAATTACTACTGCATAAGAGCACTACACTGTGGCACCATAACGCTCAGCCACTCTCCATAGGACATTCTATCCTATTCTATCTTTTCCAAAGCGGCTCAACCAGTTACACTAAAGAAGGCCATAGGCCGAAAACGTTTATTTCCTATAACTGGATTTCCGCACTTCTAATAAAGCAGAATTTGAAATTGAACCCTGTGGATCGTGGGAGTCTACTTTATATCCTTGTCTCAGATGGAGTAGCACCCTCTGGGAATTCATTCAGAATTTCGACTTCCTCATCTTCCATCTCGCGCTCCTTGATGGCTTGATCAATGACACAATAACGCAATGATACATTGACGCAATGCACGCTCCAGAAAGAAGGCGTAAGGTACAATGTCACTGATGGCACCCTGGCTGCGACTGACCAGTTTGGTGATCTCATCAAATGGCTGCAGAAGTCTGCATGCGTCTACATGAGCAGCCAATGGTGCAGTGAAAAGAAACCAAGCTCCCCAGAACCAGACCTTCTGCAGAGTTCGTACAGGTAGTCGTTAATCGCACGTTGCTGCTGGAGCAGCCTATCAAGCATATACAAGGTGGAGTTCCAGCACGTCAGGCTGTCACAAATCAGACGTCTGACGGGCAAGTGGTGTCTCCGCTGAATGTCAGCAAGGCGAGCCATGGCCGTATAAGATCTTCTAAAATGGCAGAGATTTTCCTGGCATGCCGCAAGACGTCATGGAACCCGGTGTATTTGGCAACGAATCATGGCATGACAAAGTTCAGGACGTGTGCCATGCATGGCACGTGTGTCATTTTGCCCTGTTTCAGCACACTCAGCAAATTGGCACTGTTGTCACACACCACTTTACCAGCAGTTGTCTGTTCTCCTGTAAGGGCATTTAGCCCTTAATGTATGATCACCACCTTTGGTTTTTAATATTTAATCATGTTTTATTATTGATGTACTAATAAAGAACTTTTGTAAATTTGATTGGGATTGGTCCTATTTTGTGTTACATAGTATTGAGGGTTTCACAATCCGATAAATATTAGTGTTTCCTCATTATATTTTTGGCGTTATACCACTTTACCAACTGTCTAATTGAGCGGGGTTAGCCACTGATCGACCTGTGACCGCAGAGCTGAAAACAGAGCAGGACCGGTGTGGCTCTTGACTTCCAGGCACCATAGCCGCAGCACAGCATGGCAAAGTCTCATCTGGGACGTCGAATAGGTTCTGGTGACCTTGGGGGGTGCAGCAGAAGAGGCAGTAGCAGTGGAAAAGGAGGATTCAGCCAAGGTGGAGTAGGAGGAGCAGAAGAAGAGGCAGGCCTGCATGCAATCTGTGGCGGTAACACCAAATCCACACGGGAGCCACAGGTTACATGCTTGACAGCCGTCATAAGGTTCACCCAGTGGGCAGTAAAAGTTATGTATCTTCCCTGCCTGTGTTTGCTAGACCACGTGTCAGTGGTCCGATGTATCTTGGCACTGACACTATGTGCCAGAGATATATTCACTTGCCACTGAACTTGGCCATATAGCTCTGGGATGCCCTTCCAGGGACCTTCCATTGCGGTGTGCCAATGGCCACAAATTTTCTAAAGGCCTCTTAGTCCACCAGTTCATATGGCAGTAGTTGGCGGGCTAGCAGTTCCGACAAGCCAGCAGTCAGCCGTTCAGTAAGAGGGTTATCCAGCGTCATCAACTTTTCACACTCGAACATTTGGACCACGGAAGCCTGCCTTCTGCCAGATGAACACGATGACGGCATGGTGGAAGATGGAGTGGAGGACAAATGGGAGGAGAGAGGAGATTTCTCCCACTGGGCTCGGTGATAGGAGGCCAGGTGCCTTATTAAGGCGGTAGTCCCTAGGTGAGTGCTGGGCTTACTGCGACTTATTCGTTGACAGCACAGGCTTCAGATGGCAACACTATTGTCAGCAGCTGACATGTTAAAAAAAAGCCCACGCGGCGGAGCCGTGAGCCAGAGTCCTGGGAGCTGCAGAAATGACTGTGCATGGTGGATGGCTCGCTCCAGATACAGTTGCAGTCTGCTTTTTGCCTCCTGTGCCCTGCAAGCTCTGCCTGCTTCTCCTCCTTCTCCTCTCTCTCTTCTGCTCCGTCTCTCCCTCTGAAATCCCCTCCTCTTCCTCTCTTGTGGGCACCCATGTGACATCCATCGACATGTCATCATAGTCACCTTCACCACCACTGACATTTGAGATCTCAGAGTAGGCAGCAACAGCCTACTGCTGGGTGGAGGCCATTGCTACCTCCTTTTCCTCATCCGGTGTCAAGAATGGCTGCGCATCGGTAAGGTCTGGGAATGGATGGGAAAATAATTCCACGGACTGGAGTAGAGGGGCTATGGTGGTGGTGGTGTACTTGGGGGTGCACACAGCAGAGGCTGGTGCAGATACAGAGGATGAGGAGGGTGCAGAAGCGGAAGGCTGAGTGAGCCACTCAACCAACTCTGGTGCGCCCTTTAAAGTAATCGCACGTGCCTTCTCCAACTTCTCACTTAGGCTCTGGCCTGATGCTCCTGCCCGACCCCTACCAACTCTGCGGAATGGCCAGCCTCTTCCTCTGCATGACATTTTCAAAATGACCCTGTGCCTAAGTCCCTAGAGAAGAGCAGTATTTGTGGAAATAGCACATATATCGCAGCCCTCAGTAATCAGTATTTTGTGGAAGCAGGTATATCGCAGGCCTCTATCAATATTTGGTGGAAACAGGTATGTTGAACCCCTTAATCAGTATTTTGTGGAAGCAGGTATATCGTAGCCCTCAATCACTATTTTGTGGAAGCAGGTATATTAAACCCCTTAATCAGTATTTTGTGGAAGCAGGTATATCACAGCCCTCAATCAGTATTTTGAGGAAGCAGGTATACAGCAGCACTCAATCAGTATTTTGAGGCAGCAGGTATATCAAATACATTAAAAGGTATTTTGTGGAAGCAGGTATATCGCAGGCCTCAATCAGTATTTTAAGGCAGCAGGTATATCAAACCCCTTAAAAGGTATTTTGTGGAAGCAGGTATATCGCAGGCCTCAATCAGTATTTTGAGGCAGCAGATATATCAAACCCTTTAAAAGGTATTTTGTGGAAGCAGGTATATCGCAGGCCTCAATCAATATTTGGTGGAAACAGGTATATCGAACCCTTTATTCAGTATTTGTTGGGGCAGATTTATCAAACCCCTTAATCAGTATTTTGTGAAAGCAGGTATATCACAGGCCTCAATCAATATTTGGTGGAAACAGGTATGTTGAACCCCTTAATCATTATTTTGTGGAAGGAAGTATATAATAGCCCTCAATCAGTATTTTGTGGAAGCAGGTATATCAAACCCTTAATCAGTATTCTGTGAAAGCAGCTATATCACAGGCCTCAATCAGTATTTTTTGGAAACAGGTATATCAAACTCCTTATTCAATATTTTGTGGAATCCGGTATATCGCAGGCCTCAATCAATATTTGGTGAACAAAGGTATATCGAACCCCTTAATCAGTATTTTGTGGAAGTTGGCATATCACAGCTAGGATTGAGCGAACAGTTCGAGCATAGTTCAGGTTCGTACCAAATTTTTTGGTGTTCGGGACCCGGACCCGAACCCGAACATTTTTGAAAAACTTCGGGTTAGGGTCCGTTGTTCGGCAATTTCTTCCCGCTTTCTGAAGGGCTGCGCAGCAGCCAATCAGCTAGTGTTTCACTTCTTGCCCTAATGTCATGGCTGTGATTGGCCAAGTGCAGCATGTGACCCAGCATCTATTTAAGCTGGAGTCACATAGCGCCGCAAGTCACTCTGCTCTGATTAGTGAAGGGAAAGGACGCAGCTTCTGTGAGGGCGAGATTAGGCAGGGAAAAGTCAGGAAAAACTCGTAATAAAGTGATCGATCTACAGCTGTGAATCATTCAACTTCTGCTAGTTAATGTCTCACGTTTTTTTACGCGGCACAGATCGTTTTTCTGTCACTTTGATTGGCGGCCATATTGTGTCTTGTGGTGCACAAGCTGCCACCAAGTCCATCAATCCATCAATACTAGTTTTTTTTTTTTTTGCTATATCCTACATCAGGGGCTTGGCTGTGCTTATTGTCACCGCTAGAAACTCAGGATAGAAATTTCTATATTTTATTAAGGGGTTAAATTAATTTGCCAAAATAGCAATCCCCTAAATCTGGTGTTTCAGCTGTGGCTAGCCAAGTGTAATACTGTCTGCTGTCTGGCAAAGGATAGATTTCTTTCTGTGGTGAAATACAATTGCCAAAATAGCAATCCCCTAAATCTAGTGTCCCAGCAGTGGCTGGCAAAGTTTAATAGTGTCCGGCAAAGGATATATTTTGTTCTGGGGTGAAATTCAATAGCCTAAATAGCAATACCGTAAATCCGGTGTCCCAGCCACTGCTGGGACACCGGATTTACGGTATTGCTATTTAGGCTATTGAATTTTGGCAAGTTTAATATTGTCCGGCACAGGATAGATAATTTTCTGGGGTCAAATTCAATTGCCAAAATAGCAATACCGTAAATCTGGTGTCCCAGCAGTGGCTGGCCAAGTATAGTAGTGTCCGGCAATGGATAGATAATTTTATGGGGTGTAATTCAATTGCCAAAATAGCAATACCGTAAATCTGGTGTTCCAGCTGTGACTGGACAAGTTTCATAGTGTCAATCATAGGATATATTATTCTCTGCGGTGAAATTCAGTTGCAAAAATAGCAATACCGTAAATCTGGTGTTCCAGCTGTGACTGGACAAGTTTTATAGTGTCCGTCATAGGATATAATATTTTCTGCGGTGAAATTCAGTTGCAAAAATAGAAATAACGTAAATCTGTTGTTCCAGCTGTGACTGGACAAGTTTAATAGTGTCCGGCAAAGGATTTATTATTTTCTGGGGTGAAATTCAGTTGCCAAAATAGCAATACCATAAATCAGTGGTTTCAGCTGTGGCTGGCCAAGTTTAATAGTGTCCGGCAAAGGATATATTTTATTCAGCCAAAATAGCAATACCGTAAATCAGGTGTCCCAGCTGTGACTGGACAATTTCCCAAGTGTCCGTCAAAGAATATATTATTTTCTGGGGTGAAAGTCAGTAGCAAAAATAGAAATACAGTAAATCTGTTGTTCCAGCTGTTGCAGGCCTAGTTTAAATCTGTCCGTAAAAGGGTATATTTTTTTCTGGGGTGAAAGTTAATTGCCAAAATAGCATAAATCTGTGGTTTCAGCTGTGGCTGGCCAAGTTTAATAGTGTCCGGCAAAGGATATATTTTGTTCTGCAAAAATAGCAATACCGTAAATCTGGTGTCCCAGCTGTGACTGGACAATTTCCCAAGTGTCCGTCAAAGGATATATTATTTTCTGGGGTGAAAGTCAGTAGGAAAAATAGAAATACAGTAAATCTGTTGTTCAAGCTGTTAAAGGCCTAGTTTAGATCTGTCCGTAAAAGGGTATATTTTTTTCTGGGGTGAAATTTAATTGCCAAAATAGCAATACCCTGAATCTGGTGTTTCAGCTGTTGCAGGCCTAGTTTAAATCTGTCCGTAAAAGGTTATATTTTTTTCTGGGGTGAAATTTAATTGCCAAAATAGCAATAACCTGAATCTAGTGTTCCAGCTGTGACTGGACAAGTTTAATAGTATCCGTCAAAGAATATATTTTGTTCTGGGGTGAAATTCAATTGCCAAAATAGCAATACCGTAAATCTGGTGTCCCAGGAGTGGCTAGCCAAGTTGAATAGTGTACGGCAAAGGATTTATTATTTTCTGGGGTTACATTCAGTTGCCAAAATAGCAATACCATAAATCAGTGGTTTCCACTGTGCTGGCCAAGTTTAATAGTGTCCGGCAAAGGATATATGTTGTTTTGGGGTGAAATTCAATAGCCTAAATAGCAATACAGTAAATCTGGTGTCCCAGCAGTGGCTGGCCAAGTTTAATAGTGTCCGGCAAAGGATAGATAATTTTCTGGGGTGAAATTCAATTGCCAAAATAGCAATACCATAAATCTGGTGTTCCAGCTGTGACTGGTGTGACTGGACAAGTTTCATAGTGTCCGTCATAGGATATATTATTCTCTGTGGTGAAATTCAGTTGCAAAAATAGAAATACCGTAAATCTGGTGTTCCAGCTGTGACTGTACAAGTTTCATAGTGTCTGTCATATGATATATTATTCTCTGTGGTTAAATTCAGTTGCAAAAATAGAAATACCATAAATCTGGTGTTTCAGCTGTGACTGGACAAGTTTAATAGTGTCCGGCAAAGGATTTATTATTTTCTGGGGTGAAATTCAGTTGCCAAAATAGCAATACCATAAATCAGTGGTTTCAGCTGTGGCTGGCCGAGTTTAATAATATACGTCAAAGGATATATTTTGTACTGGGGTGAAATTCAATTTCCAAAATAGCAATACCGTAAATGTGGTGTCCCAGCAGTGGCTGGCCAAGTTTAATAGTGTACGTCAAAGGATTTATTATTTTCTGGGGTTTAAATTAAGTTGCCAAAATAGCAATACCATAAATCAGTGGTTTCAGCTTTGGCTGGCCAAGTTTAATAGTGTCCAGCACAGGATATATTATTTTCTGGGGTGAAATTCAATTGCCAAAATAGCAATACCGCAAATCTGGTGTCCCAGCAGTGGCTGTCCAAGTTTAATAGTGTATGGCAAAGGATATATTTTTTTAAGGGGTGACATTCAATTGCCAAAATAGCAATATCGTAAATCTGGTGTCCCAGCAGTGGCTGGCCAAGATTAATAGTGTCCGTCAAAGGATTTATTATTTTCTGCAGTGAAACTCAGTTGCAAAAAATAGAAATACAGTAAATCTGTTGTTCCAGCTGTTGCAGGCTTAGTTTAAATCTGTCCGTAAAAGGGAATATTTTTTTCTGGGGTGAAACTTAATTGCCAAAAAAGCAATACCCTGAATCTGGTGTTCCAGCTGTTGCAGGCCTAGTTTAGATCAGTCCATAAAAGGGTATATTTTTTTCGGGGGTGAAATTTAATTGCCAAAATAGCAATACCGTAAATCTGGTGTTCCAGCTGTGACTGGACAAGTTTAATAGTATCCGTTAAAGGATATATTTTGTTCTGGGGTGAAATTCAGTTGCAAAAATAGAAATACCGTAAATCAGTGGTTTCAGCATTGGCTGGCCAAGTTTAATAGTGTCAGGCAAAGAATTTATTATTTTCAGGGGAGAAATTCAGTTGCCAAAATAGTAATACCATAAATCAGTGGTTTCAGCATTGGCTGGCCAAGTTTAATAGTGTCCGGCACAGGATATATTTTTTTATGGGGTGACATTCAATTTCCAAAATAGCAATACTGTAAATCTGGTGTCCCAGCAGAGACTGGCCAAGTTTAATAGTGTCTGTCAAAGGATTTATTATTTTCTACGGGTATATTTTTTTCTGGGGTGAAATTCAATTGCCAAAATAGCAATACCGTAAATCTGGTGTCCCAGCAGTGGCTGTCCAAGTTTAATAGTGTACGGCAAAGGATATATTTTTTTATGGGGTGACATTCAATTGCCAAAATAGCAATATCGTAAATCTGGTGTCCCAGCAGTGGCTGGCCAAGATTAATAGTGTCCGTCAAAGGATTTATTATTTTCTGCAGTGAAATTCAGTTGCAAAAATAGAAATACGGTAGATCTGTTGTTCCAGCTGTTGCATGCTTAGTTTAAATCTGTCCGTAAAGGGTATATATTTTTCTGGGGTGAAACTTAATTGCCAAAATAGCAATACCCTGAATCTGGTGTTCCAGCTATTGCAGGCCTAGTTTAGATCAGTCCATAAAGGGTATATTTTTTCGGGGTGAAATTTAATTGCCAAAATAGCAATACCGTAAATCTGGTGTTCCAGCTGTGACTGGACAAGTTTAATAGTATCCGTTAAAGGATATATTTTGTTCTGGGGTGAAATTCAGTTGCAAAAATAGAAATACCGTAAATCAGTGGTTTCCAGCATTGGCTGGCCAAGTTTAATAGTGTCAGGCAAAGAATTTATTATTTTCAGGGAGAAATTCAGTTGCCAAAATAGTAATACCATAAATCAGTGGTTTCCAGCATTGGCTGGCCAAGTTTAATAGTGTCCGGCACAGGATATATTTTTATGGGGTGACATTCAATTTCCAAAATAGCAATACTGTAAATCTGGTGTCCCAGCAGAGACTGGCCAAGTTTAATAGTGTCTGTCAAAGGATTTATTATTTTCTACGGGTATATTTTTTTCTGGGGTGAAATTCAATTGCCAAAATAGCAATACCGTAAATCTGGTGTCCCAGCAGTGGCTGTCCAAGTTTAATAGTGTACGGCAAAGGATATATTTTTTTATGGGGTGACATTCAATTGCCAAAATAGCAATATCGTAAATCTGGTGTCCCAGCAGTGGCTGGCCAAGATTAATAGTGTCCGTCAAAGGATTTATTATTTTCTGCAGTGAAATTCAGTTGCAAAAATAGAAATACGGTAGATCTGTTGTTCCAGCTGTTGCATGCTTAGTTTAAATCTGTCCGTAAAAGGGTATATATTTTTTCTGGGGTGAAATTTAATTGCCAAAATAGCATTTCCCTGAATCTGGTGTTCCAGCTGTTGCAGGCCAATTGTTAATCTGTCCGTAAAAGGGTAAATTACACTCAGCGTGCATCTCCAAGTATATTTCTTTCTGTAAAAGGTTATATTACAAAAACTGTTACATTACAATTGCTGAAAGCATAATCTTATAAAACTGCACGCATTATTGTGCATCTCATAGTGTATATCTGTCCGTAAAAGGGTATATTACACTCAAGGTGTATATACAAGTGCTGAGAGGGTCATCCTCAATAACTTCACATGCTACTGTGCATCTCCCATTGTATTTCTGTCAGTTAAAGGGTATATTACACAAAGTGTTAAAATACAAGTGCTAAAGGCATAATCCTAAATATTTTTTCACACGCTACTGTGCATCTCCAAGTGTAAATCTGTCCATAAAAGAATACCTTTCATCCAGGGCCAAAATACTAGGCCTACAATTGATATTCCCCTAAATCAGTGGTTACTGCTGTGCCTGGATTAGTGTAATACGGTACATAAATAAATAGGCAGATAGTGTAGGCAGATATTGTTAGGTGCTTGTGAAAACAGGACTGAATTTGAAATCAATACATTGGGCCAACTATTCTGGCACAGCCACACGTCCTAGTGAACCAACTACCTCAGGTTCAAGTACCCGCCAGAATTTACAGCGATATTTGGTGGGGCTCAATACCGTTCTAAGGATGGTAAGGCCTGATCAGGTACAGGCACTAGTCAATTGAGTGGCCGACAGTGGATCCAGCACATTCACAACATTATCTCCCACAGTTGGTGCCTGAAAACCAAGCCCATCAGTCTGTCACATCACCCACATGCATATCAGGGAAAATGTCAGAGCCTCAAGTTATGCAGCAGTTTCTTATGCTGTTTGAAGACTCTGCTGGCAGGGTTTCCCAAGGGCATCCACCTAGCCCTTCCCCAGTGGTTGAAGACATAGAATGCACTGATGCACAACCACTGATGTTTCCTGATGATGAGGACATGGGAATACCACCTCATCGAAGTCTTCACGTCTCTGATGATGACGAAACACAGGTGCCAACTGCTGCGTCTGTTTTCAGTGTGCAGACCCAACAGGAGGTCAGGGAGGAAGACTGTGTGGAAGACGATGTAGGGGATGATGAGGTCCTAGACCCCACATGGAATGAAGGTCGTGCCACTGACTTTCATAGTTCAGAGGAAGAGGCAGTGGTGAGACCGAGCCAACAGCGTAGCAAAAGAGGGATCAGGGGGCAAAAGCAGAAAAGCCGCTGCCAAGAGAGTTTGCCTGCTACTGGCCACCGCCACCAGGGACCGAGCACCCCAAAGGCAGCATCAAGGAGTTCCCTGGCATGGCACTTCTTTAAACAATGTGCTGACGACAGGACCCGAGTGGTTTGCACGCTGTGCCATCAGAGCCTGAAACGAGGCATTAACGTTCTGAATCAGCACAACCTGCATGACCAGGCATCTACATGCAAAACATGAAATGCAGTGGAGTAAACACCTTAAAAACAAGGAACTCACTCAGGCTCCCCCTGCTCCCTCTTCTGCTGCTGCCTCGGCCTCTTCCTCCGCCTTGGGAGGAATGTTGGCACCTGCCGCCCACCAAACAGAGGATGTGCCACCGACACCACCACCTGCGTCACCAAGCATCTCCACCATGTCACACGGCAGCGTTCAGCTCTCCATCTCACAAACCTTGGAGAGAAAGCATAAATTCCCCTCTAGCCACCCTCGAGCCCTGGGCCTGAATGCCAGCATTTCTAAACTACTGGCCGTTGAAATGCTGTCATTCAGGCTGGTGGACACAGACAGCTTCAAACATCTGATGCCATGGCTGTCCCACAGTATGTTGTTCCCAGCCGCCACTACTTCTCCAAGACAGCCGTGCCTTCCCTGCACAATCAAGTATCTGATAAAATCAAGTGTGCACTGCGCAACGCCATCTGTGACAAGGTCCACCTAACCACAGATACGTGGACCAGTAAGCACGGCCAGGGACGCTATATCTCCCTAAATGCACACAGGGTAAATGTAGTGGCAGCTGGGCCCCAGGCGGAGAGTTCTTTGGCGGACTTCCTTCCGCCGCCAAGGATCGCAGGGCATCATTCTTTGCCTCCTGTAGCCTCCTCCTCCTACTCGGCTTCCTCCTCCTCTGCTTCCACCTGCTCATCCAGTCAGCCAAACACCTTCACCACCAACTTCAGCACAGCCCGGGGTAAACGTCAGCAGGCCATTCTGAAACTCATATGTTTGGGGGACAGGCCCCACACAGCGCAGGAGTTGTGGCGGGGTATTGAACAACAGACCGACCAGTGGTTGCTGCCGGTGGGCCTGAAGCCCGGCCTGGTGGTTTGAGATAATGGGCAAAATCTCGTGGCAGCTCTGGGAGTAGCCGTTTTCATGCACATCCCTTGCCTGGTGCATGTGCTGAATTTGATGGTGCAGAAGTTAATTCACAACTACCTCGACATGTCAGAGCTGCTGCATAAAGTGTGGGCCGTCTTTGCGCGCTTCCGGCGTTCACATCCTGCCGCTGCTCACCTGTCTGCGCTACAGAGTAACTTCAGCCTTCCCACTCACCGCCACATATGCGACGTGCCCACCAGGTGGAACTCCACCTTACACATGCTGGAGAGACATGTGCGAGCAGCAGCAGGCAATAGTGGAGTTTCAGCTGCAGCACTCACGCGTCAGTCGCACTGCGTAACAGCACCACTTCACCACCAATGACTGGGCCTCCATGCGAGACCTGTGTGCCCTGTTGCGCTGTTTCGAGTACTCCGCCAACATGACCAGTGGCGATGGCGCCGGTATCAGCGTTACAATACCACTTCTATGTCTCCTTGAGAAAACACTTATGGCGATGATGTAAGAGGAGGTTGCCCAAGAGGAGGAAGAGGAGGAGGAGGATGAGGGGTCATTTTTAGCACTTTCAGGCCAGTCTGTTAGAAGTGCCTCAGAGGGAGGTTTTTTGCAACAGCAGAGACCAGGTACAAATGTGGCCAGCCAGGGCCCACTACTGGAGGACGAGGAGGATGAGAAGGAGGTGGAGGAGGATGAGGATGAAGCATATTCACAGCGTGGTGGCACCCAACACAGCTCAGGGCCATCACTAGTGAGTGACTGGGGGGATACGGAGGACGATAACGATACGCCTCCCACAGAAGACAGCTTGTCCTTACCTCTGGGCAGCCTGGCACACATAAACGACTACATGCTGCAGTGCCTGCGCAACGTCAGCAGAGTTGCCTACATTTTAACATGTGTGGACTACTCGGTTGCCACCCTGCTGGATCTCTGGTACAAAGACAATGTGCCCACCTTACTTCCTGCACTGGAGCGTGATAGCAAGATGCGCGAGTACAAGCGCACGCTGGAAGACGCGTTCATGAGAGCATTCCTAAATGTCACAGGGGACCAAGTGGAAAGCAAAGGCAGAGGAGGAGCAAGAGGTCACCAATGCAGCTGTGACACGGCCAGCTTCTCTGGGGGCAGGGTTAGCATGGCAGAAATGTGGAAAAGTTTTGTCAACACGCCACAGCTAACTGCACTACCACCTTATACGGAACGTGTTAGCAGGAGGCAGCATTTCACTAACATGGTGGAACAGTACGTGTGCACACCCCTCCACGTACTGACTGATGGTTCGGCCCCATTTAACTTCTTGGTTTTCAAATTGTCCAACGTGGCCAGAGCTAGCCTTTTATGCCTTGGAGGTTCTGGCCTGCCCGACGACCAGCGTTTTGTCTGAACGTGTATTCAGCACGGCAGGTGGCGTCATTACTGACAAACGCAGCCGCCTGTCCACAGCCAACGTGGACAAGCTGACATTCATAAAAATAAACCAGGCATGGAACCCTTAGGACCTGCCCCTCCCTTGTGCAGAATAGACATTTATAACTGCCTCCCCCTCAACCATATATTCTTGTACTCCGGGGCACTAATTTATTGAATCCTCTTTTTTTTATTTTACCATTATATTGCGGTGCAACCAAAAGTTGAATGAACCTCTCCTCCATCTAGGTGCCTGGGGCCTAATTATCTAAAAGTGGCCTTCTCCATTGGTGGGTAACATGACGCCTGATTCTCTGCTATGCGACCTCTGTCCTCTGTCTGGGTGCTGGGGCCTAAATCAATTAAAGTGGCCTTCTCCATTGGTGGGTGACTTGAAGCCTGATTCTCTGCTATGGGACCTCTCTCCAAATGATATTGCTTAATTTTTATTTATTTCATTTTTTTTAATTAATTTCCCTATCCACACTTATTTGCAGGGGATTTACCTACATTTTGCTGCCTTTTGCAGCCCTCTAGCCCTTTCCTGGACTATTTTACAGCCTTTTTAGTGCCCAAAAGTTCGGGTCCCTATTGACTTCAATGGGTTTCGGGTTCTGGGTGAAGTTTGGGTCGAGTTCGGATCCCTAACCCGAACATTTTCGGGAAATTGGGCCGAACTTCTCGAACCCGAACATCCAAATGTTCGCTCAACTCTAGCCGTGAGGCAAATACCATCATACATAAAAGACATAATGAATATTATATCGACATTGGAAAAGCTTGATTTTAAAGAACACTGGATCCTAGGTACTAGGGATGTTAATTCTTTATACACGATCATTGAACACACTCAGGGGATACAAACATTAAGAAAAGCATTCGTTTTTAATAATGTATTACATAATGACCAAATCTGTTTTATATTGGAAGCGGTTAAATACATACTTACCCATAATTATTTTTCATTTGATTCACAAAGTTATGTACAAGAGAGGGTAGCAGCCATGGGCACCAGATTTGCCCCCAGTTATGCCAATCTTTTTATGGCTCAATGCGAGGAAGATGTCATCCAGTCCAAATTGGGGGTAAGTCTGGTATATGGTGACGCTACTTTGATGATATAATTTTTATTTGGCAAGATACAGAAAAAAATCTAAATACTTTCTTGCAGAAAATAAACATCAGCGATAGAAACCTCTGTTTCACAACCAATATAAGCAGAACACCAATAGAATTTCTAGATCTGACTAATAATATAAATAACATATACAATTGCCATAAGGCACTAATCCCTTTATTTAACTTGGGTATTAAAACATAACTTTTATTGTAAATGCATTAATAAAAGAACCCAATAGTAATTAAAAACGCTGCAATGCAAATTGTGGAATAGAAATAAGGACAGTAGAAAACACGGGACTGTGCACCGTTACCCGTGAGTCCTAGCTATAGGAAGCTTAAAGTGAGGTAATGCTACTAGATATAGTATGTGAGAGACTGTAAGAATGTAACAGGTAGCATCCGCTCCTGAACCAGTGGTACTATATAGATACTCTTAGCAGTTAGCAGGAACAGCAGTTCCTGATCTCACACCATAACCTAAAGCTCCTATAGTGTTAATACTAGCTACTATAGACACTGTAAGCCAGTCCAACCGGACTTGGAATCAACACTTTTCTCACAATCGCACAGCAGACATTAAAAAAATTCTAACTGCCCCCCGACATGTTTCGCCAGTAGACCTGGCTTCTTCAGGGGAAAACGGGCAGTGCTGAATAAATCGCCATTACTGGGGTTTATAAAACCTCCTGGTATGACATGGACTGCCTCCTGACCAATCCAGAGGGGGCTGAATTAAACTCGATCAGTCAAAGGTGCCTGACAGATGTCAATCACGTCCGACCACCAATGAGGCAATCATACCCACAATGCCGTAGGGGCACTTACCAATAGCGCGACGAATAAAGCGGTGACGACCTGCGCATCACAACCTGCGCAAGAAGATAGCATACATCCAGGTATCCGGCATCTATACTGCGCATGACCTGCGCATACTATGATGCGCCAAGACTTGGTACGTAAACTGCCAGATGACACAGGCTCAAGCATCTGCGCAGAACAAAGATGCGCCTGGACTTAGTCGCACTGACCAGGTTAAAGATGTCCCGCAGCACGCATGCGATGCGCACACAAAGTGTGCGCACACACTTGGAACGGGCACCATAACACAGAAGTAAGCGATCTATGCTGAAACAGCACTAGTACTTGAATATAGTAAATACAAGTTATTCCCTAAAGGGGTGGGAAGAAAAATAATAGTAAATAATGCCTCACATTTAGGATTATACATCCTTAAACACATTAGCGATGTAAAAAATATATTTAACTACAAGTGATACGGGGTCCAAACCAAAATTCTGAATAATTGACACATAATAGAAAAATAAACAAATTAAAAAATAAATAAAATAAAAAATATATAGAAGTGCCACAATTATTAAATAAAAATTGACTGACATTAAGGGGGAAACACCCAACAACTAGGCACCTATGATACAGCCCTTAAAAGTATAGGGAGGCAACTCATAATATATTAAAGTGGGCGAAAAAACCTACAAGGGTTCCATAATTGATAAACTAAAAAAGAAGAATAAGTAAGTGTGTCTCAATAACCCATCAGAATTACAGGAAAGAAGCAAATGTAAAAGCAAATGTAAAGCCCTCATTCAGGCCATTAGGACTCAGGCTGTCTAGACGGTAAATCCATCTAGTTTCTTCCTGTAAAAGAATGGCGTCAAGGTAACCTCTTCTAGCACCAAGGGTCTTTTTGCAAATTCCCCAAAACTGCAAACACTTAGGGTCACCACCATGGTGCAATCTTAAATAATATTAAAGTGGGCGAAAAAAAAACTACAAGGGTACAGGTACTTGGCAGAATTGAAACTGATTTTGATTGATGCAATGGACAAAAACCTGATCTCTAAAGATGAGTTCAGGTTTCTGTACAAAATGCACCCCACCATTGCAACCATGTATGCAATACCCAAGGTGCATAAACAGAGATGGCCAGTACCAGGAAGACCGATCGTCTCAGGCAACAGCAGTTTGACCTAGAATATCAGTCAATATGTGGATACCTTCTTGGCCCCTTTTGTGCCGGGTTTGACTTCCTATATCAAAGACACCAAGGATGTGTTGACCAAACTCCATGATATCGAAGTTACATCAATAACTAAATTGGCCAGTCTGGATATCGAATCCCTCTATACAAATATTAGACACGATCTGGGGATCAAGGCTGTCTCTACTTTTCTTTCTACCAAAAGTACCCATTTTGCAGCACATAATGAATTTGTTCTCACGTTGCTTTATTTCCTTCTCACGCATAATTATTTCTTGTTTAATGGTCATTATTATTTGCAGTTAGTCGGAACTGCTATGGGAAGTAAATGTGCACGAAATTATGCTAATTTATTTTTAGGGTGGTGGGAGGACACTATAGTTTTTACACAGGATTTACAGGAATACACTCAGCACATTCTGTTTTGGGGACGTTATATTGACGATGTTTTAATTCTTTGGGAGGGCACCACTGAGGCCTTTCACAAATTTGTACGTAAACTCAATTGTAACAATATAGGCATGAAATTCACTTCCGACATTAATAAACACACTATCACTTTCCTGGACCTTAAACTTACCTTGAATGAAGAGGGTCATATCCTGACTGAGATCTTTCGGAAACCGACGGCGGGCAACACTCTTCTAGAGTGGACTAGTTTCCATCCAAAACCACTTCGGCAAGGCATTCCAGTTGGCCAATACATCCGAGCGAGGAGAAATTGTTCAGATGATGGAAGCTTTCAGCAAGAGAGCAGGGTACTGTATGACCATTTCCGAAGTAGGGGTTACCCTAAGAAGGTACTCCACAGAGCCTATAAAAGAGCAAAAAGTACAGAACGTATGGCCTTGTTACAGAATAAACAATGCATCCCTCAGGTACAACAAGTTAGATGCATTGGTACGTACGATGCACAAAATCGGAATATTTATCAAATTTTTAAAAAACACTGGCACATATTATGGGCTGATAACGATCTCAGGTCAGTTATTACTCCTAACCCCAGTGTCACTTACAGACGAGGGAAGAACCTTAAGGACCTGTTGGTTCAGAGTTACTTCCATCCTGTCAGACTAACCAATGCCTGGCTTACATCCCACAATGTAGATACTTACCCTTGCGGTGACTGTGTGTACTGTTCACAGGTGAGAAAATGTCGTTCCTTTACTAACCCTGTAGATGGAAAAGAGTATAAAATCAAGCAATTCATCAACTGTAAAACGCAGGGCATCATCTATGCCATACAGTGTCCATGTCCGAAACTGTACGTGGGCAAGACTTCCCAGGAATTTAGGAAGAGAATTTGTCAACACCTGAGTAATATAAACACAAAGACGGTAACCTCTGTCTCTAGACATGTGAGATTGCACCATGGTGGTGACCCTAAGTGTTTGAAGTTTTGGGGAATTTGCAAAAAGACCCTTGGTGCTAGAAGAGGTGACCTTGACGCCATTCTTTTACAGGAAGAAACTAGATGGATTTACCGTCTAGATAGCCTGAGTCCTAATGGCCTGAATGAGGGCTTTACATTTGCTTCTTTCCTGTAATTCTGATGGGTTATTGAGACACACTTACTTATTCTTCTTTTTTAGTTTATCAATTATGGAACCCTTGTAGGTTTTTTCGCCCACTTTAATATATTATGAGTTGCCTCCCTATACTTTTAAGGGCTGTATCATAGGTGCCTAGTTGTTGGGTGTTTCCCCCTTTATGTCAGTCAATTTTTATTTAATAATTGTGGCACTTCTATATATTTTTTATTTTATTTATTTTTTTATTTGTTTATTTTTCTATTATGTGTCAATTATTCAGAATTTTGGTTTGGACCCCGTACCACTTGTAGTTAAATATATTTTTTACATCGCTAATGTGTTTAAGGATGTATAATCCTAAATGTGAGGCATTATTTACTATTATTTTTCTTCCCACCCCTATGGGGAATAACTTGTATTTACTATATTCAAGTACTAGTGCTGTTTCAGCATAGATCGCTTACTTCTGTGTTATGGTGCCCGTTCCAAGTGTGTGCGCACACTTTGTGTGCGCATCGCATGCGTGCTGCGGGACATCTTTAACCTGGTCAGTGCGACTAAGTCCAGGCGCATCTTTGTTCTGCGCAGATGCTTGAGCCTGTGTCATCTGGCAGTTTACGTACCAAGTCTTGGCGCATCATAGTATGCGCAGGTCATGCGCAGTATAGATGCCGGATACCTGGATGTATGCTATCTTCTTGCGCAGGTTGTGATGTGCAGGTCGTCACCGCTTTATTCGTCGCGCTATTGGTAAGTGCCCCTACGGCATTGTGGGTATGATTGCCTCATTGGTGGTCGGACGTGATTGACATCTGTCAGGCACCTTTGACTGATCGAGTTTAATACACCCCCTCTGGATTGGTCAGGAGGCAGTCCATGTCATACCAGGAGGTTTTATAAACCCCAGTAATGGCGATTTATTCATCACTGCCCGTTTTCCCCTGAAGAAGCCAGGTCTACTGGCGAAACATGTCGGGGGGCAGTTAGAATTTTTTTAATGTCTGCTGTGCGATTGTGAGAAAAGTGTTGATTCCAAGTCCGGTTGGACTGGCTTACAGTGTCTATAGTAGCTAGTATTAACACTATAGGAGCTTTAGGTTATGGTGTGAGATCAGGAACTGCTGTTCCTGCTAACTGCTAAGAGTATCTATATAGTACCACTGGTTCAGGAGCGGATGCTTCCTGTTATATTCTTACAGTCTCTCACATACTATATCTAGCCGCATTACCTCACTTTAAGCTTCCTATAGCTAGGACTCACGGGTAACAGTGCACAGTCCCGTGTTTCCTACTGTCCTTATTTCTATTCCACAATTTGCATCGCAGCATTTTTAATTACTATTGGGTTCTTTTATTAATGCATTCACAATAAAAGTTATGTTTTAATACACAAGTTAAATAAAGGGATTAGTGCCTTATGGCAATTGTATATGTTAATTGAATTACCCTACTTGGGTTAGATCCCTGTTTTTTTGGTAATTTTAATAATATAAATAATCACAAATTAATATGTAGCACGTATCATAAACCAGTAATTGTTCTATATACAAGATGGCTTTTAAATATCCCCACTAGTCAATTTAGGAGGTTTAAATGTAACTGCACTAACGATGATGAACAATTCGAATGTGAGGCAATAGAATTAGAACAACATTTTTTAGCAAAAAACTAATCAGACATCGGAAGCATCTTTAGTTAAAGTTAGGGTTATGAATAGGAAGGAGTTTTTTACTCCCACTGAAACAGAAATCAAACAGGATGAAACGCTCCAAATTATTCTACCATTCCATGCCCAATATAGAAAGGTTGAAAAAATAATCAATAACCATTGGCATCATCTTTTAAGAGATAAAACTATTGGATCTACTGTACATTAACAAGTTTTCCACAAATAACATATACTAAAGCTCCAAATTTAGGCCTAAAATTAGCACCAAAGATAAAGAGAAGGATAACTGGAATTACATCCAACTGGTTATCATTAAAAGGCTTTTATAGATGCGATAGATGCTACAACTGTAAAACTACTGATTTTCAGAAGAAAACTATGGAAATACGGTCAACACAAAATTCCTTCCACTTTGAAATAAAAGATAGCCCCATTTGTGACTCAACGGACGTAATTTATATATTGGAATGCCCATGTCACAAACAATATGTGGGAAGAACAAAATGACCTTTTACAAAAAGGGTAGCCAAACATATCTCTAATATCACAAAAATTTTCAAACTATATTTCGTTTCCAAACACTTTTGAGACTATCACAACAGTGACCCTTCCAAACTCACATTTGTGGCCTTTGAAAAGATTAAAAAACAATGGAGAGGGGGAAATCATATAGTTTATATGTCCAGAATAGAGTCAAAAAGAATCGTTAAATTTAATACCTTAATTCCCGTAGGTCTTAGTGCAGAAATGGAATTATTCGGTTTCTTGTAGACACGGGATGAGTGTTGATCTGGGATAGGACATTGAGGTCTGGCTGTCTACCAGCACCTCGATCTCCCCTCCTGGGTAGGCTCCCATCCCCTTATCCATCTGTCACTTGATATCCATTCATGTAATTATTACCTGAACAAGAAAAAGAAAAATAACAACAAGGAAAAATTGGAGAAAATATGTCACAACAGTGCCATTACCAAGTACTGGACGTCCCTCCATAATTGATGAAAATACGGGAAGAAAACTGGTCTGGGAGGCTACCAAGAGGCCTACAGCAACATTAAAGGAGCTACATGAATATCTGGCAAGTACTGGCTGTGTGGTACATGTGCCAACAATCTCCCCTATTCTTCATATGTCTGAGCTATGGGGTAGAGTGGCAAGATAAAAGCCTTTTCTTACCAAGAAAAACATCCAAGCCAGGCTACATTTTGCAAAAACACATTAAATTCTCCCAAAAGCATGTGGGAAAAGGTGTTATGGTCTGATGAAACCAAGGTTGAACTTTTTGGCCATAATTCCAAAAGATATGTTTGACGCAAAAACAACACTGCACATCACTAAAAGAACACCATACCCACAGTGAAGCATGGTGGTGGCAGTATCATGCTCTTTTTTTTCAGCTGGAACTTGGGCCTTAGAGAGGGAATTATGAACAGTTCCAAATACCAGTCAATATTGGCACAAAACCTTCAGGCTTCTGCTAGAAACTAAGCTGAACATGAAGAGGAACTTAATCTTTCAGCATTAGAGTTGAGCGAACCCAAACTGTATAGTTCGGGTTCGTACCGAATTTTGGGGTGTTCCGGACATGGACTCGAACCCAAACATTTTCAAAAAAGTTCGGGTTCGGGTCCGTTGTTCGGCGATTTCTTCCCGCTTTCTGAAGGGTAGCCAATCAGCAAGCGTTTTACTTCTTGCCCTAAGAAGCCATCACAGCCATGCCTACTAATGGCATGGCTGGGATTGGCTAAGTGCAGCATGTGACCCAGCCTCTTTATAAGCTGGAATCACATACTGCCGCACGTCACTCTTCTGATTTGAGCTTATGGAGAGGATGCTGGTTCTGCGATCAGGGACAGAATAGGGCAGAAATCAGAAGAACCTGTGCTACTTTAATCCACAAGATACAGCAAATAGAGAGGGAGCTTCAGCAATCCAACATTTCTGTACCCAGCCACTGCCAGGGAATTCTTTTTTTGTAATCCATCTGTTACTGAGGTGGTGCTCAGCGGCGATTTTAGCCACTGCAGTGCATCAGTGTATTTTAGTTAAAAAAAAGTCATCCTGATCCACCAAGCCGATTTTACACCACCAAAATATATATTTGACATTTTTGCGGTGAAATAGAGAATCCGTGAAATTTTGGGGGAAAAACCATATTCCTTGTCCACAAAACTGCATTCTGCATTCACCATCCAACGACATATTTTATATTTCTGCTGGGAAATAGTGCTTCTTTGTTTTTTATAGAAAAAAAATGTTATTCAAGGTCCACCAAATGGTCTGAAATACCCATTCCAACCAACTATTTTACATTGCTACTGTGAAATACAGCATAAGTGTTTTGTTTTTTTCACAAAAAAGTAGTAATCCTGATCCACAGACCACCTTGAAATACATTGCTTAAATACCGATTTTAAATTACAGCGGAGAAATAGTGCATTATTCTTTTTTTGTGTGAAAAAAACTAAATTCTTGCTTCACAAAGCAGTTGTACATACACGGTAAAAATATCAAATTTATATTTACAGCAGTAAAAAAACTGCATTTTCGGGTTTTATTGAAAAAAGCTGTGTTTTAGGCTGAAAAAAAAATTGTGCATCCGTTGTTTAAATAATTATTCCCAATTTATAGCGGTTAAATACTGCATTTGTGAATTTTGGTGACCAAATCTGTGTTCTGGGTCCCCAAATCTGGTATCTATACATAGTATAAATATCTACTGTTAATGTACAGCAGTTAAAAACTGCATTTTAGGGTTTTATTGAAAAAAGCCGTATTTTAGGCCGAAAAAACTGTTGACACCAGAGTTGAATGGGTGGAAGATGATGAAGAGGATGATGAAGTCCTAGACCCAGACTGGACTGAAGGTCGTGCTAGTGAGGAATGCAGTTCTGAGGAAGAAGCGGTGGTTGCACAGAGGCAACAGCACAGCAAAAGAGGAAACAGGGTGCAAAAGCGCAGCGGCCGTTCCAGACACAGTACGTCTGTTACTGTCTACCGCACCCAGGAACCGAGCATACCAAGGCCTGCTCCAAGGAGTTCATTGGCGTGGCAGTTCTTCAGACAATATCCTGACGATAAGACACGAGTGGTTTGCATGTTATGCCATCAGAGCGTGAAGAGAGGCATAAACGTTCTTAACCTCAGCACAACCTGCATGACCAGGCATCTACATGCAAATCATGAACTGCAGCGGAGAAAACACCTTAAAAAACAGGAATCGTGACAGGCTCCTCCTGCTCCCTCTTCTGCTTCTGCCTCGGCCTCTCCCTCCACCTCTGGCGTCATCGTGGCACCTGGCGACGAGCAAACAGAGGATGTTTCACCCACACCACCGCATACTACACCATCACCAAGCATCTCCACTGTGTCCCACAGCAGCGTTCAGCTGTCCATCTCCCAAACATTGGAGAGAAGTAGGAAATACCCACCTACCCACCCTCGAGCCCTGGCCCTGAATGCCAGCATTTCAAAATTACTGGCCTTTGAAATGCTATCATTCCGTCTGGTGGAGACGGACTGTTTCAAACAGCTGATAGCGGTGACTGTCCCACAGTACGTTGTTCTCAGCTGCCACAACTTTTCCAGGCGAGCCGTCCCTTCCCTGCACAACCAAGTGGAGGATAAAATCAAGTGTTCACTGCACAACGCCATCTGTGGCAAGGTCCACATAACCACAGATACATGGACCAGTAAGCACGGCCAGTGTCGCTATATCTCCCTTACTGCACACTGGGAAAAAGTAGTGGTGGCTGGGCCCGAGGCGGATAGCGGTTTGGCGCATGTCCTTCTAACACCGAGGATCGCAGGGCAATATTCGTTGCCTCCCGTTGCTTTCTCCTCCTACTCTGCATCATCCTCTTCTTACTCCTCTTCTACCACCCCCACATCCGGTAATCGAAAGAACCGCTCCCCCAACTTCAGCACAGCCAGGGGTAAACGTCAGCAGGCAATTTTAAAACTCATGTGTTTGGGTGACAAACCCCACACCGCACAAGAGCCTTGGAGGGGCATAGAACAGCAGACTGATGAGTGGTTGCTGCCAGAGAGCCTCAACCCCGGCCTGGTGGTGTGTGATAATGGGCGAAATCTCATTGCAGCTGTGGGACTAGCCAGTTTGATGAACATCCCTGGCGCATGTGCTGAATCTGGTGGTGCAGAAGTTTCTTAAATACTACCCAGACATGTCATATCTGCTGCTGAAAGTGCGGTCCGTATGTGCGCGCTTTCAGCGCTCTCACCCTCATGTTGCTGGCCTGTCTGCTTTGCAGCATAACTTCGGCCATCCTGCTAACCGCTTCATATGCGACGTGCCCACTAGGTGGAACTCCACCTTACATATGCTGGAGAGACTGTGTGAGCAGCAGCGAGCAATAGTGGAGTTTCAGATGCAGTATGCAAGGGTCAGGCCAGGTACACATGCGGACAGCCAGGGCACACTTCTGGAGGACAAGGAGGATGAGGTAGAGGAGGAGGAACTGGTTTCACTGAAGGGTGGCACCCTACACAGCTCAGGGCCATCACTGGAGCATGGCTGGGGGTATAAAGAGGACATAGACAATACACCACCTACAGAGGACAGCTTATCGTTACCTCTGGGCAGACTGGCCTGCATTTTAACTTGTGCTGACTACTGGGTTGCCAACCTGCTGGATCCCCGGTATAAGGACAATGTGCCCACCTTAATTCCCGCACTGGAGCATGATAAGAAGATGCACGAATACAAGCGCACGCTGGTAGATGCGCTCCTGAGGGCATTCCCAACTGACACGTGGACAAGTGGAAGTACAAGGCGAAGGCAGAGGAGGAGGAGGAAGAGGTCACCAACTCAGCTGTGTCATGGCCAGCTCTTCAGACTGCAGGATTAGCATGGCCAAGATGTGGAGAAGTGTTCTCACCACGCCACAGCAAACTACACCACCAGCTGATAGGGAACGTGTTAGCAGGAGGCAGCATTTCAACAACATGGTGGAACAGTACGTGTGCACATGCCTCCATGTACTGACTGATGGTTCTACCCCATTCAACTTCTGGGTGGTCTCCAAATTTTCCACATGGCCAGAGCTTGCCCTTTATGCCTGGGAGGTGCTGGCCTGCCCTGCGGCCAGTGTATTGTCTGAACGTGTATTTAGCACGGTAGGGGGTGTCATTACAGACAAACGCAGCCGCCTTTCCACAGCCAACGTGGACAAGCTTACGTTCATTAAAATGAACCAGGCATGGATCCCACAGGACTTTTTTGTACCTTGTGCAGAATAGACATTTATAACTGCCTCGTCCTCAACCATACATTCTTGTACTACAGGGCACTTCTTTATTTAATCCTTTTTTTAATTGTACATTAATTTTGGGGGCAACCCAAAGTTAAAAGAACCTCTCCTCTGTCTGAATGTCAGGGGCCTATATTTAGTTTAATCGCCTGCTTCATTGGTGGGAGACATTAACCTCTTTTTACTGTCAAATGACTTCTCCTCTGTCTGAGTGTCAGGGGTCTATATTTCGTTTAATCGCCTGCTGCATTGGTGGGAGACATTAACCTCTTTTTACTGCCAAATGACCTCTCCTCTTTCTGGGTGTTAAAGGTCTCTATTTCGTTTAATTGCCCGTTCCATTTGTGGGAGACATTAACCTCTTTTTACTGTCAAATGACCTCTCCTCTGTCTGGGTGTCAGGGGCCTATATTTTGTTTAATCACCTGCTGCATTGGTGGGAGACATTAACCTCTCTTTGCTGACAAATGACCTCTCCTTCTGGGTGTCAGGGGCCTATATTTCATTTAATCGCCTGCTGCATTGGTGGAAGACATTAACCTCTTGTTACTGTCAAATTACTTCTCCTCTGTCTGGGTGTCAGGGGTCTATATTTCGTTTAATCGTTTGCTGCATTGGTGGGAGACATTAACCTCTTTTTACTGTCAAATGTCTTCTCCTCTGTCTGGGTTACAGGGGCCTATATTTTGTTTAATCGCCTGCTGCACTGGTGGGAGACATTAACCTCTTTTAACTGCCAAATGATCTCTCCGCTTTCTGGGTGTCAGGGGCCTATATTTCATTTATTTGCCTGCTGCATTGGTGGGAGACATTAACCTCATTTTACAGTCAAATGACCTCTCCTTTGTCTGGGTGTCAGGGGCCTATATTTTGTTTAATCGCCTGCTGCATTGGTGGGAAACATTAACCTCTTTTTGCTGACAAATGACCTCTCCTCTGTCTGGGTGTCAGGGGCCTATATTTCGTTTAATCGCCTGCTGCATTGGTGGTAGACATTATCCTCTTTTTACTGTCAAATGGCTTCCCCTCTGTCTGGGTGTCAGGGGCGTATATTTCGATTAATCGCCTGCTGCATTGGTGCGAGAAATTAACCTCTTTTTGCTCACAAATGACCTATCCTCTGTCTGGGTGTCAGGAGCCTATATTTCTTTTAATCGCCTGCTGTTTTGGTGGGAGACATTAACCTCTTTTTGCTGTCAAATGACATCTCCTCTGTCTGGGTGTCAGGGTCTACATAAATGATAATGGCCTGTTCCTTTGCAGGTTGACCTGAGGCCTGTATGGCTGTCATGGGACCACTCACCTCTATCTGGGTGCTAGGGCCTACATAAATGATAATGGCCTGTTCCTTTGCAGGTTGACCTGAGGCCTGAGTTGCTGTTATGGGACCACACACCTCGGTCTGGGTGCTAGGGCCTACATAAATGATAATGGCCTGTTCTATTGCAGGTTGACCTGAGTTGACCTGTGTTGCTGTTATGGGACCGCTCACCTCTGTCTGGGTGCCAGGGCCTACAAAAATGATAATGGCCTGTTCCATTGCAGGTTAACCTGAGGCCTGTGTTACTGTTATGGGACCGTTCTCCTCTTTACGGGAGCCATGGGCCTGAATGAGTGATTGTTGCCTATGGCACTGCTGGGTGAAATCAATACTGTTTTGGCGTGATTTGAACTCTACTATTTGTGGGTGCCAGGGGCCTGAGTCTGTGCATGAGGCCTGTGACACTGCAGGCAGGCATGAATCCTTTTTGGCTGTGATGACAACTTCTCCAACTCCCATATATGGTTGTCTTTGGCCTGAGTCTGTGAGTGAGGCCTGCGGCGCTGTAGGCAGACATGAATCCTTTATGGCTGTTAGGAGAACTTCAACTCCCATAACATTCCCACCTGACGCCACCCCGACCTCCTATTCCACCTCCTCCTCCAAGTTGCCAATTAATATTGGTTAATTTTTTTTTATTTTATTTTAAGTCATTTCCCTGTCCACATTTGTTTGCAGGGGTTTTTCCTACATTTTGCTGCCTTTTACAGCACACTAGCCCTTTCCAGGGCTATTTTACAGCCATTTTAGTGCCCAAAAGTTCGGGTCTCCATTGACTTCAATGGGGTTCGGGTTCGGGGTCATTTCGGCCGAACTTTTTGAACCCGAACATCCAGGTGTCCGCTCAACTCTATTCAGCATGACAGCTACCCAAAGCATACATCCAAATCAACAAAGGAATAGCTTCACCAGAAGAAGATTAAAGTTTTAGAATGGCCGAGCCAGAGCCCAGATCTGAATCTGATTGAAAATCTGTGGGGTGATCTGAAGAGGGCTGTGCACATGAGATGGCCTCACAACCTGACAGATTTGGAGTGTTTTTGCAAAGAAGAGCGTGCAAATCTTGCCAAGTCAAAATGTGCCATGCTGATAGACTCATAGCCAAAAAGACTGAGTGCTGTAATACAATCAAAAGGTGCTTCAACAAAGTATTAGCTTATATGCCAATATTATTTTATTTTTATATTATTTTTTCTTCCCTCTACCTAAAAGATTTCAGTTTGTTTTTCAATTGAGTGGTACAGTTTATAGGTCACATTAAAGGTGGGAAAAGTTCTGAAATGATTTATCTTTGTCTTATTTTTTTACAGCACAGAAATCAGATATTTTAACAGGGGTGTTTAGACTTTTAATATCCACTGTACATATATATATATATATATATATATATATATATAGATATATATATATATAAATATATCTATATCAGGCTCTAAAAATATTAGCACTTGTGTTCGTACCTCTTATATATAAAGAGAATATGAGTTTAATTAAGACTGCAGTTGTGTTCAAAATTATTCAACCCCCAATGCTGTAAAGGGTTTTAGGGAATTTAGTGTACATTTGTAATTGTGTTCATAATGAAATCTTACAAGGACTTTTTAAAGAACTAAATGCAACTAAAATGACATCAATTGTTTTTTTAATACAGTATTAAATGTTTTTTTTTGTGATTTCTTCATTGACACAAATATTCAACCCCTTAAAGACTACCACTCTTAAGAACAGAGGTTCATTCAAGTGTTTTCGTTCAGGTATTGAAAACACCTATTGGATGTCAAGGAGCAGCAATCAAGCATAATATGCACCAATTAGGCAGATTTAAAATGACTTTGATACTCAGCTCCTTCTAGACATTTACTGGTGTGTTTACAAACATGATGAAGTCAAGAGAATGGTCCAGGAAGACAAGAGAAGATGTGATTTCTCTTCACAGGAAGGGTAATGGCTATAAGAAGATTGCAAAGATGTTAAACATACCAAGAGACACCATAGGAAGCATCATTCGCAAATTCAAGGCAAAGGGCACTGTTGAAACGCTACTTGGTCGTGGCAGAAAGAAGATGCTGACTTCGACTGCTGTGCGCTACCTGAAGCGCAAAGTGGAGAAAAGTCCCCGTGTGACTGCTGAGGAACTGAAAAAAGATTTGTCAGATGCAGGTACTGAAATTTCAGCTCAGACAATAAGGCGCACACTGTGTAATGAAGACCTCCATGCCAGAACTCCCAGGCGCACCCCCTTGCTGTCTCCAAAGAATAAGAAAAGTCGACTGCAGTATTCCAAAAGTCATGAGGACAAACCACAAAAGTTTTGGGATAGTGTTCTGTGGACTGATGAAACAAAATTAGAACTGTTTGGGCCCATGGATCAATGCTATGTTTGGAGGAGGAAGAACAAGGCCTTTGAAGAAAAGAACACCTTGCCTACTGTGAAGCATGGCGGGGGGTCAATCATGCTTTGGGGCTGTTTTGCTTCTACAGGTACAGGGAAGCTTTAGCGTGTGCAAGGTACCATGAATTCTCCTCAGTACCAGGAGATATTGGATGAAAATGTGATGCAGTCCGTCACAAACCTGAGGCTTGGGAGACGTTGGACCGTTCAACAGGACAATGATCCCAAGCATACCTCCAAGTCCACTAGAGTATGGTTGCAGATTAAAGGCTGGAACATTTTGAAGTGGCCATCGCAGTCACCAGACTAAAATCCGATTGAGAACCTCTGGTGATACTTAAAGAAAGCAGTTGCAGCGCGCAAGCCTAAGAATGTGACTGAACTGGAGGCCTTTTCCCCATGAAGAATGAACGATGATACCCGTAGATCGCTGCAAGACACTTGTGTCAAGCTATGCTTCACAGTTAAAAGCTGTTATAACTGGAAAAGGATGTTGTACTAAGTACTAAGATTTAATGTCACTTGGGGGTTAAATAAAACTGATAATGATGTGAGCACAGAAAAGACATTTGTGGTTATTTCATTATAAATGTAATGGTATATTTGTCTGACTTACAAGTGCCTCATTGATTTAATTGTAAACTAGATGACTGAAATGATCAAAATCAATTGGCCAAAACACTCAGTGGGGGTTGAATAATTTTGAACACAACTGTATGTCCATACTATGTTTAAGATGACATAAGGCAATTGCTCTATCTATTAAATTAAGTAAGTAGAGTTGAGTGTACATCTGGATGTTCAGGTTCGAGAAGTTTTGCCAAACTTCACGAAAATGCTCGGGTTCGTGATACGAACTTGACCCGAACTTGACCCCGAACCCCATTGAAATCAATGGGGACCCGAACTTTTGGGCACTAAAATGGCTGTAAAATAGTCCCGGAAAGGGCTAGAGTGCTGCAAATGGCAGTAAAATGTGGGTAAGTGCCCTGCAAACAAACGTGGATAGGAAAATAACTTAAAATAAAATAACTAAAAATGAAACAATATTAATTGGCAACTCAGAGTAGGAGGTGGAATAGGAGGTTGGGGAGGTGTCAGGTGGGAATGCCATCAGCAGCCCGTCTATCAGCGTGCGTTTTGTAGTCAGTAGTCACGCATCTTTTGATCAGTAACATACGTTTTTACAAAATTTGGTTTCCTGCCAGCAATGCACAGCTGTCGCTTATCACTGGCAAAAATGGGTTAATGTCGCCCACCAATGGAACAGGTGATATTCAGAAAGGTTAGGCCCCTGGCACCCAGACAGAGGAGAGGTCAATGCTCGGCAAAACAGGCTTCATGTCACCCACCAATGCAGCAGGCGATTATCAGAAATGTAGGCACCTGTCACCCAGACAGAGGAGAGGGCAATGCACGACAAAAGAGGCTTTATGTCACCCAGAAATAGAACAGGCCATTTTCAGTAAATTAGGCCCCTGGCACCCAGACAGAGGAGAGAAGTCATGTAACAGCAAAACAGGCATCATGTCACTCAGCAATGCAGCAGTGGATTATCATAAATGTAGGCCTCTGGCACCCAGACAGAGGAAAGGTCAATGCAGGACAAAAAGAGGTTAATGACACCCACTAAAGCAACAGGAAAATATCATTTTGTTCGGCTACAGTCACCCAGACAGAGGAGAGAGGTCAATGCAAGGCAAAACAGTCTTCATGTCACACAACAATAGAACAGGCCACTTCCAGTTATTCAGGCCCTAGCACCCTGACAGAGGAAAGAGGTCCTGTAACAGCAAAACAGGCTTCATGTCATCCAGTAATGGAACAAGCGATTATCATTAATGTAGGCTGCAGGCACCAAGACAGAGGAGAAGTCAATGCATGGCAAAAATAGGTTAATGTCACCCACCAAAGCAACAGGCAATTATCTGAAATGTAGACCGCAGCCACCCAGACAGAGGAGAGAGGTCAATGCACGGCAAAAAGAGGATAATGTCACCCACCAAAGCAACAGGCAATTATCTGAAATGAAGGCCCCTGGCACCCAGACAGAGGAGAGGACAATGCATGGCAAAAGAAGCTTCATGTCACCCACCAATGCAGCAGGCCACTTTCAGCAATTTAGGCCCTAGCACCCTGACAGAGGAGAGAGGTCCCGTAACAGCAAAACAGGCTTCATGTCACCCAGCAATGGAACAGGCGATTATCATCAATGTAGGCCGCAGGCACCCAGACAGAGTAGAGAGGTCTCGCAACTGCAAAGCAGGCTTCATATCATCCAGCAATGGAACAGGCAATTATTATTAATGTAGGCCGCAGCCACCCAGACAGAGAAGAGAGCTCAATGCACGGCAAAACAAGCTTCATGTCACCCACCAAAGTAACAGGCCATTTTCAGTAATTCAGGCCTCAGGCACCCAGAAAGAGGAGAGAGGTTACGTAACAGCAAAACAGGCTTCATGTCACCCAGCAATGGAACAGGCTATTTTCAGTAATTTAGACCCTTGGCACCATGACAGAGGAGAGAGGTCACGTAACAGCAAAACAGGCATCCTGTCACCCAGCAATGGAACAGGCTATTTTCAGTAATTTAGACCCTTGGCACCAAGACAGAGGAGAGAGGTCACGTAACAGCAAAACAGACATCTTGTCACCCAGCAATGCAGCAGTCGGTTATCATAAATATAGGTCCCTGGCACCCAGACAGAGAAGTCAATGTACAGCAAAAAGAGGTAAATGTCACCCACCAAAGCAACAGGCGATTATCATAAATGTAGACCGCAGACACACAAACAGAGGAGAGAGGTCAATGCACGGCAAAACAAGCTTCATGTCACCCACCAAAGCAACAGGCCATTTTTTAGTAATTTAGGCCGCAGGCACTCAGACAGAGGAGAGGTTCATTCAAATTGGGGTAGCCCCCGAAAAAATAGTACAAATAAAAAAAGGATTCAATAAATAAGTGCACTGGAGTACAAGAATATATGGTTGAGGCGGTTATAAATGTCTATTCTGCACAAGGTACAGACATGTCCTGTGGGATCCCTGCCTTGTTCATTTTAATGTGTTTGCCTGCAATGACGCCCCCTGTCGTGCTAAATACAAGTTCAGACAATACACTGGCTGCAGGGCAGGCCAGCACCTCCAAGGCATAAAGGGCAAGCTCAGGCCATGTGGACAATTTGGAGACCCAGAAGTTGAATGGGGCAGACCCATCAGTCAGTACGTCGAGGCATGTGCACATGTACTGTTCCACCAGGTTGTTCAAATGCTGCCTCCTCCAAAGATGTTCCATATCAGCTGGTGGTGCAGGTTGCTGTGGCACGGTGACAAAACTTTTCCACATGTCAGCCATGCTAACCCTGCCTTCTGTAGAGCTGGCCGTGACACAGCTGCTCTTGGTGACCTCTTGCTCCTCCTCTTCTTTCGCCTTGTGCTTCCACTAGTCCCCCCTGTCAGTTGAGGATGCTCTCAGGAGCGCATCTACCAGCGTGCGCTGGTACTCGCACATCTTCCTATCACGCTCCAGTGTGGGAATTAAGGTGGGGACGTTGACTTTGTACCGGGGATGCAGCAGGATGGCAACCCAGTAGTCAGCACAAGTTACAATGTGGGCAACTCTGCTGTCGTTGCGCAAGCACTGCAGCATGTAGTCGCTTATGTGTGCCAGGCTGCCCAGAGGTAATGATAAGCTGTCCTCTGTAGGTGGTGTATCGTCTGTGTCCTCCGTATCCCCCCAGCCACGCTCCACTGATGGCCCTGAGCTGTGTTGGGTGCCATCCTGCAATGAACCCGGTTCCTCCTCCTCGTCCGCCAGAACTGTGCCCTCGCTGGCCACATGTGTACCTGGCCTCTGCTGGTGCAGGAACCCACCCTCTGAGCCACTTCGGAATGACCGGCCTGAAACCCTGTGGAATGCCCCCCTTCTTCCTCCTCCTCTGCCACATCCTCTTCCATCATCGACGTAATTGATTTTTCAAGGAGACATAGAAGTGGTATTGTAATGCTAACAATAGTGTCATCCGCACTGGCCATGTTGGTTGAGTACTCAAAAGGCTGCAACAAGGTACACAGGTCTCGCATGCAGGCCCAGTCACTGGTGGTGAAGTGGTGCTGATCCACAGAGCGACTGACCCGTGCGTGCTGCAGCTGAAACTCGACTATCGCCTGCTGCTGCTCGCCCAGTCTCTCCAGTATATGCAAGGTGGAGTTCTACCTGTTGGGCAAGTTGCATATGAGGCGGTGAGCTGAAAGGCTGAAGTTAAGCTGCAGTGCAGACAGGCGAGCAGCAGCAGGGTGAGAACGCCGAAAGCGAGCACAGACGGACCGCACTTGTCTGGGTAGTTTTTAAGAAATTTCTGCATCACCAATTTCAGCACATGCACCAGGCACATGCACCAGGCAAGGGATGTGCGTCAAACCGGCTAGTCCCAGAGCGAGATTTCGCCCATTATCGCAAACCACCAGGCCGGGCCTGAGGGTCACTGGCAGCAACCACTCATCGGTCTGTTGTTCTATGTCCCTCCAAAGCTGTGCGGTGTGGGGTTGGTCACGCAAACACATGAGTTTTAAAATCGCTTGCTATTGACATATACCCCTGGCTGTGCTGAAGTTGGGAGTGAGGTTCTTTCGATGACCGGATGTGGGGGTGGTAGAAGAGGAGGAGGAGGATGCGGAGTAGGAGGCAACAGGAGGCAAAGAATAATGCCCTGTGATCCTAGGTGGTGGAAGGACATGCGCCAAACCGCTATCCGCCTTGGGCCCAGCCGCCACTACGTTTACCCAGTGTGCAGTTAGGGAGATATAGCGGCCCCTGGCGTACTTACTGGTCCGTGTATCTGTGGTTATGTGGACCTTGCCACAGATGCCATTGCGCAGTGAACACTTGATTTTATCCTCCACTTGGTTGTGCAGGGAAGGGACGGCTCGCCTGGAAAAGTAGTGGCGGCTGGGAACTACGTACTGTGGGACAGCCACCGCCCTCAGCTGTTTGAAACAGTCCATCTCCACCAGGCGGAATGACAGCATTTCAAAAGCCAGTAAGTTTGAAATGCTGGCATTCAGGACCAGGGATCGAGGGTGTGTAGGTGGGTATTTTCTCTTTCTCTCGAGGGTTTGGGAGATGGAAAGCTGAACGCTTGCCTATGACATGGTGGAGATGCTTGGTGATGTTGAGAAAGGTGGTGGTGGAACATCTTCTGTTTGCTGGTTGCCAGGTGCCACGTTGATGCCATAGGTTGAGGAAGAGGCCGAGACAGCAGCAGAAGAGGGAGCAGGAGGAGCCTGAAACCTTTTGTGGTTTTTAAGGTGTTTACTCCACTGCAGTTCGTGCTTTGCATGTAGATGCTTGGTCATGCAGGTTGTGCTCAGGTTAAGAACGTTTATGCCTCGATTTAGGCTCTACTGGCACAACGTACAAACCACTCGTGTCTTGTCGTCAGGACATTGTCTGAAGAAACTGGCACGTCAATGAACTCCTTGGCGCAGGCCTTGGTGTGCTCGGAGCTTGGGTGTGGTGGGCAGTAGCAGGCGTACTGTCTATGGAACGGCCGCTCCACTTTTGCACCCTGCTCCCTCTTTTCCTAAGAACTGCACACGTCACCAGCACAACCTTCAGTCCAGTCTGGGTCTAGGACCTCATCATCCTCCACATCATCTTCCACCCATTCATGACTCCTGCCCTCCTCATCGTTTTGCTCATTGCAGAAAGCCACAGCAGTTGGCACCTGTGTTTCATCATCATCAGAGATGTGCTGCGGTGGTCTTTCCATGTCCTCATCTTGCAACATAAGTGGTTGGGCATCAGTGCATTCAAGGTCTTCCACTTCTGGAGCAGGGCTAGGTGGATGGGCAGGGGAAACAATGCTGACAGAGTCATCAAAAAGCATAAGAGTTTGCTGCATGACTTGTAGCTCTGACTGATTGGCTGATTTGCAAGGGGGTGAGGTGAAAGACTGAGGAGCATGGGCTGCAGGTGCCAACTCTGAGCCTTCTGCAGAGGACTGGGTGGGAGACACTGTGAAGGAACTTAAGGCACTGTCAGCCACCCAATCTACTAACACCTGTACTTGTTCTGGCCTCACCATCCGTAGAGCGGCATTCGGGCTTGCCAAATAATGCTGCAGGTTTTGTCGCCTACTCGCACCAGAGGAAGGTGTTTGATTGGAGTGGTACTTGGCGCTGAACGGCCACGCCCTCTCCCAGCAACAATAGAACCACCAAAACCACCACGACCATGCCCACGTCCCTTATTTGATGTTCTCCTCATTATTTGCTTTCACTCACCAAGCTGAAAGATGGTTTCTCTCCGGTGTCAATTTAACTGACAATTGTCAACAATTAAGTTCACTAAGGCAGCGCCCGTGTCATAAAAATGTTCTGTGGACCAAGAATAAAGTTTTTCTGGCCTAAAACACACTGATACTCAATTTAACTGCAGAAATGTAAAATATGTATTTGTACACTGTATGCACAACTGTTTGGAGAACCCAGAACACGCTTTTTTTTTGCAGTAAAACACAGTAAAGCACTATTTTTATGCTGCAATTAAAAACTGCTGTATGCACAAGTGGCTTGTGGACCCAGAACAAGGATTTTTTTAATAAAACACAGAAAAGCAGTATTTCACTGCTATTAATAAAATGTAGCTATTTCTTCGGTTTATGCAAAAGTAGTTTGTGGACCCAGAACAAGGATTTTTTTAATAAAACACAGAGAAGCAGTATTTCACTGCTATTAATAAAATGTAGCTATTTCTACGGTTTATGTAAAAGTGGTTTGTGGACCCAGAACAAGGATTTTTTTAATAAAACACAGGAAATCAGTATTTCACTGCTATTTATAAAACAGCTATTTTTACGGTTTATGTAAAAGTGGTTTGTGGACCCAGAACATGGATTTAGTTTTAATAAAACACAGAAAAGCAGTATTTCACTGCTATTAATAAAACATTGGTATTTCTACGCTGTATGCACAAGTGGTTTGTGGACCCAGAACAAGGATTTTTTTTATAAAACACCGAAAAATTTAAAAAACACAGAAACGCAGTATTTCACTGCTATTAATAAAACGTTGGTATTTCTATGCTGTATGCACAACTGCTTTGAGAATCAAGAATATTGCCTTTTTCCCACAAAAAAAATGTATTCACTATTTCACCGCAGAAATGTCAAATGTGTATTTGGGTGGTGTATTTGGAACTGCTTTGTGGACCAGGAATACTTCTATTTTTCCCAAAAATACACTGAGGCTCTATTTCACGGCAGAAATGTCAAATGTGTATTTGGGCGGGGTATTTCAAACTGTTTTGTGGACTAGCAATAACGTTTTTTTTTCCAGGAAACACACTGATGCACTGCAGAAATATCAAATATGTATTTGTACGCTGTATGCACAACTGCTTTGTGAAGCAAGAATATAGCTTTTTTCCCACACAAAAAAAAACATTATTCACTATTTCACTGCAGAAACTGCTTTGGGCACCAGGATCACAGCTTTTTATCACAAAAATACATCAGAAATTGAATTTACAGTTTAGTGCATTGTATACACAAGTGCTCTGTGGCAACACAGGTCCCAGACTAGACAAATTAACTATGTTATACCAAAGGTAATGTAGGGGACTTGAGCAGCCAGAAAAAAACAATTTTCTTCTTCACTGAGCTACCAAAAAGGATTAAGCTGATGTCCCTGCCAGGCTGGCAGACATGCAGTACACTGCAGTGGCTAAAATTGCCGCCAACCCCCACCTTTGCAATAGATGGATTTAAAAAAAAAAATTCCCTTCGCAGTGGCTGAGTACTGAAATGTAGAATTGCTGAAGCTCCCTCCCTCTCTATTTCCTGTATCTTGTGGATTAATGTACAACAGGTTCTGCAGATTTCTTCCCTAATCTGTCCCTCACAGAAGCGGCAGCATCCTATCCCTACACTGAGAAGAGCAGAGTGACGTGTTGCCTACGTGACTCTAGCTTGAATAGAGGCTGGGTCACATTCTGCACCCAGCCAGTCACAGTCATGCCATTAGTAGGCATGGCTGTGATGGCTTCTTAGGGCAAAGAAGTAAAACGCTTGCTGATTAGCTGCTGTGCAGCCCTTCAGAAAGCGGGAATAATAGCCAAACAACGGACCCAAACCCGAACTTTTATGAAAATGTTCGCGTCCGTGTCCCGAACACCCCAAAATTTGTTACAAACCCAAACTATACAGTTCGGGTCCGCTCAACCCTATACATATGTCCTCAATGATAAAAAATATAATGGGAATATACTAGAACTACAGCTGTGGTTCTCAATAGTCGTACCAACTCTCTGATGAACAGACTACTTTACTACTTTTGGTGCAATGTTAATTCAGACCTTTGTATATTTCATATATGTATACATGCAGAATGGTATAGGATGACGCTATATTCAGCATTCAAGCATAGGATTAGAAAATCCAGTCCCCTCTTTTATAAAAACATGGACCTTAGTAGATACCATCCCACAATTATGAAATACCCTTTAAAAAGTCACACTAATCTATTCACTGCAGGCCACTGAAGAGGGAGCACGCAGCTCCAAAACACGTTTGGTGAATGTCTTATAAGAAGTGAAATAGCAGTGACTATGATCTAATAAAATCTTCTATCCTGGTAAGACGGACTGTTCAATTCTAACCACCACAGCTTGCTGGAGAGCAATCAAGATCCAAACATCTATAACCTACAAATCAGCCTCCTGTGACTGAACAGCACTATAGGTCCTGACTAGTATTGATCACAAATAGTGATGTTGCGAACATAAAATTTTCCGTTCGCGAACGGCGAACTTCCGCAATTGTTTGCGTACGTGCGAACAGTGCGAACCGCCATAGACTTCAATAGACAGGCAAATTTTAAAAACCAAAGGGACTCCTTCTGGCCACAATAGTGATGGAAAAGTTGTTTCAAGGGGACTAACACCTGGACTGTGGCATGCCGGAGGGGGATCCATGGCAAAACTCCCATGGAAAAATACCTAGTTGACGCAGAGTGTGGTAGTTGTAATCGCAATGCGATTAATACAGGGTATATTAATCGCATTGCGAGTTCAACTTAGAGATGGGTTCCTAATGGTTGTATTGCTAGAAATTCTAGCAATACAACCATTAGGAATCCAGCTCTAAGTTGAATTTGCAATGCGATTAATATAACCTGTATTAATCGCATTGGGATTACAACTTAGATCTGTTCCTAATGGTTGTATTGCTAGAATATAACGAACATTGCGAATATAGCGCTATATTCGCAATCTTTGTTATATTCTAGCAATACAACCATTAGGAACAGATCTAAGTTGTAATCCCAATGCGATTAATACAGGTTATATTATTCGCATTGCGATTACAACTACTAACACTGCAGCTTCAGAATGAATCTAAGATGGATGTCGTCCTTGCTTTTTGATAGGAGGTGGGAGGAAGACTGATGTACTAGCCCTAAAAAGGGCTTTTTAGGGTGCTGTCAGGACGCAGTCCTTACAGCAGAGATCTCATGAGTCTTTCAGGATTGGAGTGGACACTGAATACACTAGCCTAGCTATCGATTTCCCTATTAAATCAGCAGCAACTACACTCTCCCTCCTCTCACTAAGACTGCAGCTTCCGAATGAATCTAAAATGGATGCTGTCCAGGAGATGGGAGGGTCTGGGAGGGAGTGTATGCTAATTGGCTGGAATGTGTCTGCTGACTGTGAGGTACAGGGTCAAAGTTTACTCAATGATAGGGGGTGGACCTAACATTGCATATGTTCGCCTGCCGCGACGAACGCGCACAAGCTATGTTCGCCGGGAACTATTCGCCGGTGAATAGTTTGGGACATCTTATTTGCGAATTCAACTTAGAGATGGGTTCCTAATTGTTGTATTGCTAGAATATAACGAAGATTGAGAATTTAGCACTATATTCTCAATCTTCGTTATATTCTAGCAATACAACAACCATTAGGAACTCAGATCTAAGTTGAATTCTCAATGCGATTAATATAACCTGCATTAATCGCATTGTGAAATCAACTTAGAGCTGAGTTCCTAATGGTTGTTGTATTGCTAGAATATACGTTATATTCTAGCATTACAACCATTAGGAACTCAGCTCTAAGTTGTAATCGCAATGCGAATAATACTTACAATTATTAATCAATTTGCGAATCCATTTGATGCCTCTATTTGATTGTATATGACGGTTGACTATGACTACCACCAACGTTCTGCTGCCCCCAAAGCAAGATATCTGAACCCCCCAGGGGCCATTTGGGCATTTTGGAAAAAAAACGCATCAAAAACGCATCTGCGTTTTTATAATTTTTTCATTATTTAGTTTATTTTTTTGTGTATTTTGCCACATTTGGTTGCATATTTACATTTGGTATAGGCAAATATGGTAGTCATGTGTCTATACCAAAACCTAGGATCATTGTTTGACAGCATATTTTCTAAGCCATGTAGCTGAATATAGATTTGGGCAGATTAATGATCTAGACTACCATATTTGCCTATACCAAATGTAAATATGCAACCAAATGTGGCAAAATACACAAAACAATAAACTAAAAAATGAAAAAAATTATAAAAACGCAGATGCGTTTTCGATGCGTTTTCTATCAAAAATGCCCAAATGGCCCCTGGGGGGTTCAGATATCTTGCTTTGGAGGCAGCAGAACGTTGGTGGTAGTCATAGTCAACCGTCATATACAATCAAATAGAGGCATCAAATGGATTCGCAAAGCGATTAATAATTGTAAGTATTATTCGCATTGCGATTACAACTTAGAGCTGAGTTCCTAATGGTTGTATTGCTAGAATATAACGTATATTCTAGCAATACAACAACCATTAGGAACTCAGCTCTAAGTTGAATTCGCAATGCGATTAATGCAGCTTATATTAATCGCATTGAGAACTCAACTTAGATCTGAGTTCCTAAAGGTTGTTGTATTGCTAGAATATAACGAAGATTGAGAATATAGTGCTATATTCGTTATCTTCGTTATATTCTAGCAATACAACCGTTAGGAACTCAGATCTAAGATATGTCATAATCGCGAATAATACAGGTTATATTAATCGCATTGCGATTTACAATTACTATTACTGCAGCTTCAGAATGAATCTAAGATGGATGCTGTCCTTGCGTTTAGATAGGAGGTGGGAGGGTCTGGGAGGGAGGGTATGCTGATTGGCTGGAATGTGTCTGCTGACTGTGAGGTACAGAGTCAAAGTTTGCTCAATAATAAAGTATAGGGGCGAACGCGAACATCGAATATGTTCGCCCGCCGCGACGGACGCGAACAAGCTATGTTCGCCGGGAACTGTTTGCCGGCGAATAGTTCGGGCCATCTCTAATCACGAATATTCGAATTGCGAATTTTAATTGTGAATATCGGCACTTCGAGAATTCGCGAATATTTAGAATATCCCGAATATTCATTTTTTTAAAATAAATTAAAGTGGATCTTTTGTCTCAACACGTTGAAGCCTGTGGGGCTCAACGTGGAGTTTAGGGTTACCACAAGTATGTTCAGTTAAGATCTATCTGAGGTATCCGTGAAGCTCAGAGTCATGCTTGCCTTTTGGTCTCCGGATGTTTGTATTAGGTGAATTATGCAATTTGGCTATATAATCTTTGTCACCCAAAAATATTTGTGTAGATCGGATTGTTGCAGATAACTAAGAAAGTCTAATAGGAGACAGAAAATTAATGTTGGAGTGTATATGCTTTTACAATAATGATAACACATAGGTACAATCAATTTACAGGGAAGATGGTACTTTATCTATTAAATGATAGCTGACCCAGGGGGGGTTAATATATATAGTATTGAACCCATAAGGGGTTAAATATATATACACTTATATAGATACATATACAAAATATGATTGACTGAACGTTACTTTAGTGTGGGGCCACTCATGTGGGGCCACTCATGTGGACATTTTCCCGATCTCCTGCCCTTTAACAGCATGGATTTGTTCGCACATGAATGAGTATGCGCAGGTGCGAGGATTTTGTCATCGCATGCGCATCTCATCCCGAGATACAAGTTGTGGGTACAAGGAAGGAAGTTACGTTCCAAGACATGATGAACTTAGGGCATGCACACTAGAATGAGATGCACGCCGAATGCGTCAAAGTCTCCATCTTCCCCAGTTACATGTGATTGTAGCCAAGGTAATTTTAATCTGTATAACCATTGTTCTCCTATTCTATTTTCTAGTGTACCCATGTCCTGGGTATGATGCAAGCCAGGCCTCTTTCTGTTTTTATATATATGCACAAGAGCACTTTCACTTTATGTACTAAGTACCTTATCATACACATACAGTTTGTACAGCGGAGGTGGACGAGGTGCTCTCCGGATGAACTTTGTACAGAATGAATTGTTTGCACAATGACTTTTTTCTATGTTATTTATCACATTACATTATCTATCACGATAGATAAACAAAAGAGATTCCAACCACTCTCTGCTATTTCAAATGGACACTGGTGCCTATTAATACAGCTAAAAAAGGACATTAGTGTTTTTTTTTTTTCAATATAGCATATCATCAATATATACCAGATCAAATGTATCAGTATTAGGAGCAATAAATATATGCTAAACCTATTGTTTATATACCGCTACCTTATATGCCAGCAAGTCAAATACATATTGGGATATAGTACTGAACTATTAATTGGGAAGCTGCAATGGAGCAACATTATATTTTTACTTTTATTTTTAATTTTATTCTCTATTTTTCTTTTCATTTTATGTCTATTTTTATACAATTTTATTTCCTATTTCAAAGTTGATCAACCACGAAAATTTTATTTTACCAATTTATTTTTCCAATTTGGGCTTATGGTATCGATTTTACTAAATATGTACTTTTGATGGTGTCTTAAATATATGTGGTAGATGTATGGTTGGACTCGGATCATATTATACCTAGGTTTTTTATACGTATTTTTGTATTATCTGTGCATTTGAATAAATTTCCTTGTATGTAAATTAACCATTTATGATTCTATACAGCACTAGATAGTTGTATGCCCCCCAACCATTTTTTATTAGTTTTTGTATATAGATGTCAATCCAAATCCCATGGCTGAAGCAGATGTTAACAAATAACGCCTGTGTTCCAAATCAGTCCCCAGCATCTGGAGCGATACATGCAAAGGAACTAAAAGATCTATTGGTCCAAAATAATGCATTTCGGGGTCAAGTGCCTTCATCAGATAGACTGTACATGAATGTGTCTGAGAAGTTGTTAACTTCCATTGCATGTATAGCTAGAAGCAATGGGATGTTATTACCTTTAGCAAGGTAAAACTAAAAGTGTCAATAGAGATTTTACCTAATCTTTATTAGTAATTCAACTAATAAAGGTTTTGTTTTTTATAAATCTAATCCTTACAGACATGTGAATATATTGCAGATGAATACACCATGCTGAGCCTCTCTGCAGAACAATGATTAAGCCTCCACATGCTAAGAGAGCAGAGCTTTGTTGTAGATTCATATTACCATCTGAATTCCCAAGTATGCAGCTTCCGTTTAATGGCTCTATTGATGTTCTTTGTCAGTTTTGAATAAAATCGTATTCCCCTGGATTTCTAGCCAGAAGCTAAAACAGCTAATCTTTCCCTTATCTAAAAGATTGTTATTGTTTCATTTAGTTAAAACTCCAATCTCTGTGGAGCTGATCTGATTTCTTCGATTCTTTATACTGAATGAAATGTTCAAGATTAGGGTTGAGCAGACCCGTTGATGTTCGGGTTTGCCGGGTTCGGCCGAACTTCAAGTCAAAGCTCAGGTTCAGAATTCGAACTTGACCCGAACTCGAACTCGAACCCCATTGAAGTCAATGGGGACCCAAACTTTGGTGCACTAAAATGGCTGTAAAATAGTCATAGTAAGGGCTAGAGTACTGCAAAAGGAAGTAAAATGGGGTTAAGAGTAGAGATGTCGTGAACATAAAATTTTCAGTTCGCGAACAGCGAACGCGCATTTCCGCAAATGTTCACGACCGGGCGAACCAAAATAGACTTCAATAGGCAGGCGAATTTAAAAACCCACAGGGACTCTGGCCACAATAGTGATGGAAAAGTTGTTTCAGGGGGACTAAGACCTGGACTGTGGCATGCCGGAGGGGGATCAATGGCAAAACTCCCATGGAAAATTACGTAGTTGACGCAGAGTCGGGTTTTAATACATAAAGGGCATAAATCACCTAACATTCCTAAATTGTTTGGAATAACGTGCTTTAAAAAATCCAGCTTAACAGTGACAGACCAAACTCTGACAGATCGCAAACTGTCCATTTGCACAACCGCAAACTCCTCATTTGCAAAAGATTGGATTCCAAACTAGCCATGTCCCGTTCCTTGACCTCATTGGCGTCATTGAATGACAACAAGCCCACTGGGAAGTTTGCTGTGGTTGGTCTTCTACCTCCTCAAAGCCACCTTCCTCCTCTGACTCCTCTTCTTCAGACTCCTCTCTCTGCGTTGCCGCAGGTCCAGAAATCGACGACAACAAGGCTGCTTCTGGTTGTGATGGTGACCATAACTCTTCCTCTTTATGCTCATCTACGGCCTGTTCCAGCACTGTTCGCAGGGCACGCTTCAGAAAAAACGCATATGGGATGAGGTCGATGATGTTGCCTTGGGTTTGACTGACCAGGTTTGTCACGTCCGCAAAAGGACGCATGAGCCTACAGCCATTGTGCATGAGTGTTCAGTAACGCAGCCAAAAAATATCCAGCTCCGCAGAGACTGTCCTCTTTTTTTTAAGTTAAAAAAATCTGTTCTTACCAGTTAAATCTCTGTTTTGTCCCCTATCAGGGGCCGGTGTATGGAATAGGTTTTAGGAACTGGGAGATGGAAAAAGATGGTTGGTCGGTCCTCTACCTTCCAATTTGGGGCACTGCGTGTGCGCCGTGCAATGTACTGTGCCACCCTATATGAGTGGTGTGTTAAGTAGTACTATTCCTATCAGTTTAATCCCTGTCACGTCCCCTATCAGGTGACGTGTATCAAATAGATTTTAGGAACCGGGAGATGGACAAGATGATTGGTCGGTCCTCTTACTTCCAATTTGGGGCACTGCGCGTGCGTCACGCAATGTACTGTGCCACCAATACAAATATTGTGAACTACTATTCTTACCATTTTAATCTTTGTTAAGTCCCCTATAAGGGGACATGTATTGAATTGAATCCTTGCATGGGGAGATAGAGAAAAAAGCTTGCTCTGTCCGCTTCCTTCTAATTTTGGACACTTGCAATGGAATTTGCCACCAATGCAACTAGTGTTAACTAAGTACTATTCCTATCAGTTTAATCTCTGTTTTGTCCCTTATCAGGGCCAGGGCCAGTGTAATGAATAGATTTTTGGAACCGGGAGATGGAAAAAGACCCATGCTCGGTCCGCTTTGTTTGAATTTTAGGTCACTGTGCATGCGCCGTGCTATGTACTGTGCCACCCCATATGAGTGGTGGGCAGTGGGCACAGTACAGTCTGTGGGCCTGACACACACAGGCAGGCAACTGCAATTATATTAAAGGGTAAAAATTAAATGACTTTTTTATCGGCAAGGTACTTTGCCACCCGGTATGAGTGGTGGGCATTGGCAGTGGGCACAGTACAGTCAGTGGGCCTGACACACACTGGAAGGCAACTGCAATTATATTAAAGGGTAAAAATGTAATGAGTTTTTTTATCTGCAAGGTACTGTGCCACCCTATATGAGTGGTGTGCACACAGTACAGTCTGCTGGCTTGCGGCCTCTCACACACGGGCAGGCAACTGCAATATATATATAGAAAAAATAAATAAAAGCAGACTGATGTACCAGCCCTAAAAAGGGCTTTTTGGGGTTCTGTCAGGCCGCTGTCCTTACAGCAGATGAGTCTTTGAGGACTGGAGTGGACACAGAACACTGGCCTAGCTAACGCTTTCCCTATTAATTCAGCAGCACTCTCCCTACTCTAACTATCACTGCAGCTTCAGAATGAATCTACGATGGATACTGTCCTTGCTTTTTGATAGGAGGGTCTGGGAGGGAGGGGATGCTGATTGGCTGGAATATGTCTGCTGACTGTGAGGTACAGGGTCAAAGTTTGCTCAATGATGACGTATAGGGGGCAGACTGAACATCGCATAAGTTCGCCCGCCGTGGCAAACGCGAACATACGATGTTCGCCGGCGAATAGTTCGGGACATCTCTAGTTAAGAATAGGACAATTGCCCTGAAAACGTATGTGGATAGGGAAATTACGTAAAATAACATATAATATTGAAAAATAAAAAATAATTATCTTGAACTAGGAGGCGGAGGTCAAAGTGGAGTAGGAGGTTGAGGAGACGGTTGATGTGGCAGTGTAGCTGGATGCGGAGGTGGAGGAGGAGGCGGTAGCCAACACTGTTTTTGTTGTTTTTTTATTTATTTATTTTATAAATTTGGGAAGACTCCAAAACATTGGGAACTAAAAAAGAGAATGCAAAGAGACGTGCCCTGGAGTCTAACAATGACTGGGTGCTGCCGATATACTTGTCTATTCAGCACAAAGTACGGACAAGTCCTATGGGATCCATGCCTAGTTCATTTTAATGAAAGTGAGCTTATCCACGTTGGCTGTGGACAGGCGGCTGCACTTGTCTGTGATCACCCCCACCCCCCGCCGTGCTAAACACACGTTCGGACAATACACTGGCCGCAGGGCAGGCCAGCACCTCCAAGGCCTAAAGGGCCAGCTCAGACAATGTGCCCATTTTGGAGACCCAGAAGTTGAATGGAGCAGACCCATCAGTCATTATGTGTAGGCGTGAGCACATGTACTGTTCCACCATGTTGCTGAAATGCTGCCTCCTGCTAAGACGTTCCATATCAGCTGGTGCTGCAGGTTGTTGAGGCATGCTGACAAAGCTTTTCCACATTTCAGCCATGCTAACCCTCCCTTCAGAGGTGCTGGCGGTGCCCCAGCTGTATTGGTAACTTCTTCCTTTTCCTCTGCCTTCACCTTGTGCTTCCACTAAGCCCCCGCTGTCAGATGGGAATGCCATCAGAGGGGCGTCTACCAGCGTGCGATTATATTCGCGAATCTTCCGATCACGCTCCAGTGACGGAATTAAGGACGGCACATTGTCATTATAGCGGAGATCCAGCAGGGTGGCCACCCAGTAATTAGCACTGGTTAGAATGTGGGCAAGTCGGCGGTTGTTGCGCAAGAACTGCAGCATGTAGTCGCTCATGTGTGCCAGGCTGCCCAGAGGCAACCACAAGCTGTCCTCTGTGGGAGATGTATCGTCTGTTTCCTATGTATCCCCCAGCCATGCTCCAGTGATGGCCATGGGCTTCGTTGGGTGCTATCCTGTTATGAATATGGTTCCTCCTCATTATCATCATCCTCCTCATCCTCCAGAACTGTGTCCTGGCTGGACTGTTGTGTACCTGGCCTATGTTGGTGAAGGAACCCACCCTTCGAGCCACTTGTGAATGACTGGCCTGATCACCATGGAAATTACCCGTCTTCCTCCTCCTTTTCCTCCTATGCTACATCCTCTTCCATCATCGCCCAAAGCATTTTTTCAAGGAGACATATAAGTGGGATAGTAACGCTGAGGATGGTGTCATCAGCACTGGTCATGTTGGTGGAGAACTCGAAACATACGTCCCGCATGGGGGCCCACTCGTTGGTGGTGAAGTGGTGCTGTTCCGCAGAGTGACTCACCTGTGAGTGCTGCAACTGAAACTCCACTATCGCCGGCTGCTGATCACACAGTCTCTCTAGTACGTCATATATGAGGCAGTGAGTGGGAAGGCCAAAGTTACGCTGCAGCGCAGACAGGTGAGCAGCAGCAGGGTGAGAATGCTGAAAGCGCGTAGAGGAGGCCTCCACTTTCTGCAGCAGCTCGGACATATTGGGGTAATTTTTCAGGAACCTATGCACCACCAAATTCAGCACATGCACCAGGCAAGGGATGTGCGTCAAACCTGGTAGGCCCAGAGCCGCTACGAGATTTCACCCATCATCGTGTAAGACCGTGAACCGGGGGGGTACCCCCAGGATACAGCGAAGTCACGGAACAGGGAAAACGACACAGACACCAGCTTATATGCGACCAAAACGTTCTTTACTAATTAAGTATCAATAACAGTAGTTATAAACATAACAGAATTTGCATTACACAGGGTACCCTATACCACAGACCCCAGAGTCTCCACTGGTGTCCAGCCAAACACCCCTAACCGGTGGCAGATACAGCAGAGCCTGAAAGTCGTGCTGCACTGCAGGATCAACCCTAGCCGTGGGCAGATACAACAGAGCCTGCAAGTCGTACTGCACTGCGAGTTCAATCCTAAGCAGCCTGCCAATAACAGATCCTAACTAACTAATGCAGGCTTAAGTCTCAGTCTCAGGTAGTTCAAGTACTGTAACACTAAACAGTATGAATGTCCACACAAGAACCTGGATTCACTGACCTGATCCCACTTGGTAACAGCGGATGCCTCTCATCAGGAAATTCCCAGGCCTGTAATCACACTTGTGGCCTTGCTGGATGGCTGATGTGAAACTTCACAGCTTGCAGAGATTTTATTGAAATCAATATGCTTTTCAAAGTGCCAGCTTTGTATGAGAAACAGCTAACAGCCCCTCTCTCCGGTGACTCCAATCACCCTGGGGCTCCACGTAGCTCAGATGTCACTGGATTGGGTTTGCAGACACCATCACTCACAATCTTCACTTCTGAGGCTCTTCCTGGTTCTTCTTAAGCTCCTTGACTCCTCCTATCAAGCATATTCTCATCTCAGCAGGACTAAGTTTTCATGGAATACTAGCGGCATCTAGTGGCCAAAATGCAGAATGACAACTAAAATACTTTACAATCTCTCACATGCCACCCCACTAGAGGTTGCTGTCCTCGGCAATCCTCCCCACACAAACTCATCCTGTGAATAGCGTTGTGGAGGTACACCAGCATTAGACTAGTGTTGAGCGCGAATATTCGAAAAGCGAATTTTTTTAGCGAATATCGGCACTTCGCTAATTCGCGAATATTTCGAATATAGCGCTATAAATTCGCTATTTCGAATATTCGTTTTTTTTTTGTTTTTTTTTAGTTATATTTTTTTCTTTCCTACTTCCCAAAAGTAGTTCTTACCTGTCCTGAGGATTCCTGGCTTCCTGGCTGCTCTAGTCAGTGCCCGTTGCCGCTTCTGCCGACTTCCGTGCTCATGTGGAGCGTCCCCATCCATGGGAGAATCTCCATATACTAAAATGTACTGTCGGATTTGAGGAATTATGTTGAAATCGCAATGTGATTAATTCAAGTTATATTAATCGCATTGCGATTACAACTTAGCACTGCTATCTTACATAGGCTAGAATTAACGAATATGGAGTATAGCTAATAGCTATGCACTAGCAGTGCTAAGTTGAAATCGCAATGCGAATACTTTAAGTTAAATTAATCGCATTGCGATTACAACTTAGCACTGCTATCTTCCATAGGCTAGAATTAACGAATATGGAGTATAGCTAATGCTATGCACTAGCAGTGCTAAGTTGAAATCGCAATGCAAATACTTTAAGTTAAATTAATCGCATTGCGATTTCAACTTAGCACTGCTGCTATATTCCATATTCGTTAACTTCGTTAATTCTAGCAAGCTGACCCATTATAAACCCAGCTCTAAGTTGAAATCGCAATGCGATTAATATAACTTGAATTAATCGCATTGCGATTTCAACGTAATTCCTCAAATCCGACAGTACATTTTAGTATATGGAGACGTTCCCATGGTGATGGGGACGCTCCATGAGCACGGAAGTTATGGTTGGCTTGGTAGAATTAGCGAATAGCGAATATGACGAATGTATTCGTCATATTCCTCAAAACGAAGATAACGAAGTATTCTACATCTTCGTTTTAGCTACCTATTCGTCTCGTCATCGTCAACTTCGCTATTCGCTAATTCTAGCAATCAAATAGGAAGGTTGACTTACCAGACAGCTGTGTTAAATTCGCTATGCGATTTTTTTAATACAATAATTATATTACTTGATAAAATTATTATAAGTATTCTATTTATAAAAAAAAAATCGCATAGCGAATTTAACACAGCTGTCTCACTCTCTATAGTCAACCTTCCTATTTGATTGCTAGAATTAGAGAAGTTGACGAATAGGTAGCTAAAACGAAGATGTAGAATACTTCGTTATCTTCGTTTTGAGGAATAGACGAATACATTCGTCATATTCGTCATCCTCGCTAATTCTAGATATGAAACCAATAGGAAAGTAGCCTTAAGTACAAATCGCAATATGCGATTATTTAAATCGCATGTTAATCGCGATAACTAGAAAAAATGACGAATATTTGATTTCGACGAATATGAAACGAATATTCATTCGGATATTCGCGAATTTCGTCGAAATCGAATATGGCACCTGCCGCTCATCACTACATTAGACCTCACTGACCTTCTCAGAGTGAGGGGCTCAGAAACACCGGGGATGTCAGGCATATTTGACAAGGAAGGTGCTGGTGACTGCTCAGCATTACACCGAGGTGGTAAACCTGCCACAGCCAGACCCTCTGCAGACCCTTGAGCAGGGACAACCCACCATTCCTCTCCCTCCTCATCTGAGGAGTTTTCTCCCATACTTTGAACGTGAGGAGGCGCCTCCTCCACCTGCACTGGCTCGTCAAAATGGCAACGTCTCAACATATTACGGTGCAAGTTTCGTGAAGGTCCCCCTGTCCCTACGAGCTCTACCTCATAGACCGGAATAGCGGGGTCAACCCTTCTCTTCACTGTATATGGAACCGCCTCCCACCGCCCATCTAACTTTCCAGACGGCCGTTTAGCTTTCACCATTACTCGGTCACCTGGAGCATATCCGTCTCTCTGCACTGGTCTTGGATTGGGGTGTACCACCTCCCCCAGGCGTTCCCCTACAACCTTATGGACCGCTCTCAGACGTCAGCGATGCTCTTGCACCCATGCAGTAGTAATCCTCGGTGGAGGCTCCATTGGATTGGGCATATGGAGATCTTCAATTTCCCATCCGGCTCTTCCAAACATGAGCATATGTGGAGAGTATCCGGTGGTACTGTGTACCCTGTTGTTATAAGCCCACATCAGTTCGGGTAAGTATACGGGCCACTGAGCCTTCTGGCTATCTTCCAAAGTACGTAACATCTGGAGCAAGGTGTGATTGAAGCGTTCACATGCTCCGTTCCCTTGTGGGTGGTATGGAGTGGTGCGGGAGCGTTCGATCCCATAGATCTGGTATAGTTCGTTCATCAAAGTACCCTGAAAGCATGCTCCCTGGTCAGAATGTATCCTCTGTGGACATCCGAACACCTGTATAAAGTGCTTACAGACGGCTTCAGCGGCCGACTCTGCGGTCTGGTCTCTGGTGGGCACGGCCAGTGCATACTTGGTGAAGTGGTCTGTCATGACTAGACAGTAAGAGTGTGGCGTGGCGGCGATGAGTCCCTATCGCGGTTCTCCTCCTTTCTCAATGGTGTATGGTCTGAATTAAAATTTGCAACACAATGGCATCCTGACAGGATTCATTTCCTGGATACTTGGGCCATTAAAACTCCAGATGGTACTATTGTAACAGATTTGCATGTCAAAGTCACTGATAGAAATAGCTTACTCCATTTCACAAGCAACCATCCCCCAGCGGTAAAAAAATCTTTGCCGTTTTCTCAATTTCAGCGAGTAAACAGATTGGTAAATGATGACCAATTAAAAAAATTGAGGTTACGTGAAATGACGTGCAAATTTGAATCCAGAGGTTACCCCAGTTGTTTACTTCAGGAACAAATAAAAAAAGTGACATCGGGTGATAAAAAAATAAAAAATTCAAGTAACAATAATCGATTACCTTTTATTGTGCAATATCACCCTTATGTGAACAAATTCAGACATGTCATCAATAGGCATTGGAATGTCCTGAAGGAAGCTTATCCCAATGTTAATGAATTTCAAAAGATCCCGATGATCTGTTATAAACGTGCTAAAAATTTGAAAGATACTATAGTGAAAGCGGATATCGGCAGTGCGGTTAAATTATCTAAACAATTGTTTTTGTCAACCCCAAAAAGGAACATTCCCTTGTTTGCAGTGTATTCAGTGTTCAGCAGTCATAAAGGGAGATTATTTTACACATCCTCGCACTGGGAAGAAATTTCCTATTCATGTTTTTTTTACCTGCAATAGTAATTTTGTTGTTTATCTATTAAAGTGTCCGTGCGGTTTGCTCTATGTCGGTGAAACATCGATGAGAATGAAGGACAGATTCTCAAAACATAAGTCCACGATCCGTACTGAAAATTTATTATTACCTGTTCCTTTTCATTTTCATCGGTGTTCACACAACATATCGCAACTGCGATTCCAGATCATAGAGGAAGTGTTACCGCCCAGACGTGGAGGGGATAGACTGCGCCAATTGAAAATTCGGGAGAACTACTGGATACATACGCTGCAGACAATCGAGCCTTATGGCTTAAATAGAGAATATGAATTGAGTGCATTTTTATAAAATATAATTTATTGTTGCAATGACACCGTATGTTTATTATCATAGTCAATTATGATTATAAAAAATCCCTTCCCCCATTTTTTATAAATTTTCTTTAATTTCTTTTTGTTTTCGCTGTTCTCTTTTTTTGTTCCTACAGTCACAGAAAAATTGAACTTTTTCCCTCCTGGTATATTCCACATGGATAGATGAATAACTTTGGTCCGTGATACTTTTGATATGATTAGACTATTATGTCGTATATAATGTGATTTCTGATGCCATAGTATCTGATGTTTTTTTATTTTAACACTGTGTGATCAAGAGAGCCTGAGGGCATTGATTTGTCTCAGGTGTTAATAGACTATTTAATGGTTTGAACTGCTGTATGTCTGCATGCTTGACAAAGGCTAGTACATAGCCGAAACACGTGTAGCATTTTGTCTCCTCATCTATGGGCAAAATAAAAGGAATATAGCTGCAAAGAACTGAATTTGAGTGCTGATCCTTTCTTCATTGATTTTGTGAGCCTGCCGTCTCTGGATTCCTGCACCGTTCACACAGTGAGGTGGAGTGCTGACCGTTTCTGTCTGCTTTAGACAGTAAGAGTGTCCCGAGGTAGAGTATCCAATCTGTACATAATCAATCATCAGAAGTTCTAGAGGTGCTGAGGTGCGGATGGTCTGTACAGGAGCCCGCTGTTCAGTGCTCTTACTCAGCCCGCAGAGTCGACACTTAAGACATGCCGTGGCCACCATGTCGGCCAGATCTGGACAGTATACCAGGAGCTGGAGCCACTTGAACGTCTTCTCGCTCCCAAAATGAGCTCCCTTTTCATGAGCTTCCTTGGCGGCCTCCGGCCCCAGTGACATGGGTATAACAATCTGTTACCGGTGCTGCAGTTCTGACTGTAAGTATATGATCCGGCACAAAAGGCCCTGGGAAACTGTCAGCTTATCCCACTGCCTCAACAACTTCTGGCCCTCTGGGGTCAGACGAGCCCGTTCTTCTGGCCGAGGCCAGATTTTGCTCTGAACCCACTCTCTCACTTTCCACAAGTCCGGGCAGCCATTCTGGACTCTCTCCCAATCAGCCAGTGTTTTTCCCAGCACCAGGGTCATTCCGGACGCCACCCCACTTAAATGTGCCACATTCTGGAGCATAGGTAAGCGACCAAGGTCAGGAGTTTCAGTGTCCTCTAGCTCTTCATCAGTTCTCTGAGTCAACTGCCCTACTGGTACTCGGGAGAGTGCATCAGCGTTGCCATTCTCCCTACCGGACCGGAACTTGATGCGATATTGGTACTTTGAAAGGCGGGCCAACCATCTCTGCTCAAGTGCACCGAGCTTAGCATTCTCCAAATGTGCCAACGGATTGTTATCCGTCATCACGGTCACTTCTGCACCTGTCAGGTACTCGGCAAACCTTTCGGTCATGGCCCACACTAGCGCCAGTAGTTCCAGTTTAAAGGAGCTATAGTTATCAGGGTTGCGCTCTGAGTCTCTCAGGGACCGGCTCCCATAAGCAATGACTCTCTCTCGTCCATCCTTAACTTGGGATAGTACGGCCCCCAGGCCATGTAGGCTTCCGTCAGTGTACAACAGGAATGGGATGTCAAACCGTGCATAAGCCAGGATCGGAGCACTGGTCAGCGACTCTTTCACAGCTTCAAAGGCCTCTTGTTGCCGGGGTCCCCAGTCAACGGGACGCTTCTTTGGGCCCCCCGCAGTGCCCCTTAGTAACTCATTCAACAGGCCCACCAAATGAGCAAACTTGGGTATAAACCTCCTGTAGTAGCCAGCCAGTCCTATGAACGCCCGCACCTCTCACAGTGTTCTGGGTCGGGGCCACTTCTGGACGGCCTCCACCTTGCTGGGGGCCGGCTTCACCCCTTCCGAGGTGACTACATGTCCTAAGTACTCTATCTGCCGTTGGAACAGTTGGCATTTCTTGGGCTTGATCTTGAGCCCATGATCTCGTAGTCGTCCTAGGACTTGTCGTAGCTTTTGGAGGTGATCTTCAAAGGAAGCTCCGAACAACACTATGTCATCCAGGTATATCAATACTGATTTGAAGTTGAGGTCCCCCAGACAATGTTCCATCAATCGCTGGAATGTCCCCGGAGCATTGGAGAGGCCGAAGGGCATTCGGTTGAACTCCTAGAGCCCCATAGGTAGAATAAAGGCCGTCTTGGCTTTGTCCTTCTTGGCCACCGGCACCTGCCAGTATCCACTAGCCAGGTCAAGAGTTGAGAAGAACTTTGCTTGGCTTAGGGCGGATAATGACTCTTCAATCCGCGGAAGGGGGTAGGCATCCCGGACGGTCTGGGCATTCAGCTTCCGATAATCCACGCAGAACCGGAGACTCCCATCTTTCTTCCGCACCAAGACTACCGGAGCAGCCCACGGACTTTGACTCTCCTGGATCACCCGGTTCTCCAACATGCTGGCCACCATATCTTTCACCTCCTGATACATCTTAGGTGGGATCTGCCGGTAGCGTTCCCTGATCGGCGCAGCATCGCCGGTTGGGATTTCATGTTCGATGGCAGTAGTACACCCAAAGTCCTCATCATGTCTTGAGAAGGCCTCCTGAAATTCCCAGAGGGTGTCTTCCAGCAGTTTTTGTTCCCCCGGGGTCAGGGTTCTGCAGTCCACTCCCATACGGGCCATGATCACTCGACCGTTCCACTCCGCTGTCGGGGTTTCCCTTGAATGGATCTCCACAGCATAGGTCCAGGCTGATCTCCTATCTGGCTGCAGCGTAAAGCCCCTTCGTCGAGCGATACCCCCTTCGGACATATAAACTTTGGCCAGCAGGGTGTTTGCGGGGACGGTTAACTCGCAGTCCTCAACATTACAGCAGCGTATAGGCACACATCCGTCCTTCACAACGGCAAGGGCCCGGGCTACCAGTGGGCGCACCTGCATCCCTTCTTGATAAGCGGGCTCGATCAGGACCTCCAGTCCATTCAGTCGTCGTCCAGCCCCCACTGACAGCATCAATATTCGCTCCTGTCGAGGTGGGATCTTCAACGGAGTCCTCCGTAGCACCCTCACGTCTCCAATGGCCTGTCCGGACAGGTTACTCCTTTGCAGGCTACAGCTCCTCACCATTTGTTGCAAGACCTTCTGGGTAGGCCGGTGTGCGGTGGCCCTTTGCCAGTACTTTGGCCCTTCCTTGGCATAGAGTTGATGATCTAGGTCTCTCAGTATATTCATGCCCAGGGTCACGTCCATTCCTTTCCGGGACGAATGGTCCACCAGCACGACCCCTTTCTTGCCGATGTCTTGCCCAAACAGTCGGACCCGCATCCAGACTATCCCTCGAACATCCATCTCTCTATTATCGGCAGCCATCAGCCTAATGACGCTCCCATCTTCGGGTTCCATCATATGTCCGAAGTGCCTCTCGAAGAACTCCAAAGGCATAAGAGTGCATTCTGACCCGGTATCAACTAGGCAGCAAACCTTTCAGCCTTCCAACTCGGCTTCTAATACAGGGCTGCTGGCATACAGAGCACGTTCTTCACGCAGACGGCTTAATTTCGGGTGTACCGCCGCAGGACGCCCAGCTACTGCAGCGGTCGGAAGTTTAACGTCGGCTCAGAAGCTACCTGATCTGGGCACTCTCTGGCCATATGGCCGTACTTTCGGCAAACCCAACAGAGGGGCCCTCTTCTGCCTGGCCCCCTCACCGGGGTTGTTCTGGGTGGAGTGGCACGAGGTGCCGGGACAGGTTCTGGAGGCCAGGGCGATTCTGCCTTCATCTGAGACACTTCCAGCCGAAGCTCTTTCAATTCTGCCCGCAGGGCCTGGACCACATCCTTTAAGGACTCTGATTCTTCAGATCCCGACCGATCCCTTGTCACATGCATGCTATTCACCACTCTCACCACCGCAGGTAGGGGTTCTTCTTCTCTCTCTACTGCGGCTAGGTAAACGCTGTAGAATGTCATGTCGGCCGTTGTTCGGGTCATCTCTTGTAGCTTATCCTGTAAGACCTTATTGGAAAGCTCCACTATGAACTGATCTCGTAGTAGGCGATCCACTCCCAGAAAGGCACCCATGGCCTCGGGGTCTCGTCGTTGTATCTCATTTAGCGTCTCCTGTAGGGCATTGGAGTATTGCATCAGGGTATCGCCCTCCCGCTGGGGTCGGTTAAAGAAGAGACTCCGTAACTGTACCACTTTGGCACGCCCCCCTTGAGCCTTCTCTAGCAGTGAGAATATCTTCTCCAGGGTGTCTCTCTCGGAGTCGGGCCGCACCATCACTGCCCATCTGACATCGCCCTCTAGGGCTCCCAATGCAACCTCGGCCCGCAGTTCGGGGGTCAGGTTACACATTTTGACTACACTCTGCACCCTTTCAGTCCAGTCCTGCAGCGTCATGTTTGTACCGTCATACTTTGGCAGATGACACAGCAGTGCCCCTACAGGGATGTATCCTACTGGGGCGGCCATGTTGTTGGGGGCAAGCTGGACATGCGCCTGCGCACCCTGAGCTGGGTCCTGATCCGGTGCCACTGGCGCCAGGAGGTGGTCTCCCGCTGCGTTCCCGTCCATAACGGTCGCTGTATCCTGCCGACTACGCCAAGTTGTAAGACCGTGAACCGGGGGGGTACCCCCAGGATACAGCGAAGTCACGGAACAGGGAAAATGACACAGACACCAGCTTATATGCGACCAAAACGTTCTTTACTAATTAAGTATCAATAGCAGTAGTTATAAACATAACAGAATTTGCATTACACAGGGTACCCTATACCACAGACCCCAGAGTCCCCACTGGTGTCCAGCCAAACACCCCTAACCGGTGGCAGATACAGCAGAGCCTGAAAGTCGTGCTGCACTGCAGGATCAACCCTAGCCGTGGGCAGATACAACAGAGCCTGCAAGTCGTACTGCACTGCGAGTTCAATCCTAAGCAGCCTGCCAATAACAGATCCTAACTAACTAATGCAGGCTTAAGTCTCAGTCTCAGGTAGTTCAAGTACTGTAACACTAAACAGTATGAATGTCCACACAAGAACCTGGATTCACTGACCTGATCCCACTTGGTAACAGCGGATGCCTCTCATCAGGAAATTCCCAGGCCTGTAATCACACTTGTGGCCTTGCTGGATGGCTGATGTGAAACTTCACAGCTTGCAGAGATTTTATTGAAATCAATATGCTTTTCAAAGTGCCAGCTTTGTATGAGAAACAGCTAACAGCCCCTCTCTCCGGTGACTCCAATCACCCTGGGGCTCCACGTAGCTCAGATGTCACTGGATTGGGTTTGCAGACACCATCACTCACAATCTTCACTTCTGAGGCTCTTCCTGGTTCTTCTTAAGCTCCTTGACTCCTCCTCTCAAGCATATTCTCATCTCAGCAGGACTAAGTTTTCATGGAATACTAGCGGCATCTAGTGGCCAAAATGCAGAATGACAACTAAAATACTTTACAATCTCTCACAATCGCACACCACCAGGCCGGGCTTGAGGCTCAGTGGCACAAACCACCCATCAGTCTGTTGTTCCATGCCCGTCCACAGCTCCTGCGCAGTGTGTGGTTTTTCCTCCAAACAGATGAGTTTCAAAATAGCCTGCTGTCGTTTTCCCCTGGCTGTGCTGAAGTTGGTGTTGAAGGTGCTACACTGACTGGATGAGGAGGCGGTAGAGGAGGAAGTGGAGTAGGAGGAGGAGGCAACAGGAGGGAACGAGAAACGTCCTGCAATCTTCAATGGCAGAAGGATATGCGCCAAACTGCTATGTGCCTTAGGCCCAGCTGCTGCATTTACCCAGTGTGCAGTTAGGGAGATATAACTGGTCCACATATCGGTGGTTATGTCGACCTTGCCACAGATAGTTTGAACACGAGATGACCACAGCACATGTCACAGGGCTTTTGCGAATGCACGTCTCTTGCCACAGATGCCGTTGCGCAGTGCACACCTGATTTTGTCTGCCCCTTTGCAGGGATGGCTCGCCTGGAAAAGTAGTGGCGGCTGGGAACCACGTACTGTGGGATAGCCACCACAATAAGGTTTATAAAAGTCTCCGTCTCCACCAGACGGAATGACAGCATTTCAAAGGGCAGGAATTTTGAAATTCTGGAATTCAGGGCCAGGGATCTTTGGTTGGTAGGGGGGTACATCCTCTTTCTCTCCAGTGTTTGGGGGATGGACAGCTGAACGCTTCCATGGGACAGTGTGGACATGCTGGGTGACGATGGTGGAAGTGGTTGTGTTGCTGCCACATCCTGTTTGTGGGGTGGTAGGTGCCACTGTAATTCCAGAGGGGGAGGAAGCGTCACAGGTTATGGGGATGGGGAAAACACCAGATACACACAACAAAAAGACAATAGTCTAGGCCTCAAAAGATAAGGAAGAGGGATGATGACCCCGTAGTAATCCTTAGGCCGTTCCTTAACTCCTGCCAGTATTAGCAGATCCTGATGGTGGAAATACTCATATGCCAGATAACTATGGCCTTCTAAAACTGACGAGCCGTAAAATAGGTAGCAGGAGATGAGACAGCTGGTTCCTTCCCTGATGAAGGATCCTGCGTCTCACTGAGGCCTAGAAACAACATACACCAGAGAATAACAAACAGAAAAGGCACCAAGTACTTAGCTTAGAGATGTATGGAGAAGCAGGTGATCGAAGACAAACAAGCTCTAGCAACTCCAAGCAGAAATATCAACCGCATGGTCAGCAGTGTGAGGACAATCCAAATTGAGCCTCATCACTGATAACGAGCGGCACCTGAGGAGAGGTGAGATCCTGCCAAACATTTAATATCTTCCACTTCTGGGGCAAGACTAGGTCAATGGACCTATGGAAACCCAGCCAGCAGAATCATCAAAAAGCATAAGAGACTGCTGCATGACTTGGGGCTCAGACTGCTTGCCTGATTTGCAAGGGGGCGAGGTAAAAAACAGATGTCCATGAGCTGCAGGTGCCAACTCTGTGCTTTCAGCAGGGGACCGGGTGGGAGACAATATGAAGGAACTGGAGCCACTGTCAGCCATTCAATCTACTACCGCCTCTACTTGTTCTGGCCTCACTATTCGTACACCGGTATTCGGGCCTACAAAATAACGCTGAAAGTTCTATCGCCTCCATGCACCTGAGGAAGGTGTTTCATTTGAGTGTGTAGCTGGCACAGATCTACCAAGTCCACATCCTCTCCCTGCAACAGGAGCTCCACCAACACCAGCAGCACCACGACGAGGGCCATGTCCTTTATTGGATGCCCTCCACATTCTTTGAGGTCACCCAACGAACTAACAGATGGATTAAATAGATTTATTTCCGTGTCATATATGCAGTGCAGGTGTACCCCAAACAAACAATTGGTATATGTCACACATCGATGTAAGAGATGGATTAACTAGATTTATTTCCCTGTCACGTATGCAGTGCAGGTGTACCCCACACAAACAATTGGTATATGTTAATAAATAATAATAATGGGTAGGCACTCTAACAGATGGTGTCACAACGAAAACAGGTAGTAGACTGATTTAATAGTAAAAGTGAATATAAAATAATGGCTACAATAGTACCTAAGAAGGGTGTAAATACACGTGCTGGATGTCACATTTAAGACACACAGTAGCACTGGGAAAATCCACCTGTCTGGATCACAGTATCTGTATATCTCTATAGGTCAGTCCATGGAATAACACAAAATTAAAATCAAATTAAAATTCAATACAATAAAATAGAACAGCACGTGTACATGCAGTGTAGGATGCAAGCCGCTGCGTGATAGCGCTCAGGATGTGCTAAGGAGTGTGGTCGCACTTGTGAAGTACCGCAACATTGGTTGCACTTGGTTCAGTATTCAGGTATTACACTGGTTCTAATCTTGGCAATTGTATATCGCCTTAGTTTAATAGCGTAATTTGGCTGTAAAGTCTCATCCAGACATAGTCCCAGTCAATGGGGATACAAAAGTAGATCCACTGTATATCACCTTGGATGAATGAAGTGATTTGAATGCAAGGTCTTATCCAGACATAGTCCCGGTCAATGGGGATAAAACCTCAATAGATGTGTGTCTGTGATTTTGCAAAACGCCCTGTATGGGCTCTTACCTACGACTGTCTTCGCCGGAGCTGGCGGGCATATATGGTCCAAAATGTACTGGGCGTCTGCCACGAAGTTTTGTCCGTTCTGTGTAGCCAGCGTTGAACTGTTGTGAGAGTACGAGGATGTCTCCTCACTCGTGGAGTTCTAAGTGCTGTACGCTGTTAGAAAATTCAATTCGCAAATGGTTAGTCCCAATTATCTTTATCCGACTGATCGTATGGCCATACTTCTTCGTAGGTACTTAGTGTACAAAATGAAACAACCCAAACGCTGTTCTAGGAAATTCACTTCCTCTTCCTCAGTGGTCAGTTCTATAGATTATTTTCTGTGTTATTAGTATTAGACCGTTGCTATTTTCATTTTACCATAAATTGGTTAGGTTTTTCATAATTATCATTGTGTATACTATCTATCAATATACGTTCTCGAATCGACACATCATCAGATAAAAAGTCAGATCAAATGTCAAAAATCATCCCCTTCTAATATACATATAGTGTGTTGTCAACTAGGCATGGTTTAATAATATGTAAAAAGTCTGGGCGGGGACCCACCACCGAGAGGACACCACAAGCTGATATATAGTCCAACATGTGATCTCCCATCAGTGGGGGGCATCCCCCAAAAAGTCCATGCTGAGGTCTTAGTATGTTGTGGTCTCAGTGTTGCTTTATATAGTTGTTATATAGTTTCAAGGGTTTGGGTGGTGGCCCTCCACCAAGAGGACATCCCAGTGCTGATAGACAGCCAGACATGCGATCTCCTGTCATTGGGGCGCACCCCCCAAGTTAAAGTGTTACAGGAAGCCGAAAATCTCCATTTCGGCATTGAGTCCCGCGGGCATCAGGCTACCAAACTCATATATGCATTGTGTCTCTGTTCTGGACATTTTCTCAATGTGGTTGCCCCCCCCAAATGTCTCTCTACCTTCTCCAATGCACCAAATATCAGTTGGGTATGATCCTTATTGTGAAACTCTTTATAATGTTTAGATAAAGAGTGTTGGTCGTACCCTTTTTTGAATTGGCCATGTGTTCTGCTATTCTTACTTTGAGTGACCTCTTCGTTCTTCCGACATACTGTTTATGACAAGGGCATTGGATAATGTAGATGACACTGGAGGAGTCACAGGACAGACAGTCCTTGATTACCCATTCAAAGGTGTTTTGTGTAGACTTAATTGTGCCAGTCTTCTTAGGGAAGTTAGTATTTTTACATCCTATACACCTTCCACATCTATAAAAGCCGTTCATAGTGGCCCATTTTTGGATAAGTGGTATGTTCCCAATTTAATTATCATGTTTAACAGAGGGTGCTACTTTTAGACAAAAATTGGGCACCTTTGTAAATGTAATAGGTGGTAATGTAGGTGTCAGAGGTCCAATTATTTTATCTCCGAAAAGATAATGCCAATGTTGCCCCAAGATGTGTTGTATTTTCTTGTGAGATGTATTGAATGGCAAGATTAGTCTAAAATCTGTTAAATTGAGTTGTTCTTTCTTCCTCTCTCCTTCTTTCTTATCTTCTTTTTCGACTGGATCCACAAAGAACAGTTTCCTATCTATCTTCCTAACTCGGTGCAATGCATTATTGACTATTTTTTCAGGGTAATCTTTTTCTTTAAAGGACTCCTTCATCTTACTAGCCTCCTCCTCAAACCCCTCTTTTATTGTACAATTCCTTTTTATGCGCCGGAACTGTCCTACAGGGACATTAAGTAACCAGCGAGGGAGATGACAGCTTGAGAATAGAATATATCCATTTTTTGTGGTCGGTTTCTGGTACGTTCTACAGATGTATTTAGCATCGCCAGATCTTATTTGTATATCTAGAAATTCCAAACAACCTCTATTTATATTAGAGGGAAAAAAGGAGATTGTTATTATTCTTGTTAATCTCCTCCAAGAAAAGGCTCAGCTCTGCTTCTCCTCCCTTCCAGATAAAAATATGGGAAGGCCAGGAGGAGTCCTTAGATCTTTATGTATCTTGGGCAGATGATAGAACAAAGGTAGTCTTTGTTGTGTGCCCAAAATAAAATTCATCTCTTGAGTTGACAGTATTCCAGAAGTGGAGCCTTCCTCACAGTATTGTTTCAGACGGATTTTGAATTCCTTTGTAGGGTCTCCCCTTAGTTTAGAATAAGTAGTGCTATCTGATAATTGTTTCAGACATTCTTGTTTATATTGTTCTGTATTCAGAATAACAATAGCTCCCCCTTTATTGGCTGGGGGTATGGTTATTTCCTTTTGTTTTTGTAATTGTTTGATTGCTTGTATTTCTTTGTGGCTTATATTGTTCTTGTAGTTATTTTTATCTCTAATTTTGCTTAAATCATTTTCCACACACCTTTGGAACATTGCGATTTCCAGACAAATTTCATTTCTGGGGAATTTTTTTGGATTCATTTTTTAGACCTGTATGTTTAAACGGTCCATTAGATGTTTCCTCTGTATTTGGTGTGGGAGTTATCAGATTTTTCAGAAAATATTTTTGTAGACAGATTTTTCTGATAAATTTTTTAATTCCTATATATATGTCAAATTTATTGAGCTTTTCTGATGGAGCAAACTTTAGGCCTTTATTAAGCAGTTTAATTTGTGTGTCCGTGAGTGTGGATGAACTCAGGTTCACTACGGATCCCTGGTCAGTCTCTAGTGATGTTTGTTGTGGTGGGTTCTTCTGTCTTTTTCCCCTTCGTGTCTTTCTGATTTTTGATATTCTGATCTCTGTGAGTGACTTACAGTGGGATTGTGTGTGGGGAATTGGTAAGGGTTTCGTGAGTGATGTGATCGGTGTGTCCTCAGTTCTGTTCGATGTTCCTGTTGTGTATTTCCCTGTCTCAAATTGTATGAGTGTATCGGTGATCTCTGTGGGTGATACTGTGGTTTTGGTGATTGTGTTCTGTGTCTTAATCTCGCCTTGTGGTGTGGTGGGGTCCAATCTAAAAAATGATCCTCTGACAGTGTTTCATATCTATTGCTAGTGGGTATTTTAAACTTATGTTGTGTGTTTATTTCTTCTCTATTGCGTCTTGGTGATTCATCTCTTTCTTGATATAATTGTTTTTTTTTTGTGGTTTTGTCACTTCTACCTGATTAGGTTGTTTTTCTGGAGTGTTAATGTGTTAATTTGTCCCTGGTGCCCGCGGGACTGAATTCCGAAAAAGAGATTTTCGGCTTTCTGTAACACTTCAACTTGGGGGGTGCTCCCCATTGACAGGAGATCGCATGTCTGGCTGTCTATCAGCACTGTAATGTCCTCTCGGTGGAGGGCCCCCACCTAAACACTTTGAACTATATACCAACTATATAAAGTAAAACTGAGACCACAAAATTCTAAGACCTCAGCGGGGACTTTTTGGGGGGTGCCCTCCACTGATGGGAGATCACATGTTGGGCTATATATCAGCTTGTGGTGTCCTCTTGGTGGTGGGCCCCCGCCCAGACTTTCTCCATATTATTAAATCATGCCTAGTTGACAACACACTAGGACCGCTATATGTATATTAGAAGGGGATGATTTTTGACATTTGATCTGACTTTTTATCTGATGATGTGTCGATTCGAGAACAGATATTGATAGATAGTATACACAATGATAATTATGAAAAACCTAACCAATTTATGGTAAAACACCAATAGCAACGGTCTAATACTAATAACACAGAAAAGAATCTATAGAACATCAATTAATAATGAGTTGGCAACTGTAGACAAGAAAATGCATATATAGTAAAAAAATGCATAAGATGGAGCCTCAGTATAAAAGGATAGGCCCAGGCATTATGAATACTAAAACTGACGAAGAGGAAATGAATTTCCTCTAAACGCGTTTGGGTTGTTTAATTTTGTACACTAAGGACCTATGAAGAAGTATGGCCATATGATCAGTCAGATAAAGATAATTGGGACTAACCATCTGCAAATTGAATTTCCTACAAGCGTACAGCACTTAGAATTTCGCGAGTGAGAAGACGTCCTCGTGCTCTCACGAGAGTTCAACGCCGGCTACACAGAGCGGACAGAACTTCGTAGCAGACGCCGAGTACATTCAGGACCACATATGCCCACCAGCTCCGGCGAAGACAGCCGTAGGTAAGAGCCCATACAGGGCATTTTGCAAAATCGCAGACACACATCTATTGAGGTTTTATCCCTATTGACCGGGACTATGTCTGGATAAGACCTTGCATCCAAATCACTTCATTCATCTAAGATGATATACAGTGTATCTACTTTTTTATCGCCATTGACCGGGACTATGTCTGGATGAGACTTTACAGACAAATTACACTATTAATCTAAGGCGATACACAATTGCCAAGATTAGAACCAGTGTAATACCTGAATACTGAACCAAGTGCATCCAATTGTGCGGTACTTCACAAGTGCAACCACACTCCTTAGCACATCCTGAGCGCTATCACGTAGCGGTTCGCGTCCTACACTGCATGTTCACGTGCTGTTCTATTTTATTGTATTGTATTTTAATTTGCATTTTAATTTTATGTTATTCCATGGACTGACCTGTAGATATATACAGATACTGGGATCCAGACAGGTGGATTTTCCCAGTGCTACTGTGTGTCTTAAATGTGACATCCAGCACGTGGATCTACACCCCTTTTAGGTACTATTGTAGCCATTATTTTATATTCACTTTTACTGTTAACTCAGTCTACTACTGTTTTCGTTGTGACACTATCTGTGCCTACCGATTATTATTATTTATTAATCCTCTACCCCTTGAATCTGGCTATTTCCGTGTCATATATGCAGTAGTGATTAGTTGAGTTGAGCGGACACCTGGATGTTCGGGTTCAACGGGTTTGGTCGAACTTCGGAAAAAAGTTTGAGTTCGGGACCCGAACTTGACCCGAACTTGACCCCGAAGCCGAACCCCATTGAAGTCAATGGGGATCCGAACTTTTGAACACTAAAATGGCTGTAAAAATGTCATAGAAAGGGCTAGAGGGATGCAAAAGCCAGCAAAATGTTGTTAGTAGCATGGCAAGTGCACTGCAAACAAACAAATGCAGTTGATAGAGAAATGACTTTAAATAACATAAAATAGGTAAAAAAAAAAAATTATAATCATGCTAAACACACGTTCAGACAATACACTGGCTGCAGGGCAGACCAGCATCTCCAAGGGGTAAATGGCAAGCTCAGACCATGTGCCCAATTTGAAGACCCAGAAGTTGCATGTTCCCAAGTAGTTAATGTATTTTTAATAGAGTGATTAATAAAGATTACATTTTACCTATTACTAGTCAGAGAGGTTTCAAAGGTTACGCTAGGTCCAAGTGACCACCTAACCCCTCTTCCAGAAGGTGCAGAGGATGACCCCTGTCAGTCAGTTCATGTAGGCGAGCTGGTAGAGGATGAGGAAGCAGAGTAGGAGGAGGAAGCAACAGGAGGCAAACTAAAGTGTACTGCAATCCTCGGTGGTGGAAGGACATGCGCCAAACTGCTATCCACCTCAGGCCCAGCCACCACTGCATTTACCCAGTGTGCTGTTATGGAGATATAACGTCCCTGACCGTGCTTACTGGTCCACGTATCTGTAGTCAAGTGCACATTGCCACAGATGGCGTTGCGCAGTGCACACCTGATTTTTTCCTTTACTTGGTTGTGAAGGGATGGCTCGCTTTGAAAAGTAGTGGTGGCTGGGCACGACATACTGTGGGACAGCCACCACCATAAGGCCTTTAAAACAATCTGTCTCAACCAGACGGAATGACAGCATTTCAAAGGCAAGTAATTTAGAAATGCTGGCATTCAGGGCTAGGGATCGTGGGTGGGTGGGGGTTACTTCCTCTTCATCTCCAGCGTTTGGGATATGGAGAGCTGAACGCCTCCGTGGGACATTGTGGAGATGCATAGTGACCCAGGTGTTGGTGTTGCTGGCAGATTCTCTGTTTGTGGGGTGCCAGGTGGCACTGTCACTCCAGAGGTGGATGAAGAGGCTGCGACTGCAGCAGAAGAGGAAGCAGGAGGAGCCAGAAACCTTTCTTGGTTTTTGAGGTGTCTACTCCACTGCAGCTCGTGCTTTGCGCTTAAATGCCTGGTCATGCAGGTTGTGCTCGGGTTGAGAATGTTTTTGCCTCGCTTCAGGCTCTTATTGCACAGCGTGCAAACCACTCGTGTCTTGTCGTCCGCACATTGTCTGAGGAACTGTCACGCCAGGGAACTCCATGGAGCTGGCTTTGGTGTGCTCGGTCCCTTGCTGCAGTGGGCAGTAGGAGGCGTACTGTCTAGAGGACAGCTGCTCCGCTTTTGCACCCTGCTCCCTCTTCTGCTGTGCTGGTGGGTCTGTGCGACCACCGCCTCTTCCTCTGAACTACATTGGTCACTCGCATGACCTTGATTCCATGTGGGGTCGAGGACCTCGTCGTCCTCCACATCATCTTCCACCCAGTCTTCACCCCTGACTTCCTTGTCGGTCTGCACACTTTCGAAAGCCCCAGCAGTTGGCACCTTTGTTTTGTCATCATCCGAGATGTGCTGTGATGGTCCTCCCATGTACTCATCTTGAAAAATAAGTGGTTGGGCATCGGTGCACTCAATCTCTTCCACTTCTGGGGCAGGGCTAGGTGGATGGCCCTGGGAAACCCTGCTAACAAAGTCATCAAAAAGCAAAAGAGACTGCTGCATGACTTGGGGCTCAGACTGCTTGGCTGATTTGCAAGGGGGTGAGGTGAAAGACTGAAAGCCTTCGGCTGCAGGTGCCAACTGTGGTCTTTCAGCAGGAGACTGAGAGGGAGACAATGTGAAGGAACCGGATCCACTGTCAGCAACCCACCCAATCTACTATCGCCTGTACTTGTTCAGTCCTCACCATTTGTAGAGCAGGCCCGACCAAATATCGCTGCAAGTTTTGTCGCCTACTCACACCTGAGGAAGGGGTTTTACTTGTGCGTGCAGGTGCCAACTGTGGTCTTTCAGCAGGAGACTGGGAGGGAGACAATGTGAAGGAACTGGATCCACTGTCAGCAACCCACCCAATCTATTATCGCCTGTACTTGTTCAGGCCTCACCATTCGTAGAGCAGGCCCGACCAAATACCGCTGCAGGTTTTGTCGCCTACTCGCACCTGAGGAAGGGGTTTCACTTGTGCGTGTAGCTGGCACAGATCGACCATGTTCTCTCCCTGCAACAGGAGCTCCACCAGCAGCACCATGACTGGGCTACGTTGTCCCTTATTGAACACTCTCCCCTTTTTTTTTTTTTTTTAGGATCTTGAGCGTAATGTTATATATGGGACTAATATGCAGCTGACTTTTTGACCTGCATTTTTTCTTTCCGCACAATATTGGACTCATGATAGGTACTTATAAACTTTTTGCCACAATTGGGCTTTACTACTATAGTACCTTTACATGAGTTCCACATCTGGGTTTTTTGATTATAATCCCAGCTTGATGTGTGGTCTTTTATTGTCACATTTTGTATAGATATCCGGCTATCTATGATATATCAAATTCATTAGCCGGTGTTCATTTGGTAATGGTGGCACAGAGATCCATATCCACGACCATTACAATTTGTGCTTTGCATATCGTGGTGTATGCATTATTGGATCCCTGTGTCCACTCTTACCTATTGTTAGTCCACCCCTGTCTTCACATTTATATATGTGTTATTTGTACTTTTAGCGTTCATCAATAAAAGTTAGTTTTTAGCTCCCCTTTCCTTTTTCAGTGAATTGTTCAAGTCAGTAGGGCGTAATATTTAGTTTATTACTTTTGGCACTTGTTATTTCCTATTTAGGATCTTGCCCTAAATGGGTGTTTAATTAATAGTAGAAAAGAACGACAGTATGTAAAGGGTGTATCTCACACGGCCTGAACCAGACTAGACCTCAATTAAAGATTTCTTTGCACAAAAAGGCTGTATTTCAAATGCATTATTCAAACCCCTGTATGTTTAGGGGGGATCACACACGCCCTGAATCAGTGTAGGCCTGAAGCAAATATATCTTTGCACAAAAAGGCTGTATTTCAAATGGCTGTATTTCAAATGCCTAATTCTTTGACTGTGCTCCTTAAAAATGCGCCACAGCATGAATAGGTTAGCCTAGGAACCCGCCTGAACTGAGGCCACCTTGTCGCTGGTAGGTGGTCTTAGATGTATTTTGATCAAAATGTATTGACCAAGTGTCTCAGTTTTTATCAAGAGTGAGGGCATGTCTTGCATCTATTTTTTAGTGCATTATTTTCTGTTATTTTGTAAATATAGCCATATACATCCGCACATTTAATACCATAACGTGCAGGATGGTTTATATATAGTTTTTTCAGTGAATTAAATATATCTTTGCACAAAAAGGTGGTATTTAAAATGGTTGTATTTCAAATTCTGCAAATAAGAAAGTGAACACGGTGGCACTGATAGTAGCTAAATCGTTATCTCACGTGAGGCCTCTACGGGCAGTATGCAGAAAATCAGCTTTACTGTTCCTCTTGTGGTGCTCAGCAGTAGATGAGTAGATAATTACACATGGCAAGTATGTAGAGAGAGGGTACAAAAAAGCTTGCGGCACTCACCAGAACAGACAAGGATAATCTTTATTCTCCCTCGAATCGGAATACATGGACGGGGCAGGGGCGGACAGCTAGTACAGGCGGTCGGCGGCTACGGCCGTTTCGCGCGCAGAGTCGCGCTTCCTCAGGCCGCACAGTCTGTTCTGGTGAGTGCCGCAAGCTTTTTTGTATCCTCTCTCTACATACTTGCTGTATTTCAAATGCCTAATTCAAACCCCTGCATGTATAGGGGGATCACACACGCCCTGAATCAGTGTAGGCCTGAAGTAAATATATCTTTGCATAAAAAGGCTGTATTTCAAATGGCTGTACTTCAAATGCCTAATTCAAACCCCTGTATGTATAGGGGGGATCACACACGCCCAAATGGCGGGATTTAAAATCTCTGAATGTAACCCAAATGTATTAAGGGTGTATCTACCAATGACATCTGCGTCAAAGGCTGCCAACCAAATTGCTTGTGCCCAAACAACTGTTTGTTTAACAACTGAAATTGACAGCAGTATATAAGCCTGTAATTTCACACATGCTGATGCTGCAAAGCCTGAAAATAATGTTTTTTTTTTCAAAAACGTGTGCTGTTCAAACCCCAGAAAATGATGGGTGTTTTTCTAACTTAAATTGCACACTGACTAATACAGATGGTGTAGATTGCCCAAAAAGTATTTTTTTGCTAACAGAATATAAATGCTGTATATATTATACTTGAATTTAACATTTGCAGATCTTGAAAATACTGTTTTTTGAAGAAAAAAAAGTGCGTTTTTCAAACCCCAGAAAATAATATAGATGTAGTTTGCCCCCCAAAAAATGGTGATTTGCAATGTACCAAAAGCTCAGATGCAGTGCTGGAGCACTGAGCATGCATAAAATGGTTGCCGCCGCCGCTGCCACCCACCTAACAGAGTTCTAAAAGTTAGTATTTTTTGGTCAATGAGCTCAGGGCAGTGTAAAAGGATAGTTCCCTGCACCCACACAACTATTTCTAGGTAGATTGCTGAGTTAGATTCTCTCCTATTCTCTCCCTGAAATCACAAGTCCAGCAGCATCCTCTCCCTACACTTGTAACAGCAGAGTGACGTACAGCGCTATGTGACTTAAGCTTATATAGAGCCTGGGTCGAATGCTGCTCTAGCCAATTACAGCCATGCCATTAGTAGGTATGGCTGTGATGAGCTCTTGGGGCAAGTAGTATGACCCTTGCTGATTGGCTGCTGTGCAGCCTTTTAAAAAGCGCCAAGAAAACGCAGAACACGGAACCCGAACCCGAACTTTTACGGAAATGTTCGGGTTCGGGTCCGTGTCCCGAATACCCCAAAATTCGGTACGAACCCAAACTATACAATTCGGGTACGCTCAACCCTAGTGATGAGTAAGCACCAAAGTATTCGGGTGTTCGGATGTTCGGGCCAAACACATTGCTATGTTCAGGTGCTCGGCCAAGCATGGGAGTATAATGAAAGTCAATGGGAGACAACCAGGCTCCCCCTGCTCTGAAGAGGAGAGGGTGCTTGTTCCATTGGAAAAGATCAGAAAGTGATAGAAACACCACCTAAATGGACCGGGAACAGCATGGGGACAATGTTTGGATGCATCTTAGACTCCCAAGTCACTGCTGGGAACCATATTGTCCCAGTTGTATACCACTTTTACTTTCTAACAAATACACACCCAAAACCCCTCCAAAAAAATCTTTTTTACAGGATTTTTTATTAGGAAACCTTCTTTCCTGTATATTCAATTGTATGTAAAGTGCAAGTGCGGCCCAAAATTATTTTTTTTCCAGAATTGGAGCCATGTAGTGTTGAGCGAACAGTTCGAAAATCGTTCGGGTCCGTACCGAATTTTGGGGTGTCCGTGACACGGACCCGAACCCGGACATTTTCAAAAAAGTTCGGGTTCGGGTCCGGTGTTCGTCGATTACTTCCCGCTTTCTGAAGGGCTGCACAGCAGCCAATCAGCTAGCGTTTTACTTCTTGCCCTAAGAGCCCATCACAGCCATGCCTACTAATGGCATGGCTGTGATTGGCCAAGTGCAGCATGTGACCCAGCCTCTATTTAAGCTGGAGTCACGTAGCGCCGCACGTCACACTGCTCTGACTAGTGTAGGGAGAGGATGCAGCTTCTGTGAGGGCGAGATAGGCAGGGATAAAGAAGTGATTGAATCATCTACCTTTCTACACCTGTGCATCGGAACAACTCAGCTGAGCTGTTCACTGAAAGTCACTATTTTGTTGAGACTGGCCAGAGCGATTTTTACTGGCACATGTAACTGGGCTGACCGGCGGTGGCCATTTTGGGACTTGTGGTGCGCCAGCACTTGCTGCCACAGAGTGTAAACCAAAGCTCCAAAGAAGTCAAAAATCTACACCTGTGAATCAGAACAACAGCGATTCAGCTGCTCAGTCAAAGTCAATTTTTTTTCTGGCTGGGCAGACTGTTTTCTGGCACATGTTACTGGGCTGATAGGCGGCGGCCATTTTGGGACTTGTGGTGCTACAGCAAAAGCTGCCACAACGTCCATTAATCTAATGTAATAGTCGATTTTTTCATAGATATACTACATCAGGGGTTTGGCTGTGCTTGTGTCACCCATACTAACTGCAAAGATATTTAATATATCAGTGGTGAAACTGAAAGTAACCCACTTGGATAGAAAATCCCATGAATGTGCTGTTCCAGCTAGGCTAGCCAGTGCCACTACTTTGTCCAATACTGTCAGCCAGAAATATTTTTTTTTTATGTGCCAGAAATATAAATTAGAAAAAGCTTTCACCGTAATAATAAAATTATTCTGGTGTTAGACCAGAAGAAGCACTCCTGTTGTAATTAATACTGTAAAAAGGTTTAGGCAATATTTCTCCCAGTGTGGGAAATTTATCTAGCAAAACTAGCATTTTAACAATTCCGGTGTTCTGAAATACCAGCAGTCCTCTTGTAATTAATACCGCCAAAAGGCATTATATCGTCCAGTGTTGTAATTTTGGTGAAAAAAAGGCCAATTTAATCAATCTGGTGTTTGTTAGACCAGAAAAACTAGGCCTCACGTTTTCACTCCTCTAAAAAGGAATTATATTTCCCCGTGTGGGAATCTATGTACCAAAACTAGCATTATAAAAAATCTGGTGTCCAATTAGCATCAGTGTTCTTGTAATTAATAGTGATGAGCGGCAGGTGCCATATTCGATTTCGACGAAATTCGCGAATATTCGAATGAATATTCGTTTCATATTCGTCGAAATCGAATATTCGTCATTTTTTCTAGTTATCGCGATTAACATGCGATTTAAATAATCGCATATTGCGATTTGTACTTAAGGCTACTTTCCTATTGGTTTCATATCTAGAATTAGCGAGGATGACGAATATGACGAATGTATTCGTCTATTCCTCAAAACGAAGATAACGAAGTATTCTACATCTTCGTTTTAGCAACCTATTCGTCAACCTCACTAATTCTAGCAATCAAATAGGAAGGTTGACTATAGAGACAGTTGTTAAATTCGCTATGCGATTTTTTATTTTTTTTTTAATAAATAGAATACTTATAATAATTTTATCAAGTAATATAATTATTGTATTAAAAAAAAAAAAAAAAATCGCATAGCGAATTTAACACAGCTGTCTGGTAAGTCAACCTTCCAATTTGATTGCTAGAATTAGCGAATAGTGAAGTTGACGATGACGAGACGAATAGTGATGAGCGACGAATAGGTAGCTAAAACGAAGATGTAGAATACTTCGTTATCTTCGTTTTGAGGAATATGACGAATACATTCGTCATAGTCGCTATTCGCTAATTCTACCAAGCCAACCATAACTTCCGTGCTCATGGAGCGTCCCCATCACCATGGGAACGTCTCCATATACTAAAATGTACTGTCGGATTTGAGGAATTACGTTGAAATCGCAATGCGATTAATTCAAGTTATATTAATCGCATTGCGATTTCAACTTAGAGCTGGGTTTATAATGGGTCAGCTTGCTAGAATTAACGAAGTTAACGAACGAATATGGAATATAGCAGCACTGCTAAGTTGAATTCGCAATGCGATTAATTTAACTTAAAGTATTCGCATTGCGATTTCAACTTAGCACTGCTAGTGCATAGCTATACTCCATATTCGTTAATTCTAGCCTACGTAAGATAGCAGTGCTAAGTTGTAATCGCAATGCGATTAATATAACTTGAATTAATCGCATTGCGATTTCAACGTAATTCCTCAAATCCGACAGTACATTTTAGTACATGGAGATTCTCCCATGGATGGGGACGCTCCACATGAGCACGGAAGTCGGCAGAAGCGGCAACGGGCACTGACTAGAGCAGCCAGGAAGCCAGGAATCCTCAGGACAGGTAAGAACTACTTTTGGGAAGTAGGAAAGAAAAAAATATAACTAAAAAAAAACAAAAAAAAAAAACGAATATTCGAAATAGCGAATTTATAGCGCTATATTCGAAATATTCGCGAATTAGCGAAGTGCCGATATTCGCTAAAAAAATTCGCTTTTCGAATATTCGCGCTCAACACTAGTAATTAACACCGCCAAAAGGCATTATTGTCCAGTGTTGTAATTTTGGTGAAAAAAAGGCCAATTTAATCAATCTGGTGTTTGTTAGACCAGAAAAACTAGGCCTCACGTTTTCACTCCTCTAAAAAGGAATTATATTTCCCCGTGTGGGAATCTATGTACCAAAACTAGCATTATAAAAAATCTGGTGTCCAATTAGCAGCAGTGTTCTTGTAATTAATACCGCCAAAAGGCATTATTGTCCAGTGTTGTAATTTTGGTGAAAAAAAGGCCAATTTAATCAATCTGGTGTTTGTTAGACCAGAAAAACTAGGCCTCACGTTTTCACTCCTCTAAAAAGGAATTATATTTCCCTTGTGGGGGATCTATGTACCAAAACTAGCATTATAAAAAATCTGGTGTCCAATTAGCAGCAGTGTTCTTGTAATTAATACCGCCAAAAGGCATTATTGTCCAGTGTTGTAATTTTGGTGAAAAAAAGGCCAATTTAATCAATCTGGTGTTTGTTAGACCAGAAAAACTAGGCCTCACGTTTTCACTCCTCTAAAATGGAATTATATTTCCCGTGTGGGAATCTATGTACCAAAACTAGCATTATAAAAAATCTGGTGTCCAATTAGCAGCAGTGTTCTTGTAATTAATACCGCCAAAAGGCATTATTGTCCAGTGTTGTAATTTTGGTGAAAAAAAGGCCAATTTAATCAATCTGGTGTTTGTTAGACCAGAAAAACTAGGCCTCACGTTTTCACTCCTCTAAAAAGGAATTATATTTCCCCGTGTGGGGGGATCTATGTACCAAAACTAGCATTATAAAAAATCTGGTGTCCAATTAGCAGCAGTGTTCTTGAAATTAATACCGCCAAAAGGCATTATTGTCCAGTGTTGTAATTTTGGTGAAAAAAAGGCCAATTTAATCAATCTGGTGTTTGTTAGACCAGAAAAACTAGGCCTCTCGTTTTCACTCCTCTAAAAAGGAATTATATTTCCCCGTGTGGGAATCTATGTACCAAAACTAGCATTATAAAAAATCTGGTGTCCAATTAGCATCAGTGTTCTTGTAATTAATACCGTCAAAAAGCATTATTGTCCAGTGTTGTAATTTTGGTGAAAAAAGGCCAATTTAATCAATCTGGTGTTTGTTAGACCAGAAAAACTAGGCCTCACGTTTTCACTCCTCTAAAAAGGAATTATATTTCCCCGTGTGGGAATCTATGTACCAAAACTAGCATTATTAAAAATCTGGTGTCCAATTAGCAGCAGTGTTCTTGTAATTAATACCGGAAAAAGGAATTATATCTTCCAGTGTGGGTATTTTGGGGCTAAAAAATAATATATTTTATTGTGGTGCGAGTTGAAACGCAACAATGAGGAAACATTCTATTAAGGGACGAGGACGCGGTCGTGGTGGTGTCCGTGGAGCCTCTTTTGCTGGCAGAGGACATGGCCGTTCGGCCTCAGGCGCACAAAGTAGTGAAACAACTCCCTCAAGTAGCCGGCAGAATTTACAGCGATATTTGGTGGGGCCCAATGCCGTTATGAGGGTGGTAAGGCCTGAGCAGGTACAGACATTAGTCGATTGGGTGGCCGACAGTGCTTCCAGCACGTTCACCACATTGTCTTCCGCCCAGTCTTCTGCGGAAAGCGCACAGGTGGCACCTGAAAACCAAGCCCATCAGTCTGTCACATCACCCCCATGCATATCAGGGAAACTGGCTGAGCCTCAAGTTATGCAGCAGTCTCTTCTTCTGTTTGAAGACTCTGCTCCCACGGTTTTCCAGGGGCGTCCACCTATCCCTTCCCCAGCGGTGGAAGACATTCCATGCACTGACGCACAACCACTTATGTATCCAGATGATGAGGACATGGGAATACCACCACAGCAGAGTGACCGAGTGTCTGATGATGACGAAACACAGGTGCCCACTGCCGCGTCTTATTGCAGTGTGCAGACTGAACAGGAGGAGGTCAGGGAGGAAGACTGGGTGGAAGACGATGCAGAGGACGATGAGGTCTTAGACCCCACATGGACTGAAGGTCGTGCCGCTGACTTAAATAGTTCAGAGGAAGAGGCAATGGTGAGACCGAGACAACAGCGAAGCCAAAGAGGGAGCAGGGGGCAAAAGCAGAACAGCCGCCGTCCAGAGAGTTCGCCTGCTATTGGCCAGCGCCAACAGGGACCCAGCACCCCAAAGGCATCTTCAATGAGTTCCCTGGCATGGCACTTCTTCAAACAATGTGCTGAGGACAAGACCAGAGTGGTTTGCACGCTGTGCCATCAGACCCTGAGGCGAGGCATTAACGTTCTTAACCTGAGCACCACCTGCATGATCAGGCATCTACATGCAAAGCATGAACTGCAGTGGAGTACACACCTTAAAAACAAGGAACCCGCTCAGGCTCCCCCTGCTCCCTCTACCGCTGCTGCCTCGGCTTCCGCCTCGAGAGGAATGTTGCCACCTGCCGAGCAGCAAACAGAGGATATGCCACCGACACCACCACCGCCACCGTCACCTAGCGTCTCCACTATTTCACACAGCAGAGTTCAGCTCTCCATCTCTCAAACCTTTGAGAGGAAGCGCAAATTCACACCTAGTCACCCTCGAGCCCTTGGCCTGAATGCCAGCATTTCTAAACTACTGGCCTTTGAAATGCTGTCATTCCGGCTGGTGGACACAGACAGCTTCAAACAGCTGATGGCCATGGCTGTCCCCCAGTATGTGGTTCCCAGCCGCCACTACTTCTCCAAGACAGCCGTGCCTTCCCTGCACATGCAAGTGTCCAATAAAATCAAGTGTGCTCTGCGCAACGCCATTTGTGGCAAGGTCCACCTAACCACAGATACGTGGACCAGTAAGCACGGCCAAGGACGCTATATCTCCCTAACTGCACACTGGGTAAATGTAGTGGCGGCTGGGCCCCAGGCGGAGAGTTCCTTGGCGCACGTCCTTCCGCCGCCAAGGATCACAGGGCATCATTCTTTGCCTCCTGTAGCCTCCTCCTCCTACTCGGCTTCCTCCTACTCCTCCTCTGCTTCCACCAGCTCATCCAGTCAGCCACACACCTTCACCACCAACTTCAGCACAGCCCGGGGTAAACGTCAGCAGGCCATTCTGAAACTCATATGTTTGGGGGACAGGCCCCACACCAAGCAGGAGTTGTGGCGGGGTATTGAACAACAGACCGACCAGTGGTTGCTGCCGGTGGGCCTCAAGCCCGGCCTGGTGGTGTGCGATAATGGGCGAAATCTCATGGCAGCTCTGGGACTAGCCGGTTTGACGCACATCCCTTGCCTGGCGCATATGCTGAATTTGGTGGTGCAAAAGTTCATTCACAACTACCCAGACATGTCAGAGCTGCTGCATAAAGTGCGGGCCGTCTGTGCGCGCTTTTGGCGTTCACATCCTGCCGCTGCTCGCCTGTCAGCGCTACAGCGGAACTTCGGCCTTCCCGCTCACCGCCTAATATGCGACGTGCTCACCCGGTGGAACTCCACATTGCACATGCTGGAGAGACTGTGCGAGCAGCAGCAGGCCATAGTGGAGTTTCAGCTGCAGCACGCACGGGTCAGTCGCACTGCGGAACAGCACCACTTCACCACTCAATGATTGGGCCTCCATGCGAGACCTGTGTGCCCTGTTGCGCTTGTTTAGAGTACGCCACTCAACATGGCCAGTGGCGATGCCACTGTTATCAGCGTGACGATACCAATTCTATGTCTCCTAGAGAAAACGCTTAGGGCGATGATGGAAGAGGAGGTGGGCCAG